>OY763891.1:4942420-5645446 GCA_963667165.1 Barbarea vulgaris
ATTTTGTCATACTAAGAAATTTGGGAGCATATTCTGAAGAAATGAAAATCGTTTTTTGGATAAATTGTCTCTTGATGCTTGTTGATACAATCTCTAAACCGAATAAATAAATAAACCAAGTTAACCAAATCGAGCTGATCCAGTCAAAACTCATCATAACCAGGTTGACCAATCAAACCGAACCAATAAAAAACTCAAGAATGTAGCAATGAAAGCTAATAAAGAAGATGAGAGAAGATTACGGTGTGGAAACCTAAGTAGCACGGAAGCTTTGTCAGATGTCTGCTTTTCGCTTTAGAATTGGAATTGGAATCGGAAACTCGATTCCATGTCGCTTCTAAAAAAACTCTTTTTAAAAATACGTGCGTTTCCGTTTTAAAAACATTTTGTTGTGAATCAATATAAATAGTAATATTTATTTTTGATATGTCTCTTGTTATAAAATAAAATAAAACCGAAAACTAATTCAGTACTTTGACATTTGTGCATACTAATTTCGTATATATATTATGTGAGATGTTAAAAGTGATTAATTTGATTAGTTGAATGAGATTTTTTTTGAAGATTTGAATTTGGTGATTATAATATATAATTTTAAGCAAAAATATTTGAATTTAGAGAAAATTGAGAATGAAGATGGTGATTTATATTAAGGATTTGAATCATATCATTTTGAATTATTCATGTTGAGTTATATAAAAATATATTGAATTTGTGTTTTTAACATTTTGTTTAATATAATATGATATTTAATTTTATATATATGTGCATATATGTATATATACTTCCAACACGTACCCGCTTCTAATTTTTGTTTTCTTAAATCGCTTCTACGCTTTAATACGATTTTGCTTCCGCGTACCCGCTTCCGATTCCATGCAATATACTGGAAACTTTATTTATAATGATGATGAATATCGAGAAAAGAAAACAACACCACATGTTCAGATTTTATTCCTTACTTTACTTTGAATTTGAATGATCCACTTTATTAAGTATATATCATCTTAACTTTTATTTGTGATCAAGGCCAATTATAGAACATCAGTTGACCAAATCCGTTGAGATTCTTGGTTTGTTCTCTTCCTCACCAAATCTTATCTAGAGGCTGAAGTATTACGGGTAGGCCGTATTGCGCAAAGAGATTGAAGTTATCAACTGGAGTGTGCTTATACTCGGGGGAGAGGCTAAGTCGGAACCGCTGAAGGATCATAGTAACCACGATCTTGGCTTCGACCATGGCAAAGTTTTTGGCAATGCAAGTTCTTGGTCCAATTGAGAACGCGAGGAGAGCGTTTGGGTTAGTGGCAGCTTGAGAACTGCCGTTTTCGAATCGCAAGGGGTTGAATTGTTCGGCGTCTTCTCCCCATATGGCCTTGTCGCTGTGCATCTTAAGAAACGGGACAACAATGCTCGTGCCCTTTGGGATCTCCAAGTCTCCTACCTTCATATCTTGTGTTGCGTCTCGGGTAAATTTAATCACGGGTCCGTACAAACGAAGTGACTCCATCAACACCATGTTCATCTGCAAGATAAAATAGGTTTCCTCAATCACAATAAATCTCTTTTCTTCAGCCGCAAGATTGAAAAAATCAACATTACCAGTTTGAGTTTGGATAAGGTGTCTGAATCTGCAATCTTATCTTTACTACATTCACTTAAAACCTCTTCTCTGAGTTTCTCTTGCCAATCTTGGTGCAAGCTCAGTAACATCGTTGTCCATGTCAATAGAAGCGAAATAGTTCCTTGCCCTGCATAGTAGAAAGTCTTGCATTCCTCTATGATCTCATCGATTCTCATTTTTCTCTCAGACTCGTGAGATTTTGCAGCTTTTAACATGTCCCCAAGAAGATCGTCTCCATAGTTCTTACATTTTGACTTTAGTCTTTCATCTATGATTCTTTTGATCGAGTCCTTCACTTTCTTATCGAGCTTCCATAGTTGAAGGTTTGTAGGCGTAGGAAGGTATCTTGAAACACAAGAAACAACAGTCTTCAATAAATCCTCTAAAATCTCATCTGAAACTCTTAAATCAAATTCTACTAATGTTTTCAATAACAGTGGATTTGACTGTGTATTTTAAAATCATTAATTCAATAACACTAGATTTTAAAAAATATTTTAAAATTCATGTTTCAAAAATATTTTAAATTATTTGTCACTTAAACTCAAACTATTATACTTACTGAGTTCCGAGGATGAAGACATTAGTAAGAGAAGTAACATAAAATTCCTCAAGCTCTTTTTGTGCTTTACACAACTCGATTCCTTCCGCGTAACTGCTTCCAAACGCAGCGGTCGCTATAACGTCAGCGGTCAATCTATGGAACACTTTGTACATCTCCATCTTCATCACCACTTCACCATTACTCTTTTCTCTCCACTCCTCGAACATCCTCAAGCTACAATCCACCATCGGTTTTGTCATGGCCTGACAATTTATAGAAAGCAAAGTAATCAGATTACATTAAAATCCGAGCTAAGAAGTATACAAAGAGAATAAAAGACCTTGAGCCGGTCCATGGAGAAAGCAGGATTCAAGATTCTTCTATGGCGAACCCAATCATCACCATCAATAAAAGGAAGTCCTTTACCGAAAAGTATGAAGACCTCGGGTCTTTTCACTGGTATAATAGAGAAACCGAACTTGCTCGACAAGATCTGTTTCGCTAGTTCAAGATCTGAGATGTATAGTGTAGGTTTTGTACCATTCCAGTATAGAAATGTTTCTCCTAATATAGCAGTAGAGAGCTTATGTGTGTGTTAAGTAATCCTCATCTACTAAAAGAAGAATAAAACAAAAACAAAAATTCGAGATTGGACAGAAACGGTACCGTATTGAGACATCCATTGGTGATAATGAGGAAACACACGAGGGAAGATATTGTTGGACTTAGGATCAAGAACCCAAAGGTCAGCTTTTTCCTTCATCTTCTTCATCTCGTGGAGGTTTCCTTTCAAGATTTTGTACTTTGGGCCTGAGATTCCTTGTTTCTTGAATTTTCTTGATAGCATCAATGGCCGCCAAACTAGGATCCAACAAGCTTCCCATATCTTGGGAACAATGAAGAGCAGAAGAACTAGTGCTAAGAGATTGGTCGTGCTAAGGAACTCCATTGAAAGAACACAAGTATTTGTTCTTTTTTTTTTTTTTTTTTTTTTTCTGGGGGGGAGCAAGATCACAAGTTGACTTATATTTTCTGAATATGGATAAGCCACGTAGCTGGTTATGGTTAAAAACAAATGTAGCTCAATAATTGAGTAGACAAGACAAAGTTCACGGTCCAAGGGAACAACATTTTATTTAACAGTAGATTAGGACATGTCCAATGGGTAGGTTTCTAAAATTTAAAGTAAATTAAATTGAAGTAAAAATATCAAAAATTGAAATTTTGTTGTTATTGATATATCTCAAAAGAAAAATTAAGAAAAGAAGTAAAAAGTGTGGTTTGTTAGAGAAGTGATTTATTTACATAAATACGTTTTTCTACATAAATAAATGAATTTACGTTTTTATAGTACAATTTCGTTATTAACATATCAAAAATTTATATCACGTTCAATATGTTTTGGTTTCATCTTGTCGTTTATTTTTCCAACGACCGCGTGACATTTGGTAAAACAGATCTAGTGATTGACTGCTATGCTTTCGCTCACCATATCATATTATTATAATTAGTTATTGTTCGTTTTACTTTTAGATTATGGAAAACAAAAATAACATAATTTTTTTTACACATGTCAAAATCTCATTGACTAATTAACATGTGTCATAATCTCGTTAATTATAAATTTTGATACGTGTTGAGCTCTCGTGAAACGCATCAAGTTTTATATACTAAGCCATTGAAGAAAAATATTTCTGATGATAAAGTTACTACAAAAGAAATTTGCATATTCATGGATCGATCTATTTTCATTTGATACATGAAATTAAATAGAAATATGTTAATTCGATCCGTTAAATTTGATAGATTCATGGTTTAATCCGATCAATTTATTCTAAGATTTATTTAACACTTAACCAATTAGAATAATAAATAAGATTGGATTATACTCAATTAATATATTCTTCAAATAATTAAAAGTGTGTGAACTAGTTTTTTTTATTGGAGTTTAAGTAATATTAAAATCTAAATTTGAAAAGGAAAAAGTTTAAATTTTATTGAAATAAATAACATATATTAGAAAAATAGAAAGGGAAAAATATCTTATTTTATTACTTAATATTTTTTGTTGTTTTTTCTTTTTGGTTAAGGAAAAAAAATTATATGTGTCAGAATATATATAATCGATCAACCGACACATGTTTTTCAATCCTATTAATTATAATTTTGACACATGTCAAAATCTTGTGAGAGCAGCCAATGTTTACAACGTTAGTGTCTAAGATGAGAGCAACCAAGGTTTATCAATTAAAATACATATTTTGCAGTTTACATCATTATATATTCTACTGGTATTTTTATAATACCTAAGATGTGCTTTTTAAATCTCATATTTTGGTTTGTGTAAGACATTTACGAGAACCCTCATTTTTTCCATGAAAGCATCACAAGGCTGATTTTGGCTTTATTTCTATTTTTCCAAATTATTTTCAACGACTAGGCTTTTGTTTCTATATATCTCTTTAATTCTCCATTTAACTTGTCTTTACACCAACGTGGGAAGTCAATTTTTTCATACCCGCATAATATGACTATGTTAAATTCATATATCATTTTTTTTTAAATAGGTGAAAAATATCTTGACTAACTATTAATTTGAATTTCAAACCTGCACGATGGGCAAATTGGTCAATACACTTTGCAGAAATGGTATGTGGTCGCGCGCGAAAAGGTAAATGGCATTGGTTCTAATAAAAAAGTAAAAAGTGCTGATAAAATCTCTTTTAAAAATGTTTAATTATACAAATTTACCTTTATTTAATATGCAACACCACTAATTAACTTATATTGACTAAAATTCTAAGAATTTTAGCTTTGGATAGAGGCTAAATTAGAAATTTTGATTAAAAATCACATTGGAAATATATAATGATATTCTTTTTGTAACAAAAATTCAACTCTAAAATGACATTTAACTTCGTGGAATGTTGGACTTCTGAAAACAAAAAAGTTTGTACGAAATACAACAAGTTATATGAAAATGAAGTAACGGAAAATTTGCGAAATGGTAGAACTCTTTAGATGTTTGTCACCAAAATCCAATAGTCGCATTTTCACACTTTCAACCCACTATACATCAAAATCAAAGCTCTCACTCAATTCTATCAACTCCTAGGCATCATTCCTCACTGAAAATCAAGTGAAACATCACAAAGAGAGAATACACTTCCCTCTTTACAGATCGGAGTTGGTATATGATAAACAAATAGGGCTTGAAAAATTGAGTAGAATTCACCTAAGAGTCACTCAAATCCATTAAAAATTGAGAGAGAAAAGGAGAAGAGAAGTTTGAAGTGTGAAAGCGTAAAAATGGAGGAAGAAGAAGAAGGGGTCGAAGGTTTTAGAGTTTTCCTGGTTTGGTCAAGTTTAATTCAAGTGAATTAAACCGGATTATACCAAAATATGTTTACATACCTGGGCCTAATACTGATCGGTAAGTTTTGCTACCGATCGGTGTGTTACAACTACCGAACGGTACAAAGTGTTGAGACACTCCAAAAATTTGCATCTTCTGCGTTTGGTACATGTTCATGCATTACTCTAATACTTCACTCAGGACAAAATGTCGATAAAACCCATGAAAATCCAAAATAAGATTAAAAAAAAAAAACCAAATTCCAAAACAACGATATAAGTAGCTAAATCCAAAATGAAAAGAAAGAAAAATAAAATACAAATGGGTTGCCTTCCATTCATTGCTTGTTTTGGCGAAATTGTGAAGTCATTTTGTAAAAACGTGTTTAGTTACTCTTTCATGTCTTGTAAATCTTATTTTGGAATTTTTGACATATATGTGATGGAAACCCTAGTCCGTTGGATATCTTTCCAAAATTGTGATGGATTTCTGACAAATTTCTGATGGAAGGTTTAGGGACTTGAAATTAGAAAAAAAAAAATTTAAAAGACACATTGACAAGTGTTTTAAGTAATCTGAATTCACATATGAGATGAAAATTTCGTAAGCAAACTTAATTTTGAACTTTTACTTGATTAGGTTATTCGACCACATTTGTGTCTTAAAAGTATATATTCATAAGTATCAAGATTAGTAATGTTACTAACAAAAATATTAACAAAAGGGTTTTGTAAGTTTATTATTTGACCATTCATAACATTAAATGGTTTTTAAATGTTTATTAACCTCATTATTTTTTATTCCCTTCACTATGAGTCGTCGAAGATCTGTCACAATTTTTTGGCGAAAATGTGTTAAAGTGGATTATCCGTCAGAAATCCTTTGCAAAATTTGACGGATTTTTGACAATGATATACATAAAGGATTTGTGACAGATACTTTATTTTAGACGGTTCTATGGATTTTTTTACTGTCATCACTTTTTAAAACAACCGCACCCGTTTTTTTTAAAAACCTCAATTAAACAGATAATTAATATTCCCATAAATATTAAAAATCTCCTAATTCTAATTTAATTCGACAATCACAACCTCAAAAACCGAATCCTAAATCATCCTCCAATTTTCGCCATGATTCCACGATCACATTTTTTTATTTTTCTGCATCAAATTAAAAAAGATGCATAAGTATTTCGATAAATACTTAGTGAGACAATCCTCCCATCTACAAGCTATACAAACAAACGATTTAAAATTATTCAACATATTAAACACGGAAGTACCGAACAATAAATCAACTATCTCAAGAACACTCGATCTAAATCCACCAGAGATCATACGACCTACATTTATGAAAACACATCAAATAATTAAACCGCTCAGATAAGCTTATGATCATGCACTCATCTTAGCCAAAAGCAGAAACTTCCGCGACAATTTTCTGCAATTTTCCAAAACTCCCGGAACGAATAGAAACTAGCCAACGTGGGAATCCGCCTCAGAACAACTCACTCTACCATAATTGGAAAAAAAATCCAACTCTCCAAATAATAATTCAGTTGAATTACCGACGCCATAGTTCAATTTACGAGGCCATGAGCAGCTGGTTTAGATTGGTTTAATAAATGAATCAAATAAGACAAATAATTCAATATTAACACATCCCACTACGACAACTCCAATCTATTAATTAAAATCCCAACGTCAACAACATCACGTAAACTCAGCCTCTTGAATAATTGGGTTTGGTTATTTGGTTAAACTTGGTTTAACTTGGTCCAACAACAAAACACAGAACACACCCAACGAAGAAGACGAGTTACAGCCGTACCTTTTGCTACGGTTCTCTCCGACGATGTGCTTGGAGGACAACCGGTGGTGATGGTGATGACTCAACGGCTACGGATCTCTCTGAGATGAAGACTTCTCTCCCATGGCAGCACCACAACGGCACGTAGCTGCGATGGTCAATCCCATTGGCGATCACACCCCACCACTCAGCTTCCTTCATTCTTCCTCGTGACCACTCAGCTTCCTTCATTCTTCCTCTTCACGACACCAAACCTCTCTCCTCACGCACCACACAACACAGCCTCACTCTCCTTTCTTTCTCTAAATGATAGCGACGACACTTCAAGGAGAAGAAGCTGCACGCTGGTTTTTAATGAATCCCAGTCTCATATCTCCCTAAATGTAAAACTCAAATCTCAAAACTCCACTGGGCTAAAATGATAAATTTACCCTTAAAAAAAATTATAAGAGTTAAATAGTTTTGAATCGGTAATGTTTCAACGAAATACATGGTAACTCAGTGGTTTGGAGCTCGATTTGCGTCCTCGCGCGGAATGCGCGTCCAGGGTTCGAACCATGCAGAGCGTGGTATAACTGGGTACAACTAGGTAAAACTTGGTATAACTAGGTAGAACTGGATATGTACGACCTGTACTCAGATTTTTAAAATATAGATTGGAAAGAAAGGTAATTTCGTCATCACACATAAAAAATGTATGTAGATTAAATAGGGACATAAGAGATTTGTCTTCAACCAAAATGGGTTTCTGAGACAATCTCTCGTTTTTAATTAGGGTTGATTTCAACTTCTCTAAATTTATAACTAAGCCACTCAACTTCCTGATCTTTGCAAAGCAAACCCATAACTTCTGATTTATTAATTAAACCCAGCACTACTTTCTTACCTATTACAAACAATCCCAAACTTTTTGATTCTCCTTTTAACACCCCGGCCATATTTTTATTTGATTCACACACCTTCCTCAGATAAACCAAATTAGAAAATACCAAAATAATTATTTTATCGATAATAATTAAATTTCTCTTTTCCAAAACACGGGCGTTACACTGTTAGCCCCCAAATCCTGAAACAGGTGGCAATTAAATTTCATTAAATTTGTTTTGTCACATATATTTGATGGACGTAAATTTCACCGCCAAATGAAAAGTTAGAGGGGAACCTTTTAAAAAAAATTATACAGAATTTCAATGAAAAAAAATCCATCAAAATTTTCTATATATTCATTGTACCGGTTTCTTCTCTCTCTAAATGTAAATGTAAGGCAAAAATGAGTTCGCCCTAGCCACCCTTGTCTCCGAGGCCCAAAGATCGAAGAAGAGGTAAACCAACTTTCTCCTCTACAAGATGAGGCTCCTCCGCCATCGTCTCTCCTCTTACCAGATCTCTTCCTGAATAGCATAGATCTTCCCTCGCGGGTACATATTAGGCACAATCCAAACAATCGTTGTCACCTTCCACTGTTTGGCTATGTCATCGGTGAGAACTCTTTCCAACCTCCCCCTGCCCGGTCGTCTTTTACCACTGTTGTCCGAGATGTTTGATTATGTGCCCAATATTTCTCTCTCGATTCAACCTCATCAATCATTGGTGGCTCCAAATCGAATCTTCTTCTTATCTCGCCATCTGGTGAAGATATTCTTGCTGCCACCGAACCATCTTGACCTGCCGGAGCTGACGGGCCTGCCAGATCCACCAGATCCACTACCCTATCTTCTTCCACTTCAAAACCAATGTTTCCCTCACTTTTTTTCGCCTGTCTTTCCACTGTTTGAATCCTCCTCTCCACAGTGCGATTCATAAGAGCATTTTTCTCTTTCTACATTATGTCCCAGACCTATCCCGCAATATCGAAGATTTTCTATGGCATTCAATCACTACTCCTTTATGCCGTTGTAGGTATTCCTCGATTCACCTATGCTGCAATTTTTGATGGTATGCACACACCTCTGTTGATGTTTTATTGGGCATGGTGAGCCCACTTAGGTACATATGCACCCTGACATATTGCAGGTTTTAATTGGATAAAAAAATATTGTGTGATAATATATAGAATAGGGTACGTGGAACATATTAATTGGTAGCTTATATTCTTGATTTTTATCTTAATTATATAACTTTAATTATTTCATAACATTTATATGTATATGTATATATATTTATATTTATATTTATATACAAATTTATAAAAAAAAATTTCTATCAATAGAGATTTATTTCATTTGATTTTTCCAACCCATTTATTTTGAATTCCAATGTGCATATCATCATATCAATTGCTGAGATTTCTCTGGATTTGGTCGCTTCCGAGTTGTTTCATTCACCAATTTCCTCCCTCAGAGAGAGATCGGTGTCATCAACTCCCTTCTTTTTGGAAATATTAATTTCATCAATTTCCTCCATTTCAAAGAGAAGCATCATACCAATATATTCTCTTTTATGGAGAATGTATTTAAACTCTTAGCCTTGAAGGCACATAGAGCTATAAGTTTTGTTCACTTACTTCTTTTTTTTTTTTTTTTTTTTCATTTACCTATGTAGAAGAACTAGCCCTTTTGAATGCGCTTTTGGTTGTTATCTACGATTTTAACCTCCTAATCCTACATTTCTTTTGCTTTTGATTTCCTTTATATATCAAATGCATACTCTTTGGCATCGAGTAGCCGGATCTTATGGATTGTAACCGTAGTTAAGTTTAATATAAGTTTGTTTGACCAAAAAAAAGGATTTCTCATATTTTTGATGATCTTGTTAGAATTAGGATTTTTTGTATACTTGTTACTATTTGGAAGATTGTGACTTTAAAAATATGTAGTACTATTTTTTTTTTAAAGTGTTGTAAGTTTATAGAGACTTGTGAAATAATTGAAAACATTTGAAATTTTTTGAAAGTATTTGTAATTTTGAAATAAATATAAATCTATTTAAAGAAAATAGTTGCATTTTAGCTAGTGCCAGCTAAAGAAATAAATTGTATCAGTTTCTAATTTTTAATCTAATTACCTAACGGTTTCTTTACATGTTAACCGTGTGTACTAGCCTTGTAACGGATACGGATATCCGCCTTTTTTAGGATATCTGTATCCGTATCCGTATCCGTGATATCCGTTAATCCGTTATTCGTATCCGTATCCGGAAACTGCGGATATCCGGGATCCGGATATCCGTGAATAAACCGGATATCCGTCGGATATCCGGATATCCGTATTACAACTAGTTTAAGTCCTAAATTCATTAATATCATACAAATGCATCTTAAAACCTTGGTAAAAGTAGTAAAAAGTTGATCAAACATCATTACTAATAAGTAATAACAAAACATCACAAATTCACAATAATAGCAACATGGAACAAAAAAAAAAACAGTTTTTGTAGCATAAAACAGAACACAAACACGGATAGCCTCTGGACGTGATTGTATTAGCTTCATTTGGTCTTGGATACATTATCTGTATAAAGAAAAAGGTAACATGTAAGAAAGATAGTCTTGAACAACTAGCTACCTGACTTTGCTGCAATCTCTCTAAGACACTAACATATTCAAATTTAGAAACCAACTGAGGCAACACAATGGACGTTGAGGCTGAAGACTAAAAGAAACCAGAGCAACAAATTTTGAATCTGAAACTGTGTCAAAATCTGAACTCAATTGTAGCAAAGGAGGAGTCAATCGTATATTTCAACATAAAATCAACAATCTAAATACCACAAATAAACTCCAATCTTAACTTAATATCCAGATATTCACAACTCACAATAAGAAGACTAACAAGCTCATAATCGAATTCAAAAGGAAAGAAGAAACATGAAAAATGACCTTCTAGATTCAGCATATGTTGTAACACTAAATCTCCATAGTTTCCCTTGCTTAATACTCCTGAAAAAGGAAAGAAACTTAGTCAATTTCATGAATACACAAAATCAATTAAAGCCAAAATATTCATAGGTAACGAAAGCTAACTTGAGGAGTGTAATAGTGTACTATGAAAGCCAAAAACAAGAAACCATCCGATTTGGAAAAAATAGTCTCAAACAAAACAGATTCTAGCTTTTAACTTGATAAACACCAATAATATCAACATGAAACCGCAAAATAGCCAGCAATAACAAATAAGAAGCTTCATCAACACTTGTTGTTAGATAAAAAAAATTGAGAGAATAATCACTTAATCATATAAACAAATTGTAAATGTTATTTCTCAGTTTGATTAATCACTCCCAACTATTGCGCATCAAAGATTCACTCTTATGAGTAATTAAATGACACAAATTCTTTCAATCACAATGAAGTCGTAAAAAAAAAGAGAAAAGAACAAAGAACAAACATAGAAAGAATCTCAACTAACAAAGAAAAACAGAATGAAGATGGAGACCATTAACATAACAAAGATGAAAAAACAAGTCCAGATTATTTGTGAATATTACAAATTTGTTTGTGGGGGTTTTTTTCGTTCATATTTTCAGTAAATTGCATAATGAATCGGTGTGGTTCTGTCCCTAATTCCAGATTGAAAGGTCCAATGAGTTCTAATGGTGAAGAAACTATAGATAGATCTAATGGTGAAGAAACTATAGATAGACTCAAAGCAAAGAACACCCATAATTTAAAAACCCCTTGAGAGCAAAAAAAAACAAAAGCAAAGAAGATTTGTACATAGAAATAAAAAAAACGAAATCAAAGGAGAAAGAATCAAATCAATGGTCGTGACTTGTGAGCAAGCCTTTCCGGCGTGCTCGTCACTCACCACCACCGCCGTGAAAATCAAAAAAGTTCTTTCCATCAACACAAAAAGAAACTCAACAGATTTTATACTTATGGGATACAAACAGATTCAATGTCATAGATGTTTGGTTAAACGTATAAGACCAAAAACAGAGAAACACAATCCTTGATTTGAAACCAAAAACCTAAATCGCTCAAAACAAAGATTAATACAGAGTCTAGAGAAGTACATACCTGAGTCTGGAGAGCTTCAAAAGTTCCGACTTCCGAGTAACGATGATGTTGGTCGAAGGAGATGCAATTAGGGTTTGTCTCATCCAAGTGATGGCCGCCGCGAGAGTTGTAATGGTGTCGGTGAAACATAATTCTGAAGTTACAAGATATTAAATGGGCTTACAAATTTTTTGGGCTATAAAAATTGGTGTGGCTAGCAGGCTAAGTTATAAAAATTATGGGCTTAAGAAATTGCCCCGGATATCCGTTTATCCGGATCAAATTTTTGTAGTATTCGTATCCGTATCCGGATCCGCCTTATCCGTTAAATCACTATCCGTATCCTTATTCGTTTTGCCCGGATATCCGTTTTTCGGAGCGGATAACGGATCCGGATCCGGATATCCGGCGGATCCGGATATTTCATCACAGGGCTAGTGTGTACTCCCATTAAATACTCATTAATTGTATTAAGAAAAATATCTCCTTTTATTTATAACTGCTATGTCGATGGTGCTTGCTTTTACTATTTAGGTGCTTTTTTGAGGTCAAACTGATACAATTTATTTCTTTAAAACGAACATGTGATAACAGGAGAAACATATCTTCTTTTATATGGAACCTTCAGTTTTCAGAGTACTAATTGGGAAATCTAAATAATTTATTTTCAGTTCTTGATCTTGCTGGGAATGCAGCGTGGGACAACAAGAAGAATGTGATAAAGTTTAGATATCTTTTTTTAGTGATAAGGAACGGTGAAGAATTGGAGAAATTGCTTCATGGAGTCACCACTTCTTTCCAATAAATGGTCTCTATGAAGCAATTTCTCTAAATTATCATTGTTCCTTATTGCTAAAAAAATATGTCTAGAGTTTATCATGTTCTTTTTGTTATCTCTCGCTGCGTTTCCAACTAGCTCAAAAACCTGAAAATAGATTTGTTAGATGTTAATAGTATAGAGATTTGTAAAAAAATTCTTTTAACTGCGGATATATTAATGTTTAAAATATATTACATAAATGCAACTATGTTAGATCTTAATCATAATACTGTCCCGCCTATTGTGTGGATATCATCTAATTAAAAGTTTATTAACAAAGACAAATTTATTGTTGGAGTGGATAGAAAACTTGATTTGTGGGTTGAAGCTAGATATCAAGTTTCACAATCTTCAAAAATCCCCATAGTTTCCTATTGGCTTTTGTAAACACTTTAAATGGCAAAAATATAGGGTTTTCTACAGGTTTCAGAGATTAGTTATGCTACTAAATTTTGGTCGAGGATTTACTCCGATCACTTTTATAAATGACAGTACATTTGGAATTAAATTAAGCAAAAACGTAACCTAGAGGTCACATGTTCAAGTAAAATTTAGGAGAGAGCCATGCCTAGGCCAGAGCTGGCCCTGAGAAATTTAGGACGCCAAAAGAAACAAATAAACTAACATTCAGTTTTAATAGTATAAATTTTTTTTTCAATTACTTAATAGAAAGAAAAAAAATCAGTCTCCACAAAACTCATGTTTAAAAACAAAAGTACAATAATATTTTTAAAAAGAATAAAAATAATCTAAAGCTTATAAAAAATAACCCTTTTTTATCTCTCTTCTCTTCTTCAATGGAGGTAAAAAAAAATTAGTACAAAACAAAAAAAAATAGAGAAGAAAATGAAAAGTCACCTAAGGAGAAGAGGTTTTTTATTAATTAAATAATCTAATATAATATTTAAATAATAATAATTTGAGATCCACATAATATTTGTCAAATATTTTCATGATATTTACTTTTTTTCTATATATAAATTTTTTTTCACCCTTTGACGTAAAAAAAAAAATATACATAAATATATATATTTTTTCTCCCTTTAAAGTAAAAACAAATAAAACATATATAAATTTTTTTTTGTAGGGCCCCTAAAATGTGGGGTCATTCAAATGTTTCATAGAACTGCCCTCAGGACCGGCTCTGCCTAGGCCTATAACTTCTTATTCAAAAAAAAAAAAAAAAAAAATGAAGATAAGCAAACTGAGGAGAATAGCAAGTGATAAACAAATGGAAAATGTTGAGAAACTTGGAAGAGCTTGCAAATTTCTCAAGAAGAAACAAGAGACATGATCTCTTCATCTGATTCCAAAGCTTCCATAAACTCTGGAAGAAGACATACCTCTAAATCAATGCTTCCCCCTCCTTCTCTTCCTGGATAAGCTGATACCTTCCCATCAAACTTATGCGCATAGCCACTTCTAAGTGTCACTGCTTTCCCCATTCCAAATTCACAACCGTACTTATTGAACCTCGGCGAGCTTCCCATCATAACGCTCATTGGTTCGAAAAGTCGATCAATATGGTAAATGAAAGGAGACTTCAGCCATTGCTCAATCATTTGAGATACCTTTTCACTCGTATGTTCAGCTACCGCTTGATGCACTTTCAAAGCAGCCCATCCAAGATCATTCTCTAATAGCTCACCCGCTTTTGCAGCCGTTCGCAAAGCAGATATGCTGTTTCCAAAGTAATCCTTGTGAAGTGGTGGATACATCCTTGCTCTATTGTCAGCTGCAAGTCTACAACTTGTTTCTCGATCGGTAGGTAAACTTCTTGCTCTAGTTATGCATCTCCATATAACCGCGGTTATCGACTGGAAAGATGAGATGGAGGTTGTTCCGCATATTTGGTTAACCTTTGCTTTAAGCAACTTTATTGTTTCTGCCGAGAAACAAAATATTCTCTCCTTGAGGATTGGAGATTCGTAAGTTCTAATGAATTCATCAGGATGGCTATATGGAAGGCTGAAGAGAGGACCGTATCCTTCAGGGATATAACGCTTTAAGACCGGTGGATTCTTAAGACACAAGTCAGTATTACCTTTGTTCCTCTCTTGTCCTTGGAAGATCTCAGACCAAGAGTTAATGAAGTTCCAATACGAGGTACCATCTCCCATTGCGTGGTTCATTGACACTCCTATGAAAATTCCATCTACCAATTCTGTCACCTACACAAGTTTACAAACCCATAAATCATAATCAAGGTTCTCCAAATTGTATATTGAGCTGTAAACGAACCAAATCAAAACCATTATCAAGAAAAGAAGTATCCGATTCAATTAGTTTTATTTTCATATCCAAAAAATTGTAATATTTGCCAAACTGAACATGACCAAAAAGAAAATAAACCATTCAACTCTCAACTATTTGAAAATCTTTCTAATAATTTTCCGAAAATCAAAGCCGACTAAAACAGTATACAATATCAAATTAAGCCGAACTAAAAAGAAAATAAACCGATTTTATCTCCTTTTCTTTGAAAATCCTTTTTATATTTTCTAAACACCGAAACTGCATCAAGCTAAAGCGCACGGTTCATTTAGCTTCTATATTTCGTAAATCGAAAAAGAATCTAAACACCTACAAAATAACGGTTACTTTCATATCTTATTCAATTTTCTTTGAACATCTCTTATTTTCTCTGAAAACTAAAATGAAAATAAAATACCTTAAAATTAAAATTTGAAGGGGTCTAAATTTTGTAGTTTTACCAAAAACAAATCTAAGCAGAAATGAAAAACAAATAAACAGATGAAAACTTGTTTTTTTTTGTCAACAACCTATAGTTTCGTTAGAAACAGTTATTAACTTTCTAAACAGTTTTTTTACAAAAAAAAAAATAAAAAATAATAAAAAATAATTTATAAACAGTAAGCACCAAAACTATATCATACCAAACCAAGCAATTTATTCATGCAGTTTCTAAATTTAGTAAATCGAAAAAAATAATCTAAACCCCCAAAAAATATTTCCTTAAAGGGGATCTATAATAACCTGGACTGATAAGAGGCTCAAGGTGTGTCCATCATGATTCACAGCTCTGTCATGGTCAAAGAAAGATTGAACAATCAAAGGAACATACTTAGAGCCAACAACATCTGCAACACATAAATCTGAAGTCGCATAGATGAATCCAGCTCCAGGGCTATTGTTACAATTCACAAACACAGAGTAAGATTTTGGTTTCTCCGTTGTCAAGGACGAGAGGCGACCAGCAAGAGGGTAGAAATGGACAAGCGTGACCGCAAGAGACTCTCTTAGCTTCTCAAGAAGAGTGTCAATGGAGTCAAGTGATGGCTTGTGAAATAAGAGACCTTTTTGGATGTATTGAACAGAGAGCATTGCGTAGTCCCATGGTGATAAGTAGTATGGTTGTTTTGATTCTTCGGGTATGGTTTTGGGTTTAACGAAAGATTTGGAGACGATTTTTAGTGATGATGAAGAATCCATAATGAAAGGTTTTTAGATTAAATTTGTTATGTGGCCTTACATCAATATGTGTGAATATATGGAGAGTAAGATTAGGTGATTTGGTTGGAACTTGGAAATGTCCGCTTGTCTTTTTCTTATTTTATGGAGTTTATGAAAAGTCCAATTTTTCTTTTGACTGATTTATTCGGCGGTGCACATTAAAACAAAAAAAAAAAGTTTGGTGGATTCTTTTTTTTTCTTTCTTGGTCAGTCAACGAGTTGGTGGTACTTGGTAGTTGGTAGATGAACGATCTTTAAAATTATTATCCGATCTACACGTTTGACATAGAAATTTTGAAAGACAGATTTATCAGAAGTGTGTATACTTTTTTTCTATGCGAGATATTCCTAAAGTAATTTGAAGTTATTAGGAGATTTGGTTTAATTTGAAATTGTTTTGGTTTCTATATGTTGATAAAATCGACGGGATAACCAAATGAAACCTCTTTGATTAACTACTTTCTATTTGTATAGTTATGATGTTTGTTTGTATGGATTGTATATAGTTCTTGATTTTTGTATATAGGTATGTCAATAATCATCTATTGCGTGGATTGTGTTAATCCAAATCGATTTAACTTGACACTTGCCTCCATAATCTCAAGATACTTTTACGTCAATGTAGAACTAATTATGGAAAATGTAGAAAGAACCGAGAAACGAAGCGATCGATGCCTCTTAAATTTGAATTAATTTGGGACCTACAAAGAATTAATTTGTGATCTGTAAAAAAAACTAGCCAATAAATTTATCAATAAGGAAATATACACAAATGATAACTTTTTATATATTATAAAAGATGAGTGTCATGGGTTGTATGATCGACACGTGTCCTCTTACGAAAAGTTACGTCTCTTAGGTTTAGACAATGATTTGGTTTAATGTATACACAAACGTTAGAGATATTCAATGCACTGTATATTTGGTTCAATGTATACACAAATTTTAGAGATATTCAATGTATCATATATTTGGTTCAATGTATATACAGTTATATAAACTCTAAAAAGTCGCAATTTCTCAATGTCCAAATGTATAGTAACAAAAAATACTCTTTATTTCTCAAAATATTTATGGATATTTTCTATTTAGTAATAATTTTATATTCTAATATAAACATATAAAGTTTCCTTAAAAGAAAAAAAATTGATTTCTTCTCACAAATTTTTTTTCTTTTCTCAAAAACTAATCTTCTAAATAAACTTTTCTCCATCG
Organism: Barbarea vulgaris; assembly: GCA_963667165.1. Taxonomy (NCBI): domain Eukaryota; kingdom Viridiplantae; phylum Streptophyta; class Magnoliopsida; order Brassicales; family Brassicaceae; genus Barbarea; species Barbarea vulgaris. The sequence goes on from OY763891.1 coordinate 4,960,198, forward strand.
TTTTTTTCTGCATCGTTCATCTGCCGGCGTCGACTCTAGCGTTAGCCATATTCTTTCTAATTATAGGTTCCTTAGGTTTCATTTAAATAAAAACTTCAATATTTGGAGATGTAAAATTGAAAAGACACGAATCTCGCAACTGTATCTTCATATGTTCTTGATGAATTTCATTAATTTCCATAATCATTGTTAAGCTCCAGTACTTTAGCTATGGTTATATGTTTCTACAAATTTGAACTCTATTGTATGATTGACATGTGTTGTCCTTTTTTGTAAGAAAATAAAACTAAATGTTGCAATTTAGTATCAGTGCTTTGTCACTATTGACCAGAAATAGTGTATTTTTTCAAACGATGCATTTGTTCTAGGGTTTAAAAGGATTTCTCCACTTTGTCAATTGCAGTTGTTATAGTGATGAGATGCCAGTGAAATGGTGATAGTAACAAATGCGAGGGCATGCAAAGACAAATAGACAAGCCAATTATGGGGAAAAAAATGAGAGATCATTCAATCATGAAGTAGATTTTAGTTAATTAGCAAATTCTATGAAATATAAGAATAAAAGTGTTAGACAATGACAAATTTGAAAAATGGAAAATTCATAAATACAAGATACTTGCCGTCATAGTTCATATTCACATTGACGTATGTCTAAACTATATTTTTCATGGGCATAAATAAGTCTTAACAACCATGGTTGCTTTTGGAACATACTGTTCCGAATTGGTGAAAATAATGTCAACCCTGGTTTTGTGATGAGTGTTATATTGTTGTAGAAAAAAAAATCAAAAGTTACGTTTATTGGGCTTACACATAACCTTAGAAATATTCAATGCACCATCAACATTTGGTTAATTGTATATACAGTTATATAAACTCCAAAACGTCACAACTTCTCAATTTTTAAATTTATGGTATCAAAAGATACACTCTATTTCTCAAAAAAAAAAAAAGGATGGATAATTTCTATCAAATAATAATATTTTACTATAATATAAACATTTGGAGTTTTCTGAAAAAAAAAAAAATTTGTTTCTTCTTACAACTATTTTTCTTCTCTCCAAAGGCAATCTTCCAAATCAATTTTTCTCTTACGTTTTTTCTTCAACGTTCACCAGCCGGCATCAATTCTATCATTGGCGATACTCTTTCTAATTATACTTTACTTAATTTAAGTTTCATTTAAATAAAAACTTCAATATTTGAGGATGTAAAATTGAAAAGGCACGAGTCTCGTGACTATATTTTCTTCTTCTCTAGAAGGAATTTTATTCATCTTTATAATTATTGTTAAGCACGAGTACTTTAACTGTGATTTTGGGTATTCGAAAAATTTTTACTCTATTGTCTGACTGACCACATTCAATGATTTTGAAATCCTGAAGACTCTTAAAAACTAATAAAAATTTACTGCCCGCGCGTATACGCGGGTATTGCTCTAGTTTCTAATAACAATAAGGGAATATGTTCACTTCAATCTTGTAAATCCGAGATCTTCCAACACTTTGTCGCATGACTAGTCGAAGATGGTGTCAAATTTTGTGCCTATTAGAAAATTCGGTAAGATAAAAAAAAAAAAAAAGAAAGAAACGGAACACACACATGATTTATGAATATATTATATCGGTGTGAATGTGTGATAGAATCTGTGAAGTTAAGTGGCTTAGACAAAAGGAAGATGAAGAGGAAGACAATTTGGTTGCAAACAAAGGGTCTGAATATCTTCAAGTAAAAGCATATACTCTGAAGCATGTGGAGGGTTAACTAGTACAAGACTTCATAAATGCCTTTGGTTGCTTTATCTGAATAAAGCTTATTCATATAAGCCAACACCAATGGGAGAGAACCGTACTAGGAGGAGTTTTCAAAGACTTTGGGAACAAGTTTTATGACCACATGTTTTAGTCTCATTTGTCTCTATAAAGAGACGAGAGAGACGTGAGAGAGAGTTAATGCTAGAGTTGAGAAAAACAGAGAGAGAACAAGAAGAGAGAGCTTTGTAAGTTACCGGAGAGGGTGAGAGAACAAAGTTGTAATCTCTTGAAGTGGTTTAGTGGATTTCCGGGAGGTTTCCCGGCGAGATGTAGGGTCTCCACGTTGGAGGCCTGAACTCGTTAAATCTTGTGTGTCTTCTCTTTGTTTGCTCTGCATCACTCTTCTTTAACTAGCTCTGCATCTGCATCATTTCTATTTCTTTGTTTCAGTTCTGCATCTTCTTAAGTTTCAGTTCTTGTTCTGCATTCATCAAGTTCTACTCTTAAAGCTTCAAGTCAGTTGTTGTGTGTTTGAGTAACAAGAAAGCTCAGGTTTTGAGCCTTATTTCCGTACAATTGGTATCAGAGCACTGGTTGCAGTGAAAGGTGCAAGCTTTATGAAGAAAGGAGCAAGCTTTACAAGAAAGCTCCAAGCTTTGTCAAGAAAGTCGACACCTTTATCAGGCCATGACTACAAAACGTGTAGATCTAGAGAAGTTTGGTGGTTTCAGAGATTATGTCTCGAGAAAGGAGAAGTTCCTTACCCATTTCAAGAAGCTAGATCTGCTGGAAGCACTTAGAGAAGAAGAACTCACAGAGAACAGTTTTGAAAGGTCTAAATCTGCAGAAGAAAAGCTCAAAAGATCTTGAAAGGTTTCAGAAATTAGAAGCAAAGAAGAGAAAGGATAGAGCTTTGGTTATACTCAGCGTTGAAGACCATGTCTTGTGAAAGATAATGGAAGAAAGAACAGCTGGAGTTGCAGATTTGGCAAGAAACAATGTTGGTTCTTTGGTTCTGATGAAAGCAGAGACATGTTGGTGCTTATGTCTCTCCCTAGATAGTTAGATCAACAAAAGAAAACATTGGAGGATTGCAAGTCATCTCTTACTAGTAGATGAAGTGTTCAAGGCGTCCTACTCTAAGGAACAAGAGTTTGATCTTATAAAGACATAAGCTGAAAGAAAGGGGGAGAACCTGTTAAAACGGAGAGCAACAAAGGTCAGATTGCAGAGGAAAAATGAACAAGCCAAAGGTTCATTAAAAGGAGAGCAGAGAAAGTCATCAAGTCAAGAAAGAATCAGCTAGGATAGTTTTACAAAACCAAGATGGCTCATGTCGTGACAAGAGAATGATGTGAGATGGTTTTTTGGATAGCTGGGAGTATGCTCAAGTTTGAGCTGCTGTGACACACAAGAAATAGTGTCTAAGCTTGACTGAAAGTGATGATAAGTTCTTGAGAGAACTGATATTGAAATCAGTGATGCAGAAGCTAAGTTAAAGAAGAAAGTTATTCTCAAAGGTCTTATGATTCAAGGAACATGAATCTAAGAGAGAGATGGATAAGATGTTTATGGAAAAGCTATGAAGTGGCAAGCCTCAAGACTCAAGATCTGCAATTGGAAATCCTCTTGGTATTGCTTAGTTTCAACGAGCAGGTTGATAGTTTCAGCAAAGAAGAAGGATAAAGAACGAGAAAGGGTTGCAGAAATCTTAGAGGCTGATTAATCCAAGTTAGGATAATCAGAAAAGGAGTCATTATAGCTTATTTCATAACAAGTCTCAGCTTATCAAAGATCAGTATGACTGAAACAGTCAATACATAACAGTTTGGTGGATCACAACCAAACTGGGAGGTTCAAAGAGGAAAGGTTTCTTGGAGGTTCTTCTTACACAGAAAGAGTTTGGATTGGCTGCAGTATGATGAGAGCATAGGTCTAAGGTCTGACCTATGCTCTCATCATCACTGATGACGATAATTTTGTTTATATTTGTAAACTAATTTCTCCTTTAGTAAAGAAAGACAAGAGTGTGTTGTGGAATTGAATCTGACAGAGACAAAGATAATGGCGAGAGTTGGCCAAACAGATTCTCCGGCTAGAGATGAAGCTCCGACCACCACCACCACGACGACGACGACAATGCCACCGCTGATTAAAAAACGATTTATGACTCCTGGAAGGTATACACCGAGGATGTGTGTGTCAAGGTCAGAGTGATCGAAAAGTGTGTGTTAACTCAGTGAGTAAAGCAGGAGGTAGAGTTGAAGTTGGAAGGGTCTTGTTTCAGGTGGAGTCGTGCATCTACAAGTGTTGTAGTTCACACCATCATGTGGTTTTTTGGCTTCAGGTGGAGCATTGATTACTTCAAAGGTCTTCTCAGAGTATTTCCAGTTTGTTTATGGTCTGAGAGGGTGGTTCTTAGCTTACTCGAGTAGAGTTACAAAGGATAAGGTCATTGGTGAAAAGATTATATCCGAGTGTGTTAAAGAAGAGTGTGAAGTCTCCTAACAAGAGAATGTCTGCATATCCAAAGCCAATAATCAATTTTCATTATGAGAAATCTCAGTTTTGCTTTTGGAAAGAAGCTTGGTGCTTGATCAGACATTCAAAGACGAGTTGCAGGTTCTGAAAATTGAAGGTTTCAGGTTCAGATAATTGCAGGTTGCAAGTTCTGAAAATTTGAAAAGAAAGAAGCTGCAAGAGAGGCAAGTCCGAAAATTTCAAGCAAGTCTCAAGGCGTGTTTCTTCAAAGAAAGTTGAATCTGTTGGGGTTCAAGCTTGTTAAACAGTTTCAGTTACAAGCAACTCAAAGATAGTCCCATAAAAGGACACAAATGCAAGAATTTCAAACTGCATTTAGGAAAGAGCAATCAAGATCAATCTGATTGTGTCTTGTGCATCAAAAGAAGACTTGGAGGATATTCTCAGAGGTTAAGTCACTTGCAAGGAAGCTAAGTGAATGGTCATCAATGAATTAAGCATGCTGAGTGAGGAGCTGATGAGTGAGAAGAAGTGATATCAAGTCTAATATTGAGAATGATGCAAGTACCATTTTATGGTAAAGTCTGTACACTAGAGAACGTGTTACAGGGCTGTACTACCGCTAAAGAAGCACATCTAGAGCTCAAGTTTTGATGTGAAGAGAGCTGTAAGGAGTTGTCTCGGAAGCATCACAAGTTTTGTGGATAAGAGACAAGGTTAAAGGTTACTAGCGGTGTTTATTAAGCTGGTAGCAAGCATTTGTTTTCTTCAGAGAATTGGACAAGGATTTTGTGTCGAAAGTCTTCATAACAAAAGAGGGTTATGAGGCGTGTTCTGTTAGTTTCAACGGCGGTACAAGTTGGTCCAAGGCTGGAATGATTAAGCAAATGGTTGTAAGTACAATCTCAGTTAATTAATGCATTGTTCACTAACTGTTGTTAGATGAGATTGTGTTGCAGGGATGAATCAAGGAGTGTTTCGAGATTGAAGCATGGATGATTCTGGTTTTCTGCATATGATTCAAGAAAGCTTTGATTCTAAGCTCAGTGCACATGAGAAGAATCAAGAGTCGACAAGAGAATCAAGTTTGCAGAAGTACAAGAGTGGACAGTTAAAATCACAGAATCAGGTTCATGGAGTTTAAACAGAAGCCATGGAAGAAGGTTGTATGATTGGTTCCAGGATATGAATATATCAAGAGAAGTTCAATGCAGATAAGGCTATCACAAGGTTGTGTTTAGTACTGGTTTACGTTGAGAAGGGACAAGGAGTTGTTGATGACATAAGAAGACTCAAATTTATGTCTGAAGCATGTCCAACATATTGTCAAGTGCATTGAGGCTGCGAAGCAGGGATTCAGACTATGAAGGTGAGGAGAGGTTCGATCCAGATTTGAGTTTCAAGGGATAAATCTCGAGGTAGACTTCAAATTTTTTGAATCAAGGTTGCTGTTGTGAAGCATTAAACTCAAGGTTGCAACAGAGGAGAAGTGGATTTCTAAAAGAATTACAAGGAAAAGATGCTTGATTTAATGACGTGAGAAGCATCTTGAATTTCATGAAGGAAACCAGATTGGTTTTTTGAAATGTTCAGAGGTTGTTTTGAGAAGTTTTTGTGGACAGTCTGCTGAAAGAATTAGTTAGCAGTGAGTTTGACACAAAGACTTAAGAGAAATAACATGAAAGTCTGTTTAAACAACAAGAATGAAGACGGCCAAGGTGTGAGAACACAAGTCAGTGGGAGATGGGGACACCAGATAGTTAGTCTCTCATCTAAGAAGAAGCTGAAGTTTTGAGCCTTATTTCCGTACAGAATCAACTCACGGGTCACAGTTGTTCATTTTCACGAATACTCGAAATGTATAGTGTTTTTTTTCAAGTGTTAATTAACTAATTGTAAATCACTATATACGAAATCTCACCAACCCGGAATCTTACGAGTTAGAGTACGGAAATTTTAAAAAATTATATAAAATAGAATAAAATATATATCAAGGAAGAAGAAGATAAAGCTTTTTTAATTAAAACAAACTTAACACCAAACACTTTTCCTTGGCAAACCTTGCTACTAGAGACTTTAGTCTTTACATGGCAGCTGGTTCCATTGGTAAACTCATCAGATAACCAGTTTTATTTAAGTCTCTCAAACCGAGAGAGCAATTGAGTTAACCAGGAAATTACAAATTCCACCTTAGACCATCCTCATTAGTAATAGTATAAAAGTGTTTCAAAAAAAAAAAAAGAAAAAAAAAAGTGTTTTTAGATGTGTGAATAGTTAACATTGTGTGTATAAGAAAACATTTTATATCCCTAAAAACATGATGTCTTTAAATTTTAATACTAATTTATTTTTAAAATATTTATGACAATATAACCAATAATGTTGTTCTTAACAAAATTACAATAACACTAAGGGGATGTATTGGAGTGAATATTTGAGGAGATTTGAGTTTTAATGAATTTTGAGATGATTTGGTTAAATTTTGGTGAATTAGGAATTTTGTTATTAAATTCTCTGAAATCTCACCTTAAAACATGATATTTGGGTTTTTGTATTTTTAACTAATAAATCTCCTCAAATCTTACCTGAATCTTTTAACTCAAATCCTAATAACGTTTTCAGTAACAGTGGATTTGATTTTATATTTAGGAATCCTTAATCGAATAACACTAGATTTTAAAAGATATTTTAAAATTCTTGTTTAATAACAGAGGATTTATCATTTTAATTCAATTCTCTCCAAATACTCAGTCCAATACACCCTCCTAAATGACAAAATACATAATGACTCAGTCAAAGAAAAACCTTTTCCAGAATTGGTAAAGACTTGCATTTGGCAACTAAAGGCACAGCTTTGGGCATAGTAAGACCTCTTCCTTCAGACATATCAACCGCCACGTCATCATCATCTCTCTTCCAATCAAAACACTGAATCACTGAACCTAAAGCCAAACCTAGTACAACTTGAGCCAAGCCCATACCAGGACAAGCTCTTCTACCCATTCCAAAAGGCAGAAACTTACCACCATGAGTCTCCGACTCGAACCTCTCCGGCTTGAAAACCTCTGGCTCATCCCATACCTTTGGATCTCTTTGAATAGCCCATGCATTAACAAATAACCAAGTGCCACGTGGAATATCATAACCAGCAACTTTGCAATCAGCAGATGATGCGTGTGGGACCAGCAATGGTCCTGCTGGATATAGCCGAAGAGTCTCAGAGATCACATTATTAAGATACGTACACTTGCCCACATCTGATTCCTCCACCAAACGCCCTTCTATAGAAACGACGTCGTTTATTTCCGTTTTCAGTTTCGTCAATACCTCTGGATGGTTTAGAAGGTTAGCCATAACCCACTCCAACGTCATCGCCGTTGTGTCGGTTCCGGCGAGTAACATCACCTGCAACTTATTATAAGTCAAATCTTGATTCTTCCTAATAAAAGATTAAAATAAAAGAAATTGAAAATTTCACGAACCAGTACAAGGCCTTTGATGATCTCATCGGTGTAAAACTCAGGTTCTGATTCTTGAAAAGATAACAAATGAGTGATCATCGTCTTCGCAAGCTCTGTTTTTCCTCTGTTTCTCCGATGCTCATCGACCAAACTCTGCAAAAACTTATCCAATTTCGAACCAAGTTTCTTCCCTCTCTTAATGTATCCATCAAAATCGAACAGCTTCAGAATCGGAAGAAAATCTCCGATATAAGTAAACCCTCCGAGCTCGAACGTTTCACTAATCAGCTCTACAACTTCATTAGCTTCATCGTTGTCCTCGCCGTAGTAACGCTTTCCGGCGACCATTCTCATAACTATGTTAAAAGTAAGTCCAGAAAGCAACGGTCTAAGCTTCACACTTACAAATTCATTTACTCCAGATGTTGCCACGTGAAACGACCGAAGCAGAGATCTCACTTCGTCTCTGCGAATTTCCGACGAGTCTTTTAAACGAGCCGCGGAGAAGATCTCGACAGTACAGATACGGCGGAGTTTGCGCCAGTGATCACCGTAAGGAGCTACGCTTACCATCGTGTTGTTGTAAGCCACGATTTCACCCAAAGTACTCGTAGGCCTGCTTGCGAAAACGACATCGTTTTGGTGAGATATGAATAACTCAGCAGCTGAAGCTGACGTGACGACTACGGCTTGATGAGAACCTAGCCGGAGAGAAAATATGTCGCCGAGGTTTTGAGAAAGGTCACGGAGGGTACGATGAACAGGTTCTTTGAGAAGGTGGAGGTGTCCGATCACCGGAAAACCCACGGGGCTTGGCGGCAAATTATTGTTTTTGTTTGATCGGAAAAGATAAGTCACTGTAATTAATCCGACGAGTAGAAAGAGTAAAGCCAAATTAAACATCTTGTATATTCTATTGATTTTGTGGTCTAATGAGGGACCATTTATATAATAAATAAACCATGTGTGTACTGAGTCACGTATAGACATTTTTACTTTTAACGGAAAAAAAAACAAAACATAGAGAGATTTTTTTCTTGGCTTTTTAGGTCAATGATATACGCTTAAGTCGGTCTGGTCATTGTTGTGTTTATGGATTTATTTATTGTTATTTTGTCAATAACAAAAACATGCTCAAGTTGTGTGAGGTGGAAGATTTTTCTAAGACATGCACCACAGAAAAATCGAGCTAGATCACCTCCAATAATTATACATGGAGTGTCTTAACTAATATTTTAATGTAAATTTAAGACACTTTGGAAAAGAGAGAATAAAAAAATGTCTTATATAAAACCCTAAAAATATTTGTTAAGAGACTTAACACACATGTGTCATTTTATGATTAATCAATTTTTTTAAGTTAAAATCACAATTTATTAGGACACTCTACACATGTATACAAACTAGCATTAAGCCCGTGCTATGCACGGGAAGAGAAATATGTTTCACTTGTTATGTTAAAATCCAATTTTTTAACAATAATAAATATTCACTCATTAAAATTTTAAAATTTGTTAGTTTGACATTGGTTTTCACGGTATCAGTTTGAGAAGCTCAAATATGTCATTGTTATCTCAAGTGTCTAGCGAAACATGAGAGGCATAGTGGGTTACAGAAAAATCCTACTAAAAAAAATTCAAAAAGAGAAAGTTTGATATGTAAAAAAATTGGAAATAAGATTTGAGATTCCAAGAAGAAACAACATCACTGGATTTACATGGGAAATGAATTGTGTTGATAATATGGGATTCACCAATGTGTATTTTGAAAGTGATTCATTGAACCTGATCAGAGCCTACCCGTTAGCCTACATAGTGAAGGTTGAGGAGTTTCACATGTGAAGTAAATGGACATCAAAGAAGATGGCTGATCCCTACCTTCAATTTCACGTGTACCACTTGTGGAATTCGAGAAACAGAACATTGTTAATCAATGATATGGAGGAATTTATGTCAAAAAGGAAGAAGAAAAAATATGGAGATGACATCCATAGAGAAGTTGAGAAAAAAACAAAAAAAAAAAACAAACAATTTTATATGAGAAGAAGTCGTGGCTAATTATACAAAGGATTGAAGATCATGGAGAAGTGGATGAACGGCAGTTGAGGAGAAAGAGAAAACGCTAAAAGATGAAGCGTTGTTGCAGTTTTTTTTTTTTTTGACATAAGATTATGTAAATTAAGTAATTAAGAGAATAAATAAAATTGTAAAATTATGTGGTTGTGACACATCATTTTAAACTTACGTGGCAAAAGGAGAATGCTGCAGTTATTGTTAAAGTGACTTGTGATTTAGTAGATATAGATATAATACTATTAAATATGAAAAAGAGAATACAACTTTTAATAGTATTATATTTGTATTCTCCCTTTCATACTAAAAAGCGTTTAAAGATATTTTCTTTTGGTAGGACTAGCATGTGGTGACTATTTTAGCACTAGTGCCGGTCCCTTTTTCTTTTTATGTTTCTATTGATTGTCCTTTCTGATACACGTACATAGTTTTAACCCAAATAAAGACTGCAAGTGCACAAACAATCATAATAGAATAGATAGGATCGAATCTACAGAGACCAAGTGTCACACTACGAATTTGCAAGAATGAAACTAAGTTAAGACATAAATATGATTATAAAATGTGTTGTAAACGAAAACAGCAAATTAAAACGATGTAAAGATCAATAAAAGAAAGCACTAGGTCAAGGGTTGCTCTCGGAAATTCAGAGATCATGAACCAGACAACTATTCAGGGAACTAATAAGCACCATCTAGAACTCAAACATGAATGTATAACTAATCCACTCTCATGGTATCAATTACTTTTCTTAGAAACTAAGGTATCTAAACCCTCGTTTGAACCTAAAATTCTAAACAACCATTAAGAAGCAGGTTCAATTAGTTCATGGGATGCCTTAACATCAGCTCTCGTTGGCTAAGGACACACCGCTCATCTATGCTCTTTCAGGCCTCTAACAAACATTTTTGATGCGTTAAACAACCTAAGATCAGAAACTAGGTAGCTAATCAAGTTCCAGCAGTAAGTTCAACAATAGATGAAGAATTCTAAGATAAATCCCTATCTATGTCCAGTTCAATGATTTATAAATCCCCTTGAAACCCTAAACCTAACTAGGAGACTACTCAGACATGGAAACAGAGAAACAACAGAGAAACTCTCGGAAATGCTGGATCGATCAATCTGGTCCCGGATCGATCGATCTGGTCTGAAGTCTGCATCTGCTTCATTTGCTCACGAGATTGACATGTCTTCAGTAAAACGGGGATAACTCTTCAAAAAGGAATGAGAATGACATGGGACCAGTTCCAAATGAAAGCTAACTCAAAGAGATATCTTTTGTCCAAAATTCATCTCAATCTGATATCTGGAAGACCTCTAACGGATGTCAAAATTCCGAGGCTTCTGCATGATTCTGCATCTCCAAATCCGTATTTTCTTCATTAAACACCAAAGTTTCCTCCAAAAACACCTAATACCTGTAAAGACTCGATAGGAGACTAAAAGAATCTAAAACCAAAGAAAAGACTCCAAAACCTATTAAAAACCTTAGTTAGAATATATAAAACCCGTAATATGTCACTTTCTCTCTTGAGCTATTCTCTGTCTTTTTGTTTAGATTAGAGATTGGTTGATGGTTTTTGGTTGTTGGAAACAAGATTAGGGTTGCTGCGATGAGGGAGACGCTGGTTCAAAAGGACAACGGTGCTATTTATCACTGGATATGCTGCAAAAGTCTCAGATCTGGTCGTCCCTGCAGGCTCTAGTTTCTTTCCCCTGATAAATTTGGTTGTCAATACTGATTTTTGGCGGCGTTCGCGGAAGGTTTTTATTTTTCAATTACCGGTTTCTTATCTCATGGGTCTTTGGTCTAGTTTTTTCTTGGGTTTCTTTTTTTGCTTTTGGTATCTAGTTTTCTAGATCTGGTAATCCGTTTAAGTTTATGGATTGTTTATTGGCACATTTTCTTAGATTTTAGTAAAAATTTTGACTATATATGTAATTTGCGCTATGCGGTTCAAGTTTGTTCAATGGTGGTTTCGCCGAAGCTAACTCGAAACAAATTTTACATTGTAATCAAAGAAGAATATCTCTCTACATTCTGAGAATTGTTGTCTTGTTATCGTCAATCGTCAAAGATATTAGAAGTCCGTCTGCTATTGTGGGTACGGGAACGCCTAATTGTTTGCTTAGGAGTCGAAACAAGACCATCATAGTTTCGCTAATGTGTCAACAAAGATGTTTGTCTTTGCTTGATTTCCGGTGCGGTAAAAACCGTTAGTGTTTTCTTTTTATTTCTTTTGTGTCGATCTTCTTCTATGATGTAATCGGTTTCGTACCAGTTTTAATGAAATAAATTGAAAAAAAACAGATATTTTCTTTTAGTTAAATGTGAAATTTATTGAGTGTTTGAAGCGGAAAAGAAGGAATATAAATTTTACACAGCAATAACATTAATGGTTTCTTGCGGAACTTAAGGTCCAGCGGAGAAGAAATCTGTACCATCCTGGCCAAGCCTACTGGATCAGGCAAGCCCATGGCAAGTGAATGATCTAAACAAGACATGAAGAAGCCCAATAAAGAAATAAGAGGAGTGAGAATGCGCGGTACGACGTGGAAACAACATGCTTAGACATGTGGTTCCAAAAAAGGAAGGTGTGATGCGGACATCGACCCTAATGAGCAAGAAGATGACTCATATACTGTACCAGAGGTTAGGGAAGGTCCTATGACACGCTCTAAGTCCAAACAACTCCGGAGAAGGTTCAACTTAGCCGTACAAGGCATTGTGAACTCTCTAGAGATGGGAGAAGCTAACGGGTCCAAGCCTAATATATGCGAGGACGAGCTTTCTGAGGCATTCACTCAACTAAGCCTAGGGAAAACCTCAGGTATAGACTCCTCTTTGGCAGGTGAAAGGATCCCGAGAAGCCAAGAGAATGCATTGGAGATACAAGAAGCGTGCGAGACAAGTTTTGACTCCAATGAAGAACCAGCAAGTCAAGAGCAAGCTCAAGGCATCAAGGACGTAGCAGAGCTCCCAGAAAGTAATCAAGACATGGAAGAGAAGCTCCATGAAGACTACTTCATCAAAGATCCAGTGCATCAACAAGTCGTACGAGGAGTGGATCAAGGAGTCTCTAATCAATCACAAACTCGCCCAGGTAAGTTGTATTCAATATTTAACATCCTTGCAGGTTCTAGCAGCGTCAACAACACCTAATGACTCTATCAAAACGACCCAGCTGAAGAGAAAGAAGTCGTTTAAGTAGTTTTCCTTATTTGGTTTAATTTTGTCAAAAACACTAGTTTTGCCTTATTTCTTTGTTTTGCGTTTTGTTTCTTTTGTAGCTGCGTTTTGTTTCTTTTATTTGGCCCTAGGGCTAGCTGATGGACTCTTATAAAGTCCCCCTGCAGCTGTGTAATATTTTTTACCCTTGAATTAATAAAATAACGCTGTTTTCTTCTCTTTCTCTCTTTGAGTGTTCTTGAGAGAATAAGTCCTTGCTCTTGCTTTGTTTGAGCGATTCAACAAGCTAGAGTGTTTGTGCTGTATCAGAGATTAATCACAACTCTGTGGTGCACCTCAATCCGCCATCATCATCCCTCAGTTTTGATCCCACACGAGAGAAGCGCTCACCATCGTGTTAGATCTCCATCTTCGACCATCTCCTCTTCATCAAGTGAGAAGCGACCGCCAACTTGTGAAGCCATCCCCTCTATCTTGTATCATCTGGTATTCAGAGCAAAGGTTCCTACTAGGTGCTTTCGTTCTCCATACTTTTATCCTTCTAAACGTTTTTTTTTCTTTTGAATCTGTTTCTGTTTTTGTTGTTGTTTTGTTTCCGATTTTTAAAAACCCTAAAAACCCCAAAAATATTTTTTTGCTTGCCTATAAGTCCTAGTTCGTGTCTTCTTTGATTCCTTTAGCTTGCTTCATTGTGTTGCTAAGTCGAATTTGTTTAAGTTGGTGCTGTTGTTTCCTTGTTTCTTTTAAAATCGAGTCTTAAAAAAAAAAAAAAAGTTTTGAGTTCTGCTTTGTGTTTGATTTCGTGTCTGCTGTGGTTGTTTCCTTCTGTGTTGTTTTGTTTAAGTTTTTAGTCTACTCCTGTTGCTTAGGTTGTTAGTTGTTTGCTTTGGTGGTTTCTCGTTTGTTTGGTTCTGTTTCATGAATTGACATTGTTGTTGGGTCTGAACTGTTCCATTGCTTCGTTGCTTCATTGTCTAAGCTTCAGTTTCACGTTTTAATTCCTTGTTGAGTTTCTTATAGTTTGTTTAAGTCCCAGCATTGTTTAGTCTTGCATTAGAGTCCCAAAATTAAAAAAAAAAAAAAAAAAAAATTGTTTGCTGAATATTACCTTGAGTTTTATTTCGTTTATTTTCAACTCCGTTGGTACTTTGATTATTTTGTTGTTTTTGTGAGTGCAAGATACAACAGGGAGTCTACTGGCCGACGAAGAGAATGCCGTTCCACAAGATGCAGTGCTACAAATGATGACTGCAATGAGAGAAGAGCTGAGAGGACTTGGAGAAAGAATGATTCGTTTGGAGCAGCCTCAAGCTCGAGTTGGAGGAGGAAACGTACAAGCTCAAGGGAATGTACGGTACGAGGAACTGGAGGTTCCAGATTCGGAGGAAGAAGAGCTTCCACCTGACCCCTTATGGCGACCAAGAGCACGAAGAGAAGACCCTTTGAGGATGAACCAAGCAAGGCGTGTAGATACACGTGAAACTCATCATGAACTGAAACTAACTCCTCCCACTTTTGCAGGAAAATCAAATCCAGAAGTATACTTAGATTGGGAAAGGAGGCTGGAGCATATCTTTGAGTGCTACGGCTATGAAGAGCGAAAGAAAGTAGCAGTGGCGGCTGCTCAACTCACTGACAATGCACTTTCATGGTGGGATAGAAATGTAGCTGAAAGAAGAAGACAACGTTTTGGACCTGTAGCTACATGGGGTGACATGAAGTCTCTCCTAAGGCTAAGGTATGTGCCAGATCATTATCATAGAGACTTACAAAAACGTTTTCGTAAGTTGTCACAGGGAAGTAGGAGTGTAGACGAGTACTTTGAAGAGTTTGAGAAGTTGATGAATCAACTAGAGCTAGAAGAATCCGAAGAAGCTCTCATGGCTCAGTTTATAGATGGACTCCAAGAAAGAATTGCAAGGAAGGTGGAGAGAGCTCAATATCGTGGATTACATGAGTTGTTACATCTGGCTGTTCAAGTGGAGCAACAAATCAAGCGTAAGACTTCCTTTACTAATCGCGGCAAGTCAACGACACCGTGGAATTCTAGTAGTTCCAAGCAACCAGATCGAGGTAAAGCCGTGGAGATAGATTCTCGGTTCAAGGGGAGAAACGCCGAGGCTCCAAAGACCACCACACGCCCAGAGCAAGGTAAGTTCCCTAATAACACCTCTAGAACTCGTGACATAACGTGTTTTAAATGTCAGGGCAGGGAACACATGGCTAGGGAGTGTCCGAATCAAAGAATAATGATCATCACTTCTAATGGGGATTATGAGTCACAAGATGAGCATGAGGAAGAATTAGCTGAACATGAGGAGGATATCGAGTATCCAGACACCGGAGAGCTCTTAGTTGTTAGAAGAATGTTGAGTGTTTTTGTCAACCCCGCAGAGAAAGTACAACGAGAGAACATCTTCCACACTATATGCACTATTAAGAACAAGGTATGTAATCTGATCATTGATGGAGGTTCTTGTACTAATGTGGCTAGCAAGTATATGGTGGACAGGTTAGGTTTTCCCAAGACTAAGCACCCGAGGCCATACAAGCTTAGGTGGCTTAATGATGATACCGAGCTGAAGATTTCGGAGCAAGTAACCAAACCTTTCAGCGTTGGGAGATATCAAGACCATGTTGTTTGTGATGTTGTTCCTATGAGGGCCGGACATCTTCTCCTTGGAAGACCATGGCAGTATGATAGAGCCACAAGTCATGATGGACGCACAAACCATTACTCCTTCACGCACAATGATCGTAAGTTTAATCTTGCCCCTCTTAGTCCATCAGAAGTTCATGAGTTGCAAAAGCACATGAATAACGAGGAAGAGGTAAGGAATTCTAGTCTTTATATAAGTTCTAGTGATGTCCATAAAACCGTGTGTGCCAAAGGCACCGTGCTTCTAATGGTTTTCAAAGAATGTCTAAGTTCAGGTATAGGTGAAGTGGAGGTTCCCGCGGAGATACAATCAGTTTTGAATCAATACAAAGACATATTCCCGGAGGAGATACCACCAGGACTTCCCCCTATCCGTGGAATAGAGCATCAGATTGATCTCGTTCCAGGCTCGCCCCTACCTAACAAGCCGGCATACCGAATGAACCCGGAAGAGTCTAAGGAGCTAGAGAAACAAGTCCGAGAGCTAATGGAGAAAGGCTACATCAGAGAGAGTCTCAGCCCCTGTGCGGTACCAGTCCTCTTGGTTCCAAAGAAGGACGGTACTTGGAGGATGTGCGTGGACTGTCGTGCTATCAACAATATTACCATCAAATACCGACATCCAATTCCGAGGCTTGATGACATGCTGGACGAGCTAAGTGGTGCGATCATCTTCTCAAAAATTGATTTAAGGAGTGGATACCACCAGGTTAGAATGAGAGAAGGGGACGAGTGGAAGACTGCTTTCAAGACGAAGCAAGGTCTCTACGAGTGGCTAGTCATGCCATTTGGGCTAACAAACGCCCCCAGCACCTCCATGCGTCTAATGAACCAGGTTCTAAGGTCTTTCATTGGTAAATTCGTTGTTGTCTACTTTGATGACATACTTATTTATAGTAAATGCTATTCTGATCATATCAAGCATTTAGAGTTAGTTTTGAAAACGCTTCGGAGGGAAGGCCTTTATGCCAACCTAAAGAAGTGCACATTTTGTACTGACAAGTGTGTGTTCTTAGGCTTTGTAGTAAGTAAACAAGGTTTGCAAGTGGATGAGGAGAAGATCAAGGCAATTCGTGAGTGGCCTACGCCAACATCTATTGGGCATGTACGAAGTTTTCATGGGCTAGCAAGCTTCTATCGGAGGTTTGTCAAGGATTTTAGCACGGTGGCGGCCCCAATGACTGCTGTGATCAAGAAAAACGTGCCTTTCTCATGGGGAGAAGCTCAAGACCAGTCTTTCAACACGCTGAAGGAGAGACTCACACAAGCACCGGTTCTAGCGCTACCAGACTTTGAAGTTATGTTTGGAGTAGAATGCGATGCTTCAGGGCTGGGGATTGGAGCTGTTTTACATCAAAGGAAGAAACCCGTAGCGTTCTTTAGTGAGAAGTTGAGTGGAGCTACGCTGAATTATCCAACTTATGACAAGGAGCTGTATGCCTTAGTCCGAGCTCTAGAAACATGGCAGCATTACTTGTTGTCCAAAGAATTCATCATCCACACTGATCATGAAACTCTTAAGCATCTCAAGGGCCAGACTTCACTTAAGAGGAGACATGCCAAGTGGCTCGAATTCATAGAAACATTCCCCTACGTGATCAAGTACAAGAAAGGTAAGGAGAATGTTGTAGCGGATGCTTTGTCTAGAAGGTATGTTCTTATATCCACTATGGAGGCCAAGATAATGGGTTTTGAGCACATCAAAGAACTGTATAAGGATGATCCGGAGCTAGGAGAGTGTTACCAAGGACCGGGCCAAGGAGTTTACAATGCATTCTACGTACAAGATGGGTTCCTTTTCAAAGACAAGCGGCTGTGCATACCCCAAGGATCTATGCGCGACTTGATACTTAGTGAGGCACATGGTGGAGGCCTAATGGGACACTTCGGAGTAGACAAGACCCTTGCTGTAGTCATGGAGCATTTCTTTTGGCCTCACCTCAAGAAAGACGTCGAAAGGTTTTGCTCCCGATGCATTGTCTGCCACAAAGCGAAATCCAGGTTACATCCTCATGGTCTTTACTTACCTTTACCTATTCCTAACGCCCCTTGGGTAGATATTTCCATGGATTTTGTCTTAGGGTTGCCAAAGATTAGGCATAAGGATTCTATCTTTGTTGTTGTGGACCGATTCTCTAAGATGGCTCACTTCATCCCGTGTGACAAGACCAATGATGCCAGCCAAATAGCGGATTTATTCTTTAAGGAAGTAGTGCGTCTACATGGGATACCAAGGACCATAGTCTCTGATCGTGACACCAAGTTTCTAGGACATTTTTGGAGGACCCTATGGAGAAAGTTAGGTACTAAGCTTTTGTTCTCTACGACTTGTCATCCCCAAACGGATGGGCAAACCGAAGTGGTAAACCGAACTCTCTCAACTTTACTTAGAGCTACTCTTGGTAAAACTATGAAGACTTGGCTTGATTGTATTCCTTTTGTTGAGTTTGCTTATAACAGGGCTGTTCACTCAGCCACAAAACTATCTCCTTTTGAGATAGTCTATGGAATTAACCCTTTGTCTCCAGTGGATTTAGTTTCTTTGCCACAGATAGAACAGGTTAATCAAGATGGTTTGAGACGTGGAGAAATCATCCAGAAGCTACACATCAAAGCAAAGGAGAATTTGGAGAAGAAAGCCGAAGATAACAAGCGCAAGGCTGATCAAAGGAGAAAAGAAATGTTGTTTGAACCAGGAGATTGGGTCTGGTTACATATGAGGCCGGAGAGGTTCCCAAAGCAAAGAGCTTCCAAGCTGGCACCAAGAGGCGACGGCCCATTCAAAATACTTGAGAAGATCAATGATAATGCTTACCGTCTAGAGCTGCCAGGTGAGTTTAAAATGTCACATACCTTTAATGTTGCTGATTTGTCTTCTTATGATGCAGGAGGAACAGTTTTGAGGACAAAACCTTTTCAAGAGGGAGGGAATGATGCGGACATCGACCCTAATGAGCAAGAAGATGACTCATATACTGTACCAGAGGTTAGGGAAGGTCCTATGACACGCTCTAAGTCCAAACAACTCCGGAGAAGGTTCAACTTAGCCGTACAAGGCATTGTGAACTCTCTAGAGATGGGAGAAGCTAACGGGTCCAAGCCTAATATATGCGAGGACGAGCTTTCTGAGGCATTCACTCAACTAAGCCTAGGGAAAACCTCAGGTATAGACTCCTCTTTGGCAGGTGAAAGGATCCCGAGAAGCCAAGAGAATGCATTGGAGATACAAGAAGCGTGCGAGACAAGTTTTGACTCCAATGAAGAACCAGCAAGTCAAGAGCAAGCTCAAGGCATCAAGGACGTAGCAGAGCTCCCAGAGAGTAATCAAGACATGGAAGAGAAGCTCCATGAAGACTACTTCATCAAAGATCTAGTGCATCAACAAGTCGTACGAGGAGTGGATCAAGGAGTCTCTAATCAATCACAAACTCGCCCAGGTAAGTTGTATTCAATATTTAACATCCTTGCAGGTTCTAGCAGCGTCAACAACACCTAATGACTCTATCAAAACGACCCAGCTGAAGAGAAAGAAGTCGTTTAAGTAGTTTTCCTTATTTGGTTTAATTTTGTCAAAAACACTAGTTTTGCCTTATTTCTTTGTTTTGCGTTTTGTTTCTTTTGTAGCTGCGTTTTGTTTCTTTTATTTGGCCCTAGGGCTAGCTGATGGACTCTTATAAAGTCCCCCTGCAGCTGTGTAATATTTTTTACCCTTGAATTAATAAAATAACGCTGTTTTCTTCTCTTTCTCGCTTTGAGTGTTCTTGAGAGAATAAGTCCTTGCTCTTGCTTTGTTTGAGCGATTCAACAAGCTAGAGTGTTTGTGCTGTATCAGAGATTAATCACAACTCTGTGGTGCACCTCAATCCGCCATCATCATCCCTCAGTTTCGATCCCACACGAGAGAAGCGCTCGCCATCGTGTTAGATCTCCATCTTCGACCATCTCCTCTTCATCAAGTGAGAAGCGACCGCCAACTTGTGAAGCCATCCCCTCTATCTTGTATCAAGGTGGTACCAATGGAAGGAATGCACACCAAGTCGATATCACACCTCATTAATGAGGATCTTCAAACAAGGAAAGAATTGGGAAGGAGAAAGCACATCATCGAAAAAAGAAAAGAAGGTAAATGCGCTTGGAGACACTTGAGGAAAGCGCGTGAGCATTCAATGAGGAAGGTATTATGAATTGAATGTTCAGCCCCTCTATAAAAGAAGGGGGCCGAGCATAGGTTGAGGGTTTTAGAGAGAAAGAGTTGCACGAACATAAGAGAAGAGAGAAGAGAAAGAAGGCAACACATAAGGACTCTAGAATCTTTTCGAGCATCAACCATCAAGAAGCAAGGTAAGGCACAACTCTGGACCTCCACACCTTTATCTTCTTCAATCCTATATGTTTATTTGAGGTATTTAAGCCAAGAAACAATGGTTCTTTGTCGATTACACCAAGGAAATGTGTGAGGAGCATGAGTTTCGCATCGGAAAGCTTGTGTGATGATATCCATTAGTACTTGTACAGCTTTTATTTGTTTATTTCATAGCATAAATGCATATAACCTGTCCGTTTGAGTAGATCCATGTCTCCTCGATGAGTTCATTGGCCGCACGTTCCACTAACATCGATACATCATGGCTATCGAGCACGAGGCAAATTAGTTCTTCTTTAAAAACCTTAATTGATCATAATTGATCAAAACTCTAAAAACTGTAATTAAACCTAAACTAATCGAGCTTGCTCGAGTGAATTTGCATTTGGATCGATGGTTCTTTTATTTTATCAAATCGGATTGGGTGGGAACGAGTGCTCTTTGGTATCTCGAATGGCACTTGTTCTTTATCAAATGTTTTCCGATCAAAACTCTTACAATGCCTTCAAACCGTGATCTGCATGTTTAATTTGGGTCATGAGATTTTGCATATAAATAAAAAATGCAGAGTTTAGGTGGTGAACGAACAATCATCCAGGGCTAGCTAATTCGATCAAAACTCTTTATTTATGATAATAAGATTAAGCTTGAGTGTAAGCACTATTACCCCCATTGGTTAAGGGGTTAAAAGACTTTTACACCATGTCTGGGGTTCAAATTCCAGAAAGCGCAGTTTCTTGCAGATTAAACGATGTAAATCTTTTCAGAGGTTCTAGAGTGTTGCAGATAGAGTCGTCCATCTTGGTCTTCTATGTTGCGGAGATATTTTTTCCATCATAGGGATTTCGTACATGCAGAA
The DNA here is from genome assembly GCA_963667165.1 of Barbarea vulgaris. Taxonomy (NCBI): domain Eukaryota; kingdom Viridiplantae; phylum Streptophyta; class Magnoliopsida; order Brassicales; family Brassicaceae; genus Barbarea; species Barbarea vulgaris. The sequence continues at coordinate 4,981,040 of OY763891.1, forward strand.
CCGTCCGCCAAGGATCTGAGTGTTGTAAAGAGTGCATAGCATGTCCAACATGGTGATGTCATACATGAAAAATACATTCGAGGAGAATTTTCATCGTGAAATCGTTGTTTGAAGAAGTTGTTCATCGTAATCGCATTTACTGGAGAAAATCACCTAATAATCATCATATTAGGATTAGATCACTTATCTCTAATAATAATGATGTAATAGACGACAAAAAATAAGATTATGCTTGAAAGATAGATCGAGGTATTTTGCATTTCACCTAATTAACTTAATGCATACTAGCTAGAATCGTATTCTTGTGGACCATACGGAAATCTACATGTTCAAAAATAAATCTATCTCGACAAAAATATTTTATATGCTAATTAAATAAGGATAGAGCTAGGTTGGGTCTATGAGTCCTCTCTGTTTGGGATTAGATCTTGCTAGGTTGCATGGGTTGGGTCATAGTATAGCATTTCAGGGTTGCACCTTGTGTGTTTATTACTGTGTGCTGCATGGTTCGACCTACGGGTGAATTTTAGATGTCTTAGGGACGGGTAAAACGAGATAGCCTTCGAGCGTGGTTTGACCTATGGGTGAAATATGGACGTTCTGGGAGCGGGTAAAATGAGATAGCCAACGGGAAATGGTTTGACCTTCGGGTGTGGTTCGGCCTTCGAGCGTGGTTTAATCTTCAGGTGAAATCTAGACGTCTTGGGGATGGATAAAAAAAGATAGCCTACCGACACTGGTTACTAGTGTGGGTGTGTGATTGACATGTAGTGTAGATTACATGTTAACGAATTGTTCATGAGCTGTTGATAAAATTTTGATGTATGAATGCATGGAATAGTTGATTCTTGCGTCTTCTTAAACGCTATGTGTTGTCTAATGAGATTGGTTAGCAATGACCGTCTTATTGAGTGAAAACTCACCCCCTTTCAGATTTACAGCTAAAAGGTAAAGAAGCTCAGAATGGTTTGGCAAGCCTTGGGGAGGGGATCTCATTACTTATTTTTGTTATTTCTTTCATGCACATAACGATTCTACTTAAAGGATTAAATAATTACCAAGAACACTATCACAACATTTATTAAAAATCAATATGAACATAAAAAAGCCAAAATTTTTTAATATATATATAAACTTTCTTTATCGAAAAAATGGATAACGACAAGAACCTCTGTTTACATTTGATTTGTTTTAGGACCCAAAAATTGCGATAAATCTTCCGCCAACAGAGAATACAAATTAGAGATTTTGATCTATGAGTTTTATAGTTCCTATCAAAAGATATTGCTTCATTTCCCCTCACTAAACATTCCAACTCATTGTTGCTAAACAAAAACATAATAGAAATACACACAATATGAAAATTATAAGCTTATAAATAATCAACCAAATAAAATTAAAATCATACTCTTCATCTCGAATCCTAAACGCTCATTTGTTGTTTTCGTTATATTATAGGTCATTGATTATTAGTAAATTGTTTACTGTATTTGGTAGTATTTTTTTGTTATATTGATATATTGATTTATGTTGTATTTTTGAAGATAAATTGTAGGGATGGGCATAATTTCTATCATGTTTCGTTATGTCCCGTCCTGTTCCATTTCTGGTTGGAAAATTCCCTCCCAGTTTGGACTATATTCTCGTATTATATTAGCTTATGATTCCAATATGAGAATGGGATGGTACAACACGGGAACGAGAATTCCCAAAATCTCATTCGGGATAAATTATAAATTATATATAATGGATGATATTATTTTTATATATCCAAGTATAACAACAGAAAATTGGAACTATTGAATCTTAAAGTTCTAGAATTTTCTAATATTTTTTTTTCTTGTCAAACGGATACTTCATTGCATACTTACGCGGTTACAAAAGAGATAATCCTAATCGAACATACTTGATGTACAAAGCAAGAAACTAGAGTGAACAAACCTACCAAAATATACAAGGATAGATACACAAACTTAACAAAGTTTGATAATGCGTGAAAGGAGTCAACATAACGACTAAAGATGGACTCTATCAAGAGAGAAACAAACTTTAATCCAACTTTTTCAAACGACTTGAGGATAGTCACGTTGCCATGTGACATTGAAACGTAATTCAATACCTCGGGTCTCACCGGAATGAGATCCGTTGCATCTTCCGGTCCTGTGTAGACCATCACATAAGAATGCAGAACGGTAAAGAAGCTCTTCAGAGCAAGTTGTGGAAACGATTCACCTCTCAAACAGAGGGAAGACGAGGGGATTGATCTCTCTTCTAGAGAAGAGAAAACGGTACCAGATCTTACAATGTAAAAGGAAGCTCTTAATAGGTTTGGATGGCCCGTGAGGAAGAAGACATGACGATGTCCCAAACCAAAACCAGAGATGGATCTAACCCGAAAGGTGGACAGGGAGAGAACTTGATTGAGACCAATAGATTGATGGATGATCCAATCTTGTATCGAAGGAAACCCAAACAACAATAGGAGTCTTTGGCCAGTTGTATGGATATGTCGTCTCAACACAACATATATATCAGTTTCCATCAAAATTGATTGATATAAGCACCTAGATTGTGACATGATGCTTGAATAAAATAGGAAACTCGGACTAGCAGAGTCACCTGCATAAACAAGATGTCCTGTCGATGAAAGGAGCCGCATCAGTGAGATATTCTGGAAGCGCTGGGTGCAAGGAGAAGGCGTGATAAGGACTGGCTTTTGGAGAAACTGAGCCAAAGTGGGTTGATTAGGGATGGCCCAATATTTACATAACACTGAGGGCTTTAACAGAAGGAGTAGTATATTTCATTTTAACTAATAATTCTAAATTTTTCTAATAAACTGGCATATATAAATTAAAACATTCCATACACCATTATGATTTTGATTTATTAGAGTTTTAGATTGCTGTAATGTATTTTGGTTAATTTTGATTTTGATGATTTATGACTATAAAATTTATGTTGGGTTGTTTTTGAATTTTAAGTTTATGATTATTGAAAAAAACACGTTTGTGATTGTTTATTTGTTTATCATGTTTTATTTTTGGGAATTTTCGTTGACGTTGCGTCCCGTCCCATCCGATCTCTGTCTTTTTTTTTTTTGGCAAATAAAAGCCTTTTTCATTTAAACTCATGGGCTTACATTAATGAGGCTTTAAACCTGTTTTGCCATTTAGTCTGCCACACCATTAGCAGTTCTAGGAATCAAAATAACGTGAATAAACTCAAACGAAGAAGCAAAGAATGAGATATCAGATAATACGCCGTGAAGCACTGTGATCAAATTGGTTGAAGTGATGGCTCGAACTAATGGTGAACAGTCCGATTCAAACCTCACACATCCCATTCCTGTCATCTCACCTCACGGAGATAACTGTGAACAGTCCGAGCCATATCTTCCGTTACACTTTACTGGCAAAATGGCTTCTACAACGATTAATATAGTTTTTACAATGATTTAATATAGTTTTTAGTCGTGAGCCCTAATATGCATGTCTTCTCCATCATCCTTCTTTTCAGAGTTCTTGTTTGTATCAATCTCAGACCTCGTTTTGGAACACATTGATCTGTTGTTGAAATTTGACCTAGATCTTGTCGGGATACAATCGTTTAAGTCTTTGATTGAGGATCTTGTGGTGTGGATTGTGTTATTAGAATTGCATAGGACTGGAAATTTTGGTGCATTAGACTCATGAGTTGTTTGATTGCTTTATAGTCTTCCCTCTTCACCTTGTGTTGATTTTTAACCATGTAGTAGTTGTGGAGATTGATAAAGCAGAAAATAAAGGAGGAGAACCGTTTCAAGAAGATAAAGTGTGGTTGCAGATCAATGTAGTTTTGCCATGATACCATCCTTGCAAACATGGTTGAGCATCACTGCATCAGACACAATCAACCTTTGTATCCAAGTTTTACCCTCTCCGCTATCTCCGTGAGGCACACAAGGATAAGGTTTTGTCCACATGGCAAAGCTTTTCCGAGAAGCTCTCTACTGTCCTTAGCGAGTTTCCTCGCTTTGGTCGAAGTCTTCCCTCATACGTTCGACCTCTCTATATGCGCTACAATATGTAATGCACTACGGTCTCGCTCTAGGTCAAGTTACCAGAGTAAGAATCTTGATTTCCTCACTCGAGAAAATATAACCAATTGTTGAAGGTTGAATACCTCGATTGAAACCTGCAACAACAAAAGGGAAAGATCAGTGAGAAGAAGCAAAGAAGAAGCGAAGAAGAAGAAGTCGTCAACGACAATGTCAAAGAAAGACTTGTTGTGACCTCACAAATTGAGAAGGCCATTGGTGGGCCTCTGAATTGATTTTTTTGGTGGGCCAGCTAAAGTGTGGAATCGACAATAAGAAGAGGAAGAAGCAAGAGACCAAGACAAGACAAGAAGAAGAAAGTTGTGTTGTGACTAAAGTCATAACAAACTAAGTCAAGGAGCAATGAGTCCTTAGTCTAACTTAAGTGTTCGTGTTTATTTTTTCTTCTGATTATAAAGAGTTATGAAGGGACGAACGACAGTAAAACTTTTATAAATTAATAATGTTGGAACTTTAATATTTTATTAATTTATAGTGATATTAACTTATAGAAATTTTAATTAGTTTTAATTTTTTTATCATTTAAGATTGTATCTTAAAATTTCATAAAACTATAAGTTACGATAATTTATGTTAAATAATAATAATGTTTTTGATGCTTCAAATTTGTAATTTTGATTCAAAAATTTAATATTTAGAAAAAAAATTTCTTTGACTATAAGTAACAAAATTACTCATGAGTTCATTATTGCAAATGATAAAAATAAATTAAATTTTATGATCAATGATTTTAGTTGTCCCACTATAGCAACCTAGAAGACTATACAAATATAATTATGCATATTTACACAGATATAAGCAACTTTTGACTATTAATAAGAAAGTTATAGAAAATATTACAATTTGATATTTTGAAATAACACAACAATTGTTTGATACAAGCTCTTAAAAACACACTACAACCGTACATTAGTATTATCTTCTATATACATATACATATTATATATATATACATGTGATTATTAATTTACAATACTAATGAGACCATATATTTACATAGAAACTCCAAATAAATTATTATCTTCTTATCTTATCGAATTTTGTTAAATTTTATATTAGCCCGACTCAAGACGGATGATTTTATTATTTTATAGTGTTTATTAATGTATCGAGTATTAATTTATAGAGGTTCTACTGTATAAAAAAAGTTATAAGAAACTGAAGAGTCTTTCACACACATTTTATATAAAATTCATTACAGTAATGATACACAATTACTGTATTTATTAAATATTTAATTCTTAAAAAAGGTTAATAATAATTCTACATATCTTCCGGATCATAAAAGATCTTCTGATAATTTCTACTTCCGAGACTACAATTAGTAATATATATATATAAGGATATAAAAAAATGAGAAAAACATATAATATTTATTGTTTGCCAAATCATCTAACTTGTAATTAAACACAAATTATTAAATTTTACAAAAATATAACAAATATTAAAACATAAAACATAATTATTAATTTTTTCTAAAATTCACTGATAAAAATTATCTACTATTAAATCAGCGAACAAAAATTCTATATTCTTATATTTTATTTTATTATAAAATTACAATATAGCAAACTAAAAATATATATGTGTAAAATCAAATAATATTACAAAAAATTAATATGTTAAATTAAAAAATAATATAAAAAATCCATTAAAAAATAATAATCCATCAAAAGAAATAATGAACAATGGAAAATAAAAATAAATATAACTTTGGCAATTTGTACTGACATATTAGACATATATGACTAGTTTGTAGCCATTTTACAACACGGCAACTTAATTTGACTACTTTTGTCCCCAAACTATATTCTACCAAATGTTTGTTTGAAAATTACATTGAGATCTAATTCCAAAGAACATTAAGTTTTCTTGGGCTTCATTCCAAAAACATTTACTTTGTATATTAAGTAGTGATTATATACAAAATATATTCAGAACTTTCATATCATATTCTATATATATTAATTAATGATATACTAACTACAAGACTGGGTGCATTAACTGCGAATTCTCCATCGTATGGATGGTGACGCTTGATGGCATCAAAACAGCTACTTCTTGAAGGACTTAGAAAGAACGTGCGTTCGAGGTTTAACATCAAGGTTTGGACGGACCCATGGATCCCGACAATCCCTCCAAGACCGGCCAATGATAATGGTGTTTATAGAGATCCTAATCTGTATGTGAACCATCTTATTGACTTTGATTCAAAAGATTGGAAAGTTGATCTTATTAATGATCTGATAGACACAGGAGATGTTCCACTTATCTTAGGATTAAAGCCAAGTAGGTCCTTTCAGGTGGACAATTATTTGTGTTCCTATAACAAATCAGGGCTCTATTCCGTGAAATCAGGGTACAAAAAGGCTAGGATCCTCACGACCAACCAGACAGAATTTAGTGAACCAAGCATAACAAAGCTTAAAGTGCATGCGTGGAAGCTCAAAACCTCGAGGAAGATTAAACACTTTATTTGGAAAGCTGCTTCAGAGTGCATCACGTCCTGCGGAAGGTTATTTGACCGTCACTGTGGAACAGATCGGACTTGCCCTAAGTGTGGAGCGGATGATGAATCTATTAATCACCTCCTGTTTGAGTGTCCTCTGGCTTTACAAGCTTGGGCACTTTCTAGTGTTCCCACAATTCTGGGAGTGTTCCCTTGTAATGCCTTATTTACCAATCTAGACTTTCTGTTGTGGAGAGCTAAGGAAAGTGGAGCGACAGATGATCAGCTAGAATCAATGCCTTGGATCATTTGGTACATTTGGAAAGCCCGAAATGACAAAACTTTCAATGGTAAAGAGATTACGGCTCTAGATACAGTGAATCTCGCCATCTCGTAAAGCTCGAGTTGGAAGATGGCTCAGATTGTGGATCAGATAGGTGATCAAGAAGAAGAAGAGGAAGAACCAGGGAGCTTAAATCAACACAGCATCAGCCCGGACCGTGGAATTTTCCCAGGCTTGGTTTGCCAAATTGATGCGTCATGGTCTAAAGAGATGCTTCTTATTCGGGTCTGGATTTTTTCTTGAATGATACACCAGCTCATTTAGTGGGAATGAAGGCTTACTCAAGAACACTCTCATCACTTCACACAGAACTGGAAGCTTTAGCTTGGGCTATGGAGATTACAACCCAACGTGGTTATGGCCATATCCATTTTCAAACCGATTGCAAGGAGATTTTAAAGCTTCTCGATGGTGCAGAAGTTTGGCCAGCCTTTGCCACCGAAATTGAAGCTATTAATTCTCTTAGATTAAAGTTCATTGATTCATCTATTGTGTTTATTCCTGGGTTGAGCAATGTCTGTGCCGACTTCCTTGTGAGATGTCTGTGCCGACTTCCTTGTGAGAGGAGCTCGAGTACGAGATAGTCTTTTTTCCCATGTAAGCTTCAGAATTCCGGAGTAGCTACCTCTTGAGGGTAACCTTTTCGATCTAGCTTAATACAATATGGAGTTTTTCGTTGTAAACAAAAAAAACACGGTGCATTCACATTCAACATTGACTGTGTGCATTAACTTTGTGACCATGCATATTCAATTCTTCATGTAGGTGTCGATACATAAATTAAGTTTAAATGTGTATCCATGCATTCGGATGGACTTCAGATATATGACAATATTTTCTTTAAAAACTATACAAAAATTCAATTTTGGAAAATAATTCTGAATGCACAAATAGAGTGAGAACAAAACTCAAATATTTATATATTATGATTTAATCAATAAATTATAATGCATATGAATATGAAAATTAGATGATTTATTACCTAAAATTGTATAAAGATTCATAAAATTTTACTAGTTTTAAATTTTAAATGCATTATATATTCAATCATTAATAAATATATGATACAAATTTTTATTCAAATAAATTTCAAATATCTTCACTATTTCGTTTATTTTGTCTTTTTTTTCCTTCAAATAAAAACTCTAAAATGCAGCCTAATGTATTATTTTTGGTACGATTTAAATAGAAGAACATATATATATATATATATATATATGTTCTTCTATTTTATTTTGTATGTATCCACACTACAAGAAAACTGGCGCGAAACTGATGGCCAAATCCGTCGGGAATCCGTCGGAATTGGCCAATTCCGACGGATTTCCGACGAATTCGTCTGTCGCTTCTATCTCGTCGGAAATGGAAAATTCGTCGGAAAACCGTCGGTATTTCCGACGGATTTCCGACGGAAAATATGAATCAGAAATCTGTCGGAAATCCGTCGGTTTCCGTGTTCCGGTAAGCCGTCGGAAATCCGTCAGTTTCCATGTTCCGGCAAGCCGTCGGAAATCCGTCGGTTTCCGTGTTCCGGCAAGCCGTCGGGAATCCGTCGGAATTTAAGCCGTCGGAAATCCGTCGGAATATAAGCCGTCGGAAATCCGTCGGAATATAAGCCGTCGGAAATCCGTCGGAATATAAGCCGTCGGAAATCCGTCGGAAATATTCCGACGGCTTTCCGACAGATTTCCGACGGATTGGCTAAATTATAATAAAAAAAAATTATTTAATAAATAATTATATATTCCGAATATTAATTCAAAAAAAAATTATTTAAAATCCAAAATAATTAAATAAATAATTTAATAAATAATTCTATATTTAAAAATATAGAAATGAAATAAATATTAATAATAATAATTTAAAACAATTACAAAATTCATATTTTATATAAAATAAAAAATTAATTCTCAAATATTGAAAAAGAAAAAAAAATATAAATTTACAAATATCCTATATAAATATACAAATCAAAGTTTAAATCTAACAATCGAAAATCTAAATATAAGATTTCAAACCTTAAACTAAATCTAAAATTTCAAAATCTAAATCTAACATTCCAAACCTAAAACTAAACATTAGAAACCTAAAAGAAACATTTCAAACCTAAATCTAATTACAAAACCTAAATCTAACATTATTATCCTAAAACTAAAATTCCAAACCTAAATCTAACATTCAAAACATAAATCTAACATTTGAAAATCTTAATATAACATTATTATCCTAAAACTAAAATTTCAAACCTAAATATGTTAATTAAAAACCTAAATCTAACATTCCAAAATATAAATCTAACAATTTTATCCTAAAACTAACATTATAAACCTAAATCTAACATTCCAAACCTAAAACTAAACATTAGAAACCTAAAAGAAATATTTCAAACCTAAATCTAATTACAAAACCTAAATCTAACATTATTATCCTAAAACTAAAATTCCAAACCTAAATCTAACATTCAAAACCTAAATCTAACATTTGAAAATCTTAATATAACATTATTATCCTAAAACTAAAATTCCAAACCTAAATATGTTAATTAAAAACCTAAATCTAACATTCCAAAATATAAATCTAACAATTTTATCCTAAAACTAACATTATAAACCTAAATCTAACATTCTTAACCTAAAACTAAACATTAGAAACCTAAAAAAAACATTTCAAACCTAAATCTAATTACAAAACCTAAATCTAACATTATTATCCTAAAACTAAAATTCCAAACCTAAATCTAACATTCAAAACTTAAATCTAACATTCGAAAATCTTAATATAACATTATTATCCTAAAACTAAAATTCCAAACCTAAATATGTTAATTGAAAACCTAAATCTAACATTCTAAAATACGGATTTCCGACGGACTTTAGAAAAATATATGTTATTCAACTAACGCGGGACACGAAAACATTTGATTTTGCCAAAATTTCACTGTCCGTCGGAAATCCGTCGGAAATTTCCGACGGATTTCCGACGGACTTTAGAAAAATATATGTTATTCCTTTTGTCAGACAAACCTTAAAAACCAACACGTGTTTCCCTAAACCCGTCAGAAATCTGTCGGAAATTTCCGACGGATTTCCGACGGGTTCGTGGTTTCGTGAGTTTTTTCGATTCGTTTCAATTGAAATGTGTTTGTAGTGTGGTTTATTAATGATTTCAATGATAAGTTTACAATATTCACCTCCGTTTATAAGAAATTTATCAAAATTAAGATTTATACTTAGGAACTAGTAAACATGTAAGTTAAAGTATATATTTCATTATGTAGAAGTTAAGTGTAAATCATCCCAAAATCTTGAAAACAATAATTTAACCTAAATACTAAGTTTAAATTGTGTTATCTCTAATAATCTTATAATATAATTAGTTATTTGAGGTTTATTGTGTAAAATTTGTTAAAAAAGCCATGAAACCCCAAACCGTCGGAAATCCGTCGGAAATTTCCGACGGATTTTCGACGGTTTGCCCAAATCTGCGATACCAACGGCTCTTTTAACGTTCATATTTTCCGACGGATTTCCGACCACCGCCGACTATTCCGTCGGAAATCCGTCGGAAATGGCCGGTGGTTCTATCCGTCGGAAATCCGTCGGAATTTTCTGACGGATTTCCGACGGATTACCGACGGACGGAAATCCGTCGGAATTTCTGACAGATTTCCGACGGATTTCCGACGGGCGGTAATCTGTCGGAAATCCGTCGGAATTTCTGACAGATTTCCGACGACGTAAAAAATTGCAATTTCGTCGGAAATCCGTCGTTTTACCGTCGGAATTTTCTGACGGACTCCGTCGGTTATACGGCTGTTTCCTTGTAGTGCCAAATGATCCTTACAAGATATTCTGGTAATATAACATATATGAGAGTTTAGAATGCACAATCTATCATTAGTTAGCAATTGTAACTCATACTTGAAGATGAAAATATAAAATTATGAGATATATTTTAAGTTTGGGTAAATATATGTTTGTGTTCGGGTCTTACATGAATAAGAGAGATCAATCTCTAAGATTGGACACCACACATCAACCAAATACATGTGCACTTTGCACTGATGTATTACAATTATAGAAACAAGTACATGTGTATTTATCAGAGCCTGATGGCTTCTCAACACAATTTCCAAATCCATTTAAACTCTTTAAACAATCTTCTCTGCACTTGGATAACAAGCATTGTGTCCCAGGTTGTAGTTCTTTGCTGCATCTTTTTTGTGCATTTGTTTTAGGAATAACCAATAAAACTGAAATAAATTTAGCGTAAACTATGTTAAATATGTATAAATAAATTTTATGTATTTTTCTACAATCAAACATGTTTGTTTTGGTAATAGTGCATATAAAAAAGTTTAGCATTAGTCAACTTTTTTATTCTTGTTAAAAGCATTAATCCACTTTAAAGAGAATGACCATCATTTTAAAACTTGTAGTAGATTGGTATATTAGACCATCAAGTATAAACGATAATATGGAATGATAAAAACAAAGCTAAATGACTTGAGAAGAGAACCATCAAAACCATTGCATAAGAAACAAAGTCCTTAGACATAGTGAAAGGATTTCAAATATTTTTATTATATTATGATGTATATAGATTCTATGATATTCCCCCCCCCCCCAATAATTTTTCTTATATAGACAAGATAATTTTTTTTTAATATGGTATTAGTTATAAATTATAAAATATATGAAGATTTGCTGATAAGAGATATGACTCATATTTTATGAGAAATTTTCATCTGCTCCATTATGCTTCTACCAACTGTTCCTTTGAAAATTACATTGAGATCTAATTCCAAAGTACATTAAGTTATCTTGGACTTCATTCCAAAAAAATTCACTTTGTACATTAAGTAGTGATTTTATACACAATGTATAGAGAACATTCATATCATATTCTATATAATTAATAGTTTATTAACTACAAGATTGAAAAACTTTCAAGATTGACTGGATGCATTAACTTTTTGAGATTTTTTACAGCATAAGACTTCATTTTTAAAAGATCATGTTTAATGAAATTATACCCAAATTATCAATCTTAGATTTTTTATATATATATTTTTGATTCATTATGTATTTTTTTAGATGGAAAATAATTTAACTTACATATTCGTAACTATTCATAATTATTGATTTATCATAATATATGAAAATTGAGTTTTGCTCTCATCCTATTTTTGCATTTGGAGTTGTTTTTTGAAATTTTACTATTTTATCATCTTAACTAGACAATTAATTCATCCACCTTATAAAATAAAATGCTACACGATTGAAATATTTTCCAAATTGATTTGGTGCATTGAATTCCCAAAGAATTTATAACATAACATTTTTTTATTAATAATAGCATAAATAAAGAAATGTAAAACAACAATTCAAATTTATATTTTACAATATACTCATTTAACTATGACGAGGCATATATCTCAATCTTAATAGTATTTATATTATGTTTTGTTTTTCAAAAGTAGCCAACTGAAAGTTTTCAGTTGTCAGATTGTGTATCGGTCACAAGTCCCCTGTACAAATAACAATAAGATCCAATTTCAAGCTACATCAAGTTGTTTTTTTTGACACCATTTTGAAAACCTAATTAATTAAAAAATCTTTATAAATCATTATGAAGTGTTTAGATAAGAAATCGTTTAAGTTTTACTCAGATTAATTACAATAAGTATTCATCTGATTCCAAATTCCAATCAGATATAATTCCAAATTACATGATTAGTGAATGATTAAAATACAATATATGTTCAAATTTTCATTCTCAGGTTTTGGTAATAATTAGTGATTTTCTATCATCCTTATATAATTTTTAGATAAGAAATTATTAATTTTTATATTTATAATTATTAAAATTTACTGATTAAATCATAATATATAAATGTAATTGAGTTTTTCTCTCACCCGACAATAGTAAAAAGTCAGTTTTGAAGATGAAAGCGTCCAAGAATATGTAAAATCCAATTAATCTAATTGCCTGTCATACGATTATTTTTTTTAACTCAAGTAGACATAGGAAAAGAAAGAAACAACAATCAAGTAGAAAAGCATATTCCTAGTGAATGATATCGCATCCACAATTTTTTTTGGATTAGATCGAAAGATTCTAAATGATAGATATGGTGTTTGTCACATAACATGTGACAATGCATATTCAATTCTTAAGATAGGTGTTGATACATAATTTTAGTTTAAATGTGTGGCCATGCATTCGGATAGACTTCAGATAGATGAAAATATTTTCTTTAAAAACTATACAAAAATACAATTTTGGAAACTAATTCGGAATGCACAAATAGGGTAAGAACAAAACACAAATATTAATATATTATGAGTTAATCAATAAATTAAAATACATATGAATATGAAATTTAGATGATTTATTATCTAAAATAGTATAAAGATTCATAAAATTGAACTAATTTTAAATATATTATATATTCAATCATTAATAAATATATGATGCAAATTTTAATTCAAATAAATTTCAAATATCTTCAATATTTCGTTCATTTTATTTTTATTTTCCTTCAAATAAAAACTCTAAAATGCGGCCTAATGTATTATTTATGATACGATTTAACATTTTGTGTTAAGTTTCGTTTCACCCAGTTTTTACCATGTATATATATATATATATATATATGTTCTTCTATTTTATTTTGTATGTATCCAAATGATCTTTACTAGATATTCTGGTAATATAACGTATATGAGAGTTTAGATTGCACAATCTAACATTAGTTAGCAATTGTAACTCATACTTGAAGATAAAAAATATAAAATTATGAGATATATTTTAAGTTTGGGTAAATATATATTTGTGTTCGGGTCTTACATGAATAAGAGAGATCAATCTCTAAGATTGGACACCACACATCAACCAAGTACATGTGCACTTTGCACTGATGCATTACAATTATAGAAGCAAGTACATGTGTACTTATCAGAGCCTGCTGGCTTCTCAACACAACTTCCAAATCCATTTAAACTCTTTAAACAATCTTCTCTGCACTTGGATAACAAACATTGTGTCCCAGGCTGTAGTTCTTTGCTGCATCTTTTTTGTGCATTAGTTTTAGGAATAACCAATAAAACTGAAATGAATTTAGAGTAAACTATGTTAGATATAAATAAATAAATTTTATGTATTTTATTACAATCAAACATGTTTGTTTTGGTAATAGCGCATATGAAAAAAGCTAAACATTAGTCCACTTTTTTTTTCTTTTCTTTTTTGTTAAAAGCATTTATCCACTTTAAAGAGAATTGCCATAATTTTAAAACTTGTAGTACATTGGTATATTAGACCATCAAGTATAAATGATAATATGGAATGATAAAAACAAAGCTAAATTACCTGAGAAGAGAACCATCAAAACCATTGCATAAGAAACAAATTGCTTAGACATAGTGAAAGGATTTCAAATATTTTGTATTATATTATGATGTATGTAGATTCTATGATATCCCCCCACCCCTAAATAATTTTTCTTATATAGACAAGATTAAAATTTTTAATATGGTATTAATTATAAATTATATAATATTAGAAGATTTGCTGATAAGAGATATGACTCATATTTAATGAGAAATTGTGAGATGCTGCATTATGCTTCTACCAAATGTTCCTTTGAAAATTACATTGAGATATAATTCCAAAGTACATTAAGTTTTCTTGGGCTTCATTCCAAAAACATTCACTTTGTATATTAAGTAGTGATTATATACAAAATGTGTAATCAACTTTTATATCATATTTTATATATTATTTAATGATATACTAACCACAAGATTGAAAAACTTTTAACATTGACTGGGTGCATTAACTTTTTTGAGATTTTTTAGAGCACAAGACTTCATATTTAAAAGATCACTTTATATATTAATTAATTATTATATAAATTATATCCAGATCATCATTCTTAGATTTATTTATATTAACTTTTTATTCATTATGTATTTTTTTAGACGGCAAATAATTTAACTTTCATATTTGTAAATATATAAAAATATTGATTAAATCATAATATATGAAAATTAATTTTTGCCCTCATCCTATATGCGCATTTGGAATTTTTTTTGTTTTTTTTGAAATTTTACTATTTTATCATGTTAACTATACAATTAATTCATCCACCGTGAAAACTAAAACACTACACGATTGAAATATTTTCCAGATTGATTGGGTGCTTTGAATTCCTAGAGAATTTATAACATAAAACCAAATTAATAATAATAGCACAAATAAAGAAATATAAAAGTCCAATTCAAATTTATATTTTAATATTTACTCATTTAACTGTGACGATGCATCTATCTTAATCTTGATAATATGTATATTAGGTTATGTTTTCTAAATGTAGCCAACAGAAATTTATCATTTGGCACATTGTGTATCGGTCTCATGTCTCCGGTAAAAATAACAATAAGATCCAATTCCAAATTACATCAAGTTTTTTTTGGACACCATTTTGAAAACCAAATTAATTAAGGAATTTTTATGACTCCTTATATAATTTTTAGATAAAAAAGTCGTTTAAGTTTTGCTTAGATTAATTACAATATGTATTCATCTGATTCCAAATTACAATAAGATATAATTCCAAATTACATCAAGTTATATTACTTAATGATTAAATACAGTATTTGTTCAAATATTTATTCTCAGGTTTTGATATTAATTAATGAATTTATATCATCCTTATATAATATTTAGATAAGTAATTAGTACTTTTTATACTTATAATTATTAAAATTTACTGATTAAATCATAATATATAAATCTTTGAGTTTTTCTTTCACCCGACATTGGTAACATATCAGTTTTAAAGATGAAAGCGTCCAAAAATATGTACAACTCGAATAATCTAATTGCATGTCACATGATTTTTTTTAACCCAAGTTGTAAAAGGACTAGAGAGAAACAACAATCAAGTAGAAAAGCATATTCCTAGCGAATGATATGGCATCCACAAATTTTTTTGAATTAGATCAAGAGATACTAAATGATAGATATGGTGTGTGTCACATAAGTAATGTTTGTTTGGGCATGTGAACATGCATATTCAATTCATCATGTAGGTGTTGATACATTAATTTAGTTTAAATGTGTCACCCAGTTGTTACCATATATATATATGTTCTTCTATTTTATTTTGTATGCATCCAAATGATATTTACAAGATATTCTGGTAATATAACGTATATGAGAGTTTAGATTGCACAACCTAACATTAGTTAGCAATTGTAACTCATACTTGAAGATGAAAAATATAAAATTATGAGATATATTTTAAGTTTGGGTAAATATATGTTTGTGTTCGGGCCTTACATGAATAGAAGAGATCAATCTCTAAGATTGGACACCACACATCAACCAAGTACATGTGCACTTTGCACTGATGCATTACAATTATAGAAACAAGTACATGTGTATTTATCAGAGTCTGCTGGCTTCTCAACACAACTTCCAAATCCATTTAAACTCTTTAAACAATCTTCTCTGCACTTGGACAACAAACATTGTGTCTCAGGCTGTAGTTCTTTGCTGCATCTTTTTTGTGCATTAGTTTTAGGAATAACCAATAAAACTGAAATGAATTTAGAGTAAACTATGTTAGATATAAATAAATAAATTTTATGTATTTTTTTACAATCAAACATGTTTGTTTTGGTAATAGCGCATAGGAAAAAGTTTAGCATTAGTCCACTTTTTTTTTTTTTTTTTTTTTTTTTTTTTTTTTTTTTTTTTTTTGTTAAAAGCATTAGTCCACTTTAAAGAGAATTGCCATCATTTTAAAACTTGTAGTACATTGGTATATTAGACCATCAAGTGTAAATGATAATACGGAATGATAAAAACAAAGTTGAATTACCTGAGAAGAGAACCATCAAAACCATTGAATAAGAAACAAATTATTTAGACATAGTGAAAGGATTTCAAATATTTGTATTATATTATGATGTATGTAGATTCTATGATACTGCCTCCTCCCAAATAATTTATCTTATATAGACAAGATTAAAAGTTTTTAATATGGTATTAATTATAATTTATATAATATTTGAAGATTTGCTGATAAGAGATATGACTCATATTTTATGAGAAATTTTCATCTGCTTTATTATGCTTATGCCAAATGTTCCTTTAAATACATTGAGATCTAATTCCAAAGTACATTAAGTTTTCTTGGGTTTCATTCCGAAAACATTCACTTTGTATATTAAATAGTGATTATATACAAAATGTATAATGAACTTTCATATCATATTCTATATATTATTTAATGATATACTAACCACAAGATTGAAAAACTTTCAACATTGACGGAGTGTATTAACTTTTTTGAGATTTTTTTACATCACAAGACTTCATTTCTAAAAGATCACTTTCTATATTAATTAATCATTATATAAATTATATCCAAATCATCATTCTTAGATTTATTTATATTAATTTTTTATTCATTATATATTTTTTAGATAGTAAATAATTTAACTTTCTTATTTGTAAATATATAAAATATTGATTAAATCATAATATATGAAAATTGAGTTTTGCTCTCATCCTATTTGTGCATTTGGAAAATTTTATTGAAATTTTTCTATTTTATCATCTTAACTATACAATTAGTTCATCCACCTTACAGACTAAAACACTACACGATTGGAATATTTTCCAAATTGATTGGATGCATTAATTTCTCAGAGAGTTTATAGCATTAAAACAAAATTAATAATTAATAGCAAAAATATAGAAATATAAAAATCCAATTCAAATTTATATTTTATAATTTACTCATTAAACTGTGAGAGACATATCTTAATCTTAATAACATGTATAGTATGTTTGTTTTTTAATGTAGCCAACATAAAGCTTTCATTTGACACATTGTATATCGGCCACATGTCTCCTATAAAAATAACAATAAAATCTAATTCCAAATTATTTGAGGTTTTTTTTTTTTGGGCACCATTTTGAAAACTCAATCATATACTCCATCCATTTCAAAATATAAGACGTTTTAGAAAATTTGTTGTGTTTCAAAATATAAGACGTTCTCATATTTCTATGTATCATTTTACTTTATTGAATATTGTGTGACCAATAATAATGTACATTTTTTTTAATTGGTTGAATTGTTGTTATTTGTACATTAAATAATAATTTTTAAAAGTAAAAGTAATTTTTTAATATACGTGCTTTGGGCCAAAACGTTTTATATTATGAAACGGATGACATGTATATAAAAGGGAAATAGCTCTTCCTTACAGGATGACACGTTGATGCTCAATAGATGACACCTAAACCTTCTCAATTTATTTGACACATTTGTCTCAAATAACGGATATCAATGCCTTTTAATTTATGATAAAAATCTCAAAATGTTTCAAAGAAGAAAGAGAGAAGATTCTCTTTCCGGTTTTTTTCTTTTGATTTTTTTTTAAAAATTTAGAAGGGACATGTGTAAGTTTCTTATGTGCTGACATGACAAGTTACGAGAGAGTGTTATTGCAATTTCATATATATGATTACTTTAAATTTTTAAAATTCGTATGCTTTTTAAATTGTACTGTAAAATATCTTCTCATAATTATTTTTAAATGTATGTATAAGCTCACAAATATTAATTTACAAATAAATTAATACCATGATAAATTAATAAAATATTAAAATCCTAATATCATTAATTTATAGAGATTTTAATGTAAATTACAGTAAGCAATAGTACAAATGGTTTTCCCCTTTCTTATATGGATTATAAAACTGAAAATGAAAAAGGGAACTAATATAATAAAAAATCTAATTTATATATATTAATTTAGTATCGTTCAGGCTTTAGAGATACAAAATCTTTGAAGTTTATAGAGTAACATAAAGGTACCTTATAAATAGGGATTTAATCAAGATCTCTGATAAAAAAATTAAAGTAAAATATATAAAAAATGTATATAAGTATGTTACTAAAACAAAATACAAAAATAATTAATTTATAACATAATCACTTCTCATCTTCCATTATTTATATCATAAATATGGTTTTTTTCTTTTTCTTTTCAATCTTAAATTCCCAGTGGACTGATTGGTAATGAATGTAACTAATTTTGACCGTTAAAACCTCAATACAATAGATTTTGGTTGTAAAGATTGCTGTAAAGATTTTGATGATAGAAACTTTGGGTCGGGTTGATAAAAGTTGTGGCTATAAAATTTGTAACTTTAAATATTTAGCGAGTCCATTATTTTTATCAATAATTTAAAATTTTGTCAACAGTTTATTATTAATTTAAAACAAACTTATGTTAAAATTAGGCCTGGGCAAAAGTAACTGAACCCGAAGAACCGACCCGAACCGACCCGAAAAACCCGAACCCAAACCCGAACCGAAATTTAAAAATACCTGAAAAGTACTAAAATTTAGAGTATTTCGGGTTCGGGTTCGGGTATTGAGTACTCAAACTACCCTAAGTGTATATACCCATTAGTACTAGCCACTCTCGAGTCTCTCTCCTCTAAACTCTTCGCCTTCCTCTAAACTCTTCTCTTCCCAAATGACTTTTTTGACTTTTGAGACTCTAAAATAAAATCCCTAATTTACTTTACATGAAAAACAATCTGGAATCTCTAAACGTCCATCGCTCATTTTCTCCTCCTTCTGAGGTATCCATAAATCGATCTCATGTATGTCTTCTTCTTCTTCTTCTAATTCTGTTTGTTTCTATTCTATGAATTCGTTTCTAGGTTGATTTGATTAAAACTTATGTTTATTTCTAATTAGGCACCCCTAATTCGTTTCTAATATGTTCGTCTCTAAAACCCTAATTCGTTTCTAGGTTGATTTGAAGAAGCTGAAGAAGATAATGGTTTAATTGTGTTCTTGATTCGAGTCTCTAGTTATTTGGTTAAAGCTTATGTTAGTTTTAGGATGTTTAACGAAGCTTTCGATTTTTTGTTTCAGAGTAAACACTAAACAGCTTAATTGCTTAATATTTAAGTGGTGGCCAACGTAGATTGCCGTTATTAGTTGTTTAAGAACGTTGGAATGAAGTTCAATAATTAAATCCATCGCTAACAATTCACCAGTTTTATTGTTGCTATGTATTTAGACATCCAAATTGTTATAGTTATCAGTGGCCTTCGTCATTATTAGCCACCGAATATGATCTTGTTTATCCGTACATAATGAGATGTTTATAAACTTAACTTACTGTTTTTTTAGATTTATTTTAATGAGATCTTGCAATTTTAGGATGTTCATCGTAGCTTATTTTTTAGTTATATTTTCGTTTTCATAATTTTTTGTTGTTTTCGAATGTAAATTAGTTTGCTTGTTTCTAACTTAATTTGTTATTTCATGTCACAGGAACATGGAGAAACACCAGCTGCTTTGGAATTGGAATTTTGGATTATTTATCTTTAGTCTTCTCTCGTGTGGGTTCTTCTTAGGTTTCGTTATTGGATAAATGGATTTGTAAAATATTTTGTGTTCTCTCCTTGCTTATCTCCTTGTTTCTTTGATATTTGAATGCATACTAAAACTTTTATGTTAGTTTGAAGTTTGGAATTGTTTTTAGTTGTTTATCCGATAATAATTTCGGTTCTTTCGTCAATACCCGAACCCGACGATACCCGAACCGAACCCGACCCGGAAAATAAGCAATACCCGAAAAGTACCTCTAGCCCTAAACCCGAAAAGCCAAAAACCCGAAGAACTGACCCGAACCCGAACGGGTACCCGAACGCCCAGGCCTAGTCTTAAAATGGAATTAGATTAGTATAAAACCGATAAAAATCCAGAAACCGAACAAACCGAGTTGTTTACCAAACCGTCTTAACTCTTAAGGATCAGTCTTGCAAATTTTATAGTTTTATGTTAATATTTTGTCCCTATAAAAAGCTTTATTTGCAAATCGACCCATATTAATACATCATTCTCTATTTTCCACCACTCTCTCTCCGTCTCACACGAGTCCCCGAAAACAAATAAACCAAAAACCCTAGATCGTAATCGGAGACGGCACCTCCTCGTCGGCGAGTCCTTTCACAATAACACTTCTGTAAGCGCCTCAATCTTCGGTTCTCTTAATCCTCTGATCAACCTCTCTCGATCTGTTTTAGATAATTTTTAGATTCAATAATTTGAAACTACTCATGATTCTGATTTGATTTGATTCTATTTGCTATTTTCTTAGCTCTCTTTGATTCAAAAATATTAGCTTTATATCTTTGATTCACGTTCTCTTCTCTGATTCTGAATATCCAATAGCAAAAAAAAAAAAAAAAAAAATTATGTTCTAGAGTAAATCTCTTGCATAGATTTTGAATTTTCTTAATGATTCTTTACATATATTTTGATTTATCAAATCCTGATTTACAATTTGATGAATAATTTTGTGTTTCACTTAATTTTGATATTTGTTTATCTTTAGGTGAAAAATGGCTGAGCACTTAGCTTCAATCTTTGGTACTGAGAAAGACAGAGTGAATTGCCCATTTTACTTTAAAATCGGTGCTTGTCGTCACGGTGACCGTTGCTCACGGCTCCATAACCGTCCCACGATATCACCAACGCTCCTCCTCTCAAACATGTATCAAAGACCGGATATGATAACTCCAGGTGTGGACCCTCAGGGTCAGCCGTTAGACCCGAGTAAGATCCAAGACCATTTCGAGGATTTCTACGAAGACATTTTCGAAGAGTTGAACAAGTTTGGTGAAATTGAGTCTCTCAATGTTTGTGATAACCTTGCTGATCATATGATTGGGAATGTGTATGTTCTGTTTAAGGAAGAGGATCATGCGGCTGCTGCGTTGCAGGCTTTGCAAGGGAGGTTTTATTCAGGACGTCCGATTATTGCTGATTTCTCTCCTGTGACGGATTTTCGAGAAGCTACTTGTAGGCAATATGAAGAGAATAGCTGTAACCGTGGTGGGTATTGTAACTTTATGCATGTGAAGCAGATTTCGAGGGAGCTTAGGAGGAAGTTGTTTGGGAGGTATCGACGGTCTTACCGCCGGGGTAGTAGAAGCCGGAGCAGGAGTATAAGCCCTCGACGTAAGAGAGAGCGTGAGCGAGAGAGAGGAGATATTAGAGACAGGGACCGTGACCGTGAGCGCCATGGAAATGGGAAACGTAGTAGTGACAGGTCTGAAAGGCATGATCGGGATGGTGGTGGAAGAAGGAGACATGGAAGCCCTAAACAACGGAGCAGAAGCCCAGTTGTGAGAGAAGGAAGCGAGGAAAGAAGGGCAAGAATCGAGCAATGGAACCGAGAACGCGATGAGGGAGTTTAATTGTATTGCTTGAGAAATCGGTAAAACCTTGTAATGGAATACTCATTTGGTCTTCTGTTTTTTTTCGGAACTTGAGGAATATGAGTGGCATGAGCTCCTTAGATGATATGAGGTGTTAACTTATTTTTGTAGATTCTGTTTAGAAACTATATTGTGAGGCAAATGTGCTTGGGTCTAGTGATAATGGTCCTTTGGTTTATTGTTCTTCATGATTGTCTCTTGCATGTTTCAAATACATTGTCTTCTTTGGGAGAAGAGAAGGATGTTGTAGGTTTTGTCTGGTAGATTTGATAAGGAAACATAGTTTCTGAGCAGCTTCATCAATTTTGATGTCCACTTCTCATGTTTAATGCATTTGCTTTTGATAAAGTGTAACTCTAAACTTTAAACCTCTATATCAAAATTACATAGCTTTGTACGTGGGGTATTACATGATATGACTTAAAACAAAGACTAGTGGCGATCACCTAGTGAGTGTGAAATAATGCCGTTTCTAAGAGAATGAAGTTTATGCTATATTCTCTAAGTTCATTTACGAATAACCAAGTTTAAGACCAAAATGAGCACAATAGTGAACAAAGTTCTACGAGAAAATTGGGTTATATCTGTTGTTTCGGTTTACATAAAAATCTGGGTGGTTCAAGACCTCATGTTCACCTCCTGGCTGAGTAAATCCGATAGATTTTAACAATGAGTGGATCAAGATCATAGTTTGTATTATTTTCATGCATTTCAATAGTAAACCCTTTAACCAAAAAAAAAAAAAATTTATGTTGGCGTAAAGCAGTGCATTCACGATTGTATTGGCACCAAATGCAAAAAGCTTCAGCCACCTGTACTCTCCGGAATATTCACGATTGTATTGGCACCATTGGTCTCAATGGAATTTCATATTACACACCAAAAAAAACTTTTTTACCATACAAGCGGTGTTGTCCTGTTGATTGAAGCTAATAAAGGAAACAAATATCTACAAACAAGCAAGACAAGTAATGTAACATCCCGGTTTCTGGTATATGGTGGTGCATGATGAGAGGATTAAGAGAATTGATTTGGCTACCTATTTCACCAAAGTGCATTTATCTTTTCCGTCAACGATCCGGTCAGAACTCCACAGTTAAGCGTGCTTGGGCTGGAGTAGCACTAGGATGGATGACCTACCGGGAAGTGATTGTCGGTACCGTGTGAGTGAGGCCAAAACACGGAGAAAGATCATGTGGTGATTTGTAGGGACAGTAAACAAGTCTTTAGAGCCTCTTGAAATAACAAACCGGTCGTCGGACGAGGGTGGGGCCCATGGGTCTAGAGAGGGTGTGGGGTTCACGGGCCTAAAGAGGGTATGGGGGCTCACGGACGGTGCCGGTCGGGGCGTTACAAGTAACCTTGTTTTGCTAGATAAAATCTTATCGAGCTCGACTACTTTCGACTCCGGAACATATATAAGACCCTAATACAAAACTTGTCTAATGCAAACACTTCTCATTGGGTTCTTAAAACATAGACTTTGCCATGTGCTACTCTCTCATGAGCTGACGTAGAATCTTCTGAAGAGAGCTCACAAGTTTTCATATGATAGAATACTTAAACTCTGCAATATGGATTACTGATTATGAGTCTATGACGGGAGCAATCATGTTGTAAAGGAGATATAGTTCAAGTAAAATTCTTTCATATTTATTTTGGTTTAAATAAAGATGAATTTTAATATAAAAAATAAAATGACTAATAGTCAATTTTTATTAAATTACAAAAATTTAGATTGAATTATGTAATATTATAAATTCTGAAAATTGGTAGTTCGTGTGACACAAAATTTTAAATAATTATGTAATATTAACATTAAATATAAAAGTAATAATGTATGTAGTTTGATAGTTTGTATTAGTGTCATCATTTTATCAAATAAATGTACAATATTTTTGTGTTCGATTGATTGATTTAGCTCGAACCGATACATCTTTGATCACATGATCGGAATCACACCAATCTGAAATCACTTGATGATCAAAAGGATTCCAAGCCAATGTGAAGCGGAAGTGGAATAGAAGGTAAAGATGGTGGTGAATTGATTGACTCGCTCAATCACCCATTTGCTCAGCCCTCGGGCGCTGATAACGTCATCTCGCTTTCACAACCAAACGATACAAAGAACAGCCTCTGATATGTTCGTGGACCTGGTGCTGGTGCTGGTGCTCAAGTCACAGCCAGTGGAATTTTCAGTGACATTCTTCGCCTTGCATTCTATCTCGGTACGTGCTCCATCTTGAGGCACACTCAGTTTCTTCTAGTGATCAAATCCTGTTTGTTATAAGCTAGAATCTGTAATTGGGATTTCAAAGATTTTTGATTCTTATAGATGAAATCAAAACTTCATTGCTCTTGGTATTATACAACACAAGCATTGGAATGCTGTCTCCTGGTTCTAATTTCATATATTTCCATATGATTCCGAAACAAAAATTTAGCCACAAAAACATTTCTCATCCTATACTTGGGGCAAAAACTTCTTATACAGCCTCAAGACTATAACACTGTTTTGAAAATGGAAGTAATCTTGAGATCCAATGCGGTTTAACACTTTAACTTCATTTGTCTGAGGATCTAATAATATTCGTCAGGGTTTTCTTTGCTTTGAATGAGAGGGACACCGTCTTCTCGCCATTTAATCCGCTCTTCACAAATCGCAGCCACCACCTCGACATAGAGTTTGTGTTCCTGAGCCCAAAAATGGAAATGAAAATGTAATCTTCTGAATTGGGAAATGTGATATGCTCAAAAGCATTCTTTAGTGGGTACCTCATGAAGAACTCTTTTGGCCAATTCCTCTGGTGTATCATTAGCAATCACAGGAACTGCACTTTGAGCAAGTATCCGCCCTGTGTCGTACTCCTCATCGACAAAGTGAATTGTCGGACCTGAATACCTAGGGGAAGGAAAACCGTTGAACTACACATATCCTTACACTGTAACATTGTATTGAGTTTGCGGCTTTACCTAGCTCCCGAGGCTAGAACAGCTTTATGCACTCTCATACCATAAAGACCTTTACCGCCAAAAGCCGGAAGAAGCGCAGGATGGATATTTAGAATCCGTTTAGGAAAAGCTTGTACCAGCTCAACCGGAATAAGTTTCAAATATCCAGCTAGAAGAACAAAGTCTACACCATATTCCCTGTTCATAAAGCAAATGTCAAGAGACATACACGAAATTTCAACAAACCGGTAACACCATTCATTCACTTCAAGGACAAAGATACAAATAAAGATGGAAAGATATATAGCAACCTAAGAACATCCACGAGCTCTGTAGAAGAGAGTCCATCGGATGGTTCTCGTTTCGCTTTTGGGAATACTAAAACGGGAATGCCATTACTTCTTGCATATTCAGCGCCTCCACAATCTAAAATTGACGAACATAAACTTAGCACACAAATCCAATTATCCAAACTCCAAACCAAACAATTATATGTTTAACTCTCAGAACCAACACACACTAACAGAAACTAGACTTGAAGAAGAAGAAGAAGAAGAAAGGCAAATACCTTTTTTGTTAGTGACCAACAAAACAACATCTCCTTTAACTGAACCAACACTGCATCCCTCATGAATCTTTTTGAAATTCGAACCACCTCCGGAAACAAACACAGCAAGCTTCTTCCTTTTTGTCCCTCCTCTTGAACTATCCACCTCCGCTACTATTGGAGTAAACGAAGCAGCTTTTACAAGCGGTCCAATCCTCATTACAAATCGGTCTGTGGGACTTGGGAAAGAGAAGGAGAGAGCATTCCGGGAAGGCGTGAACGGAGAAACAATTGAGGTTTCCCGGTTCTGCTGCCGCGGATTCACAGGGAAGTTGAGTTGACTGGAGAACAAAACCCGTGACTCCATGACAGTCTAATCTATATAGTATTTTGAGACTCAAAATCCATTCTGCAAATCAAAAGACACACAAATTACCAAACTGATGAAACGAACAATCAATTAATAAAATCAGTGAATACTCAAAACTGAACTAAAACATAGCAACAATAAATCAATAAATTCAAACTGAAACTAAAACACTTAAGTACAGTAAAAAAATTCACACACTGGTGATTTAAAGCAGAGAGACTCTAAATCACTTTCTCTTCTAAAGAAGTTGCAGCAGCTACCAACTTTAGACAAAACCCACAAGTTGTGAATGATCCCATTACAAGACACCAAAAACCATATTTGTGAACCAATGTTAAATAAGAAACGCCTAATGTTTTGCTCTAGTTTTGTTATAAGGAACAAACTATGTACATACATGTCTTTACAAACCCTTAAGATTGAAACCACTAATTTAGAACACTCACTCACTAATCCTCTTGGATCCTCAGACTAAAATTGCAGAGAGAAAGAGAGAGAGAGAGGAATCGAACCAGTGCTCAAGAGTAGACAAAACCCAGAAGAGACTAGTGAACAAGTTTGGATCTTTCTTCGTACCCAATAGAGAACCAGTTTTCTCTTCACTCCAATTCAATTCGTATCACTCGACCAAAGGAGGAAGAAGAGACTACAGCTGCTGAAAACGACATTGTTTCAGAAAAAAAAAAAAAAAAAAAAAACCTAACTTAAAACGGCGTAGTTTTATGAAAATGGTTTTTGTTTTCACATAAGACGTACGCCTCAACTTTTTCACTGAGCTACCTTCCTCCACACCGACACACTCCTCCACGGCTTTCCTCTTCCACCTCGTCTTCACCATTGTTTCGGTGGTCACTATTTCTCCGCCCTAGAGATTTGATAGTTGAACATGAATGTTTGTCGAATCACTGTAAAGGTTAAAAGAGATCTGAAATTTTTCAAGCAAAGAGGAGGTTTTCACACGATGCCGACATTGGCCATGAATGGTTGTAGATTTTGAAATGGTTTTTAGTTTTAGTTTTTCATAAAATCACTTTATAGCCAATCATGATTATGAGAAAAGTGGTTTTCCAAAAAAATAGGGAATCCAGATTTTGTTAGTTTTTGTCAATTTTCAAAGAAAATCCAAAATCTATGTTTGAGTAGTTTTTCACTTTTTAACGTGACTTCACTTATTTATTTGCATTTTTAATTTTTAATTTTATTTTTAATACAAATCTAAAAACCATAATCCAGAATCCAAAAACTAAAAACCAAAAACTATAATCCAAAAACCAATGAAAAACTTGCAAACATTCATGACCATTGTCTTTGAAGGGCATATCCGACTTCTTACAAATGAAGAAATGGTTTTTCTCGAGAGTCTGAGGCTCTGAGCGTTGTGGCATTTTTAGAAAACCAAAATCAGTTACGTGGTTTTCTTGTAATTAACTTATGAAGAAATGGCTTTTCTCGAGAGTCTGAGCGTTGTGGCATTTTTCGAAAGCCAAAATCAGTTTTGTGGTTTTCCTGTAATTAACTCAAAAATATATCAACGTGGCCGACTGAAGGCCAGATTGGAGAGCTTTTTTAGGGAGGTTATTTGTTTTCTTCTAGGTAACAACGCCAATAAAAAAAAAAATTGGATATGGCACACGTGTAGCTAAAAAGGTGGAACTGCCAATATTATGAAAGCTTTATCACGCTGGATATTGGAAAGTTCAGAGGTGTTTAATTTAATAAAAAACCAATTAAAATATTTTAATTTTATTTTTCTGTTAAAAGAGAAATTTCTGGTAAAAAAAATATTTGACTTAAATCAAAATTACAATATATTGGAATATGCTTTAAATCTTTTCTAATTTTTAAATTTAAATTAAAAGATTTCTTCACAAAATTAACATAATTTATTTAGATTTTATTTATACAATTTTTTATTGTAGCTTTCGTTATTTATTTCTGGTTTTGTTTTTGTTTGCATAATTTTTTTTGTTTTAGAATAATTTTAGTCATAAATAAATGCATTTTAATAAAAAAAAGTTTTAAAAAACTGCGGTAAAAAAATAATATGTATTTTAATTTTAACTATCTACACTTTGAAATCAATTTTCAAGTTCTTTATCTTTACTTCTCTATATGTAGGCTTTAGCATCAAAGATTGAGTTCTTTACATCATTCCCCAAGTTTTGATTCAAATTTGTTTTGAAATCAAGTTTCAGGTACAATCTCTCTTGGATTTGTCTGAGACAGAGTAAGATGATGGTTTCAAGAAAAACATCAAGAATCTTGGAGACACCGAAGTTGTTCATGTTAGCGAATCGCAGCGACACCAAGGAGAAGAAAATGATGAACAAACGAACAATAATAAAAGGTGCTTAAGGAATAAGGACTGATGTTATACAAGTTATACAAACTTTGAACTGCTTTTAGTTTAATCTAGCTTACTACTTGAGTTATCTCTGTAGACTCAATCTAAGGTTACTCAAGTTATGCAAACCTTGAACTGCTTTTAGTTTAATCTAGCTTTCTAACTTACTCGAGTTATCTATGTAGACTTAATTATTCATTCATTTCTGTAGACTCAATCTAAGTTTACTCAAGTTATACAAACCTTTAACTGCTTTTAATAATCTTCAGTAATTAAATCAACTAGACACTATTAGAGTAATTAACTTACCATTAGAGTTTTCGTTTCTTCTTGAATGTGGCTCTAAAGTCTGATCGTTTTTTTGTGCTTTGTTAATCTCTGTCTCTGTCTATCATCGTATCTTTTGTTAATCTATGTCTCTGATGTAGACTTGCAATGATGAACGATGTTGAATACTTAAATGATATGCAGCTACTATGGTCTCTGGATATGATGCGTCTCTGATCGTTGTGTGTAATTCTGTTGCTTGACAATTCGTTTACTTGAATCACAATAACAGGAGATGACATCGCTTCTCTAGGGTTTTATGTTTGAAAGTTTCAAACTCTCTAAAAGAATCAGAAGGGTTAAGTATATGAAATCTATCCGAACTGTCCGCAAGCCCGCCAAAGACCACGGATATGCCCGCCGAGACCGCCAAACCATCTGGACAGAGCTCGCAACGCCAGCCATTTCATGGACATTCTTCCGACTGTCCAAGCCCGCGCCGTAACAGTCCTAGACGGGGCGTAGCCCGTGGGCATCGGGCATCATTGACAGCTCTATTCTCGTGAAACAAAATAATCGTGCGGAAATGTTTTAATTAAAATTTCTTAGTTGAGAAATTTATTTTACTAATCCCTGAAATTATAGAATTTAAAATGTATTCAACTATATTTAAAAATTTTATCACTGAAACCCCTAAAATATAAATTTAAAGATTTAGGTTTTTTTTTCTTTTATTGATAAGCTGGGAGCCCAAACCAAATGTTACTAGAGATTCCAGCTTATGTAGGCGAGTTGCAGCCTGCAATCCGAACTGAGGACGAGGCTCCAATCTTAGGCGGGTCACCATTACTTAGCTTAGAAAGGCGAACATCTGGGCACGCGAAAGAGCAGTGCTCCTGGTCCTTTCGAACCAGTCTTTATAAACCTGGTGCAAATGGCTTTCGATAGTTGCATCATATACGGGCAAACATGGTTTGAACTCCCAAAAATAACAGCCTTTCGACAATGTCAAACCAAAGACTTTGTCTTCGATACTTTTGTAACGAAGACAACGTCAAACCAAAGAAAAAATCAAATCCAACCGTAAACACAATCCATTACCCTACGGCTCGAGAGGTGAAACCGTAGGCGAGTAACAGTGACTAATCCACCGTATCTTTATGCACACGGCCACAAGCGATCCGCTAATAAGTTTAAGAAATGAACACTCTCTTTTGAGATTTCATTTTTCCCAAAAAAAAAAAAAAAAGGGCTAGTGGTATTGAGATGATCCATGACTTAGCGATCCATAACTGAATCACCGACTTGTTCTTCTCCGTTTTCGAGCTTTTGCTTCTGAGTGTAAAAGCTAATTATCTTCTTATCGAGTTTGTAGTATGGCTCCATTCTCTTTAATGGTTTCAGGCTTAGATCAATGAAGTGTACCTACATTTCCCAATCCAAATATCAAATATATATATATATATACACAAACAGATTTTATTGATCCTAAAAACTCAATTGACTCACACAAATCCTACATTTCACTTGTTAAGACTTGAACCAATGATCTTAGCAGATTATAATAAATATTTCTTTCACCATAAGACGAATGTGTTTAAATGAATCATACCTTGTAATCAAACGTTTGATTAGTCGATTTTAGACAGACATAATCAGAAGAAGGTGCTGAATCCCAAACATTCCTTGATTGAAAACTGATCATAAGACTACAGTCCTTAGCAGTTGCAGCTATCAAATACTCCTTGACGATCTTCAAACTTTCATCTAAAGGTAAAGAATGTAGAGACGAGTACGCCTCCGATGGGCCACTTTCTTTACATATAGCGCAAGGCTGATTGATTATATCGTAATAAGAATGAATCGCTCCTTCAATGTCTAATTTGTCTAGCTTCTGAGCTTCGAGAAGCTTATCGAGCACTCCTGAGTCATAAACAGCATCAGATACTAGCTGGAGGAAACACTTTGTTCTAAAACCGTCTTCTGATTGAATAAAGCCTTTGAGAGTTTCCTCAAACGCGTATCCTATTTCAGGACTGGTTCTCCCGGTGCTTTCACCTGAACCTCCTAATATGAGAGAACCATTCAAGAATACGCGGAAATTGTTCTGCGGAGTAGAATATAAGGCTTTTATAGCTTCTGAAACTCTCTCTTTGGATCCAGAGAATAGATCAAGAGGATCATATTCGCTTACTTCAGATATCTGTAGAATAGTGACATATTTATAAGATTTTTTTCTGCAAATCTCAATCTGTAGACTTCTTAATGAATGAGTGCTTTGCTTTTACCTCGTCATATTCCAACTTTAAGATTTGGTGCATTTTGAAACGGCTTACGCTTATTTTGAGCATGTTTTCTTCATTTATGAACCTTGAGGTTGGAAGAAATCCGCATTTGGGCTACTTCATGGATATTAAGGACAGTGAGTTTAGGTCAAGAATCAGAAATACAAAGACTGTAATGATAAAAAAAAAAACCCGAAAAAATAGAAGATTTATAAACGAAGAGTACCTTTATTTCAACACTAATGCAGTCACCACCACTAGAAATCCCTGCCACAGAGAAGAGCAACACACAAATACTAATACGATTACTAATACACGATCATAAGAAAAAACTCAACACAAATACGATTATTCTCTTAAGATAATCGATTTCTGATGACAACAACGTGTTTACCTTGAGAAAAAAGTGAATGATCATTCAAAATAAGAGCAGAATCATGACTGGTATCAACATTTGCTGCATTCACACGCCATAACGGACGCTGCTTAGTTACTTTCTTATCAACAGATTCAAGAAACTCCTTGGAAACAGAAACACGAATCTGCAAAAACCAAGAAGCCATCAGCTTACCAAGAAGCCATTGGTATCCAAATTAAACCCAACAAAGACCATATGAATAATAGAACTTACTCCTGCATCAACATGTTTAGGACCCAAGAGTGGGATGATCACATACTTAACATATCTTTGTTCAAGAACTTCTTTGTTTGGAGATGAAATAAGCTCTTTGTTCTCCTTCCACAGAAGTTGCTCATCGGTTGTTAAAACAGAAACAACGCCATTCGAATTCTTGTTTGCTTTATCGTTCTTTCGAGCTTTCTGTATACGAATCACTTTCCCCACCTAAACGAAAGTTAACAGAATTTGGTCAACAACAATCATAACCAAAATGTAACAAACCATAATCATGTACAAGACACATTATAATATTTGAAAATTTGAACTAATCAAGCTGAGAAAATGAGAGAGATTTACTCAGTTAAACACCAGATTTTTAAAACCTGATTCTGATTCTTCATCTTCGAATAATCTAATCTAATAGAAGAAGATGAGAGAGCCACTAAAATAGAATATATATATCCAATTAGAGAATCTGAACAAAACGAATAATCTCACAAAATCAAACTTAGTTAAATTTTGATTCATTTCGCAGTAACGATTACTCTCTAGTCTTTTACAGAATTCAAAATTAAAGGAGATAGAAGAAGAAGAAGAACTAACAAAATGTGGAGACGATCCAGCGTAAGCAAGAACGAGATTAGCACCTCCTTCGCCTCTGTAAATCCAATCGGAAGCATCCTTCTCTTGCAGAATCATATCCATCTGATTTAACTTTGAATCGTTTCAAAAACGAATCGGATCGATCAAATTGAGGAACCAGGATTTTGCATGCAAAGAGATCGAGAGAGCTAAAGCTGAAACGAGTTAGTTGAAGAAGACAAAGGAGAGAGCTTTGAAGTTTTTTTGTTTCTTTCTATTTCTCTGTGGATGACTACATCAAAGACGAGAGAGGCTTTTTGGTTTTTTTCTTGCTTTGTAGAGTCAAATTGAAGTTGACATTTAAAAGACGCAAAATCAGAAATGGAAAGAAATGTATATGTTTTTGTAAACGTATATTCTGTGTAAAAATTCCACGTGGAGGGGGGTAAGCTCCACCTCTTTTATTATCTCTTGCTTTTTGGTTTTCTTTTTGAAGTATGAGATACTGTACCTTTCAATTTTCATAACTTCTAAAATTTCTTATGAGGTATTTACTTAAATATCACACAAAAGTTAAAAGTTAAATGATTAACATAACTAATATCTTTTATAAATTACTTAAATAACAAAACAATTAAGGAAATATCAATTAAGAAAAAATTAAAACTATAATTAATGATTATGTCATTTTTATTTATTTTAAATTACGTTTACAGTTAATTAAAAAAAAATATACATTTGGCTTAAACGTTTGAGTTTTCTTTTCAAATACAATTAGAAAATAAATAAAAAAAACATCTTCAGCATCCTCTCGTATGTGAAAATCGAAAAACTAACGCTTGTGTCGCCTGCTCGTTTCTTACGGCCGCGTTTCCTCTCCTCCATTTCTTCATAGTCGCATTTCGTTGCACTATCCCCGGAAAAGAACGAGTTTTGAGTACTCCAAATATCCGTCGCGATCCCAAAAATCCGAGACCATCTAAAATCCCCAAATCGATTATTTATTTCTCTTTCCATTGAAGAACTCTAAATCCCTAAATTCAAAAATCGAGTGTAAGTCTCTCTTCTTATTTGAAATTTGTCATTCCTCTTTCTTATATGTCATAGTGATAAGCTCAATTTCACTTTCGAGAAGCTCTATTTGACAATTGAAAATGATTTCGTCCGTTCATAACGATTTTGATTTCTGGGTATTTGTGTAGGTTGAACTTAAAATTGAGGATGCGAAATTACTCAAGAGCTTCTAGCGGATCTTCAAGCACCCGGCGAGGAAGAGTTGTGGGTGTGCCTACGGTGTGTTGGTGTGGGTCACAAATCGTGGGAAAGATTTCAAAATCAGACCCTAATCACCCGAGAACGGGCTTGGTCTGACAAAAAATATGGATGGTTGTATGATTATATAAGTCAAAGTTAGAGCCGATGTATGATTCAGTTATGGCCGATTTATTATTCAGTCATGGCCAATATATGATTCAGTTATGGCCGATTTATGATTCAGTTATGGACGATTTATGATTATTCAGTAATGGTTGATTTATTGTTCAGTCATGGCTGATTTATGATTCAGTCATGGCTACATTACGGCTAGTTTATTTCTATATTACGGCTGATTTATTACAGTACCTGACCTGACTATGATACGTTATTTTACAACGCTTGGTTGGGGGTTGAGATTAAACCCACCCGATTCGGGGATATGCACGCTTTGCAGAGGAAGGGCATTACGCCGATGTAATAGGAATGCTTCGAAACATTAGTTTGGGGTGCATGTGCCAAAAGCAATTTGATCTTTTTCCCGACTTGGTTTGCCAATTTCTCGCCACAGCCCGCGTCTATTACTGCAACGAGATGGCTTGCAATGCTCAGGAAGGTACTCTTACTTTTTTCATTCGAGGAGTTTGGTACATAATTTCTATTCGAGATCTTTGTGGGTTGTACAGTTTTCATAAGGATAAGACGAGTGTTGTGCTTCCAGCGCAATTCAATGATACGCAAGTTTATTGGTCAAAATTTGGGAACGGGCGCTATGATTCCAAGACATCTACCTAGACAGACAAATGTTCGGCATCCAGTATTGAGGTACGTTGTTCACCTTATTGGGAACACGATTTTGTGCAAAATGGAACCCGGAAAGATGCGCCACTCTGAGTTAGCTCTGTTTTGTTATGCCTTTGAGGATATGTGCAATGATGATTGCGAGTGGTATGAGTTAGATCCTCATGTCAATTTGGGAGCCATTTTTGCGCATCACTTGGTCTCTTTGAAGACCAAACCTTTAATCGGACGTGGTACCAAGACAGAGAGTGTTGGGAGTCTTTTCACACCTATTTTTCATCACTGTGGGATCAGCACAAAGGGTTGCACAATTGTTACAAAGCGCTCCCTTATGGATGAGGAGTATCTGAAGAATGCTTGTTGGATTAAGCCTAATTGGCTTTGGTGCTATAGCGACGAGACGGGAGGAAAGATGGTTCAGTTACCCAACCATACCCTCACCACCATCACGGATGACCCAGCTCATCTCAGTTTTAGGCCTTCCTCGGTTCACCTTCGTGCCGCTCTACCAACCCGACGCCGAAGAGGTTCTTCTTCTCGTGACACTCCTACCGCCGCTGAAATTGATCCAGTTCCAGACCTTGCAGGAGGTCATGACACCGGTCGCGCATCCTCATCATCATTTCCTCAGCTTCCAGTCGCCCCACCCCTCCCTATGGAGCCAACGGTATTCTAAAGATACGTTGTTGACAGCTTTCAGAGCATTTGAAACGCCATATCCACCTTGTCTCGTTATGGGTGCGTTCGCTCATCTCACTGCCATGATGCTATACCACTGCAGCCAGTACCAGTCTCCACTCCATCAGAAGGCACCGCCGATGAGTCCGACGAGGACTAGTTTCTTCCACCTTTTCCTTTTTGTTGTTTTGTCTTTGATTTGGAACTTGTTGAACCTATGATATTATGTTTTGTTTGGTGTTTTAAACTTGTGCTCTAGTGATTCAATAGCAAACACTCAGAATTGTGGATTTTGGAACAATTTAGTCTGATCATGATGTAGGTGTCGATCGACACCAAATTGATGTCGCTCGACACCAAGACCCACCAGACGGCTAAGTATTCTTTACTCTGCTTTCACCTCAGTTCCATTTTTCTTTTCATTTTTCTTTACCAACCTCTGGTTTGGCACCACTGGGGATAGTGTTGTTCAAGTCTGGGGGAAGTAGTTACTAACATTATCTTTTATTTTCTTAAGAGTCAGTGGAGTCAATTGAGTATGTTTTATCGAGACAAAACCTAGTCCATGAAACTATGATTTTTTTGAGGAAACCACCACATTTTTAGGAACTTATGTGATGATTTGATTCTAGCTTGATTGGCATCTGAGACTAATGAAAAAACCAAAGGCTTAATAGTGGACTTGAGACGCCCATATTTCCAGCAGAAAGTTACTAATATCCGAACTTATTTATGTCAGTTCTTTTTACCTCATCAATGTGACAAAATCAGAAAATATGAGATGATTGTCTCTTGAGTAAAAAGATAGGAAAATTTCTCATGACCCCATTATTTTACTCAAGATCGAGATGATCACACAAAGATGGAAACGAGGGGTAGAAAAATTTCCCACTACCCTATTATTCGCCTACACCTTTGAGTTAGAAGAAAAAAAGAAAAAAAAAGAGATATAATGAGAAAAGAATAAGTCTGAGGGAGAGAAAGAGTACAAAAAAGCTAAATGGTTGTTCTGTCATGGTATTGTATGAGAACGAGTCTAGAAGGTCCTTGGCATTAAGATCAGAGATGAGACCCAGCGATGACGAACCTGTGGACTATGCTGCAAAATTGTTGGATGAGTCGGAAAAGATATGAATGTCTACGATGAAGTACAGGGTGGTCTGAATCTTTTCAGGTAAGAGTTTCTAGTGGATTACTAAGGTGAATGTGAGTGTGGTGCTCTTATGACGAAATGAGTTTCTGTGTTTTCAAACTTCTTTGTCTTATTTAGTTTATGTTTTGCTTGAGGGCAAACATAAGTTAAGTCTGGGAGAGTTGATATATCATGGTTTTTACCTGTTTTAAGTCATGATATAAGTATATAATCGAGTATTTACTGTGTATTTCGAGTTGTTATCGAGTCTTTTACAGATTTACAAGTATTGGAGACCTTTTGGACGATTATGGAGCCTATGGAGCAATTGTAGTTGTATGAAGAAGTAGTGCCTTCGACGCTACACTTGGTGTCGATCAACGCTACACTTGGCGTTGGTCGACACTCGTCAACATGCATTGTTCACGCAGATTTTTACTAAGTTTTGATGATTTGCAACTTTGCCCCAGAAGTTCTAGAAGTTTACAAAGGAGACCCAGCTCGTATTTTAAACTATTTATTAGGGTTTTTAGATTTATTATTATGTATATTAGATTTTGCAAGAATTAGGGAGTGACTAAAGTTTGAAGCTGATCTTGCTACTTGTACTCCATTGAGAGAAGATTTTGAACCTCTGTTTTCTATTCTTTTATTTATTCATATGATATCTATTTCAGTTATGTCTTTTGCTTCATTTGATATGTCTACGTAGATCCACTTGTTAGGTTTAGGGTTTCTCATTAGGGATTTCAAGAATTGTTGGATTTAATGACTGGTTAAGATTCTGATTTGTTAATTCTTCATCTAGGATTGTACTTATTGTAGTTCTAGATTGATCACCTAGAATTATGATATTAGGTTGTTAAATTGACATTAAAGTGTAATTTAATATCTGAACAAATCCTAGTGAGCAAATTAGATAATTGCAAAGAAATTTGGATCAGATAATTTGTGAACATATCGAACATGCACTTAAAGCTTGTCTAGACTTTAAGATTTGCAAAGAAATTTGGTTTCTTGAGTTTAATTCATAGATTGTTCTCACAGCAAAATTTGTTAATTATAAACTAGTGATTTGGGTTCTAGAATTGTTTTTAATTAGATCTTGACATGTTGTTTTATTTTCTTTACATGATTTTCTGAAAAGTTCCTTGAGCCTAATGTTTTTCACATCTGATTTCAACCGATTTAATTATTTTTGCATTGTCATTTAAATATTCATTTTTTACTTAGCTGAACTTAAAACGAAACGATCTATTATAAAGTCTAAGAGTTCTTGTGAATTTGACCCCTAAATAATATAGTAATCTCTTAATTTGAGAAAATAATTCTAAGAGTTAATTTAAGCATATCAGGTTCGGTTGGCCAAAATTGTTACGTCATAAGTTTATAACATATTTTAGATTTGTCTTTTCTCTTTTATGGGATCGGTTTCTTTTGTATTGGTATTTAATTTAAAGGATTCTTATTTTTTTTGGGTTTGGATACCGAGTCCATGAATTTTTTTATCTGTCATAGACAGATGGATCACTTTGTCTGGTTTATGCGGTAGCCATGTGACTAGTCGGTTCAATACGACCAAAGTCCCTAAAACACGCTATTAGAGCAAACTGTGTCAAGTAAACCAAAACAATGATAACATGTATTAATTCGAAAGATGTGGATGTCGTGTCCTATTATGTTTATATTTTCCACTAGATGTTAGAGTGTTAGTTGCTTTTACACTTACTAATTTCCGACTATCAATGAGGTCCCATATAACCTTATCTACATGATACGTCATACTGATCACATATGAATGATCAAATTTATCTTCACCACACATTTATTATCATTTTATAATTTCTTAAATATTATTTGAAACTATAGATAACGTTTTCATGTAGTTAAAAAAATAAAGAAAAATTTGAAAATAAAAAGAAAGAAAGTACACCCACCGTTACAAATAAAACAAATCCCCCGTCAACGTATTTCACCCACCGGTACAACTAAAAAAGATACTCTAGTGAAATAGTAAAATCAACTTACCAAATTGTCATTCGCCAACCAACGTTCCTCACGTGCTCCATCGGTTGGTACTCACGTGACCGGCAGGTTCTCGTTCCTATAATCAATATTTCTCAATAGCATTTCCCAATCAGTAGTGTCTATATATAATGTCTTCATATAACGAATATATGTACAATAGCTACATATTCTATTAATCTTTCCCAAAGCACAATTAGTCTTTGTAAACACAAAAAAAAAAAAAAATGGTTAGTCAGAAAGAGACCGTGTGCGTGACCGGCGCGTCAGGATTCATCGGTTCATGGCTAGTGATGCGATTACTAGAACGTGGTTACTCTGTCCGTGCCACTGTGCGCGATCCCGGTACATATCTATAATCTATATATATATATGTTCTTACAAACTAGTTTCTTCTAATTAAGATTAATAATTTAGGGATTTTTTTTTTTTGAATTTCATGTTAAATTATATTCAAAAAATATTATTTTTACAACAAATGCATCGTTTTTTTATAAAAAAAATATAAGCTGATTTTTAAATCTTAATATTAAAACTGAAAATCTAAAAAGTTTGAGTTTTGAGATTTAAACGAATTAAAATTTACGGGTTTTCTTAATTGGATTATAAAGGAAATTCCAAGAAAGTGCAACATCTTCTTGATTTGCCAAACGCCAAGACACAACTCACTTTATGGAAGGCTGATTTATCTGACGAAGGAAGCTACGATGATGCTATAAACGGATGCGACGGTGTTTTCCACGTGGCAACTCCAATGGATTTTGAATCAAAGGATCCTGAGGTTAATTAGTTACATTTTTTATATATGAACCTCTTTCGATATACTGTTACAAAAAAAAAAAACCTCTTTCGATATATATTTTATAGTAACCCTAAATTTGAGTTCGTTTTCTTATTGTGCAAATCAGAACGAAGTGATAAAACCAACCGTGAATGGAATGTTAGGGGTAATGAAAGCGTGTGCTAAGGCAAAGACCGTACGAAGAGTCGTGTTTACTTCATCAGCTGGAACTGTTAATGTCGAAGAACATCAGAAAAATGTATATAATGAAGAAGATTGGAGTGATCTTGAGTTTATCATGTCCACGAAGATGACAGGATGGGTATGTATATATATACATATTTTTAATCTCAATTTTATAACATTAAACATTTTAAACACACTCTCATGACGCTAATAAACGTTTCAAATCATCTAAAAATGTGATATATATACAACACAAAGATTTGATCTTCTTTAAGGTAATTAAAAGTTTTGTGTATATATTATATGTTTTTATTGGCAGATGTATTTCGTGTCGAAAATGTTAGCGGAGAAAGCAGCTTGGGATTACGCCAAAGAGAATGGAATAGATTTCATTAGTATTATTCCAACATTGGTGATCGGTCCATTCATAACAACATCTATGCCGCCTAGCCTCATAACCGCGCTTTCTCCTATCACTCGTACGTGCTCGCGATTTCTAGCCCGATCCATTCTTTCTAATTCTTTTGTTGGAATGTGAGATGTTAAATCTAAAATGGTGAAAATGTATAATGTTTTCAGGGAACGAGCCACATTACTCGATCATTAGACAAGGACAATATGTGCACTTGGACGACTTATGCAATGCTCATATCTTCTTGTACGAAAATGCTGCTGCCAAGGGACGTTATATATGTTCCTCTCACGATGCCACTATTCTTACTATCTCCGAATTTCTCGGGCAAAAATACCCGGAATATAACGTGCCTTCCACGTAAGAAATACCGTTTTTTATTTTAGTTATTTTAACTAAGAAGTTCCAGACCTAGACCAATAATCTTTACGGTTTAGGACTGATTTGCTTATTATTCAAACAAAATATTTTGCTGAAAAAAGAATCTTTGGAACAGGTTTGAAGGTGCGGATGAGAATTTAAAGAGCATTGAGTTCAGTTCCAAGAAGCTGGTTGAGATGGGGTTTAACTTCAAGTATAGTCTCGAGGAAATGTTTATTGAATCTATTGAGACATGTCATCAAAAGGGTTTTCTCCCGGTTTCTTTACCGGCCCAGTCGAAATCTGAGACCAAAGTTCTGACTACTGATGATACTGAGCACAAAACCGGATCTGGATTAACCGATGGTATGATGCCTTGTAAGGAGACAGAACCGGGGGTAACTGGTAAGCAAACCGATGTTTGCATGCCGGCACAGCAGATGTGTGCTTAGAAATTGAACCGTTATATTGTCGTATTGTTTGAGTATTGGAGGTGTGGTTTGGGTTTAATTTGTCTTTTTTTTCTTCTTAATAATTAAATAATTATTGGAGAGTGGTGTGGACTTAATTTATGGTATGGCTTGTGAGTGTGTAACAGTATGAATGAACCTATTTACATATCTAAAGAATGTTGTCTATGAATCGACGTTGTTCGTGTAATGTCGCTTGAATGATATATTTCAAACTCCGTAGTTTGAGAATTTCAACATCTCGATCACAAGCATCTCCTAAAAATAAGAGTTATAGGCGTACCACTTTCGGAAACGAGGTCTAGCAAGAGCGTCTGAATATTAGAACAGATGGTCTGTGGGTGCTAAAACTCACAACATGAATTTTAAAGGTGAAGAAAAATATCTAAGGGTTATACTTTATTGTGAAGCAAAGATTCTTAATAGCTGAACGAATCAAAAGAAATTTATTAAAAGTATTTGGAGTTTTACAAGAAAAGATTGAATTGGAAATAGAAAGTGTGAATTCTTGGCAAGAGGTATCATAGTATTGGTTCTCGAGTTAATTTTATGTCCTTTGCTCTTTGCCTCCGCATGCTTTTTATAAGTCCTCAGCTTCAACCTTCTCTGCATATCTCGATCTCCAGGATCCTTGCAACTTCCTCCAAAATACTCTGCAACCGCTTGATCCTCCTTCGACTCAGTCTCGCTAACCCGCCTTGTGAGGTTGTCAACATTCTTCTGGGCTCCGCCTAAACAGGCCTCTCGTCCTAGGTCTGCCAACAGATGGGCCTTTACTGTATTTAAAGCAATCCAGTCTTGATGGGCCGAGGCCAGATGAATGGGGCGAAGCCCATGTCCAACAATAGCCCCCCAGTCTCTTGAGTGCTGGTTACAAAATCGAGAGACGTAAGCTGGTTATTTTATCTCGACGATTTTTTTGTTTAGATTTACCGGACCGACTCAAATTTTGTAAAAGAAATCCTAACTCCCTAGATAACGCCGAATTGCGGTTTGCTTCGTTTATCAGGGTCGTTCAGATTCCACGCGGGATTGTGTTTTGCTCATGCGCTACAAGTGTCACGTTCGATGAAAAGATGAGCGGTTCTGATTAAAAGTAAGAGAGATACGCGGGATTTACGAAGTCATGGTCATTATGACCTATAAAATCCCACGTTTCCTCTTCCTAAATTAATAACCGCTGCCCGTCAAGTCAAAAGGTAAAGTGCTTTTGCTTCTTCTCTCTCACGAACTCTAGATTTCTTTTTGCTCTCAAACCCTTTTTCGAATCAAATTTCTTTGATATGGCCGAGGATTTGGTTGAGAATTTCGGGCCCTATCGACTGTCGCGGATCCGTTTACGGGATCTCGAGGAGTTTAGACGCCACGCAAACATTCCGGCCGATGTCAAGCTGATTGCGGCGGTAGCGCTGAATTTTCCAAAACGAGTTCAGGAAGGTTTCTGCTGTTCCTATACCACCATTTTCGAGGATTGCGGACTTATGTTTCCTATCCCTGGGATTTTACTGGAACTGCTTGCGCTTCTGGTTATGCCTTCCCACAAATAGGTCCTGGCTTTGTTCGGCACATGATTGGTTTCTAGGTGAGATCTCAGGAAACCGGAGTCGTTGTGACACCGGAGCTCGCAGTGTCGATGTATTCGTTTAAGCACAACTCTATCTCTGCGAATACAGCCATTTTCTACGTGATGCCTCGCACCGATTGACGTATTGTCTCCGACCTTCCGATCAGAGACCATTAGGAGAAATATTTTTATTTCCGACTTTTCCCTGCGTCAGTTGGTGACTTCGATTTCAGGAGGTTGCCGACTATCTGGCGCAGCTTCGCCGGTTAGCAGAGAGCCTACACGATCCTGCTCTAGATTCCGATTTTTGCTTTACGATTGTTGTGTTTTTTTTTTTACTGACTATAAGTTGTTCTTCTTGTAGTTACACCGGAACGTGATGACTTCAACCCGGCTTTGAAGCAGATTACTCATCGCCTCCAAGCTGAGAATACTAGTTGGGACCAATTCACCAGTAGCGGGATCCAGCAAGTATTGTATCCGAGACAAGTAGTTAGGGGGGATCGTCGCAGGCTCCTGATCGTCAGCAGCAGGAGGAAGTAGAGAGGGGGCCTGTCCATGGTAGGGGTAATTAGAAAAGGTCTGGATCTCACTCCGGGAATGGTTCAGCTTCCGGACGGCACCATTGGAGGTTCAACCATGATAACCCCGTATTTTGACCTATTATAGCTATTGTTTTCTTATGATTTTGAGAAGAGTTTGGTGTTATATCATGGCAAAAGAGCCAATTATCACTTGTTTCAGGTTTAAGAAGGTTTTATAGGTTTTTAAGCTAAATGGACCAAATGTCAAGGAAAACCCGTTTGTAGACAGTTTCAGACCGCCAGAAGTACGACATCTTTTGAAGGACTTTCCAATACTCAAATTCGGAGTTCTTGGTGTCTATGGAAAGTTAGAAGAGTCAACATACCTTTAGATACTTGAAACGACCGCACTCGTTTTTTTTTTTTTTTTTTTCTTGCAAAACAATTAATTATTATTCCCATAAATAATAATTAACTTCCCAAAGCAAATAACAATGCAACTATCCTTGCATTAAATTATTTAACTCCACAAACAAAATAATTAATATTCCCATAAATATTAATTACCACCCCAAACAAATATTATTCAACTAATCATGAATAATATTTACTCACTCCAACAATAAAAAAAATTATTATTATTCCCTCGAATAATAATTAACTTCCCAAAATAAACCACCGAAAGGATATTAAATCGAACGATCTTTCCAGAATACGACGACTTGAGTTGAGAGTCGAAGTTGGTCTGTATAGCCACCTTGGCTTTCATAGACAATTTCTGTTGTCTACAACGGTTCTCGATAACGAGAAACCGGACTCGAGATCGTTAGATCATCTATCCAAAAATACTAAACAACACAACTCTTTTTATAGCGGAAGACTCTTAAACAAACAACGAGTTTAGATCATCCCCTCTTCCTCGCCTTGATTCCAACGGTCACACAAGCAACTCTTTTTCTGCATCAAACAAAAGAGATGCATAAGTATTTCAACAAATACTTAGTGAGGCAATCCTCCCGTCTACAAGCTATACACACAAACGATTTAAATTATTCAACATATTAAACACGAAATACCGCAATAAATCAACCATCTCAAGAAACACTCGATCTAGATCCCCCATGAGATCATACGGCCTACAATCATGCAAACACATCAAATAACTCAAACCGTCCAGAAGCTTACGGTCATGCACTCACCTTTAGCCACGCACGGAAATTACCAAAACTTCCCAGAATGAAAAGACTTCAATCCCCCAAACGCGTGCCTAAAGACAAACAAACGAGGATAACTTAAGACACAAGTTAACCCTCAAAAACACACAAAAGGTCGACCAGAACGACCAGATCGATCGATCCTGGTCAGGATCGATCGATCCTGGCCAGGATCGATCGATCCCACCAAACGGGACACACCAGATCGATCGATCCTGACCAGGATCGATCGATCCACCACCAGATCGATCGATCTCGCCTGGATCGATCGATCCTGGCCGGCCGTGAGTTTACCAGATCGATCGATCCTGGTTCAGATCGATCGATCTAGCCCTGGATCGATCGATCCAAGTGCAAACGCCAACACCGACTTGCACCACTCACGCCAACTTGGCCACGCGATCGAACACCAACTCCTCAAGCACAAACCACCACCATGGAGTCATGCTCAAGAACACTCCGCAACCAACACGCTCACAACTTGTGGCCACAAACACCGCCACACCAACACGAACCCACCACCGACAACCTTAACAACCGGCTCCGATGCCACCACGCTCAAACCGAGCCTCACCAACGCCACCACAGTGACTCACACCCTCTGCTCCTCACCCTAAACCATCATGAACCACATGATACAAACACAGAAAGAGCAGAACCTTACCCTTTCTAACGGTGAGAACACAAGG
This sequence comes from Barbarea vulgaris, assembly GCA_963667165.1. Lineage (NCBI taxonomy): Eukaryota > Viridiplantae > Streptophyta > Magnoliopsida > Brassicales > Brassicaceae > Barbarea > Barbarea vulgaris. The sequence goes on from OY763891.1 coordinate 5,025,320, forward strand.
ATGCGAGAGAGAGCTCCGAAGCTTCACCGACACGGCAACCCCGCTCCTTTTCCTCGAGTCTCTCACGTCCTCACTCAGCCACCAGGACACACCTCCTCTTGCTCTCCACGCCCTCACACAGCCACCACAAGCTCTCAGAGACTCACTCTCTCTTTGACTCCACCCCTCTCACCAACAAGGCTCACCCTTACTTGCTCTCCACACCTCCTCTTCTTTAATCAAGACAACCCAGCCTCTCACTCTCCCTCTCTTTTCTCTGAAACCACTCAACACTTCCTCCTTTTCCTCAGCCAAACCTCTCTCTCTCACTTGGATGCAGGTGACGGCAAGGAGCAATAAAAGAGGTGAGTGGAGCTGCTCTAAGAAAAGAAGGGTGGGGAACTCTACAAGGCTAGGGGAGGCTGCTTTGTAGGGGGAGTAGGATGACTTTTAGGGGGGAAAAAGAGTGGAGGCTGCAGGTGGAGAATGGTGGAATTGGTTGGTGAAATCTGAATAAATCAGATTAAAACTTATTTAGGAACTAGCCCTTGAACTTCCACAAGTTCACAAAAAAGACCCCAACTTCCTAAATCGCTCCCGCACACCCCTACGGGAAAAATACGGCGCCACTTCCAAATATTCCGAAAATTCCCGGAAATATTTTCCAGAGATTCTTCCCATAATCCCGGATATAATTCCGCAAAACTCCCAATTTCCGGAACACGGCGCTAATTTAGGATTTGGGTCCCTGAACTCTCAATAGTTCACAAATTGACCCCAAACTCCTAAATTAGCTCCGAACACCCCCCTACAGGAAAAATGCGTGTAACTTACAAATTACCCCAGAAATTCCCGGAATTAAATTTCCCAGAAAAATCTACGCATAAATCCCAGAATTAATTTCCAAAAACTCCATTTTTGGAACACGGGCGTTACAATTCTCCCCCACTAACATAGATTCGTCCTCGAATCTAGCGCCACAGTTTATCCGCAATGAACTCAACCAATCCCGAGATCAAACACTATTGACCTCAGAGGTTTTCATTCAGTCACTTGCTTAAGACTCTGCTCAAAGGTCATTGCTCACAACTCAAACTCATACCTCTACACTCTAAGACACCAAGTCTACGAGTTCTGGTATCAATACCACTCCGCTCTCAGGCCACAAGTCCTTCTGAGCTCTCGGTATCCAACTTATACCACTCCACTCTAGAAGGTATAACTTTACGGGTTCTCGGTATCACACAATCACTCCACCCTGGGCTATATTCCTTACGAGTTCTAGGTATCACACTCATACCACTCAACTCCGGGTAGTATAACCTTCCGAATCCTTGGTAATCACATACCACTCCACTCTGGGCTATATACCTTCCGAGTTCTGGTATCACACTTATACCCCTCAACTCTGGGAACTACAACCTTACGGGTTCTTGATATCACATACCACTCCACCCTGGGCTAAATACCTTACGAGTTCTGGATATTAGTGGATCTATCCATCCTCCCTAGAGTTTGTACAGGACCAAACCGTCCTTTGAGCAAAAATGACCACCATACGTCTATAAGCACTCCCGACTGAAACTACCTCCCGTGGTCCGCATACGACCTCGCAAGGTAATACCGGCATCACACCCATTCCAAACCGGAATATCAACTTTTCCATAACCACTACTCAGGTTATCTCACCACATACCCCGACACTCAGGGTACCCACATAATCTTTTCCCGATTATAACACAAGTTTTAAATCCTCATAAAACTCTTTTCAGAACCTCATGTTCAGTTAAAACTCATGGCAACACTGACCATCCACAATAAGAACTACTCATCTTATTAAACTCATCATGCATTAACGTTTACAACACCAAAACGAAAAACATAATGAACAACAACAACATCTCGAAACTGGAAACCATCGATGAAAGCTCAAGCCTTTGATTGCTTCTCGAACCACTTCTTGAACCTTGCTTTCATCCTTGCCCCTGGCTCCCACGTTTAGAAATGTTACCAGTGATCGGCTTGGAACTCGGTTCTCCCGACTCCACCATGGTGTAAACCCTTGGTGCCACTGCAGCTCGCACATCAGACGGTGCCGCCGCTACCACCCCCTGCTGCAACCTGGGACATTTCGGCTTGATATGCCCTAGCTCATGACAGTGGTAACACACCCGAGTATCCCCGATCACTCTACCTTTCTGAGGGCAACTGGCAACCCTATGGTCCTTGCTTCCGCACCCGAAGCATTCCTGACCACCTGGGTTTCCCTGGGAAGGACCCTCCCACTTCCGCTTCTGTCCTTGCGCTGGCTTGTCGCCCTTGCTAGGACCGGACTATTGTGAAAGCTTCCTTGCCTGAGGAATTGGGCTGACTACCACCCCCACGTCTCTCAGACTCTCCTCAAGCAATGCGGCCTTCTCAACCAGATCCACAACCGTGCCAAACGATATCATCAGGCACTGGTTCCTCAACTCGGCTCGAAGACCCATCAAAAACCGCCTCACCTGGGCCTGCTCATCGTCCAGGATATGGCCTCCATACACTCTGAGACGGTTAAACTCCGCCTCATAATCCCAAACCGACCGGTTCCCTTGAGTCATCCCAAGAAACCGTCTCTCCATCCGGTCCAATGCCTCTTGAGGAAAATATTTGGAGTTAAACTCCACTATAAAATCCTCCCAAGACATCTCTGCCTGGACCCTCCGGGCCGCAACACCTCTCCACCAGAGATGTGCGTCACCCTCCAGATAGTGGACGGCGAGATCCACTTGGTATTCCTCTGGACACCGAATCGAACGGAAATTCCGTTCCATCCTCATCCTCCACTCATCTGCCTCTTCAGGCTTGGCACCGCCCTGAAAGAATCTCGTGCCAATCCTCTGCAGCTGCTCCATCATTTTGAGATATGATGGGCGCTCTTCCGCAACCACAACCCTTGGTTGTACCTCAACTACCGGTGGTACCACTGGAGCTTGAACTGGTACCCTTTCCGGTAACCGCTCCAACAACAAAGCCAAGAAATTCGCGATAGGATCCCCTTGGGCCGGAGCTACCCCTGCTGCCACACCCGCAGCACCCGCTGGAACTCCAGCAACACCGGCACCAACACCGGCCACACCCTCCGTCCCAACCTGATTCGTACGCGAATCCCCGACCTGCTCAACCGTAACACTTGGTGTCACTCTCTCCTCAACCACCGGAGTCCTCGCGTTCCTCAGACCGCGACCTCCACCCCTACCGGAACCACGACCACGACCTCTACCTCTTTTAGCCATCGCAGCCAAACAATGGATTCCTCGAACAAACTTTGCAACCACAGAAGCTGGCTCAGCAACAGACTCGAACTTCCACGGTTTAGATTAACTAATCCAAACCGAACACCACAGCTTTAACCACATAAACATATATGTGATTAAAACCTTGGCCCCAAAAGACTAAACCAAGAGTCTTTTAACTAAACTCAACAACAAATGAGTAACACAAACAACCAACAGAAAACCAAAACAACTTACCGTGGAATCTCTTTAAAGGCTCGAAGAGGATGATCTAAAACTCCATACCCAAACAATTGACTAACTCACATAATCAATTCAGCTCAAATACTCAAATACACATGCTACTCAAAGCACCAAAAATTAAATTCAATCCAATTTAACTTTTCTAAACCCGTCCTAGAGCCGTAATTGCTCTGATACCAAATTGAAACGACCGCACTCGTTTTTTTTTTTTTTTTTTCTTGCAAAACAATTAATTATTATTCCCATAAATAATAATTAACTTCCCAAAGTAAATAACAATGCAACTATCCTTGCATTAAATTATTTAACTCCACAAGCAAAATAATTAATATTCCCATAAATATTAATTACCACCCCAAACAAATATTATTCAACTAATCATGAATAATATTTACTCACTCCAACAATAAAACAAATTATTATTATTCCCTCGAATAATAATTAACTTCCCAAAATAAACCACCGAAAGGATATTAAATCGAACGATCTTTCCAGAATACGACGACTTGAGTTGACAGTCGAAGTTGGTCTGTATAGCCACCTTGGCTTTCATAGACAATTTCTGTTGTCTACAACGGTTCTCGATAACGAGAAACCGGACTCGAGATCGTTAGATCATCTATCCAAAAATACTAAACAACACAACTCTTTTTATAGCGGAAGACTCTTAAACAAACAACGAGTTTAGATCATCCCCTCTTCCTCGCCTTGATTCCAACGGTCACACAAGCAACTCTTTTTATGCATCAAACAAAAGAGATGCATAAGTATTTCAACAAATACTTAGTGAGGCAATCCTCTCGTCTACAAGCTATACACACAAACGATTTAAATTATTCAACATATTAAACACGAAATACCGCAATAAATCAACCATCTCAAGAAACACTCGATCTAGATCCCCCATGAGATCATACGGCCTACAATCATGCAAACACATCAAATAACTCAAACCGTCCAGAAGCTTACGGTCATGCACTCACCTTTAGCCACGCACGGAAATTACCAAAACTTCCCGGAATGAAAAGACTTCAATCCCCCAAACGCGTGCCTAAAGACAAACAAACGAGGATAACTTAAGACACAAGTTAACCCTCAAAAACACACAAAAGGTCGACCAGAACGACCAGATCGATCGATCCTGGTCAGGATCGATCGATCCCACCAAACGGGACACACCAGATCGATCGATCCTGACCAGGATCGATCGATCCACCACCAGATCGATCGATCTCGCCTGGATCGATCGATCCTGGCCGGCCGTGAGTTTACCAGATCGATCGTCCACCCCCAGATCGATCGATCCTGGTTCAGATCGATCGATCTAGCCCTGGATCGATCGATCCAAGTGCAAACGCCAACACCGACTTGCACCACTCACGCCAACTTGGCCACGCGATCGAACACCAACTCCTCAAGCACAAACCACCACCATGGAGTCACGCTCAAGAACACTCCGGAACCAACACGCTCACAACTTGTGGCCACAAACACCGCCACACCAACACGAACCCACCACCGACAACCTTAACAACCGGCTCCGATGCCACCATGCTCAAACCGAGCCTCACCAACGCCACCACAGTGACTCACACCCTCTGCTCCTCACCCTAAACCATCATGAACCACATGATACAAACACAGAAAGAGCAGAACCTTACCCTTTCTAACGGTGAGAACACAAGGATGCGAGAGAGAGCTCCGAAGCTTCACCGACACGGCAACCCCGCTCCTTTTCCTCGAGTCTCTCACGTCCTCACTCAGCCACCAGGACACACCTCCTCTTGCTCTCCACGCCCTCACACAGCCACCACAAGCTCTCAGAGACTCACTCTCTCTTTGACTCCACCCCTCTCACCAACAAGGCTCACCCTTACTTGCTCTCCACACCTCCTCTTCTTTAATCAAGACAACCCAACCTCTCACTCTCCCTCTCTTTTCTTTGAAACCACTCAACACTTCCTCCTTTTCCTCAGCCAAACCTCTCTCTCTCACTTGGATGCAGGTGACGGCAAGGAGCAATAAAAGAGGTGAGTGGAGCTGCTCTAAGAAAAGAAGGGTGGGGAACTCTACAAGGCTAGGGGAGGCTGCTTTGTAGGGGGAGTAGGATGACTTTTAGGGGGGAAAAAGAGTGGAGGCTGCAGGTGGAGAATGGTGGAATTGGTTGGTGAAATCTGAATAAATCAGATTAAAACTTATTTAGGAACTAGCCCTTGAACTTCCACAAGTTCACAAAAAGGACCCCAACTTCCTAAATCGCTCCCGCACACCCCTACGGAAAAAATACGGCGCCACTTCCAAATATTCCGAAAATTCCCGGAAATATTTTCCAGAGATTCTTCCCATAATCCCGGATATAATTCCGCAAAACTCCCAATTTCCGGAACACGGCGCTAATTTAGGATTTGGGTCCCTGAACTCTCAATAGTTCACAAATTGACCCCAAACTCCTAAATTAGCTCCGAACACCCCCCTACAGGAAAAATGCGTGTAACTTACAAATTACCCCAGAAATTCCCGGAATTAAATTTCCCAGAAAAATCTACGCATAAATCCCGGAATTAATTTCCAAAAACTCCATTTTTGGAACACGGGCGTTACAATACTCATTCACTTAACTCGCCAGACGTACACACTCATGGCACACTCTCATTGCCATATATCCTACTTGATCCTCTGGAGATCGATATGTGAGTAACTCTAACTCTTTAGATACTCATTCACTTAACCCGCATCTTGCGGAAGATTTCTTGTGGATCAAGACTTTGATTCCCGAGAAGTTATGAGGATAGATGCCATCGACCAGAGCTCGTATGGTACTCGTAAGTCCACCTCAAGGACGACACATGCTGAGGACAGCTCATGGAGCTCATGTTACAACTAGCCTCGGAGCGACAGAAGTTCAAAGAAGAAGTCAACAACAAGCTTTCAAAGTTTGGGACAGACTTCAAATCAAGCTATCCACCCTTTCTCACCACACCAAAAATTAATGATAAGTGAAATGTCTCTTACATTATACACTCTAGAAGTCATTTTTTTTTGGGAATATTACAAGATATGCCATAAATCCAACACACCTTTCAAAAATACCCTTTTTAAATGGGCCTTTCAAAAATACCTTTTTTTGTGGCATTGTCGAGAGAAAAGGACGGAACTACCCTCTTCTTTATGTCTTGTAAAATTGGACGGGAACATTGTCTGAAGAAGGAATTTCTTGTCTGCAAAAGTAATGAAAAAGTAAAGTCTATTTATAGTGGACAAAAAAGGATGATGAAAATCAAATTGAATTTACTTCTGCAAAACAGAAAATGTGAGAACTGTCTCCAAGAATTGTACCATATCTTCCTACAGTGAAAAATCAAATTGAAATTTTTTACCAGAAGTTTTATAGTGGAGAAAGTTAGTTGGAAAATTTATTGCAAGACTACGATGGACAAACCGTCTAACAAATATTATACACATGCATAAATATTTTGTCCACCAATATTTAACATGATTATTGTCTACAAAATTTAGTAATTTGGAAAAACAATCAGACTGATCCACTTCGGAATAATACAATATGGTATTAAGAGAATATACACACCAACTGTACATCAAAACCAATCCCTCTATCTCTACTATTTTTTTCTTCTTCTTATATTCGTCCTATAACTTGTTCACAACTACTTTTTGGTCCATGGATTATAATTTTCTCATTTTCGTTTATTGTCCATGACATTAAGTGGTCATCTATTCAAGGTAACGAGAATTTTTCGTAGAAAAAATGACTTATCCATGTCATATCTAGACACAAACATAACATTTAAACATGAATGGAAAATAATGTATTGTGATGGACAACAATCTACTTTCATAAATAAGTGGACAACTATTATTGAGTTTGTCTACAAAAACAATTTTAATTAAGTTATTTACGTGAATAACTAAGGAAAAAAAAATTATGGGTTTTTCTCAGAGAAAGAAGGAAGAAAAAAAGAAAAAGAGACACAGAAAGATGAAAAGAAAGGAGAGAGGAGAGACAACAATCTACTTTCATAAACAAGTGGACAACTATTCTTGAGTTTATCTACAAAAACAACTTTGATTCAGTTATTTACGTGAATAAATAGGAAAAACAAAAAAAAAGTTTCTGAGTTTTTCTTAGAGAAAGAATGAAGACAGAAGGAAGAAAGAAGGAAGAAAGAAGAAAGAAAAAAAGACAGAGAAAGATAAAAAAAAAGGAGAGAAACGAGATAAAAGAAAAAAGGTTGAATATTCCGTTGGAAATAGAGAAGAGATGAAACATGATGTTAAATGAAGGCTAGTCTGGTCATTTCCAATAGAGAAAAATGATATATCTGAAAGCCTCATTGAAAAATGACATTTTGAGAAAAGAAAAGTTGATATTATGGCATTTTCAACAATTTTCCCTTTTCTTTTCCCTATATTTAGGCATTTTTCTATGCCTCGCTAAGAATCGAGTTAATTGTTACTTTAGTCTTAAAATGTTTAATGTATTAAAATTAGAATTATTCTCAGAACTCTTTTAGATCGTATGTAACAACATAACCTACACCCAAAACCATAGACAAGAAACCTGCAAGTGGCGAGTGTAAATTACCAAAACAAAACGAAACAAAGCATGCTATGCGCGGTAGGATATTTGAAAATCACAGATAATTTAGTCATATCATTCCTTAAAACTCCAAATTAACAAAAAATTTGCTTGATATTCCAATATTTATCCTTTTCCAAAACTTAAAACTCGTTGTTATTTTGGCATCAAGTTTATTTTATTCTTATTTTGGTAAAAATTAGTACCTTTGATAAGGACTAAAAACAGAAATGCTGACCACAAAAAATGGCGGCTCCTATTATCGTCCACCTTTATATATGATTTTATTAGAGCATTATGTTAAATTGTTGATTGATAAATGATAGAAAATAATGAATGAAAAAAAACATTACAGAATTTGATCTGGCGAGTTGAGTTTTTCAGGTTCTCTCATGTATAATGTAATAAACATTTCACTTATCATTATTTTTTTTGGATATAAAGTTAATGAAACTTAATATGTTACCCCATGCATATAGTGGGTGCATATTTTACTACTGTGTCACATCAGTTATTTTATTTACTTTGAAAAATCAAACATGTATAATTCAGTGGGTGCAAGTGCACCCACACCTACCGACGTTGGTCAGTCCTTGCTTAACAAAATAACATCGTATAGTTTCTTAACTCGAGTAAGATAATCCAAGTAGAATTTATTTTATGGTTTTAAAATTGGATTCAAATAAAAATAGACCAACCAAAAGCATTACGTTAAACGATTTATCATGTCTGATACCTAAGCATATAAAATGTTTTTTTTTTACAACCATACATTAATCAGAAGACCATTCCTTGATTGATTGTCCAGTTAAGAGGGAAAGAGTTTACATTAAAAAATTAAAAAAAAAAAATTTCTAGAACTTGAGGCTAAGCAGTGAGTCTGAAGATTAGAGGGGCGAAAAATACTTGAAATGGAAAAGGAAAGGATAATTAATTCGAAGCAGACCAATCTCAGCGAGTAGATTGGAGAAAACGGGCCATTCCTAAGAGGTGATTTCAACATCGAGACCATTTATGCATAGTCTGTTTCGACTACTTGGGAATGTATTCATCTTGAAAGAATAATGTTCATAGCCCAAATTATTGCTTCCATCTTCGAATGGAGGCATGAGAGACTTCTTTTCTAAAATTTTGTCTCTTAGAGTAAAATATGAATATCCCTATGAACGAAAATCCAACCAAGATCTGTAACATGGTCAGTAGATTCCCACGAACCACCATTGCGACAAAATACTTGAAAGATGTAAGAAATTGGTTTTTCTTTTTGTTGTTTTGTGTTTTTTTTTTTTGTCTCCAGGGGAAATTGAAAGAGAGCGTTTTAGCTAACATTTACACACGTGTTCAGTGATGATTGGAATAAAATCGAATGAAACCAACTCAAAACCGAAGAACTGTAGCCCAGTCTGATAGGTTATATTCTGTGTTAAACCGGTTTGATTTATGAGTGCCAGTTATATTTTATTTAATGTATATGGTCTAACCCTCTCAGATGTTTTATTTCAATTTAAGACGGTAATTAAACTTCTAATTAAAATTTAAAGATGTTTCTTCAATGTAGTTAGTACTGTACATTCAATATTTTCCAATATAAATAAACAAAGAGTGTACTATTGTTCATCATCTAAACAAAACTCGGTAGTCATATCTGAAGGAGACTTTTATTCTTAACAATATCTCAAAATGTCTATGAAAAATGTGGGTTTTCTTCTAGCAATCGTTTGCATTGTAGTCTCCGTAAATGCTCAACTTATACCACAGTTTCCAATTCCGTTTATTTTTCCATTCCAACCGAATCCTGGTATGCCTGGATTTCCTGACATAATGAAATGTTGGTCATCCGTGATGGATATCCCTGGATGTATTGTAGAGATTTCTCAATCTATATTCACTGGACAATTGGGCAAGATAGGTCATGCTTGTTGCAAAGCATTTTTAGAAGCTGAAGCTAATTGCATCCCGAAACTTCCATTCAATCCATTTTTTCCTCCTATGATAAAGGAAGAATGTTCAAGAATTGTTGGCGCAATTCCTCCTACCAGAAAATAGAATATAAATTGTTTATCGGGAATAGTTATGTAGTTTTCAAATTTTTAACTTATTTTTATTTTTTAGCTAACTCTATAACAATAATGTTATATTCCAAAAGTATGATGATATGATAATAACACTCTATAAGTCATTTAATTTTCTTTTCCCAGTATTTAGCCATTCTTCTATGCCTCGCATGCTAAGAATCGAGTCAATAGTTATTTTACTCTTAAAATGTTTATTGTATCAAAATTTGAATTATTCTCAGAACTCTATTAGATCGTATGTAACAACATAACCTACACCCAAAACCATAGACAAGAAACCTGCAAGTGGCGAGTGTAGGTTACCAAAACAAAACAAAACAAAACAAAGCATGCTATGCGCGACATGATATTTGAAAATTTACAGATAATTTAGTCCTATCATTCTTTATAACTCCAAATTAAAAAAAAATTTGCTTGATATTCCAATATTTTATCTTTTCAGAAACTTAAAACTCGTTTTTTTTTTTGCATCAAGTTTATTTTATACTCATTTTGGTAAAATTAGTACCTTAGCTTTGATAAGGACTAAAAACAGAAATGCTGACCACAAAAAATGGTGGCTCCTATTATCGTCCACCTTTTATATGTGATTTTATTAGATCATTACGTTAAATTGTTGATTGATAAATGATAGACAATAATGAATGGAAAAGAACATAACAGAATTTGATCTGGCGAGTTGAGTTTGTCAGGTTCTCTCATGTATAATGTAAGATATATTTAGCTTATCATTAATTTTTTTGGATATAAAGTTACTGAAACTTAATATGAGGGGTTGAAATCGAACCTTTTACCCCATGCATATAGTGGGTGCATATTTTACTACTGCGCCACATTAGTTATTTTATTTAGTTTGAAAAATCAAACATGTATATTACAGTGGATGCAAGTGCACCCACACCCACCTGCGTTAGTCAGTTCTTGCTTAACATAATAACATCGTATAATTTCTTGACTCGAGTAAGATTGATACGATAATGGATAGCACCAAGGATCCGGAGCCAGCCGAAGATGTCAACCATGAGGAGTTGCTGGAATCAGGAGCTAACGAAGATAAGGACACACCCCTTGGAGCAAGGACTAGATCAAAGACAGCAAAGGAAGCTTTGGAAGTTCCACCCTGCTCTATGACTTGTTCCCGAACCAAACAGTTCAACCATAATATAGGAGTCTTGCTATGACATGCATTGGCTCGAGAGGGTCACTCGGACTTCTGCGCCTTGGTCATGTTTCTAGTCTGCCTTAGTCATGGTTCAAGTCCGAGATGACTAGTGTCATGCCCTCTGGCTCACTCATACTCTTTTTCCCTTGTCTCCGGTTTTTTCAAGTGGTTTTCCGAGAGAGATTTTTAATGAGGTTTGTGGTTTATATGGTTCATCTTGCTTGGCATTAGTCTGACTCCACCCCGGCCCGTTACGAGATTGCATGGCGCGACCCTTATCTATCTTTTACTTAGTTTATTTTCCTCATTTTGAATTTGAATTTTCGTGTGTTAAAGTTTGTAGTCGTTATGCGAGTTTACGAGGCCTGACTCGTAACTCGTCCCTCTTAACTCCTCTGCTTCTCTCTCTCTCTTCTCTCCTCCTCTTCGTCTCCTTCTCTTTATATCTCCCCCGAGATTCATAATTTGTAAACTTCATCTACCTTTTTAATCAATCAAAAACCTTTTAAAAAAGCTTATATCATTGTCTACTTGTTTTCGAGTGATTCGATTAATAGGATACTCTTTAGACTTATCAAGTGGATTTTCCGCATCCTCTTGTGGCATCATTCGATCCATTAAATCTCCAGGTGCTCAGCAATTGGGTCTGGAACCAGTTCTATTCGTTACTTGACTTCACGGTGTGAGAGCACCATTAGTGGTGGTCTCTCACCAAGTCTCTCACATTAAAATTTAACAAAAAAATTAATAAAATAATAGATTTTAACAAAAGTGGGTGAGAATCGGTTCTCATTGAGAGACTTTGAGGACCTCATGAGAACCCCTTCCTCATCAACATGTCACTTCATAAATGGTATAGGTTTTATTGTGATAAATCATTTCCACAATAGTTTTAAAAGTTAATTAAATAGTTTATATGTTATTATTTATTATTTTTAATTTCTCTATAAATTATAAAATAAAATTATCTATCTAACAAGTTCCATTATGCATATATTTAAATTACATATCAATAATAATTTAATTAATATTAGTTAAAATTATTATAATAATAAATTAATATTATTCTAATTAATACAGTAATATGAAATATTAGAAAGAAATTTTTAAAAAAAAATTAAAATATTAATTTTATATTATTAAAATTATGTATAATAATTAATATTTTATTCATGAGAAACTTAGTGAATCTTTCACCAATGTAGATGAATCATAAAAAATTTCTTACAATAAAATATAAAAATAATATTATTATATTGATGAGAGACTCAATGGGTCTCTCACCAATGCTGATGCTCTGAGATTGGGACGAGATCCTCATCCAGGATCGTATCAAAGATAATCCAAGTAGAATTTATTTTATGGTCTTAAAATTGGATTCAAATAAAAATAGACCAAGCAAAAGCATTACGTTAAACGATTATCTATGCCTGATAGCTAAGCATATAATTTTTTTTTTTACAACCATACATTAATCAGAGGATCATTCCTTGATTGATTGTCCAGTTAAGAGGGAAAGAATTTACATAAAAAAAAAAATTTAAATTTAAAATTCTAGAACTTGAGGCTAAGCAGTGAGTCTGAAGATTAGAGGGGCGAGAAATACTTGAAATGGAAAAAGAAAGGATAATTAATTCGAAGCAGACCAATCTCAACGAGCAGATTGAAAAAAACGGGCCATTCTTTAGAGGCGACTTCGACATCGAGACCATCTATGCACAATCTGTTTCGAATACTTGGCAATATATTCTTCTTGAAAGAATAATGTTCATAGCCCAAATTACTGATTCCATCTTTTAGTGGAGGCATGAGAGACTTCTTTTCTAAAATTTTGGCCGTTAGAGTAAAATATGACTATCCCTATGAATGAAAAATCCAACCAAGATCTGTAACATGGTCAGTAGATTTCCACGAGCCACCATTCCGACGAAATACTTGAAAGATGTAAGAAATTGGTTTTTCCCTTTGTTGTTTTTTGTTTTTTTTTTGGTCTCCAGGGGAGATTGAAATAGGGCATTTTAGCTAAAATTTACACACGAGTTAAGTGATGATTGGAATAAAATCGATTGAAACCAACTCAAAACCGAAGAATTGTAGCCCGGTCAGATAGGTTATATTCTGTGTTAAACCAGTTTGATTTATGAGTGCCAGTTATATTTTATTCAATGTCTATGGTCTAACCCTCTCAGATGTTTAATTTCAATTTAAGACGGTAATTAGACATCTAATTAAAATTTTAAGATGTTTCTTCAATGTAGTTAATACTGTAGTTTCAATTTGTTCCCATATAAATAAACAACGAGTGTACTAGTGTTCATTATCAAAACAAAACTCAATAGTCATATCTGAAGGAGATTTTTATTCTTAACAATATCTCAAAATGTCTATTAAAAACGTGGGTTTCCTTCTAGCAATCGCATGCATTGTAGTCTCCGTAAATGCTCAACTTATACCACAGTTCCCAATTCCGTTTATTTTTCCGTTCCAACCAAGTCCCGGTATGCCTGGATTTCCTGACATAATGAAATGTTGGTCTTCCGTGATGGATATCCCTGGATGTATTGTAGAGATTTCTCAGTCTATATTCACTGGACAATTGGGCAAGATAGGTCCTGCTTGTTGCAAAGCATTTTTAGAAGCTGAAGCTAATTGCATCCCAAAACTTCCATTCAATCCATTTTTTCCTCCTATGATAAAAGAAGAATGTTCAAGAATTGTTGGCGCAATTCCTCCTACCAGAAAATAGAATTTAAATTGTTTATCGGGAATAGTTATGTAGTTTTCAAATTTTTAACTTATTTTTATTTTTTAGCTATTATAACAATAATGTTATATTCCAAAAGTATGATGATATGATAATAACACTCTAGAAGTCATTTTCTTTTCGCAGTATATACCCATTCTTCTATGCCTCTCGCGCTAAGAATCGAGTCAATTGTTACTTTACTCTTAAATGTTTATTGTATCAAAATTTGAATTATTCTCAGAACTCTTTTAGATCGTATGTAACAACATAACCTACACCCAAAACGATAGACAAGAAACCTGCAAGTGGCGAGTGTAGGTTACCAAAACAAAACAAAGCATGTTATGCGCGACATAATATTTAAAAATTTACAGATAATTTAGTCCTATCATTCTTTATAACTCCAAATTAAAAAAAAAATTTGCTTGATATTCCAATATTTTATCTTTTCAGAAACTTAAAACTCGTTTTTTTTTGCATCAAGTTTATTTTATACTTATTTTGGTAAAATTAGTACCTTTGATAAGGACTAAAAACAGAAATGCTGACCACAAAAACTGGTGGCTCCTATTATCGTCCACCTTTTATATATGATTTTATTAGAGCATTACGTTAATTAAATTGTAAATGATAGAAAATAATGAATGGAAAAAAACATAACAGAATTTGATCTGGCGAGTTGAGTTTGTCAATGTTCTCTCATGTATAATTTAAGATATATTTATATGGTTTAAATCGAACCTTTTACCCCATGCATATAGTGGGTGCATATTTTACTACTGCGCCACATTAGTTATTTTATTTAGATTGAAAAATCAAACATGTATATTTCAGTGGGTGCAAGTGCACCAACACCCACCAACGTTGGTCAGTTCTTGCTTAACATAATAACATCATATAATTTCTTGACTTGAGTAAGATTTATACGATAATGGATAACACCAAGGACCCGAAGCCGGCAGAAGATGTCAACCATGAGGAGTTGCTGGAATCAAGAGCTAACGAATCTAAGGACACATCCCTTGGAGCAAGGACTCAATCAATGACAGCAAAGGAAGCTTTGGAAGTTCCACCCGGCTCTATGACTCGTTCCCGAACCAAACAGTTCAACCATAATATAGGAGTCTTGCTACGACATGCATTGGCTCGAGAGGGTCACTTGGACTTCTCCGCCTTGGTCATGGTTCGCGTCCGCCTTAGTCATGGTTCACGTCCGAGATGACTAGTGTCATGCCCTCTGGCTCACTCACACTTTTTTTCCCTTGTCTCCGGCTTTTTCCAAGTGGTTTTCCTAGAAAGATTTTTAATGAGGTTTGTGGTCTATAGGTTCATCTTGCTTGGCATTAGTCCGACTCCACCCCGACCCGTTACGAGATTGCATGGCGCGACCCTTATCTATCTTTTACTTAGTTTATTTTCCTCATTTTGAATTTGAATTTTCGTGTGTTAAAGTTTGTAGTCGTTATGCGAGTTTACGAGGCCTGACTCGTAACTCGTCCCTCTTAACTCCTCCACTTCTCTCTCTCTCTCTCTCTCTCTTCTCTTTTCCTCTTCTTCTCCTTCTCTTTATATCTCCTCCGAGATTCATTCGTAAACTTCATCTACCGTTTTAATCAATCAAAAACCTTTTCAAAAAGCTTAGATCATTTTCTACTTGTTTTCGAGTTATTCGATTAATAGGAGACTCTTAGACTTATCAAGTGGATATTCCGCATTCTCTTGTGGCATCATTCGATCCATTAAATCTCCATGTGCTCAGCAATTGGGTTTGGAACTAGTTCTATTTGTTACTTGACTTCACGGTGTGAGAGCACCATTAGTGGTGGTCTCTCACCAAGTCTCTCACATTAAAATATAACAAAAAATTAATTAAATAATAGATTTTAACAAAAGTGGGTGAGAATCGGGTTTTCATTTGAGAGACTTTGAGACTCCCTTCTCTCATTCACATGTCACTTCATAAATGGTCCATGTTTTATTGTGACAAATCATGTTCACAATAGTTTTAAAAGTTAATTGAATAGTTTATATGTTATTATTTATTATTTTTATTTTTTTTTATAAATCATAAAATAAAATTATCTATCTAACAAGTTCCATTATGCATATATTTAAATTACATATCAATAATATTTTAATTAATATTAGTTAAAATTATAATAATAATAAATTAATATTATTCTAATTAATACAGTAATATGAAATATTAGAAAGAACAAAAATTTTAAAAATTAAAAGTTAATTTTATATTATTAATATTATGTATAATAATTAATATTTTATTCATGAGAAACTTAGTGAATCTTTCACCAATGTAGATCAAAAATCATAAAAAGGTTCTTACAATAAAATATAAAATAATATTATTATATTGATGAGAGACTCAATGGGTCTCTCACCAATGCTGCTGCTCTGAGATTGGGGCGAGATCCTCATCCACGATCGTATTCGTATGAAAGATAATCCAAGTAGAATTTATTTTATGGTCTTAAAATTGGATTCAAATAAGAATAGACCAACCAAAACCATTACATTAAATAATTATCTATGCCTGATACCTAAGCATATAAAATGTTTCTTTTTCAACCATACATTAATTAGAGGATCATTCCTTGATTGATTGTCCAGCTAAGAGGGAAAGAGTTTACTTAAAAAAAAATTGAAAATTAAAATTCTAGAACTTGAAGCTAAGCAGTGAGTCTGAAGATTAGAGGGGCGAGAAATACTTGAATTAGAAAAAAGAAATGATAATTAATTCGAAGCAGACCAATCTCAACGAGTAGATTAGAGAAAACGGGCCATTCCTCAGATGCGACTTCAACATCGAGACCATCTATGCACAATCTGTTTCGACTACTTGGGAATATATTCTGAAAAATAACGTGGCATATGACTCAGCGAAAAAATGTCATGTGACATATGACTCAGCAGAAATATGCCACGTGCTATCTGACTCAGCAGTTTGACTAATATTATTTTGGTCAAAGTTAATTTCAGCACTCATATGAAATGTCATATTGATTTTTTAAAAATTTTGTAAGTACAAATTAAAAAATACACCGGATATTAGTTAATGTTTCAAAAAACACTGTGAAAATAGTTCATATTAATTTTGTCTATTTTCCGCCGTTCATGAGAGGATACATCTTATTATATAAAGATGGGTTGCACTCACGAGAGCTCGACACGTGTCAAAATTATAATTAACGAGATCATGACAATTATCGCTTACTCGAAGAGATTTTGACACGCGTAAAAAATATTATGTTAATTTTTCTTCCTTAATAAAAAAAAGAAAACCAGCAAAAAAGTTAAATAGTAAATCAGATAACCTTTTAATTTTTTTTTTTTTTATATTCTAAGATTCAACTTAGGTTTGTATAATAAGATATATACACACATATATATATATATACATATTATTATAGTTAATTAAAACAATATTGTATTGGATGAGATATATATTCTAAAATCTCAGCGCGAGAAACTAAAGCCTCAATACTAAAGCCCAATAAAAAAATCTAAGCCCATTAGTTCAATTCTGAATCAAAGAGAAAGAGAAAAAAAAAATGCATCCATGGCTTGAAGAAAAAGAAAAGTTCTCTCTGTGATTTCGTCTCTATAAACCCTTTTCGACGACGAAACAAAGAGAGTGAAGAGCAAAACAAAGACGAAGAAGAAGAAGCAAAAATGTTCAGAAATCAATACGACACAGACGTAACCACATGGAGTCCCACAGGTCGTCTCTTCCAAGTAGAATACGCCATGGAAGCAGTGAAACAAGGCTCAGCAGCAATTGGACTCAGATCTCGCTCCCATGTCGTTCTCGCTTGTGTTAACAAAGCTCAATCTGAGCTTTCTTCTCATCAGAGGAAGATCTTCAAAGTTGATGATCATATTGGTGTTGCAATCGCTGGTCTTACCGCTGATGGTCGTGTTCTCTCTCGTTATATGAGATCGGAATCGATTAATCATTCGTTTACTTATGAGTCTCCTCTTCCCGTTGGTCGTCTTGTTGTTCATCTCGCTGATAAAGCTCAGGTTAGGTTTTTTTTGGTTACTCAATTTTTAGATTTGTGAAAATTTTGGAATCAATTAGTTTAATAATTCGCGTTTTAGCTTCTTGATTTTGGAAAATGTGTGTTTGTGTTTGATGATTTGGGAAAAACAAAAGGTTGATTGAGATTTGGGAATTTGGAATTAATCAGATTTGATTTTGTGTGACTCACTGAGATAGAATTTGTGCGCTAGCTTCGTTCATGTGTATTGTGTTTTCTGTAAGTACTGATTTGTTTGGAATTAAAGCTTCAAGAGCTTGAGTAAGTGTTAATTGTGATCTGAGCTGATTAAGAATCCAAATGGGATTTAATAAGAGTTTCCTAGGTTTTGTGGATACTGAGTTGTAGGATTTATCTTAGCCAGAAGCTTAATTCCTGTTTGGTATAATTTGTTTGCATGTTGTTGTCGCAGCTGTGTAAATCTTGTATACTAAAAGGTTTAATCTTTACCAATTACCAAGAGAATGTCTTATAGAACATTCACTTTAGCAATGGGATTATATACAAGAACGAAAGTTGTACTTGTTTCTGCAGTTGTTACTAAAAGAATTGATTGTCATTTTGTTTGATTAATGGATTTAGGTCTTTGTTTTGCATCTAGTATTCTATTTGTTGGCTTTATTCGCGGTTCGTTTTCACCATTCGTCACTTGTCGTACTGCTCACTACTCCTGCTAAACACATTTATGTTGTATTCTCATTTACAATTGTTGGTTTGCTACAAATCCATTGGGATATAAACTCCTATATCCTATATATGATCTGTATTTCTAAAGGGAAGCTTTTTTTCTTTTTTTCCTCGTTCTCAAACTTTATCAGTTTGTTTACTCTTATAGTAATAATGAGAGATTTCGCTAAACTGGTCCAAGATACATTAACATCATTTTGATTCATCCTTAGCAAGGTTATATAGTGATACATCTTGACCTGAAAAAGTGAATATTTGTGTGTTTATGAACAGGTCTGTACCCAACGATCATGGAAAAGGCCCTATGGCGTTGGCTTGCTGGTTGGTGGATTGGATGAGTCTGGGGCTCACCTTTACTACAACTGTCCAAGTGGAAACTACTTCGAGTATCAAGCTTTTGCTATCGGGTCCCGTTCACAAGCCGCAAAGACCTATCTGGAACGCAGGTTTGAGAGCTTTGGAGATTCTTCAAGAGAAGATCTGATAAAAGATGCTATCTTGGCTGTTAGGGAGACATTGCAAGGTGAAACACTGAAGAGCTCTCTCTGCACGGTTTCTATTCTAGGAGTCGATGAACCGTTCCACTTCTTGGACCAGGAAGAGATACAGAAAGTGATCGACACATTTGAGAAAGTGGCAGAGGATGAAGAGGAACCCGAGGGTGGTGAGGGTGAGGCCGAAGCTGCTCCTGCTGCTGCACCAGCAGAACAAGGTGGTGGTGGTGCAGGTGACCAAGACGTGGCTCCAATGGAAATGTAAGGCTTGTTTGTGTAACGCTGGAACTATTTTATTTTGATGTTAGTTGGATTAAGTTTGCAAAATGGCTGCGGGTTGGTTTAGATATATGCTTGAGAACCTCGTGAATTCGAAATCATTTGGTCATATAAACTCAGTAGCCGCCGTTAAGACTTTCCTGAGTATTTTGCTCTTTTGGTTTAAATCTGTTCATGACTTCCATATCTCATTAGTTCTGCAATTCCTTGGTGTCAGTCTAGCAGGCCAGAAGGCTTAAAAAATTATTTACCCGCAAAACCCGCATCATACCTGCATCATACCCGCACCTGCCTCGTTTTAAATTGCGAGGCCAGCGGGTTTGGCCGCAAAAATATTTGCTACTCCCTATGTTCCAAATTAATAGATGTTTTGGTTAAAAACCCACATATTAAGAAACATACTTTTCTTTACAAAATTATCATTTAATGTTTTATTTAAAATTTATTTAACCAATCAAAATGTTAAGTTTACATAAAAACTAATAAAACATCTATTAAAATGGAACAAGAAAAAATGCTCAAAACTTCTATTAATTTGGAATAGAAGGAGTATTTGCAATGCCCTGCCCTGTGAGATTGTTCCATTTTCTTAACCCAAACCTGCCTAGCCGCAGTATAAGTGAGCCAAGTTGGGTATCGGAATATGATTGAAAAAAAAAAATATTATGGTTCCATTTATATCTACTGTTTTTTTTTTTTTTTGATAACTAATATCTACTGTTTTCAAGTTTTATGTGATTATCTACTGTTTTCAAGTTTTATGTAATTATAAATATGTTTTTTTTTAGAATTTTGATTTTTAACTCCTAACTATCATACAATCAAATAGGCCACAAATTTTTGTTCGTCCCTTGGCTTCTCTCTCGGTTTACATCATTTTTTTTAGGGAATCTTAGAAGTTTGGGTAGTTTTTAAGTTTTAATAGTGTGTATGAGCAGTTTTAAGTTTAAATATGTAAAAAGGGTAGTTTGTAGGGTAGTTTTGTATAAATTTTAAATGTCAAATGACTAAAACTATCAATAAAGGAAGAAGAAATGTTGAGAGTAGGCCTGGGCATAAAAACCGATATCCGAAATCCGATCCGAAAAACCCGATCCGAATCAAATTCGGTTATGCCTTAAAATCCGATCGGTTTGCATTAGATATAATTTTTGGTTTCGGATCGGGTTATACCCGAACCGAAATTAATTCGGATAACCGAACTAACCCGAAATTTTTCGGAATTTTTTGGAATGTTTGGAATTTTTCGGATTTTTTCGTTAATTCGGTTTACTAATCCGAACCGAATCCGATATATAACAATTTTGGTTATTTTTCGGATTATAAATAATTTTACATAACCGATCCGAATCCGAATAAACCCGAACCGAATCCGATCCGAATACCATTCGGATTCAGTTCGGATTCTAAACCAACTAACCCGAATAATCCGAAACCCGTTTAATCCGATCCGAACCCGAATCCGAATCCGAACGCCCAGGCCTAGTTGAGAGTGTGTGGCGTAGGAAGGGTAGGGGGCGAGTGGGGGAGAAGAAAAATGGAATGGGGCCAAGAGCGAAATGGGCCTTCGATTTATCAAATGTTGGAAGAGATTTATGTTTAAGCTAATGGGCCTCAATTAACACAATGTTTTAAAATAAAATTTGGGCAATAATTAAGATGAATCAGATAATGGTGGTGTACAATAAGCGAAAAAAGTGTGTGGCTCATAGGATCAATAGCGGCAGTTTGGGAGCTTAGGGTTTTTGGCTAATTTGGTAAAATGCTTGGGAGTAGCTCTGTCAAGCGGGTCAACCTGCGATCTGCGACCCGCCCCGCAGTGGATTCTACTAAATTTTCGATCCGCATCAACCCGCAATTCGCGACCCGCCAAACAAAAAAACCTTATCCGCATCCGCTCCACTTAAATTTGCGGGGTACCCGCGGGTAACCCGCAAATAATTATAAAAAAAAAAAATTTAAATTTAATTTTTTTTAGTAAAATTTGTATTAAAAACATAAATTCCTAATTTAAAAATAAAATAAAATAATAATTTGGATAAAAATATATTTTTTATAATATTTTTAAATTTTAACTACTAAAATAAATAAAATAATAATTATTAATTAATTAGAATTTTTTTTTTTGAAATGCGGGTATCCGTAAACCCGCTTTAGAAAATTTGATGATCCGCACCCGCCCCGCTAGAAACTATTTCGATCCGCACCCGTAACCCGCAATTTGAAAAAAAAACAAATTGACCTGCACCCGCCCCGCGGCGGATCTAACGGGGTTTATTTAATGTTCTAAATAAACGAGTCCATTACTGTTAACAATAAATAAATTATGTAATTATAAATTGTCTAAATAATATTAAACAACAACAATACCAATTCAAAAAAAATAACAAAAATAACCATCAAATTATAAATATAATGTATACTATAGTGTAAGTAATATTAAACAATTTCATCTTATATTTGGTTTATGCAAAATTAATCAAACAAATTATTAATAAAATGTAAACTCCGCGCTTCGCGCGGGTCTGTCACCTAGTACATGTTAATCCGGGATTGAATCTCACTTATACATGGCTACTTTTTTTATAGGGAGGATTACTAGAATGACCTATATTTGAAGGATAATGGCTAGAATGACTCATATTGTTTTTTAATTACTAGAATGACTTGCATGATATTTTTAAGGGTTTATATGACATAAGTACCCCTAATAAGCTGTGTAAAGAAAAAAATAGTTTTCGAAAATGCCATTAATGAATTAATTCTCGCGTGTCAATTATTTACAAAAATATCATTGTGTCATAGTTATCGCACACTTATTTTTCGCAGAGTTATTTTCCTTGACCGCAAAGTTATTAGACTACCTTGGTTACCGCACAGTTGTATCAAATCATGGCACACTTATTTCAATCTGCACATTTATTTTCCTTTACCGCACAGTTATTGGACTAGCTTGGTTACCGCACAGTTGTTCAAGTCATGGCACACTTATTGTAATTTTGCACATTTTTTTTTACCGCATAGTTATTGAACTAACTTGGTTACCGCAAAGTTGTTTCAAGTCATGGCATACTTATTTCTATTTTGCACAGTTATATTTTCTTACCGCAGATCTATTGGATTAGCTTAGCTAAAGTACAGTTACTGCACACTTATTTTTATAACTGCACACTTATTTCCATTACTGCAGAGATATTGGATTATTTTCGTACCGCACACTTTTTTTTTTCATTTTAAGTTTTTTTTATATGTTATATTTTATAATCATATATTTTTCAATAACTTTTTTTTTTTTTAATTATTTTTTCCTTTTTTTTTTAATTTTTTTAATTTTTTTAACACTTTTTTTTTTTAATTTTAGATTTTTTTTTTTCGTTTTTTATTATTAATTTTTTTTTAATCTACTTTTGATTTATTTATTTATCAATTAAATTTTTTTTGTTTCTCTATTTTTTTTTTTCCGTTTTTTTTTTTGATCTTTAATAAAAAAAAATTAATTTTTAATTCATTAATTTTTAATTTTTTTTAATGTATTTCAAATTTTTAAAAATAAATCATAATGACAATTTCGTTATTATGTTAAAAAGGATGTATATCCATCTCTCAAAAAGAGGTCATTCTAGTTATCTATCTACTAAACTATTAAAAAAGACCCAATCTTATGAGGTGTTTCCAAACACTATTCAAGTTAAAATAAAAAGAAATAATTTTATCTTTGTATCCAAACATGATTTTGTATCTTTTTCTTTCTCATTTTCATCATTTATTTCCTTATCTAATATTGCAACATTAATGTATGAATTATGATTCTCCTATGATCTTTGTTAGATCTTATTTTCAAATTATTTTGAATTATTTTATAATACATATAATTATTAAAATTTTATATTTTTTTTCTGCATATATTGTGATAAAAAATTTTTAAAACAGACATACATTACACAATTAAAGAAGAAATACATAATCTTAAGAGGTGTTTCCAAACACTATTCAAGTTAAAATAAAAAGAAATCATTAAATCTTTATATCCAAGCATACCTTTGCATTTTATTTTCCTTTTTCCTCTTCATCATTTATTTTTTAATCTAATACTTTAATATTAATAGTATGAATCATGATTCTTCTATCTTATTTTTAAATTATTTTGAATTATAATTATAATACATAGAATTATTAAAATTTTATATTTTTCTGTATATATTGTGATTAAATTTTTTTTAAATGAATATATATTACAACATTAAAAAAGAAAAAAATATGTGTTCAACATCTCACATTGACTAAATTTTGGTGGCAATGGTTCAAAGTCATATTATAAAAAGACCAAAATGATTTTAAATACGAATGAGCAGAAAACTTGACTTACTATGCGTCAAAATTTACAAAATGTATTCGATCTGATCCGGGTTTTTAGTTTAAATAATTTAAACATCTCACATTGACTAAAATTTGTGGACAGTGGTTTAGAGTCATATTATTAAAAAGAAATAAATAAAAATTTTAAATACGAATGAGCAGGAAACTTGACTTATCAGACGTCCAAATTTCAAAAATTTATTCGGTTTAATCTGATTTTTTAGTTAATAATTGAAAATAATTATTAATATTTAAATTGTATGAAATTTTTAAAAATATAGAAAATGGAGATCATTTGAAAGCAAACTTTTATATTGACCCAAATTATATTTGGATATGTAATTGTCTACAATCCTAACAACAAACCACAATAATTTCGAACCCGTTGTATACCACGGGTCAATTGTTTTAATATAAATTTGTAGTTTTTGTGTGTTACCGCGGGTCAAATAATAATTTATATGTGTTAGTTTGTTATTATTAAATGCACTAAAGATATTTTATTTTGTTTAGAAATAAGATTCAAAATAATCTAAAACAATGATCAGCGGGTTGGTAAAATCTATACATGATTATCATGTTCTCTTACTCAGTGTCTTACTCGCTGAACTAAAATAATAAAAGCTAAACCATGTAATTATATAAAAGGGATTGTGTACAAGACGGACAGTTCTCGACGGATGCGGGACATGACATGTTTCCGTCCTAAAATGAGCATGTCTAACAGAAGTGTTGGATAATTAATCATAAATATATATACTAAGAAATATAGTATATCTCTTCAATATTGAACTAATTCCAAAAATAAAGTGGATTTAGAATAAATAAGTTTAGAATCACATTCTCTTCAAGTTTAAAATATAATGAGGATATTTATTTATGTAGTGGAATTTAATTATACATAATATTGGCAATTGTATTGGTTTTCATTTGGTTAGGATTTTTTTAAAAAAATTATGATTTATTTAATATCAAATTTGGTAGGATTGTTTCAATTTTTTTTTGTAGGAAGCTCTAAATTATTTTAATGAGAGTCAAAACATCATTCATTTGGTTAGGTTTGATTCAAATATGGGTAATTTGCTATTGCTACATAGAAATAAAACAATTTCATGTTTAAAACACATTAAATATATTATATACAATAAAGAAATTAAAAAAAAAACACTAAAAATATAAAAAAATTATACGAACAACTAAAAATATTTATAAATAGTAAATGACTAAAAACTATAATTTAGATTAAAATAATTGACCCGCGGTATACCACTTTTTCGTATAATAGTAAATGACTAAAAACTATAATTTAGATTAATCTAGTTTCCTATAAAATATAGGTTTTCTCTTTTTTATTAAAAGTTTTTAACCAATGCTCAAATATTTGCTATCTCGGCCCAATAACCCAAACACTTTATTTACCCAAAAATAGAAAACCAATTAGATTAGACATCATATTAATTACCAAAGCCCAATAATCACACAAATTATTACAAACCGGCCGATAACAAAACAATATTAATTACCAAAAACCTGTTAGCCCAAAACAAAAAAAATGTCAGAGTTCCCTATTAATGACGGAATGACAATACTACCCTCGACCTCTAAATACAAGCACTACGGAAACAAAACGTTTACTGACTCAGATCCAGCAAAACCGCACAACTGCGAAACCCTAATCTCGATTTCTGTGGTTGATCTTGTAATGAAATTCAGAGAATTTTATTTAAGTGTAAAGGAGATGAAGAGAGGAAGGAATGATCTGAAACAAGCGGCCTCGAAGCAGGAGGAATATCAGAGCATTGCTCAGGACTTGTGTCTTCGAAACTGCAATGCTCAGGACTTGTCTCTTAGAAGCTGCAATCAAATTGAGGTAAAGATAAACACTTTATAAGTTTTAATTTTGGGTTTAACTCCTTTTATGCAATCTCGCCAATTCCTAGCGTTTTTTCTTCGGATTTTGATTTCTGATAGGTTGGCTTGGCTTGTATGTTTGAATTATAACTCCTTTTGATTTCGGATTATAAGTTTGAATTTTTGCTACTTTTTTTTTTTTTTTAACTTCCCTTTCCATGTTTTTGTAAATTCTGTTTTGAAGATAATGGATGCAAAAGGAGAGAACTCATTAACATTGTTCCCAGCCAAATTTCTTGAGAGCAGACGAGGTATAGCTTTTTTTTTTTTTTTTATAAACAATGTTACTTGATTCTCTTGTCTCATTCTTGTTCAAACTGAAGCAAAGAAGATCAAATCGCGCGCTTATTTGCTACTTTATTTGTTCTAGCCGTTACTCAACAAAAGAGAAGAAGAAGAAGAAGAAGAAGAAGAAGAAGAGGAAAGGGAAAAGATATGTGCGGGTTGCTGCAGGATGTCTTGATCGAAATTCTTATGAGATTGCCAGCAAAGTCCCTGTTAAGGTTCAAGTGCGTCTCGAAGCAGTGGTCATCCCTCATCTCTAGTCGATATTTTTACAACCGTGTATTTACGACGGTCGCACGACAAAAACAACCTCGCCTATACATGTGTTTAGTGGATGAAGAAGGGCAACGTGCACTGCTATCAATATCATCAACGTCTCCAGACAAGACTTGTTATGTGGTTGTGGACCAAGATTTGAGCATCACAGGGATGGGAGGCTTCTATTTGAGCGTTGTTGGTGGCTTGATGTGTTTCTCTCGTAGAGGCAAGGCGTGTATCTATAACCCCAGCACCAAACAACTCTTGACCTTACCCGCTATAAAATCCGACATCATAGCTGAGCAATGTGAATGGAAGGATACCCGGTACTATGTCGGGCACGATCCTGTTAATGATCAATACAAGCTACTCTGCACGATTGGGATATCCTCAGAATTTTTAAGAATGATAAAGTCAGAGCATTGGGTCTTGGTACTAGAAGCTGGTGGTTCGTGGAGAAAGCTTGTTCCGCTGGAAAATTATCATCATCATGCTCCTTTCCCACTAGGACGGTCTACCAGTGGATCAGTAGTACGTTATATGGCGTGGCTTAATAATTATAATTGTGCGGTTGTGAGTTTTGATATGAGGTCTGAAGAGTTTACTTTCATCCCAGTACCTAGGGTGTTCGCCGTGGGTGAGCATGTGCCTGCAGTTACGATGAAGGCTGATCTTATAGAGTATGGTGGGAAAATAGCTATTTTCTATCATACTTACCTTAAAAAGGATTGTTCTGCAGCTTTATGGGTATTGGAAGACTTTGGGAACAAGGAATGGTCCAACCAAACTCTGGTTTTGCAGCCTTGTCAAAGGCATTTAGTCCAAGACACTAAATTGATCGTAAGAGGCACAACTCAGGACGGCAAGGTTATCTTGGCACCCTTGAAGATGCATTCTCGATTCTACATTCTGTGCTACGATTTGCAAAGCAATGACTTGACAAAGGTTGAAATCAAAGGAGTACCACACCTTTGGCTTCATAAAGAATGCTATTTTGACTTGAATTTTATGGATGAGACTGAGAGCTTCATTTACTTGGAAACTTGACCAAGACTTTTGACTTTCTTTGTTCGTCTATCCATTAAAGAATACCGTCGAGTTAAATTATCTTTTTATTATTATTTTAATAAATTATCTTCATGCTTTTGATTTTATTGGTCTCCTCCTTAAATGCTTTGTTTCAAGCAGTCACATATTGAGGATAGAATCTTTTTGTAAAAGCTTTGAAATTATTTTAAACGTTCTCTTTCATTAACAGCTCAATGTGCTCAGTATGTTGTTTGGTGGTATTGCGAAGAGACATTAGTCCAACTTATCTTAACGAAATATGAGTGAACTAACTTTTCTATAAAAAATTTTATCATCCCTGCAGAAGATTTTAGCCACAACTAGATATGTCAAGCGGGTCAACCCGCCCCGCAGCGGATTCTACTAAATTTTCGTTCCGCATCAACCCGCAACTCCCGACCCGCCAAACAAAAAAACCATACCCCATCCGCCCGCTTAAATTTGCGGGTACCCGCGGGTAACCCGCAAATCCGCAAATAATTAAATAAAAATAAAAATTTTAATTTTTAAATTTTTTTTAGTAAAATTTGTATTAAAAACATAAATTCCTAATTTAAATATAAAATAAAATAATAATTTAGATAAAAATATATTTTTTATAATATTTTTAAATTTTAACTACTAAAATAAATAAAATAATAATTATTAATTAATTAGAATTTTTTTTTTTTTGAAATGCGGGTACCCGCAAACCCGCTTTAGAAAATTTGATGATCCGCACCCGCCCCGCTAAAAACTATTTCGATCCGCACCCGCGATCCGCAATTTGAAAAAAAAAAATTTGACCCGCACCCGCCCCGCGGCGGGTCTAACGGGGTGGAGCCCGCGAGTTTCTGATTAAATTGACAGGCCTACTTGGGAGGCTAATCTGGAGCGAATTAAATAGAGAAGAGTAAAGGCAAAATGAATTTCATTGATGAAGGTGAGTGCTCTCTCTCCTATTTAATGTTAGTAGAAATCTCTCAAATTAATCTACTTAAATTTATTGTTCATATACCCTGATTTATATGTAACGGTAATGGCTGGGAGGTGGATACGCAACAGTAATGGTACATGGGACTTCAAAATAGACATGTCGAGGAACGACAGGTCCATCAATTGTAGAAACGTTGTAAGATGTGAAGATTTGAGGCTTTTAATTGCGTCTGCGTATGGGATCGAAGCAAAGGTGATTTCTGTTGAAATGACATATTGGATACAAGACTTGCTAGCTGAACGCAAGGAGAAGGGTCATCGCCGATAGAGATCATCGCCGATAGAGATCGTGAGAGACCGTTGTTATAGACAGTTCATATCTTTATATCATGCAGACAGGTCACATAAAATCATCATTGCCAGCGTAACATATCTATGACTTTTTTTGCGGCAGATTGGTGACAGGCCGGAGATTATTATGGGACCAGAAAACAACAACCATGGAATTAGCAATGTAGAGACAGAAAACAGGGGTATTGCACAGTTTTGTGAAGCGAAGGACGATGTAGAGGACACTGTGATGATTGATGATGGTTTAGAAGAAGTAGAGTGGGTGACAGTGGAGGTTGAGGAAGATGATGATTACGGGGATGATGATGACAGAGATGAGAAAGAAGGCAGAGGAAATGGTGATGATGAAGAAGATGATTATGAAGAAGAAGACTATGAGTACGAACGTTGGGATGAATTTGTGCGAAATGACTGTGAATGGAGTAGTCAATAATTAGATTGAGGAAGTGGAAGTCGAGACTATGAAGTCAAAACTGACTCCACAGGAGGAAGAAAGGAAAATATTGACTCCACAGGAGGAAGAGAAGATAAAACTGACTCCACATGAGGAAGAAAGGAAAAGATTAAAAGAACATATTGATAAAGGACGATTGATATGTTACGCTGGCAATGATGATTTTATTGATCCCCTCCCTAGTTTGAACAAACGAAGATTGATTTCTCATGATGGTGATGATGATTTTGTTGATCCCCCTAGTGTGCGAGTTAGGCGTGATGATGAGTCAGCTTTGTATAAAGCAAGTTTGATTTCATATAAAGGCGATGATGATTTTGTTGATCCCCCTAGACGGGATAACGGTGGGTAAGCTTTGAAGAAAGGAATGTTTGTGACAGAGGTATATGGATATGCTGATCTAGAACCAATGTTCAGAGATACAGAACCAAACAAATACAAGATTCATGAGGTTGATTTGAGTCGCGAGGATGACGATATATACATAGGGAGGGTGTTCAAGGATAAAGATGATTTCAAGCTGGCGATGGCGATCTATGCTATTAAGAGAGTGTTTAGATTTGTGTTCAGCCGTCACACCAGAAACTTTGTTTTTGCCTCATGTATTACAAACATTGTGATTGGCGGGTGTATCCAGTTAGAATAGGCGATTTGGATGATTATGAGGTGAGGAAAGCACATCTATCACACCGATGTGATGTTGACACAAGGGGGCAGTTCTCAAAACATGCCACATCAATAGTGGTAGCAACATTGTTAAGGTCAAAATACGACACCATTTATGGTGGTCCACGGGCTTGTGAGTTGTCTGAAATGATGCTTAAGGAATACAATATCGAAGTATCATACTGGAAGTGTTGGAAAGCGAATGAGTTAGCTCTAGCCTCAGAGTGAGGCACATAGGAGTCATCTTTCCGGTTACTACCCCTGTATTTATATGTCCTCAAGCTAGCAAATCCGGGATCAATTACACATTTGGTAACGGAGGTGGATGGGAAGGGAAACCCTAGGTTCAAATATAGTTTTGTGTGTTTTGGGGCAAGTATAAAGAGATGGAAACACTTAAGAAAACTGATTGTCATAGATGGAACTCATTTGAATGGCAAATAAAAAGGATGCCTTATGACTGCTAGTGGACAAGATGCAAACTTCCAAAATTTTCCAATCGCTTTTGCGGTGGTGGACAGCGAGAATTGATGCAGCGTAGAATTAAGATAATTCTTCAATATTTGTATTTTAATTATATTCTATATTTTAGTGTTTATCTGTTAGGGTTTCTAGAATATTTCAGAGCTTTCCTAGGGTTTTTATGCTTTATTATAAATAAGCCGTTTAGGCCTCCTATTGTATTCAGTTGATTGATTAATAAAATTAAAGAGATTTTAAGCTTTTCAGAGAAGAGTATTCTCTAACCCTTGTTTTCGGTAGATCTTGAGAGATCTCAACGAATTCAGGAAGGCATTGATCTTAGGAATTCTAAGACTAAATAAGATCCTTGCATCTATCTAGCTTCCGCTACGTCAGTTGGTATCAGAGCTGCGTCTCTTTGATTTCTTAATTAGAGAACGATTCTGGTTGCCATGTTGATTGGCAGTTGCTACACTTTCGAGGACGAAAGTCCTTTTGTCGAGAGAGAAGAGACCCATGAGATCTATAGAGAGATCTATGGCGATCCTATCTATGACATATATGAAGATGATATTCTGGTTGTTGGCTTCATCTTCAAAGATGAAGCTTCTGAAGATCAGAGCCGTGCAAAATCCGGGCTATTTCAGATCTATCCAGAAAGCGTGCAAAAACGGGTTCGTGCAAAATTCGTACAGAATGATCACTCTGCAAATTTCGGATCAATTACTATTCGTGAAAAAATCGTGATCCATCAGAAAGAAAATATGAAGATGGATCTTCGAAGAGCTCCTATGATGAAAATCCTATTGAAGATTCGAGGACGAATCTTTCTTGGCCGGTGAGACCTGATGCAGCGTAGAATTAAGATAATTCTTCAATATTTGTATTTTAATTATATTCTATATTTTAGTGTTTATCTGTTAGGGTTTCTAGAATATTTCAGAGCTTTCCTAGGGTTTTTATGCTTTATTATAAATAAGTCGTTTAGGCCTCCTATTGTATTCAGTTGATTGATTAATAAAATTAAAGAGCTTTTAAGCTTTTCAGAGAAGAGTATTCTCTAACCCTTGTTTTCGGTAGATCTTGAGAGATCTCAACGAATTCAGGAAGGCATTGATCTTAGGAATTCTCAGACTAAATAAAATCCTTGCACTATCTAGCTTCCGCTACGTCAAGAATGATGATGTGTGAACCTGGTTTACGGAGAAGTTATCAGCTATTGTTGTAGACAATGCTGAGCTAACCATTATTTCTGATAGGCACCTGTCAATATATTGTGCCAAAAAGATCTTATATCCTAAAGCACACCACATCGCTTGTCTTATACATGTCCAGAGGAATGTGCAAACTAAGTATGAGAAAGCGATGAAGGTAATGGTTGGATGTGCAGGGGAAGCTTATCGAGTTGGACAATTAAACCGTTTCTATGAAATTATTAGAAGGAAAAAATTTTGTACGTGGGAATTCTTGGAAGACATTGGTTTGGAACATTGGACGCGTGTTCATTTTAAGGGTGATAGGTATAACTTGATGTCAAGTAACATTGCCGAGTCGCTAAACAAAGTAGTTCTCCCTGTCAGAGATTGTCCAATTATTGCTTTGTTGGAATTTATTCGGAAGATGCTTTGGACGTGGTTGAAAAGTAGGAGGAGAATAATAAGAAAAAGGAGTGGTCAAATACCAGAGGAAGTGGCGAAAGAGTTGCAAATCCGGTTAGTAGACTCAATAGGTTTATCTACCGTTAAGTGCTCTGAATGGGAATTTGAAGTTAGTTCTGGATCGGCTAGTACTTTTCAATATTCTGTGGACCTCCTTAAGAGACCATGTAGTTGTAGAGAATTAGACCTGCTTAATGAACTCTCTCTTCATCCCCTTACTGAAAGTCTTCCCTCGAAAAAAGCCTCCAGACTCTTCCCCCAGTTGAGTCTCCCCTTCTCATCATCATTTGCAACCTTGAATGCAGGGTAGTTTGCGGCAATAAGACAGACAAAATCAGAGTCTAACAACACTCCCCTTCATTTAAGTATTCTAGCTTATGGCTCTTCCATATGGCATCAATCATTATCTGCATATGCTGTATTAATAGCCACATAACATCGGTAATGGTGTGCAGTCAAATACCATAGTATACCTATATACTAACTATAATGATTAGGTTAAATACTTTTGTTCGAATCCATTGCTGTTTCTTGGCAATTTGCAGAAATAATTCATTGGTTAGTAGTTTGGGAGGTGTACATGAAGTAGTTTGTGAGGTGTACATGAAGTAGGTTGGAAGGTGTACGTTGTTTTGTTGTGTACCCGGAAACTGTGACGTACACCAAATATGTGTATTTTGTATAAATTGCATTTAACTGTCGAATCAATCCTCAGAAGAAACTCTCCAGGCTTCGAAAATCTTGATTTCAGTTTGGATGACGAGTGTGTGGATAAGGAGGTGTTGAAGTTGGAAAGTTTAATAGAGCTCGACCATGCTTTTCAAGTATCCGAATTCGTAGGAGATGATAGGTCATTGCCTAAATACACCAGAGAAGAGAAGGGAACAAAAGAAAAACTAGAACCTGGGAAGTAGAAGGAAGGTTTACAGAAGGTTAAGAACCCTCCACTAAAGATTGAATCCGACGGTAAGAAGAAGAAGGATGCCTCGACTTCTAGGTCGCAAACCAAAAATAAAGAAAGGTTTGTTCAGGAAACTCAACCCACTTATAAGGAGAAACAATCTTCAATGTTTGAAGAGTTGAAAGAGTGGTTTAGTAAGAAGATAACTGAGAGGAATAACATTCTCAAAGAAGAGTTGTTGGCTGAAATGGACAAAAGATATAGTGTCATTCGAAGTAGTAAGCATGTTGATTGAAAGCAACAAGAAGATGGTACAAGTCGTCGTGGTAAGGGTATGGAAGAAGTTGTAGATGAAGATGTTTAAGAAGAACCTGATGAAGATGTTCAAAAAGTTGTTCATGAAGATGTTCATGAACATGTTGAAGATGAGACCTTTGATGTTGACAACATGGGGGAAACTTATATGCAGAAAAGTTTTCATCCTTCTCCCAAGGCAAGCATGGAAGGTACGAGCGTTGGAGAAATCACTCCTCCTACTGTGAAGGTAACCGCCTCTTCTTCTGTTATTAGTCTGTTAGTATTTTGGTGTGCAATAGTTTTTTTTTTTGTACACCATAGTGTTCAACATTGTTTTAGTGTACACCTAATAGGAATTTATAGTTTATTGAAATTTTTTATTTTTTCAGATGATGGACATCTCACCTGAAATTGACATTGGAGAAGTTACTCTTATGAATGCTCCAATAGGTGCCATTAGGCATTAACTTTGATCCAAGCATGGCAATTGTTCATGTTAAGCCCTCATATGTGGTTGACGAAATCGAGGATAGCGAGGAGGATGGAGAGGAGGAAGTACAGAAGCGGAGGAAGAGGCGTAGATCAGAAAAACTTGGTGATATTTATACCGGAGATCAATGTATAAAGGCTTTAATCGCAAGCCGTCAAAAAGTCTTGCCATATCATCCGATCATGCCTGTTAACGAAGATGTGTTCAAAACATTTCGCAAAACGTTGCTACAAACAAAAGACATGTCAGTTATTTTGGGTACATTTAGATCTTGCATCATCATAAATTGCATAATGTTAAAAAATGTCTAACTTTACAAATTTTTAATTTAATTAAACAGAGAGTTTCAAATTTTCACTGGCCATACTATAACCAATGAATTATTTCTGCAAATTGCCAAGAAACAGCAATGGGTTCAAACAACGGTATTTAACCTAATTATTATAGTTAGTATATAGGTGTACTATAGTATTTGACTGCACACTATTACTGATGTTATGTGGCTATTAATACAGCATATGCAGATAATGATTGCTGCCATATATAGGAGCCGTGGAGCTAGAATACTTAAATATAGGGGAGTGTTGTTATACCATAATTTTATCTGTCTTATAGCCGTAAACTACCTTGCATTCAAGGTTGCAAATGATGATGAGAAGGGGAGACTCAACTGGGGGAAGAGTATGACGGCGGCTTTTGTTCGAGGGAAGACTTTCGGTAAGGGGATGAAGAGTGAGTTCATTAAGCAGGTCGAATTCTCTACAACTACATGTTCTCTTAAGGAGGTCCACAGAATATTGAAACGTACTAGCCGATCCATAACTAACTTCGAATTCCCATTCAAAACACTTAACGGTAGATAAACCTATTGAGTATACTAAACGGATTTGCAACTCTTTCGCCACTTCCTATGGTATTTGACCGCTCATTTTTCCAATTATTTCCCTCATACTTTCCAACCACCTACAAAACATCTTCCGGATAAATTCCAACAAAGCAATAATTGGACAATCTCTGGCAGGGAGAACGGCTTTATTTAGCGACTCGGCAATGTTATTTGACATCAAGTTATACCTATCACCCTTAAAATGAGCACGTGTCCAATGTTCCAAACCAATGCCTTCCAAGAATTCCCACGTATGAAAATTTTTCCTTCTAATAATTTCATAGAAATGGTTGAACTGTCCAACTTGATAAGCTTCCCCTGCACGTCCAACCATTACCTTCATCGCTTTGTCATACTTAGTTTGCACATTCCTCTGGACATGTATAAGACAAGCGCCGTGGTGTGCTTTAGGATATACGATCTTTTGGGCACAATATATTGACAGGTGCCTATCAGAAATAATGGTTAGCTCAACATTGTCTTCAATAATAGCGGATAACTTCTCCATAAACCAGGTTCACACATCATCATTCTCGCTGTCCACCACCGCAAAAGCAATTGGGAAAATTTGGAAGTTTGCATCTTGTCCACTAGCAGTCATAAGACATCCTTTGTATTTGCCATTCAAATGAGTTCCATCTATGACAATCAGTTTTCTTAAGTGTTTTCATCCCTTTATACTTGCCCCAAAACACACGAAACTATATTTGAACCTAGGGTTTCCCTTCCCATCCACCTCCGTTACCAAATTTGTAATTGATCCCGGATTTGCTAGCTTGAGGACATATAAATACAGGGGTAGTAACCGGAAAGATGACTCCTATGTGCCTCACTCTGAGGCTAGAGCTAACTCATTCGCTTTCCAACACTTCCAGTATGATACTTCGATATTGTATTCCTTAAGCATCATTTCGACAACTCACAAGCCCATGGACCACCATAAATGGTGTCATATTTTGACCTTAACAATGTTGCTACCACTATTGATGTGGCATGTTTTGAGAACTGCCCCCTTGTGTCAACATCACATCGGTGTGATAGATGTGCTTTCCTCACCTCATAATCATCCAAATCGCCTATTCTAACTGGATACACCCGCCAATCACAACGTTTGTAATACATGAGGCAAAAACAAAGTTTCTGGTGTGACGGCTGAACACAAATCTAAACACTCTCTTAATAGCATAGATCGCCATCGCCAGCTTGAAATCATCTTTATCCTTGAACACCCTCCCTATGTATATATCGTCATCCTCGCGACTCAAATCAACCTCATGAATCTTGTATTTGTTTGGTTCTGTATCTCTGAACATTGGTTCTAGATAAGCATATCCATATACCTGATATGGCGAGATTTTCGGGTCTCGGGGCTATCAAATAACCCTCGTACGTTGAGTACTTAGGGATCGAATCCACAGAGAGCAATGAACCAACACACTAGGAATACACAAGTTCGGTTAATCTAAGCAAAATAAAATGGTTCTTGATTCCTAAAATACGACTAACTATGTAATTCAAACTAAACAATGCAAAGTAAAGCAAAAGAAAGTAGAAAGCAAAAGACTAACAACCTAAAACGTAAATATGGGCTATCGGTAAGGTATTGTGACAAGGATGAATGACGGGATGATAAATGATGAAATATATGAACAATTTATGAATAAATGCTATGACATGAGTCACTTAAATAGACTAGTTCATTTCCATGACACTAATCCTTTTATAAAACAATCGATTAAGCTAATTTCCCAATTGCAACCGAATGATTTATAAACATTAAACACCAACTCATTATTATCATCAATCCTATCTTAAAACTCAATTTCCATTGGCAAGATAAAAGAAAGCAAGCATAGAAAGTTCAAAACGTTTCTAAACTCCTTCCGGGTTTGAAACGGTCAAAAGATCGAGAAATCACTTTTCCAAGTTCATTTCTAGCATTAAAATCATTCTATACATGAACATAACATAAATCAACCATCAAACATCACAAACAACCATCAAATCATCCTAGATCTACCATACCAACAGCCCAAAAGTCAACTACTCACACATGCTCAAATCACAAAAATAAACCGTACAAAAGATAGAAAAACAAGACATGATCATTAATTTATAAAAAGATTCAAGTTTAAACAAGTAACATAAGCCAAATCTAAGATACAAAACTACTAAGAACACCAAGAACAAGAGAGAGAGTTATTTTTCTTTCTAAAAGTCAGACCTTCATTATTTTACAACATTAGAGGGTATTTATAGTGGTTTAGGTCGGATAAGAAAAGATGCAGAAAAAGTGTCGGTGATCGGTCATGGTGAACGGTTGCTGACCGATCGCTGCAATCTTGATCGGTCATGGTGAACGGTTGCTGACCGATCGCTTATAATTCATTTTTTCCGTGCGTCCTTCGGGATCGTTTGCTGACCGATCAGGGTGAAGTTGATCGGTCATGGTGATCGGTTGTTGACCGATCCAGCTGCTCTTTGTCTCCTCTTCGATCCTTGATCTTCATGCCGCTGCACCAGACCGCGGCCCACTAAATTAGGTGTATCTTCTTAACCGCTGACCCAAATCACTCGAGACTACCTCCATTGGAAAGCTAACTCAATTTACTATAACTTCCATGAAGGGTTCCGGAGCTGAATCTTGATGTAAGGCATTCATATGAGTAGATCTTCCAGACCCTATGGATTGGTTCCGAAACATCATTTCTTTAAATTTTCTTCCAAATGATCCCTCATCCAAACTCCAAGCCTCCAAGTCTTCCATTTACCTAAACTGACTCAAAACAAATGCAAAAACCTATATATACAACCTAGGCCTCCTAAATTCAAGTTAAAACAAAATGAGACTCAAATGCATGGTAAACTCTCAAACTATACAAAGAGGGAATGAAAACCTATGGAAATATGCCTTAAAAACATGCAAAATATGGTGTTATCAACTCCCCCGGACTTGCCTTTTGCTTGTCCGCAAGCAAACAAGAGAAGACAAACCGAAAGAGAGGTTTGAAAGCGGGGACTCAAAACCAAAAGTTTACAAGTTGCAAAAACAAACAATTGATTCACTCTAACTCATTCAAGGCTTATCGCAACTCCTAATCTTTTCTCTTAACAACAATGCCTTATGCTTACAAGTTCTCTTTGCAACCAACCCTCACATTCATTTATTCTTTCTCAAGGTGTGATCTCACAAATGGGCAAGTGATCAAATCCAATCGGTTTGGGAGAAAAGGCTTTTAGCACAAGTAAATATGAGTGCAAGGAGGTTTATTTTCTTTTTAAGTGACTAACTCTCAAGAAAATGGAATGCTATATGTTATGCAAAAGCAAGGAAGACTAGAAACAATTTATGCATACAAAGTTTAACTCACATTGTTCTACCCTCCTATCAAAGCTTTTTACTCGAATGGTGATTTCATTTCTTGCTCTTATTACTTCTTTGAAGCACATTAAACCTCCAAATTTCTTTTGGCTAAATCGAACTTCCTTTTCTTTTTCCAAAACATCAAACTTCTAGAGAACATTTTTATTTTTACTTGACCCTAAACTTATTGTTCTATCTCTTTTTCAAACATGGAGATTATTTTTCTTCTCCTTTCCTAGGGTCTTTCTTTTAAGTACTTCTCTAGAATTTGCTTAACCAAGTGTTCCTTGACTCTCATTTCCCATCTCATTTTTTTTTTCTTGATCATAATTCCCAAACCAACTACCATTTCCCCATTGATCCTCATCCTAATGCTAGCCCTTTTCTTTGAACAACTTAGACTAGCTAAAAATGAAAGCTAACCTTTGTCGTTCCCGATACTTACAAGATTTTACACACAATAGCATTATCAAGAAAAATGCCTCACTCAATCAAACAACGAGTGGTCAAAAATAAAATGGGTAAGGTGAAAGGTAGGGAACCATTCTAAATATGAGAATGGCCACTCGGGTTATTAAAGAGTGGCAAAAGTGGATAAGATAACCCGAGTGTTTTATTTGAACCATGGTTCTGTATCACAAGCCCATAGGTGAGAAGATTAAATTCATTTAAGTTCGATATTAAAGGGGTTGATTTTAAATTAAACAAGCTATTAGAAGACAATGAGTTAAGAGTAGAGAGATCAAAGCAAGAGTGTACAAGTTTCAAGAATTTGTTCAAGCAAAACTTTTAGTGGTTTCTATCATTGTCCCCTATGCATTATGCAATCCTATATGCTTTTAGACTCAATCCTAAATAACAAAATTCAATGATGCAAAACTATATGATTTTCGTTTTTTTTTATGCAATATATGTGAATGCGTGAGACTCAAAAGAACGAAAATAAGACAAAATATACAATGTTAAATAACAATGACCTCTCCCCCGGACTTAAATCACACCGTCTCGGTGTGAGATGAATCCAAAGAGAGAATAAAATGCAAACAAAAATAACAAAATATGTACAAAAGGTGAAATGTGAAACCTTGGAGTTGATTGGATGGATTAATTGCCCTTAGTTTGCCCAATCGGAAATCGCTTTGACTACTCACCAACGTCCTAGATAATCAGAACACACAAAAACAAAAATCAAATCACACTCAAACAAACAAATAAACATATTATACAAGGGATAGAATTGGGGGAGTCCCCAATGGCTCGTTTAACGTCGCTTAAGCTTGACGATGGATATTGGTTTGGGTGGGAGTGAAGGTTGAACTTGGATCACCGGGATCATACTCATCGTAGAACCATCCCCTAAACTCGTTCATCCTAATCTCCTCAAAAGGAGTCTTCCTCGGTTCATGAATGCTCACTTCATTGGTGGAGATTGTACCAAGATGTTTGTCGCAAATGTATTCAACAACAAAAACACCTTCACAATGATCCTCAAATTGTTTTCCAACCACTTCTACTTTTACCTCGTTACTCTTGGTTGAATAACTCTTGATTGCCACGGGTTTTACTTCTTCTTCTTCATCATATCTTATCACAAGATTCTCGCCAACCGTGCATCCAAGAAGCAATTCAAATTCCTTTATAGGCTCTTCAGCTCCTTGTTGGAATTCATCTTTGATTTGAGCATTCACCTTGAAAGAGATCTTCCTTGGACCACGAAAGCTCAATGGTGTGGTGGGGAGTATGCCAGGGTGCTTGTCGAACTGTTGTGTCATTGGAGATTCTTCTTTTTCATTCTCTTCGGAGGCTTCTTCAATGATAATCTCTTGTTCCTCCATAAGTGTTTCTCCATATGACTCTTGTTTGGAATCATGTTGTTGCATCTCTTCTATGGTTGAGAGCTCATTTTGGGTTGTGCTCTCTCTTGTGATCTCTATGCACTCAACAACTGAACCATCTTCACAAGGATCTTCAAAAGTTTCCTCAACCGTTCCTTCTTCTTCTTCGTCGATCCATTGTGTAAGTTCGATTTTTATGGACTCCACATGTGTTGACTCAACAACTTGAGCATCTTGAGACCAACCTCCAAAATTGGTGCGCCAATTCTCTATGCTCTCGCTGAATTCTTCTTGTTTTTTCAATGCCAACTTCAACATGTTGAAGATCTCTTCCTTATCTGAGATTTGGGAAGAGTATGTTGCCTTTTGTTCATGCTCCATGTTCCAAGATTGATACTCTTGATACTCATGATACTCTTGTTCATGCTCCATGTATCCTTCACCATGCCCATATTGATACTCTTGAGATGAGTATCCACCATACTCATATTGATACTCTTGAGATGAGTATCCATTAGGAAGACCTTCTTGATAAATGGATGAGCTTTCAAAACCATAATGACTTGTAGGGTCCCAAGCCATCTCTCTTTGTTGAGCTTCTAGAATTAATTTCAACATTGAAATCAATTCTGAAGCCATGCTTTCTCTCTTGTGATTGTGCCTTGCAAAAAGAACAAACACTTGAAAGAAAGTTAGTAATCACAAAAGAAATAAAACAAAATAAAGAAAGCTTAGTCTCAACCAAAAATGAAATCCTAATGGCAAATTGCTATTGCTCCCCGGCAACGGCGCCAATTTGATATGGCGAGATTTTCGGGTCTCGGGGCTATCAAATAACCCTCGTACGTTGAGTACTTAGGGATCGAATCCACATAGAGCAATGAACCAACACACTAGGAATACACAAGTTTGGTTAATCTAAGCAAAATAAAATGGTTCTTGATTCCTAAAATACGACTAACTATGTAATTCAAACTAAACAATGCAAAGTAAAGCAAAAGAAAGTAGAAAGCAAAAGACTAAAAACCTAAAACGTAAATATGGGCTATCGGTAAGGTATTGTGACAAGGATGAATGACGGGATGATAAATGATGAAATATATGAACAATTTATGAATAAATGCTATGACATGAGTCACTTAAATAGACTAGTTCATTTCCATGACACTAATCCTTTTATAAAACAATCGATTAAGCTAATTTCCCAATTGCAACCGAATGATTTATAAACATTAAACACCAACTCATTATTATCATCAATCCTATCTTAAAACTCAATTTTCATTGGCAAGATAAAAGAAAGCAAGCATAGAAAGTTCAAAACGTTTCTAAACTCCTTCCGGGTTTGAAACGGTCAAAAGATCGAGAAATCACTTTTCCAAGTTCATTTCTAGCATTAAAATCATTCTATACATGAACATAACATAAATCAACCATCAAACATCACAAACAACCATCAAATCATCCTAGATCTACCATACCAACAGCCCAAAAGTCAACTACTCACACATGCTCAAATCACAAAAATAAACCGTACAAAAGATAGAAAAACAAGACATGATCATTAATTTATAAAAAGATTCAAGTTTAAACAAGTAACATAAGGCAAATCTAAGATACAAAACTACTAAGAACACCAAGAACAAGAGAGAGAGAGTTATTTTTCTTTCTAAAAGTC
This sequence comes from Barbarea vulgaris, assembly GCA_963667165.1. Taxonomy (NCBI): domain Eukaryota; kingdom Viridiplantae; phylum Streptophyta; class Magnoliopsida; order Brassicales; family Brassicaceae; genus Barbarea; species Barbarea vulgaris. The sequence goes on from OY763891.1 coordinate 5,066,750, forward strand.
AGACCTTCATTATTTTACAACATTAGAGGGTATTTATAGTGGGTTAGGTCGGATAAGAAAAGATGCAGAAAAAGTGTCGGTGATCGGTCATGGTGAACGGTTGCTGACCGATCGCTGCAATCTTGATCGGTCATGGTGAACGGTTGCTGACCAATCGCTTATAATTCATTTTTTCTGTGCGTCCTTCGGGATCATTTGCTGACCGATCAGGGTGAAGTTGATCGGTCATGGTGATCGGTTGTTGACCGATCCAGCTGCTCTTTGTCTCCTCTTCGATCCTTGATCTTCATGCCGCTGCACCAGACCGCGGCCCACTAAATTAGGTGTATCTTCTTAACCGCTGACCCAAATCACTCGAGACCACCTCCGAAAGCTAACTCAATTTACTATAACTTCCATGAAGGGTTCCGGAGCTGAATCTTGATGTAAGGCATTCATATGAGTAGATCTTCCAGACCCTATGGATTGGTTCCGAAACATCATTTCTTTAAATTTTCTTCCAAATGATCCCTCATCCAAACTCCAAGCCTCCAAGTCTTCCATTTACCTAAACTGACTCAAAACAAATGCAAAAACCTATATATACAACCTAGGCCTCCTAAATTCAAGTTAAAACAAAATGAGACTCAAATGCATGGTAAACTCTCAAACTATACAAAGAGGGAATGAAAACCTATGGAAATATGCCTTAAAAACATGCAAAATATGGTGTTATCAATACCTCCGCCATTGACATTCCTTTCTTCAAAGCTTACCTACCATTATCTCGTCTAGGGGGATCAACAACATCATCATCGCCATCGTATGAAATCAAACTTGCTTTCTTCAAAGCTGACTCATCATCACGCCTAACTTGCACACTAGGGGTATCAACAAAATCATCATCACCATCATGAGAAATCAATCTTCGTTTGTTCAAACTAAGGAGGGGATCAACAGAATCATCATCGCCATCGTAACATATTAGTCGTCCTTTATCAATATGTTCTTTTGTTCTTGTGGAGTCAAGCTTTTCCTTTCTTCCTCCTGTGGAGTCAGTTTTGACTTCATAGTCTTGACTTCCACTTCCCCAATCTAATTCTTGACTACTCCATTCACAGTCATTTCGCACAAATTCATCCCAACGATAGTACTCATAGTCTTCTTCTTCATAATCATCTTCTTCATCATCACCATTTCATCTGTCTTCTTCCTCATCTATGTCATCATCATCCCCGTAATCATCATCTTCCTTAACCTCCCCTGTCACCCACTCTACTTCTTATAAACCATCATCAATCATCACAGTGTCCTCTACAGTGTCCTTCGCTTCACAAAACTGTGCAATACCCCTGTTTTCTGTCTCTACATTGCTAATTCCATGGTTGTTGTTTTCTGGTCCCATAATAATCTCCAGCCTGTCACCAATCTGCCGCCTAAAAGTCACATAAATGGTCTGTGACCTGGCAGCATGATATAGAGATATGAACTGTCTATAACAACGGTCTCTCAAGATCTCTATCGGCAATGACCCTTCTCCGTTGCGTTCAGCTAGCAAGTCTTGTATCCAATACATCATTTCAACAGAAATCACCTTTGCCTCGATCCCATACGCAGACGCAATTAAAAGCCTCAAATCTTCACATCTTATAACGTTTTTACAATTGTTTGACCTGCCGTTCCTCGACATGTCTATCTTAAAGTCCCATGTACCATTACTGTTGCGTATCCACCTCCCAGCCATTACCGTTACATATAAATCAGAGCCTATGAACAATAAATTTAAGCAGATTAATTTGAGAGATTTCTACTAACATTAAATAGGAGAGAGAGAGCATTCACTTTCATCAATGGGATTCATTTTGCCTTTACTCTTCTCCATTTGATTCGCTCCAGATTACCCTCCCAAGCAGGTTACCAAATTAGCCAAAAACCCTAAACTCCCAAACTGCCGCTATTGATCCTATGAGCCACACATTTTTTTCGCTTCCTATACACCACCATTATCCGATTCATCTTAATTATTGCCCAAATTTTATTTAAACACATTGTGTTAATTGAGGTCCATTAGCTTAAACAAAATTCTCTTCCAACATTTGATAAATCGAAGGCTCATTTCGCTTTTGGCCCCATTCGATTTTTCTTCTCCCCCACGCGCTTCCTTCTCTTCCTCCGCCACACATTCTCAACATTTCTTCTTCCTTTATCTCTCTAAGAGATAGGATGGTTTTAGTCATTTGACATTTTCACTTTATACAAAACTACCTTTTTACCGTATTAAAACTTAAAACTATCCATACACACTATTAAAACTTAAAAACTACATAAACTTCTAAGATTTCCCTTTTTTTTATGGGTTTTCTGCTAAAAACCATCGAACTTATTAAAATTTGCAAGAATGATACTCAACTAATTATTGTGCAAGTCAACCTATCAGACTTAAAAGTCACCCGCAATATAACCATCACGTGTATCGATGATGTGGCACTCCGTTTCACTCTGTTAAAAAGTGACGAAACAGATAAAACGTCGTAGTTTTGAGATAAACTACATGATATTTTTTTAAGCAAAACAACATGATTTTTCTTTTTCTTTTTTTTGCATCAAAACAATATGATTTTTTTCTTATTGGTTCTAATTTTTACAATTTGAAAAAGTTAAATCTGCGATAAATAAAAATTTGGGATAAACAAACTTAATTGAAGAAATCAACGATGTAAAATTTGGTTATCAAAACACAGTTACTCCATCTCTCTTCTTTCTCTTCATCTTCCTCCATTGAAATCTTCTTTTTCTTGCTTCTTCTTCGTTTTCTTCTTCTTCATCTTCTTCTTCATCTTCTTCTTCCTCTCCTCAGAGTCTGATTCCTTTACAAACCCTCCCATAAACGCGTAAGTTTCAGATCTGGAACAACGCTGCCTTCAACAATGGAGATTCTCAGATTACTTCCGCCACTGAAGCTTCTTGGTTTAACCTCCCTTCTGATTTCATCAACCAATCATTTGATTCCGATTGTATCAAAGAGAATCAGATTCCAATTTCATTGTCATCCTCGCTCTAATTCTCAGTCTCGATCAAATCTGGCACATATCCGATTAATAGACATGACGAATGGAATATCAAAACAGAAGAAATATGCATGATTTGTCTTTGGCAGCAACAAAGGAAGCTTTCATATGAACCCAGACTTGTTTGTAATTACACTGAAATATGCAAAAAGGAGAAATGTTAATCTCGTTTCAAAGCAATAAACATATAATTTAAAGAGATAAGTATTAACGAAAGATTAACTACTTTTGCGATTGACCTCAATTTTAATTTTTCTAGAAATTGATTTTTCGTTTTTTCCCCCAAATCGATTTCAACTACGAAAATACTGGAAAGAGTGTTGTTGTTTAATTCCATCAACGGAGAAGAACAACAAAGAAGAAAATGACAAATTGATTTTTTTAATAAATGAAATTAATAAAAAAAAAAAAAAGTTTTGTTGTTTTGGTGACCCAAAAACGACAACTAACTATCAAAACAATGTGTTGTTATAAATTGTAGTTTTGATTCTTCCGTTAGTTTTTAACAGTGCCACGTCATCGATACACGTAATGGTTATATTGCGGGTGACTTTTGAATCTGATAGGTTGACTTGCACAATAATTAGTTGAGTGTCATTCTTGCAAATTTTAATAAGTTCGATGGTTTTTTAGCAGAAAACCCTTTTTTATCTATGATCAATACACTTTCTGTAGTCTCATGTATTATCTACTTTTGCAATATCATGTTTCATGAGAGAATAAGTCATATTGATGTTAATTATTAAGACATGTCACATTAAAAAAAATGTGTAAGAAATGGGAGTTCGCAAAGACTTCCTTCTACACAACAATAATTTCACTATATTAAGTTTCATTATACCTTTATATAACAAAAATAATACTTGAATCGTAACTCCATTTCTCCTTAAAACAAACAATTAGTGTCAAACTCATACGATATCAATAAAAACGACATCTTACAAACCTTAAAATTCCTTCGATCGTTGCAGATATTCCTTAAAATATATGAGAAACTCTCACTTCTCATAGATAGCTAATCTAAGTTTTGTTAAAGATTAAAAATGAACACTTGATCAAAATTTTGATATTAATCTCAAATAACGACGAAATAATTAATTAGCCGGTCATTAAAGTCAAAAATAAAACATATGTGGGTCCCTTACGTGAGGGCAACTACGAAAAACACTTTGGATGATGGGAACCATGTAACCAGAGCCTTTGACTTCGTCGTTTCTCTCAATCATTTGCTTATCCATCATTCGTCCCCGTATATATTAACGGAAATATGACCAAGAGTTTATATGATTGTATCTAGCTAATAAAAATTAACAAGAGTATAATTGTATATAAGAACTAGTGGATCATATAAATAAAATTTAATTAACAAAAGAACAACTTTGTTTTCGGTGTACGAAGCCATTGGCAATTAAGCATATACGAAACAACGTCCAACTGAATGATGAAATTGGAATATTCTAGCTAAAATTTTCGCCCTTTGATCTCGGAAGTATTATTGAAACAATGAAAAAAAAAACTCACCATTTTTTATGAGTTCACGTGTCTCAATGTTAGAATATTTTGTGAGAAGGTGTTTCTGTTGTCTAGAGTTTTGTGGACGAGTGGTAAGGAGACGGGTTTGAGCGCCAACATGTCTCAAGTTCGATCATGCGCGAAATTCCAACATATTATTTCTGAACACTTACATGGATATGGACTCTTGCTTACAACTCATTTGAATAACGAGAGAGAAGATCTATCTATACGATGCACTTCCTCCAGAGTTTAGTTTGGACATCTCCATAAATTTGAGATCTACCCTGAGTTATCAAAGAAAATAAAAAGTGTTTTTATTTAAGTAAGTGAAACTTACAAGTCGGTTACCTCCCATTAAACGCACTTGTTTAACGTCGTTGGCTCGACGGTTGTGCCCTTTTAGGCGGATTTGGACAAATCACTTGTCCTAAGGCAAACCTTCTTGGAAATTACCCCATTCGGGCTGGTTGATTCTCCGAAGTTTTCCCTATCTCGCACATTGTGTGGTGGTTAACGGTTTTTTCTGCAACTTTTTTTATTAGAATTTCAACTTCCGTCAATTGCGTTATTCTATGTAATATAAATGAAGTTATAGGTTGGGTCTTGTCGATACAAATGATGTAAAGAAAACATGTAAGAATATCTTATGTTCAGAGAAGGATTTATCGACAATCCACTGTCAATTGTTTCCGAATACAAGAGCTCATTTAAGAGTTCCATGCATATATACTATTTCGGTCAAACGAACAACATTTGATGTATTTACATTATGATGTTTCATCTGAATGCAAAAAAAAAATGAATAGCACTAAATCCACCATGTATCGAGTCATAGGTGCAATCCAATGACCAATGACGGAACAAACAAAAAAGATAAGAGCGGATTAAACCGGACCGAAAATGATTTCCAAACAACTGCCATCTTAACAACCATACATATGTTAATCAAACATATAATATTAATATAATGAGATGCTTGACTTCATGCGAGATTATTAAAATCCTAACAATAAAATTAAAATAAAGAAAGAAGAAATTGTTGAGAATGTTATGCAAACATGGCCAGCTCGACGTTTATTTGTTGGAAGAAGTTGTCTTCTTCTCAAACCATTTTGTATTTTCTAGTTTCTTAATAAGAATGAAACAAAGATCAATGCTTTCGTCAGAAAAAAAAAAAAACTAAGTTGTTGTTGAGAGATGAAAGGAAGGGCCTACGTAATGATCTTCTTCTTCTGGGCTCTTCTCACCATTATCACCCCAATGCTTGTTAGCTGGTCTCAGTCCCTTAAAACTCTTCCACAACTCTCTGATGATCAAGGTACTACTCTTAACCTTCTCCTTACGTACATCAAACTTCAATTATTAGCCAAGAAAAATGAACACTGGATCGATCCTCCTAAGGAGGTTGAACCGTGCATCCAAGTTCGATTCCATTTGGGATGGATGATTTAGGCCTAATTAGAAGGGTTTATCAAAGGTTTTTCTAGGGCCTAAGGAAACTACGGGTTTTGGCATGGAACTTCCTGGTTATTTTTTTGTACTACTCTTAACCTTCCCCTTACACACATCCGACTTTTTAATTATTAGCCAAGAAAATGAATGCTGGCTCAATTCTCCAGAGGAGATTGGACCGTGCATCCAAGTTCGGTTCCATTTAGGAGGGATGATTTAGGCCTAATTATATGGGGTTTATCAAAGGTTTTTCTAGAATCTAAGGAAACTACGGGTTTTGGCCCGGAACTTCCTGATTATAAAAGAACGAACGTTTTAGTATCTTCTATAATGACCCTTGTGTTCGAAATATTAAATAATGTTTAGTATGGATATCAGAACATAAAACTAAGGACTCCAGTCCAAGGAGAATGATGGGATATTCAGAAGAAATGCATTTGGCACGAGAGTTTCTTAGTCGCGTAGAAGAAGAGAAGTTGATGATGGAGCCGTCCGTGGCGCCTACGCCTGAAGATAAACCTGTTGTGCCTTTACTAACTTTTGTAAGGATAAAACAACAAGAAGGATTAGTCAATACACATGCACATCTCATGAGTTCGCGATAATTTTTAAAGGATTCTTTTTTCTTTGTTTATTTCGGGAAAATTATCTTGCTGATCAAGTGTTCATGATGACTCGATTTGTTTTTTTTGATCTACGAAACCTAATGCTAGCGAGATCAGTTCTTGTACATATGTAAAATTTGCATCCGTTTAGCAAAAGCCAACGGTAAGAACTTTTTACTTATTTATTTATAATTCTTTCTATTTATTTGTCTTGCTCAGAAAGAACAAGAAATAATTATTGTGTAATTAGTTTAATACTAACAAACAATCAAAGAGTTGGTGGAGGAAGAAAAAGACAATCGGTAGATGAACTCTACCAAACGTCATGAAAATCTTTATAGGCTAACATATTAGTTGGTGATAAGTCTACGCCAAATGATTCATGTCCATTAGTTTTTTTCCGGTAGTTAATTAAGTGTCTACTAATGTGGAAGAAGTCCTTTATAAATGATGTGCCCGACATTTAATTACCTGAATTACATATTAACCCGCAACAGCATAGTGAAATGAGGAATTTTTACTGTTGGTTTTTGTGGTTACTTTGGTTTTGTGGCTCTATCGTAGTCCGTAGACCACAATGATGGTAGTATTTAGCATCATAGTAGACTACTACAAGCGGTTTTGGTAATTTGGATATCTTCTTTGTGGGGATCTCGATGGTCGACATTGGTTTTGTCTGATTCCTTGACTAAAGCCATGCTGTCAATGACTGCTTTTAGTAGTACTTCGAAAGCGGCTTGATTGGCTGGAATGACCCTCACAGTTTCGGTTAGACCAACGAGCAATTGGAGTATCTTCGCAACTCCCCAATTGTTTTTCAGCTTTCAAAACACAAAGATACCAAAGAAAAACGTAAAAGTGAAAAGGACACAAGAAAATAACTAAGTTAAAAGCAATAGTAAAGGAAAGAAAGAACCTGACTGTTCCTTGGGTAATACATGTTACTTCATACCAATATATAATTCTACCAAACGGAATTAACTTATATGACTCGGCCTAGGATGTAATGGATCGGAAGTAGTGCGGGCTCAATGGCCGGGGGACCAAGGGGCCGACGGTCCGGGGGCCAGTCATGTTCCTTCGTATCCTAATAATTAAGGGACCCAATTCTTTTTATATATTTTTATATTAAAAAATTAGAATATTAAAATAAAATAGATTGAAGAGGATCCAAAAAATTATTTTATTCTGAAACACAAGGATGCAAGGCATATGAAGGATTAATTATCTGCCAATTGCGTGCTGTAATATGATCTATAAGGTTATCTCAAAAATTTAGGCGAATAGATTAAAGATGTTGCTTCCTGATCTCATTGAACCAAATCAGTGTGCTTTTATAAAGGAGCGTCTTCTTCTTGAGAATGTGCTCAATAAAGCCTCGATGTGCTCTAAAGTTTAATACTGCTAAAGCTTTTGATACAGTTGAATGAGGGTTTATTCGCACAGTTATTCAAGCTATGCACTTGCTGGAGCTATTTATTATTTGGATTTTAGTGTGTATTTATACGGCATTTTTAACCATCTCGATAAATAGAGACTTGGAGGTTTTCTTTGGCAGTTCCCGGGGTATTCGACAAGGCTGTTCTATCTTTCCGTATATGTTGGTTATATTTAACAATGTTTTATCTTGTCTAATCAACAAAGCAGCATAAAGGGGTACTATAGTTTATCTACCTCACTGTCATGAAGTCAAGCTCACTCATTTGATCTTCGCTGATGATGTTATGATTTTTTTCGATGGAACGGATCACTCTCTACGTGGAGTTATGGAGGAATTATAGAGGTTTGGACGGCTCTCGGGTCGACATGTAAATGCTACTAAAACGTCAATCTTTATGGCTGGATGTATAGATGGGAGCTTATTAGCAGAAGTAGAGAGGCTGGGCATTCCCATATAGGAGCTTCCGATTTGTTACTTGGGTCTACCTCTTACGACCAAGATCATGTCTAGACAAGACTACGAACCTTTAATTGATAAGATCATAACTCGTTTTCTCTCTTGGGCTAGTCGTAATCTCTCTTATGTGGGACGACTCTAGCTTATTCTGTCAGTAATTATGAGTATTATCAACTTCTGGTGCTCTGCATTTCAGTTGCCTAAGAACTGTTTTGAAGCAATATAAAACATGTGTTCAAACTTCTTATGGTCAGGTTCCCCTCTTAATCATTTGAAAGAAAAAGTGGCTTGGTTGGACGTATCACCAAAAGAAGAAAGAGGATTGAGTATACAAAATCTATGGGAATCTTCAAAGGTGTATGTGCTTAAGCTTATATGGAGGCTACTCTCATTGGTAAACTCGCTGTATGTAGCTTGGGAAAAGAGATACTTGATCCGTACTCATTCATTTTACAGAAGGCATAGTTTTTTCAGGAAGAAATGCATCTTGTTAGATTGCAATAACTCTGGACAAAGAGTTGCAGAAGGCATAGTTTGTTTAGCTAATCCATCATCTACAGTCCACTTTGTCCCCTTATGTTCCAATGTGATACGATTCTGGGTGAAGAATCACGCCCCAATCACACACCGGGAAGTTAAGATGACAAGGTAAGGCTCCAGGCTTGAGCAGCAAGCGGTTCTGGAGTTGATGGAATGAGTGACGCCACAAGAGGTTGTGAAAGACCCCTTGATAAGTCGATTTTGAACACTCTAATCACTAGAAATGTTCACAAGTAATATAGATCGAATCACTCGAAAAAGATAACAAGGATCTATCAAGAAAAAGAGATTTTTGATAAAAAGATAGATAGATAATTCATTAGGAGTTCAGAGACATATAAAGAAGAAAAAAACGAAGAGGAGAAGAGAGGAGGAGCGGAGCATTAAAGTCTCGGCGAGTTCCAAGACATGTCTTGGGAACTCACCAATGACTAACACACAAAGACTCACACACGCATACATAATTCTCTCAGACATAAGTTTTAAAATTCAAAATAACTAAAATAAAAATAGATAGAAAGATAAGAGACGGGCCGCGCCAAATAAACTCGAGACGGCCGGACTAGGTCGGACCAATGCCAAGAAAAGAGGAACCTATGGACCACGAACCTCATTAAAAACTTTCCTTTGGAAAACCACTTGGGAAAAACCAAAGGAAAGGGAAAAAGATTGTAAGTGAGCCATAGGGCTTGACACTAATCATCCCGGACATGAACCATGACCAAGGTGGCCGCGGTATCACTTGCGTCCGAGTGACCCCTTTGAACCAAAGCTTCACGTAGCAAGGCTCCAACATTAGTGTTAAACCCCTTAGTCCTAGAACGGGTCGTAGATCCAACTGGTACTTGCTTGGCCGACCAAGAACGTGTCCTAACACCAAATGGCTCATCCGGAGCTTCCTTCTCGACCGGTTCCAGCATTTCCTCGACCAGCTCCAGCGTTTCCTCGACCGGGTCCATCATTTCCTCTGCCATTAGATTTCCATCCTGGACGCTATCCATTCTCGCATCAGGCTCCCCAGTTGAAAAGGATTTGTCCTCAAATCCAGAATACCTGCCAAGAACAACGCCAAGTTAGTTTTCCAAAAGAGTAGAAAACTGATAAGACCATAACAATATTTAAGAATAAATGAAAGGTAAGGAAAAAGCTTAGGAAGTGGTTCGGTATAAGGGCGGTAGGTGAGTGGAAAACATGGTTCCCGTCCTTGAGTTTCAGAGGAGCTGAACACTTTCCAAAGATCTCCCTTGGTTCCAAGCTTTGTATCACGGAAGTAGTATAGGACAAAGACTCGGTGACGTGTGGTTTCATTAGTTGAGTTTATGTTCTTCATTTCAAATGTCTGTTCCTTGCAAGCCTTAGCTCTGCCCTTTGATCCTGTCATATCACAATAGTAAGTAAAATCCTGATTAAAGATAGGAAATCTATAACAGGACCGGGTTGTACTATCATCAATTTTACGCCATTAGAAACTATTTTATAGAGTTTAAGGAATCCTGTTAAGTCCGGACTGTCCGTGGATTGGACTTGGATGGTTGCACGGGTCTGGCTTTCTTCCTTGACTTGAAAGATGTATAGAGTCTTCTCGCCATCATAAGCAAAGTATTTGGCACTCAAATCGGAAGGATAATCCTTGAAGACTTTATTTTGTTCCTTTAGTGCTTCTTTGTCTTGGTCAGAGGGTGGAGCTTTGTTTGGCCCTAGAGACACACTGTAGTGGTAGAAATGATCCTCCTGTATCGGTCCAACACCTATAACCTGCAAAGATTTAAACTTACTCGGTGGCACCGGTGTAATGTTAAATGAACAAGAAAAATCATCTTTAAGTCCAAAATAGTTCGGTTGAGCCCAAGGTTTGTTTCTTTTACTTATCCCAGCCATAGCAAAATTATTGGCTTTCTTGTTTGGTTCCTGTTTGCCTTGGAGTCGAACTTGATCAAGATATACTTCATGTTGAGACATCGGTACTAGAGTAGTCTTCCTTCCCTTGAACTCGAACGTATGCCGGTTGGTGAAGCCATCATGAACTACCTTCCTATCAGATTGCCACGGCCTCCCAAGCAGAATATGTCCAGCTTCCATAGGTAGTACATCACACAAAATTTCATCTTCATATTTGCTGATGACTATATGGACCTCCACTTGATGCTTTACTTTCATTTCTCCATCCTTGCTAAGCCATTGAAGATCATACGGCTTTGGATGCTTCTTGATTTCCAATCCCAGCTTCTTAACCATTGTTTCAGTTGCCACATTAGTACAACTCCCACCGTCAATGATAAGGCTGCACACTTTTCCCTTGACATAGCATCGCGTGTGAAACAAGTTAGCTCTTTGTTCTTGCTCTTCAGTCTTAGATTGTATACTGAGCGTCCTCAGTGCCACTAGCAACTCTCCCTTAGCTGGTAACTCAACATCCTCTTCTTCAGACTGCTTAACTTCTGGTTGCTCATCTTCGGATTCATACTCGCCATTATCCTTTAGAACCATTATCCGCTTATTGGTACACTCACTCGAATAGTGTCCCATTCCTTGGCACTTGTAGCACTTGATTCTACTGGTTCTGGATTCAGCTTTTCCTTTATCTCCATATGTCTTTGCTTCAGGTTTTGAAATAGCCGGCTGCTTGCTTTCACTTGGTAACCTCGGCTCCAGCTCCAAACTGAGTCCGTATAAGACCTCTCCTCTTAAGCTGTTGCTCTATTAGTATAGCTTGGTGTAGCATTTCCTGTAGATCAACATGAGGCTGCATCTCCAAACGGTCTTGTATGTCTCGCTGCAAGCCTCCTAGGAACCTAGACATGGTTGCCTCTCGGTCCTCTTGTACATCAGCTTGTATTAACAAAGTTTCCATCTCCTGGTAGTATTCCTCAACACTATTACTACCTTGCACAAGTCTCCTCAACTGATTATGCAGCTCCCGGTAATAGTAACTAGGCACAAAGCGTTTCCGCATAATAGTCTTCATCTCGTTCCAAGTAGAAACCGGATACTCTTGATTTCTTCTCCGAGACGTAACCAGCTGATCCCACCAACTCAAAGCATAGTCAGTGAACTCAGTAGCTGCAACCTTCACTCGGTTCACTTCAGTGTAATGTTGACAATCAAACACCAATTCAATCTTTTTTTCCCACTCCAAGTAAGCACTCGGATAATTTTTCCCTTGAAAAGAAGGTATACGAAGTTTGAGTCCTCCAAAGCCATCCTGGGGTTGGTTCCTCTCATTTCTCATGTGCATGTGCCTCCTATGACTGCTACGAGAAGAGCCACTGTAGTAATTCTCTGCTTCCAAATCTCCAGGTTCTCTTGGAAGCGGTCTTTGATTAATTTCCCGGGGTTCCGTTAGAACTTCTTCTTGTTGCCTTGCTTGATGAACGTTTCCCTCATCATTTCTTGCTGTATTAGCTCCTTGAGATCCTCTAGCATCACGAATCATCTCTGGAAGAACTTGTTCTTGCAGAACATTAAATCTTTCATCCATCAATCGAGCCACCGTTGCCGTGAGAGCATCAATCAAGAGTTGATTGTTGTTGCCACTGGTTCCACTGTGATCGGATATCTTTTCCCTGAAATAACACAACAAAATACACCAGTAAAGAGTCCTTTTGAAGATCGAATTGACCCTAAATCATAAGAACACGAAAATGACTCTTGGTATCCTATTTTCTCTGAAGAACCCTAAACGCGACTGTGGAAGTCGATCGGTCCCGAAAAAATATCAAAACACTTCAGAAAATTCCCAAATCAATTTTAACAAATACTAGACTCATCCTAGATTCCTATGCAATTGATTTCGAAATTTTTGCACGAGCTAATATTTAACTAAAATTCAAACAAGTTGGGACGAAAATAACTTAACTTCTCGATGTGGCTCTGATACCACTTGATACGATTCTGGGTGAAGAATCACGCCCCAATCACACACCGGGAAGTTAAGATGACAAGGTAAGGCTCCAGGCTTGAGCAGCAAGCGGTTCTGGAGTTGATGGAATGAGTAACACCACGAGAGGTTGTGAAAGACCCCTTAATAAGTCGATTTTGAACACTCTAATCACTAGAAATGTTCACAAGTAATCTAGACCGAATCACTCGAAAAAGATAACAAGGATCTATCAAGAAAAAGAGATTTTTGATAAAAAGATAAATAGATAATTCATTAGGAGTTCAGAGACATATAAAGAAGGAAGGAGACGAAGAGGAGAAGAGAGGAGGAGCGGAGCATTAAAGTCTCGGCGAGTTCCAAGACATGCCTTGGGAACTCACCAACGACCAACACACAAAGACTCACACACACATACATAATTCTATCAGACATATGTTTTAAAATTCAAAATAACTAAAATAAAAATAGATAGAAAGATAAGAGACGGGCCGCGCCAAATAAACTCGAGACGGCCGGACTAGGTCGGACCAATGCCAAGCAAAGAGGAACCTATGGACCACAAACCTCATTAAAAAACCTTCCTTTGGAAAACCACTTGGGAAAAACCAAAGCCAAGGAAAAAAGAGTGTAAGTGAGCTATAGGGCTTGACACTAATCTTCCCGGACATGAACCATGACCAAGGTGGCCGCGGTACCACTTGCGTCCGAGTGACCCCTTTGAACCAAAGCTTGACGTAGCAAGGCTCCAACATTAGTGTTAAACCCCTTAGTCCTAGAACGGGTCGTAGATCCAACTGGTACTTCCTTGGCCGACCAAGAACGTGTCCTAACACCAAATGGCTCATCCGGAGCTTCCTTCTCGACCGGTTCCATCATTTCCTCGACCAGCTCCAGCGTTTCCTCGACCGGGTCCATCATTTCCTCGGCCATTGGATTTCTATCCTGGACGCTATCCATTCTCGCATCACAATGCGAGCAAGGTTTGGGTAGAAGTTGTAAAGGTTGGAGAAACAAGAGTGTGGAGACCAAATTCCGAAGTTGAAATCATTACCAATGCAATAGGCACTATAGTGGATTGGCCTAATTATAAACTCATGTTTTTCTGAAACTAATGTTGTAATTTGCATTGAATTTCCATTCTATGTTCTTATATTTGTGATTTCAATATTTACTTTGACATGATCATGTAATTGCAGTACTTACATTGACACATTCATGTAATTTAATTATCTTTTTCCTTTTAATTCAGTATATTGAATATCTATATAATAAACAACCTGAACCAAAAATAAATTAGGTACTTGAAACAAACGAAAAGATATTGCATAATACAAATGCTATTGTTATTGAAGAAATTGCATAATGCAAATGCTATTGCAATATTACAAGTAACAATTCTGAAACGCTGTGACTACTAACAATTAATAATAAATATGTCCGCTATTGTAATATATATAACATTGTAGCAATAAATGCACTATAATAATTGACAACACAATAGCACCAACAAAAACTGCTATGTTAAGACTTCGGCATGTTATCGCAGTCGATGATAGAGCGCTTTTTGAAACGATACAGTATTGTTAGATAGTGTTATTCAGACGCTGCAGAAGGCCAATATTCTTTACAAAAAATCAAGTGTTACTTATTTTAATAATTAATTTTTAATTACGGCATCATAAATTATATGTTACTTAGTTACCATTTTCATACGCTTCAAAACCACATAATCAATTGCTAACACAAATCAAGAGTTGGACCGAATTACTTAATTAAATCCATATTAAAAAGCCCAAAAAACCCAAAATATGTTTAACCTAGATATCTCTCTATTCATTTCGAATCAATTGTTGGAATGCCACAAATTGAGAAATTTTAATCTGGCGTGCCACAAGTTAATCTGAATGCCACAAGCTTTTATTGAAAAGATGGAAATACCTCTCTATTTTTTGTTAAGAAGATGAGGGGTCCAACTAGGGTCAACTGGATATTCAGTTATCCCCTAACTGCCCCTATTTGTCCCAGTTGTCCGCCAACTGCCCTCAGAGCGCGTACAACAAACTCGAACCACTGAGCTGTTGTGTTTTTCTTCGAAATACTTACAATTCAATGCTATTTAACCCTTATCTCAACCTCATTAAGGGCAAACTCGTCATTTTAGTCATTTTAGTCATTTGTGGCATTTGAGAAAAAAAATTTCTCAATCTGTAACAACATCGAGAAGCATTAGTTTTGTGTTAGGTTTTGTTAGCTGCTTAATATGTCTCTAATTTTTTTTCTTGATCTTTCATGGTTTCCAATCTATTTCTTTATACTGCCGATCTTTCGAATATGCATCAATTTTGCTATGTTTCTCTTTGCATTTTTCCCACTAATTCAAATTTTTACTTTCTAGGGTTTCTTTGCAATATATAGTTTACTCAAAGTTCATTTGCAGTTTCTTTTTAGGGTTTTGTTTATCTATGTTTCAGACATGGATCTATAATGCTCTGTTTATAGGACAATAAGTATTGTTGGTGGGTACGACGATGAATATAGAGGTTAATTTTATGTTTTTGTGTTTGTATTTCCTTTTCAATTTTTCGTTCTCTTTTCTCATAATATCTTATCATTATTTTGGATTTAGTGTAATTTGTTTGAAGCGTCTGATTATCAAGATAATAACACTGGTAATTTTAATATTGTATATGATCACGACAAACAGTTTATGTAAGTCAATACTGATTGTCTCTAATTCAAAAAGAAACATGAAGCAACAAAGTGTTTCACAGTGTTTTTGAATTAGAATTAGCAAAGTGCTAGTACATACACACAACACAATACATCTACAATTCCTATATATTGTGATGCAGAGAGATATTTGGATATCTTTATTATTTATTTTATTATTATTTAGATAATTTGTTTATTTATATTTGTATTTTAATGTTTATCTTTTAGAGCTTTATAGAATATTCTAAGTATTTAGGGTTTTATGCTTTATTATAAATAGCCTTCTGACGCTTCCAGTTGTATTCAGTTGTTTTATGAATTGATTAATAGAAATATTTAAAGAGGTTTTGTTAAACCACTGTGAAGAGTATTCACAAAGCTAAGAGTTTTTGCGAAAGCCCTGAGAGGAGGACTCTCAAACCCTAGTTATACGGTATTCTGAGGAATACCACATAGAACTAGAGATCCGTTGATTCCTCAGAATACCGGATAACTAGGGTTTGAGAGTCCTCCTCTCAGGGCTTTCGCAAAACCTCTTATGTTTGTGAATACTCTTCACAATGGTTTAACAAAACCTTTTTAAATCCTTCGATTAATCAATTCATAAAATAACTGAATACAACTGGAGGTCTCAGAAGGCTATTTATAATAAAGCATAAAACCCTAAATACTTAGAATATTCTATAAAGCTCTAAAAGATAAACGTTAAAATACAAATATAAATAATAAAATTATCTAAATAATAATAAAATAAATAATAAAGATATTTGGAAGATATCTAAATATCTCTCTGCATCATACTGTGGATGGAATCAGTCTCGATTTACATAGCTTTTTGTCGAGATCACATCTCGATGTGGTCTTGAAATTGGAAAAGGTAAACAAGTTCAAGGTATTTAATCCTAAACTTTCAGTTAAAATCAATATCAGCAACATATTAAATATTGGTAATAATCATTGAAAGTTTAACTAAGTGTCAAAGTTCTATGCATTAGTGTAGCATCACATTTGGATTTCGAATTGAAGAACTAATTTGAAGAAGTTCATACGGATCGTGAAGAGAATGAAGAATCAAAATTCCCAAGGAGAGAAGATTGGATAAAAGTTTATTCATTTTTCGAAAAAGACTGAGAAATAATGAGTATGGTTCTTGGGAAGACGAAGAAAAAATTAAAGAGATGTGGGATGCAATTACAAACAACAAGAACTCCAATATTTGTTTGCTGTCTGATTCTTTGGTTCATTTGTTCTGTTTTTTTTTTTTTTTGAAATTATAATTTTGATTTTCTGTGTCATTATTGTTAACATGCTAACACCTGAACAACATGCAATTGAGAACTTTTGGAAGCTAAGAGAATAATGTAGTGTTTTCCTTATTGGTGTTTGTTCACTATCTTGATGACAACATGAGAGTTTTTGTGTCTAAAATAAACTCCACAAATTCTTCATGTAATATTTAATCTTCTCTATATTGATCTCAATTCCATAATGTTATATAACATGTCTTTTCAGTTAGGTTTTCTTTAATATTTATAGCTATCGACAAATGATTGATTATCAAATTAATTTTAGTACACAAACTAACCAAAATCTTATTTTATAAAGCTCAGTTGCACTCAGGAGAGCTCGACATGTGTTAAGATTATAATTAGTATGATTGAAGCAAAAGTCAGATGAAACCTTAGATCTTGCCACATGTCAAATCTGTTAATATAATCACAAAATGTAAAGTTAAAACTTCATATCTTAAAAGAAAAAAGAAATCAATAAAGTAAGGAAATGAATATTTTGTTAATAGAGAATTTTGCCTTACACGCCACAAAAATGGTCAAACCTTTTTGTTCTGCCATTATTTTTACTTTCGTTTGTGCCCTCTTTTTATGGCATTTATCTCGCAAAAAACCAAAACTGCCCCTCTTAGAATTTGGTTGCTTTTGGGCGGGATTTTTTTTTTTTAGCCAACCTGTCCACAAAAAGTACAGAACAATTTATGTGGACCAAAGAGATACTTGTGAGAGATGCAAGGACAAAAAGATTTACCTTCAGAAAAGAACAAATGATGTGGACCAATAAATACATACGCAGTTAAAAAGATTTGACATCCATGGACAAAGTTAATAATCGTAGACCACTTGTAACATGTATGGACAAGTATTTTAGAAAATAATTTTGTTTGGAGTTAATAATCGTAGACCACTAGTAACATGTATGGACACGTTTAAAAATGCATAACTTCTAATAGAAAAAGTAAAAAATGGCAATACTTGTAATTTTCTCAAATTATTAAATAAAGTTTAGTACACACAAAAATCTTATTTTATTAAGCTTAGTTGCACTCACGAGAGATCGACACATGTTAACATTATAATTAGTAGAATTGAAACATATGTGAGATAAAATCTCAGATCTCGCCACATATCAAATTTGTTAATATAATCACAAAAAATAAAGTTAAAACTCCATATCTTAAAAGAAAAGGAAATCAATAATTTAAGGAAATGAATATTTTGTTAATATATACAAATTTTGAACATATCAAGGAAAATAATTTGTTAATATATTCAAAAGAAAAAATTATTAAAGTTTATTATCCTATCGGAAGAAGAAAATCAAGCAATTATTTTTAGATGCAACTAGGTCTCAAATTTAAAAAATTTATCAAAAAAATGTTAATACATTAACACATGTATGATATCTCAACAAAAATATTTGCGATTAAGAAAATATAGTAAAATATTTTGGAAACAAAATTATTTAATTGTGCCAGTTACTTTGGAATTGGATCATCACGAATTATGTGCTGGTCCTTATATATAATTTTTTCTTTAATCAATCATGTATATATGTTTGTGTTTTAGAAAGGAAAACAGAACATAAAACATAATAAAAAAATGTTTTTATATTATTATAAAAAAAAAACACATATGTTTGTCAATATGTTCAAAATTACAAGAGATTAATAATATAATTTTAGAAAAATAAAGTAAATTTTTTTTTTATTATTAGAAAAAGAAAATTTAAAAATCGATAGATATCATGTTAAAATTATAAATAACACGTGTCGGTTGATAAATTAGATTCTAATGAGTGTAAAACCAATTGTGTTATTGTCTTTCTTTAATCAAAAAGGAAAAACAAAAAATTTGATAAATGATAATATATTTATTTTAAAATTTATTTTTCTAATATATATTAACTCTTATTAATTACTAGATTAGGACTCGTCCGATGGACGGAGTTCTAAATTTTAAAATAAAATAAATTTAAATAAAATTTTTAAATTAAATATTTGTTGTTAATGTTATATTTTATTTTTTTAGGAAAAGAAGTAGAAAGCATGTTTCCTAAGAAAAAATATTTATTTACATAAATTTATTTTTCTACATGAATAAATTAATTTAACTTTTTATATTACAATTTTATTATCAACATACTAAAAATCTATACCACATCCAATAGCTTTTGGTTCCATCATATCTTATATTTTTTCGGTCACCGTGTGAGATATGCCTAGAGAAAATACCATGAACCAACAAACCAAACTGAATCCGACCAGAAAAGGAGTACCAAACCCAAATTCAAACCAATTCAAACCCGAATGTGTCCTAAACTCCTATATCCAAAGACTTCGAATGGGTCATTAACTCCTATATTCGAAGAACCGAATCCGAACCAAACCGAGAACCAAATAGATACCCGAAAAAACTTAAAATACAACTATATACTCACAAATATTAATAATACATAAACCCGATATAACTTAGTGATCCTACAGTTATAAAGCCGAGAATATCAATTATTTTTAGATTAAAATAACTAAGTACCAAAAACAACCAAACTATTTGAAAGTTCTAGTTATATTTTTGAAAATTCAACAAAGATATATTCAAATTTAACCAAATTATATATTTATTTATTTTTGATGTTTCGTCTACCTGAACCTGACTCGAACCCAGATAGAACCGAACCGAATTAAAAATTATAAATACATGAATGGATCATTTGCCTCTAAACCCGAAAATCCGATTAAACCTGAACCAAACCCGAATGTCTAGTTCTAGTGTGAGATCTAGAGAAACAGATCCAATGAATGCCAGCTATACTCTTGCGCATATCTAGGCGAGACGTTCTTCTGGTGAGATCTTTATTGTCTCTATGATGTCCTCTTGTTCAGATATTATCCCAACATAATATATTTTTCATCTTTCACCTGCACTCGTCAAAATCCTTCACCATGTCTTATCTTCTGGCTTTTTGCGACAACATCCTCTATCTCAACCCTTCTGTCAGCATCTCTCAATTTTATTTATATCACGCGATATATATATATGAAAATGTTTGGTTTTCGTGGCTTCCTTTTTTTTGGTCCTCGGATTCTCATCCACCATCATCTTCAATCTCCAACAGAATCCCCACCGCCATGCTCCCTCTCAGGATCCCAACATAACCAACTCTCTCTCAGTGGATTTCCGCCTTTTTGTTTTTTGCTTATTCCCTTTGGGAGTGAACAATTCTGACATTATTAAGCGTGTGATAAAAAAAATTATTAGAGGTTAAATAATCTAAATTTCAAAAAGAAAATTAAAAATTTATTGAGATAATAAAATTTAACTTATATTAGAAAAATATATAGTAAAAAATTATCTATTATATTATTATTTTTTTTGTTAGTTTTCCTTTTCTAATAAAAAACAAAAATTAGATAATATTTTTTATTGAGATAGTAAAATTTAAAAATATAAAAATATCTATTTATTATTTAATTTTTTTTTGTTGGTTTTTCTTTTCTATAAAAGAAAACAAAAATAACATAATAATTTTTTTACACGTGTCAAAATCTCAACGATCGAGCGACACGTGTTATGATCTTGTTAATTATTATTTTGACACATGTCGAGCTCTCGTAAATGCAACTAAACTTGATATAATAAGATTTTTAATAAAATTTGAACTTTCCTTTTCAAATTTAGATTTTTAGATTTCTATATTATTTAGGCTCCAATAAATATTTTTCACAAGGCATCTTATTATTTAAATGGAAAAAATTGATTGAACATAATCGAACCGAATTTATTATACTAATTGGTTGAGAGAGAGAATGAGCATCAACTTCCATCTTAGTGAGTTAAATAGGCAAACCAGTGGCATCGAGAGTGTCAAGAGTTGATCTCATATATGACATGAGATTCAAGATGATCACTAAATAATTATGTCTGGTTTCCTCGACTCAATTTTCTTATAATAGGCGCAAGATAACAAATTGGTTAGAAAATTGCATATTATTTTAGGTGGAGGAACCATTTGGAAAAGAAAATCAAAGGGAATAGAGGAAAAAAAGTGTGAAAATTATCTCTTCCAAGGGGAGGACATCATAATTGACCTCTCCCAAAGTGATGAAATCAAAACAAGAGATAGAGATGCACTCTGAGCTGATAACGTCATAACCATTTCTCATGCACAAATATGGATATGAATGAGGAAGATGGATCATAATGGCAATTAGGATAATACTAACAAAAAAAAATTGTCTCCGAAAGTTCAGTAGTTTTTCTCTCCCAGGCACGTTTTTCAAAACTTCTATTCTGAGTCAAGCTTACCCTAAAGAACCAGATCTCAACCACTTTCTTAGAATTTTTTAGGAAAGTTTTTCAAAATATACAAGATTGTCGTTTCGCCGACGAGATTTTCAGGGGTGGCTGAGCTGCCGGCAATGGCCATCTCCCAGAAATGGGTGTTAGCAGACACGGCTTATCCCTCAACCTTGCTCGCTCTGTTAGGCTGCACCATGGAAACCACTGAAGCTCGTCCTCCTCACCCTGTTTAATCAACAGGGAAGAACTCTCATAAATTAGTCTGTGTGACTAGTTTACAGAATTTTCACACCTATTAAGGTGAAGAAACGTTTTTCTTTTGCTTTGCTTAAATTCTCACCTGTGTGGTGAAGATCTTGTGGACCCCAAAGTCTCCAAAAGTACGTACAACTTTGTTCTAACGTTTATGAGAAGCTATTTATGGCCGGTACCTACTTTTAAGAAGCAAATCTGAAGGGAAGTAAAGACAAAGTCTCCCCAACCAGAAACCAAAAGCTTTATAGACAGAAGAGTACCTCCCAAGAGAAATGGCACACATAATCCCTTATAATGAAAAAGGAAAAGGAGCTATCACCACAAGCCATACCCCCCGAGTATCCAGAATAAGGGCCCCAGATTTTGATAACTCGGAGCTGATAAGAAGGCATGACCTCATCCTTGTAGGAAGAATCACTAACCCGCAATAGAGAATCTGGTCTTTGATACCTTTTCTATCTGACCTCTGGAAGACCTCCGCGAGAGCTATAGGAGCAGATCTGGGTCAGGGTCTCTTCCAATTCAAGTTTGCAACTGAGGCAGACATCCAAATGGTACTAGATAACAGACCATATCACTTTGCAAAATGGATGGTTATAATCCAGAGGTGGGAACCAACTGTAGATCGTAACTTCCCATTCCAGATCCCTTTCTGGATTAAGGTATATGGCATCCCTACCCATCTGTGGCTACAGGAAATCTTCGCTACTATCGGCAATGATATTGGCCAGTATATTAGATCAGAGATTACTGAGACCTCTGCTAGAATGAGAGTCATCATTAATGGGCTACAACCCCTCATCTTCTCTTCCATTGTGGAGTTTGAAAATGGTGAAGAAGTAACTGCCTCCCTAGTATTTGAAAAGCTTGAGAGACATTGTAAAGGCTGCCACAGACTAGACCATGAAGAAAAAGGCTGCCCTGTAAACGCAACACGCAGATCAGATCTTAGCATGAGACTCGAAAGAAGTGGGAATACTTTCTCCCAGAGTAAAGCTCATAACACTCTTACCTCAGAAAGGTCACCTTGTCATAAAGAGTATCGAGCCCAGACCTCATCTAGACGACCTTACAACGAGTCCCCACGCCAGCAGTGAAAACAGAGACCTTTGGCAGGATCCTCCTCCTCATACCAGAGATATCTGGAGAGAGCTCCCAGCAATTCAAAACCTACTGGATATGGGTCAAGAGACCAACCTTCCCAATCAGGGTCAGCAAGAGATGAGAGAAAAGCTCAAAATTCTTATAACTCCAACTATCCAAGAAGGGATGACCACTTTAGATCAAACAGATCCCCCACACATGGTGTATGGAGAGAAAAGAGTAAGGGTCAGACGGTACCAGACATCACTCGGGATGCGGCTGAATCCTCCAAGAGCAGAAGACCCCCTTTGGAAAGAGCTGAACTCTTACCTACCCCAGCTGCTGAGCTTCCCCAAGAAGCCCTAAATAAGGCATTGGGAGGACTAAGAGAAGTCATGGTTCAATATGCTAGTGTGACAGACCCCATTGAAAGTGCTGCAAGAAAGGAAAGATTTAGACAGGCAGAAGAATCAGGACAATTGCTAGAAAATGCTGCAAACATGGTCAGAGCTTCCCTAGCTAATCAAAATTCTACTGATCAAGGCTCTCTTGGAATGCAACAAAATGTCCCTGAAAGAATCCCAGCTGCCCTCAGACTTGGACCTGTATACCGAATGTACCCTCTTGAGGGTGAAAAGCACAAGACAGTGCCCCCCAAAAGAAAAGTGGGAAGACCTGCGGGGAAAACAAACAAGACAAATAAGCTCTCCAACAGTCCACAACTACTCCCGGGAGCAAGCTCAAAACAGAGAAAGTCTATCCAAGCTGGAATTTCACCGAGAAGAAAGCTTAACTGGGACGTAAACAACCCTCGTGAGGAAGGAGCGTCAAGCCGGAAAAAACAAAAAAACTCGAAGTATCAATCATTCCGAGGGGAACAACCAGAGAGGCAAGACAAGAGACCCTCCAATCTCAATCATACCTGCAATTACAAGGCCTCAGGTGGATTTTCAAAATCCACCAAGTCCTCTTCCTTAAAATTGGCAAGTTGGAACTGTTGTGGGTTGGGGAATCCTATAACAGTTCAAAGACTCAGGGGGATACAAGCTAGTATAACCCCCGACGTACTATTACTCATGGAGACCAAGAATACAGATGCCTTTGTGCTAGATAAGCTGAGCTGCCTAAACTATCCAAAGCATACTCTAGTCTCACCTCATAGTCCGGGCGGAGGGGGACTAGCTTTGCTCTGGAAAGATGATATTGACATTACTGTCTTATCCTCAACACATCACTTCATAGACACGACAATCACCTACAAGAAGAAGAGATTCAATGCTACATTTGTGTATGGAGAACCTGATTTTACAAAGAGAAGAGAAATTTGGAATCAACTCACAGAGCTAGGTGTATCTCGAAGTTTACCTTGGTTCCTCACTGGAGATTTCAATGATATCATCGATAATAGTGAAAAGGAAGGAGGGCCAAGTCGTGCTGAGGGCTCTTTCAGTGACTTTAGAGCTTTTATCTCCCAATGTGACCTATTTGACTTAAGACATTCGGGTAACCTCTTGTCATGGCGAGGGCGAAGGCACAATCATCTAGTTTTCTGCAGGCTAGACAGAGCTCTTTCCAACAGTGCATGGGCTGAACTGTTCCCAAAAGGTAGATGTGAATACCTCAGCTTTGAGGGCTCTGATCACAGACCTATCATCACCTATGTGGACCCAACACAAAAGAAGAAAAAAGGCATTTTAATTTAGGTATGATAGAAGACTGAGGCACAACAAAGAGGTTAAACAATTAGTCAAGATTACCTGGAATGCAGATCCAACCCTAAAGGTGGAGGGCAGAATTTCCAAATGCAGGCAAGCTATCTCACAATGGAGTCATGCACACTATACAAATAGCAAGAAGACTATTGACACTCTCAAGCTGAAACTGGAAGAGACCATGGTTAACCCCCTCTCTGAAGAATGTCAAGTTCAAAGGCTAAACAATGAACTCAAGCTAGCTTACAAGGCAGAAGAAGAATTCTGAAAGCAAAGAAGTCGACAACTATGGCTCACCTTAGGAGACAAAAACACGGGATACTTCCATGCAACTGCAAAAGGAAGAAAAGCCATCAATAAATTCTCAGTCTTAGAAGACCAAGAAGGAAATGAGGTCCATGAGGAGGAACAGATAACACGAGTTATAACAAACTACTTTGAGAAGCTATTCACCACAAAACCATTTGATGGCAGGAGTATAATCAACGAGGCACTGCACCCTTGCATCACTCCTGAGAAAAACCAGCAGCTGACAACTGATCCCAGCCCTGAGGAGATCAAAGTGGCAACCTTTGCTATCCACCCAGACAAGGCACCTGGACCTGATGGCTTCTCAGCATGCTTTTTCCAATCAAACTGGGACATTGTTGGACCTGCTATTATCAAAGAGGTCCAAGGTTTTTTCTCTTCTGGTATTCTACCAAGAACAATCAATAGCACACATGTCAGGTTAATCCCAAAAATATTAAATCCAAAGACAGTTGCTGACTATAGGCCTATTGCTCTGTGCAATGTGTACTACAAAATTATCTCCAAAATAATCACTCTCAGATTACAGCCGCTGTTAGACGACATCATCTCAGAAAATCAATCAGCCTTTGTCCCGGGAAGAGCTATAAATGACAATGTCTTGATCACTCATGAGACGCTCCACTACATGCAAAGGTCGGGAGCAAGGAAACACTGCTCCATGGCAGTAAAAACAGACATGTCAAAAGCATATGATCGCTTAGAATGGGATTTCATAAGAGCAGCTATGCAAAGAATGGGGTTTCACACCAAATGGATTGACTGGATAATGCAATGCATTACCTCAGTCTCCTACTCCTATCTAATAAATGGATCGGCCCAAGGAAAGGTGGTACCTCATAGGGGAATCAGGCAAGGAGACCCTCTATCCCCTTACATCTTCATTATCTGCAGTGAAGTGCTTTCTGGACTCTGCAAAAAAGAGCAACAATTAGGGAACCTAGCTGGATTGAAAGTAGCAAGAAAAAGTCCACAGATAAACCACCTTTTATTTGCAGACGACACTATGTTTTTCTGTAAAACAAGTACCAGGAACTGCTCAACTCTCATGAAGATCCTACATCAGTATGAAAGGGCATCCGGTCAGATGGTAAATGTCAACAAATCCTCAATCACATTCTCTGCAAAGACACCTCTGGATATAAGGACTCAAGTAAAGCAGTGCCTAGGCATACAGAAAGAGGGGGGAACTGGAAAGTACATGGGGCTACCAGAGCATTTTGGCCGCAAAAAGAAAGACTTGTTCACATCTATTGTGGACCGGATAAAACAAAAGGCAATAAATTGGTCCACCAGATTCTTATCCAGCGCAGGAAAGCTTACGATGTTGAAGTCTGTCCTCTCAGCCATCCCCACCTATACTATGCAATGCTTTAAGCTGCCGGTAAATCTTTGTAAGAGAATCCAGTCGGCCTTAACTAGATTCTGGTGGGATGCAAACCCTGAAAAGAAGAAAATGTGTTGGGTTTCATGGTCTCGGTTAGCAAAGCCAAAGAAACTAGGAGGATTGGGGCTAAGAGAAATTCAAAGCTTTAATACTGCCTTACTTGCAAAGATTGCATGGAGAATCTTAACCAAGCCTGAATGCCTGCTAGCAAAAGTCCTAAAAGGAAAGTACTGTTCCCAAGTACCTTTTCTGGAAACCCAGCCACCTGCCACAGCTTCCCATGGATGGAGAGGCATCATCGCTGGTAGGGATCTCCTAAATACAGGCCTAGGTCGAGTCATTGGAAATGGAAAGTCAACATTAGTATATGAAGACCCGTGGATCTCCTTGAACCACCCCCTGAAGCCATATGGACCAGTTCAATCAAAACATAAAGACTTAATGGTATCTGAGCTAATAGAAGAGGGATCATCAAACTGGGACATACCAAAAATCGAGCATCTTTTGCCTGAACTTTCCAAGAAGATACTTTGCCTCAGACCAAGCAAGGAAGGCATAGAGGATAGCTATACTTGGTTACCGCAAAAAGATGGTAATTTCACGGCTAAGTCAGGATACCACTCGGCCACATCACTGCTTTCCACTGAAGCAGAAGAACACGAAAACCATGGGGATTTTAACTGGATAAAAGAGGTATGGAATGGAGCTTTCTCACCAAAACTAAAGGTCTTCGTCTGGAAAATCATTCAGGGAGCCCTGCCGGTAGGTGAAAACCTGGAAAAGCGTGGCCTAATGACAAACTCCAAATGCTCAAGATGCGGAGCCAGCGAGTCTACCATCCACCTCTTCTTCCATTGTCAGTTTGCGAAGAAAGTCTGGAGCCTAGCACCTTTCACTACAATACTTGACTCCTCAGGTATAACATATTTTAAATCCTCCCTTATTAAATCTAAAAGCTGGATCTGCCTCCCACCCTCATGAATCGTATCAGGTCCGTTATTTCCTTGGATTCTATGGTCAATCTGGACAGCCCGAAATCGATTAATCTTCGAGGAAAAAGCCTTTTCAGTGGAGGATACAATCTGTAAAGCAATTTCCGATGCAAGAGATTGGCAACAAGCACAATTCTCAGAACCACCCCAACTGAGCCAACCGCGGAAGCAATCTCAACAAAAACCACCCTTGGACTCGATCGTGTGTAATACAGATGCAGCCTGGAGAATTGGAGACAAATCTGCAGGTTTTGGCTGGATTTTCTCCGATCAATCCTCAAAACTCCTACTTGAAGGAGCTTTTTCACAAGCAAACGTCTCTTCCCCTCTAATGGCCGAAGCTTTGGCAGTGTTAAAAGCACTGAGCCACGCACAGACCATGGGATGGACTCGGATCTGGATTAAGACGGATTCACAACAGCTTGTCAATGATATCAGATCAAGATCAAATCGTAAGGAACTCTACGGAATTTTGGCTGATATTGTTTCTATCTCTGCAACTTTACTTTCTTTTGTCGTTTCATTTACACCCAGAACCTCTAATGGATCTGCTGATTTATTAGCAAAAAGGGCCCTAGCAAACTTTGTAACCACTTTGGGTTGAGAGCCTTTTTGGGCCTTATTTTATTGAAATGGAAGTAGTTGATCAAAAAAAAAAGAATGAGGAAGAATGGAAGATGGTGGAGTTTTTACTAGAGATTGAAAATTGTGTGGTGGATAGGAATCAAATGACAAAGAATAAAATAAGCTATAAAAATCAATCATTTAGGGGTACAGAGCTGAAGGCATGCATGCATACAAATAGATATTAAGATCATTAGGTATAACAAATTTTAGTTTAATTCTTTTCTAAAATTTAATTTAATTGAACGATAAAATAGATAACTTTTTACTTACCTTTAAGTTAAGTTTTATTATTTGAATAAAATTTAAATTTTCTTTTTCAAATTTAGATGTTTAAATTTTATATTATTTAAGCACTAATAAAATGTTTATCGCACACTTCTAATTATTTGAACGAAAAATTGATTATCAGGAATACACATTCACGAGAACTCGACATGTGTCAAAATTACAATTAGCAAAATCATGAAATGTGTTGTTTAACCTATTAAATTCTGAAACATGTAAAAAAATATTATGTTATATTTGTTTTCTTTAATTAGAAAAGGAAAATACCTCAAAACAAAATTAAATAATAAAATATATAATTTTTTATTTTCTAATTTTCTTATATACATTAGTCTAAATTAAAAAAAAATAATAAAAAATAATAATAAAAAAAACATACAAAAACAATAGTAAGAGCAATTAAAGAAGTAGCCAAGATTTATCCAATGGGCTCTTGGATGATTTTGGTTACATTGATCGTGCTCAGGTCAACACTACTAAATGTTTTCATCATGGTCAACATAAGTTCACTGTATCCATTATCCAATCTATGTTCAAGTTTTTGAATCATTCTAAGCCAACATTTAAAATGCTAAAGAACTCATATTAGTCCTTTGCATTTTTTGACCATTCACATTTTGGAGACAAGGACAACATACATACAAGGGAAAGGGTTATATGTACATTACATTACAAAGTTACACTTAGCTTTATACAAATTAAAACAAACTAAAAGGAAAAATAAAAAGAAAAAGAAAAAAAAAAAACACCATTGGATTTTAGATTTTTAGTAGTCATAATCAAATTTTATCCTTGTGATTGTTCATCCAAACCCTAAAATTCTTCAGATTCACTCCAATCTCTACACAAAACCCATCAACTTCCTCTCGACTCTCATGACTCACATTCCACCGTAGCTTCTCCGCATAATCCTTCATTTTCTCTGTCTGCTCCGCCGTAAACTTCATCTTCAACCTCTTCACTCTCCCCACCTCTTCCTCCACCACTAAATCACCACCGTCAGATCTATGTACACCAATCCGATCTCCTCCTGAACTCTCCTCCTTCTTCTTCTTCTTCTCTTCAACATCTCCATCGCCGTAAGGTGAACAAACGATCTGACGAAACTGATACGGTGTAATCTTGAGCATTTCAAGAACCGTCTCAGTGCCAGTGATCGATTCTTCCTTATGGAAGCTTCGGTGACAACCGCATGCGACGCAATTTAAAGAATCTTTTTCTCCGGTGTTAACGAACTCGCCGCAGCCGTCGTAGGTTGTGACGCCGATACAAGGAGCTTGATTCTTCCTGCATTCGCCGTAACGTAATTTGCTAGTGACTTGGAAGAGTGATTCAAATCCAGGTGGTGATGGCGCGTGCTGAGGACGCGTCGGTTTTGTTTTGCGCTTTGGAGGGTAATGGACGTGGTCACCAGTTTCACGGCAAATGGGTTTGACGTTACGGCGTCGTTTTGGTTTGATCTCATCCATTGTTGATGATGATGATGAAGAAGAAGAGAGAAATTGGGTACAGTGGAGACTGGAGAGAGAGTGTTTTGTGATTTGATAGAGAAGAGTCGATACTTTCTAGGCTGGTGTCGAATATTTAGATTAGCGAGGGCCCTGGCCATAAAATGCAAAATCCAAAAACCGAACCAGAACTGAACCGAAAAATCTAATTTCAAAACCGAAGTAAATAGTCATAAAATCTGAACGGATATTAAATGTTTCTATCCGAATAATCCGAACTGAAAACCGTAAAAGATAATGGAAAACCCGAAATAAATAAATTATATTTAGTACAATTATACCAAATAACAAAAATATCCAAAATAATCTAAATATTCAAAAATCTTTAGTTATATTTATTATAATTATAAAAAGTTTTGCATACTTTAACCAAATTAAAATTGAACAAATTTTGGAATTTTAAAATCCAAAAACCTATTTGAACTCTCACTTACCCGAACCGAAACTGAACCAAATAGTCATAAAACCCGAACGGATATAAACTCTCTTACCCGAATCCGAAAAACTTGAACCAAATCTCATCCGAAATCTGAATACCGTGGCCTAAGTGACCGTTCATAAAAATTTTCCTTTTTCCGACAAAACTTGTGTTAATTGACCCAAAATCAAGAAGGTTCGGTTTAGGTGGAAGTTTGGTCTGGAAGAAGAATTCTCACAGAACCGAAATTAAAAATCGGTTTTCGGAAGTGTCGAATTCGTATTGGTTTAGGTTAGAAAATTATTCCCGAATTCGAATAGGAAATTTTGATTATTTCAGAACTTCGGTTTATGTAGCGGTTAATTTTAATTAAATGGCCAAACCAAAAAGGTAATGATTGGGAAGCTCAATAAAAAATCAACCAAAACTTTGATTCGACCGGTTCGGTTTACTTTAATTCTGCATCATCTCCTTCATTTATGCTTCCCTGACTTAAAGCCTCTATGCTCATAATCAACATGGTAAGAAATTACCAATTCCAATCTAAAAGTATAGTCAGACACAACAAGGAAGCAAAGACTTATCCATAGTCCTCACATCATGAATACACCCAAGATTCAAAGACCAAGACTGAAGTAAACCGAACCGGTCGAACCTTTAAAAGACTGACCTATGTGCTTGCCAACACTTCCTTTAAAAGTTTCTCAGTCAATTCTTTAGGCAGACCCATCACGCTATCTGTTGTCCCAACCTGATACAAACAATACACCCTAATTCAAAAACTCATTCTACAGCCAAAAGTGGTATAAAAGAACAAGATTTACTAAACCATAAGATCATCTTTTTTGCAGGACTCTAGACTCGAATCCATGTAAAGTTATGTTATGGTTTGAATGATATTAGAATAAACAAGGCAAGGCAAGGAATCAAACCACTTCTTTAACGAGTGGCAATATTAACGGATGCTCGATTAGAAGTGCACCAGCCACCTTAAGCACCATGCCTTCTTCAATCTGCTCATCAACATAGCCTTAACTTAGTATAAGCAATAATATTGATATGTTGATATATATCATAAACTAACCACCAAATAATTCTCACCAGTTTTTCGATAATATCTTCTGGTATTTCATTGAAATAGATCTGTCAAGAAGTTTTACATTATCAGCTGGTGGTGCTATACATTTTCAAACATTGTAAACTCACAAGTAAAATGTTTACCTCCACTCTATCGACGCCTCCTTTTCGGGATCCTGTTTTGAGATTTGTCACAACCACAGAACTCACTGTTGCTGTGTGTCCATTGGAATAGCCTGTGTTTTGAATTTTTTGATATTTGACCTGAAGCCTTGAGTTGTAGTTAACAAAGAATATCATGTGTTTTACCTCTTATGTACTCCCTTGCTTCTTCCACACTCGACGGTTTCTCTCTGACAGCATCTTCATAGACTACCACCTTCATACCATTCAGAACATTAACCCAAATTCTCTCATAGACTATCCACTATCACCAAAATACCACTTATGTTCTAAGAATGCCCCGTCTTTAGTTTTTCAATTCCTAGAAACTACCGATCCAACAAATAATTTATACAGTCTTAGCTCTTTGGACTCCTTTTAATCACTAACCTAAGCTAAAATGGTTGTCAATTACAGCTAGCTAGTTGAGAATATCAAAGTAAAGTTTCCAAAAACTCAGAAAATTCATATAAAGAACAGTACTTGGTCACAAGTAATAAGTAAGGTCGACCCATCCTCCTCTATGTTGTCATCATCAGGGATGTTGTCATCATCAGGGATCCTCTGCATGATTGCTTCAGCCTGGGGAAAAATTTCGCCGGTTTGTTAAAGTGTTTGATGAAGAAAAGTGTTACACATAAAACACCTTTGGTCAAATAGTGACCTAATATAATGTGCTGAGATGAACCAGATTGTAACCTTCCTCAAATAGTGTTTGTTAAAGTGTTTGATGAAGAAAAGTGTTACACATAAAACACCTTTGGTCAAATAGTGACCTAATATAATGTGCTGAGATGAACCAGATTGTAACCTTCCTCAAATAGTGTTTGTTAAAGTGTTTGATGAAGAAAAGTGTTACACATAAAACACCTTTGGTCAAATAGTGACCTAATATAATGTGCTGAGATGAACCAGATTGTAACCTTCCTCCAGAACATGAATAAAAAAGAAGAGGAGCTACAAAACATGTGATATCATGTAGGCAGAGCATAAAGATTTAAAATTGCATTTCCAAGGAAAACGCAACGCAGAAGATAAAACAAGGAAAATCGAGTAAAAACCGTAGAGAATCACACATAATAGCGTGAGACTAAGACTATTGAGGACCCTAAAGAATTAATATCTAAGGCTAATTCGGCTGCTGGACTAAAATAGAGCTTAAAGAAAGTGTTTTCACCAAGAAGATGATGCATCCCCAGAAACATAAAATGGAACTTGGTGATAGTAGATAGAGACTATTCTAGTAAATTTGCTAAAACCAAAATCTACATACTGTATCAGATGCAATCAAAATGGTCGGTTGTTTTTCATCTTCACATTGAGTAGTTCGTAGTTTCAACACAATAGCATCAGCCTGTGATGCAGTTTATAAATAAATAAACAAGAAACAAACATTAAGTTGTTTTTTCCCTCTTAACAAAGCTAACAGTATATATAAATCCAAGAAACATGAACCATACAAGAAAAAGAAAAAAAAACCCTGAGGAAAGCAAAATATGAAATTCTTAGCCTAATCAAGATTATATATGACAAATATTTGGTTATAAATTTTGTACCTTTGCCTCAGCTAAAGCCAATACCAACTCTTCAGGCTTCTCCTTGCGGATGCTTTTCTCATCAATATCAGCACTCTACACAAACAAGAAATTACAAGTAAACTTGTAATTGAAGTTAAATTACATAATAAACCAGATACAAAAGTGAAGACTTTGAATATATCAAAAAGTGGAGACTTTCAATATTACCATGAGAGTGAATTGGTATCCCATATCTGTTAATATCTGACGTCGAGCAATCGAAGAAGATCCCAAAATTAGCTGCAAATAAAATTGATAACAAGATTAGCTTTAACAAATACATTCAAAGCATAAGAAAAAAAAAACGAATTTTCAACAATCTGGAGAGTTCACTAGAAACAGTTCATAAGTGAAATTCAATGAATTTTAATTGCAGAGATCGAATAAACTTAATGAGGATAAGCAAATGAAAAGAGGCGGACCTTGAAGTAAGGACGATTCGATTCCATTTTCTTGATGCTATTGAACAGAGCTAAAATCTGACAGAACTGGTGAGGGCACTGAAGAAATAAAGAAGGGGTTTTGGTTTCGAGTTCATGGAAAAATTGTTTTGTTCCAATAAACTTCTACTAAATTACATAACTAGCCATTTTATTATTAGTATTTTTACTCTCTGAGTAATTAATGGAAAAATAACCGACCCAAATGATTTTTATTGAACTGAATGAAATTCATTAAAAACTAAACCAAAACCAAATTTATATTTGGGAATTTTGCCTCACACCCCACAAAAAAAAGGTTCAGTTATAGATAA
This sequence comes from Barbarea vulgaris, assembly GCA_963667165.1. Lineage (NCBI taxonomy): Eukaryota > Viridiplantae > Streptophyta > Magnoliopsida > Brassicales > Brassicaceae > Barbarea > Barbarea vulgaris. Next base: position 5,100,135 of record OY763891.1, read on the forward strand.
TTGAATGATTATCTAAATAGTATAGATAATAATATTCATGTTCATCTATTGGCGAGAAGTTCCACCGGTTTCGTGCACCCAAGAACCGGATCTGATTCTCCTTATTTTCATTTTAAACCAGATTTTGTTTTGTTTTTGGTTAAAGGTTAAACCAATTTTGAGTTTTCCCTATAAATACTATTTTACCCTAATTATTAAGGGTTATGCTTTGCTTTATGATTGTTCTTAGCCACCTTAAGGTTTCTTTTTGGAAAACTTTGTATGAATTTTTGAGGTTTTGAGAATCAATCTTGTTTTATCTTTCAATTCTCTATTTCTATTCATCTTTTATCAATGATTATGCAAAGAACAATCTATTTTTCTTGTGTATTCATGACTAAAAGTGAGTAGTCCTTTAGAGCTTGAGGGTTGAGGAAGATTTAGGGTGATTGAGAGTGGATTAGTGGAGTATAGGTCTAGATGATATTAGATCATTGCTTATTAGGTGTTATTAATGCTAGATTAGTTTTGATTAAGTTGATTTAGAAGTTTGACATTTTCATGCCCACAAGGTGTTTGATAAAATGCTTGAATAAACTTAATAAGTGTTTAACATGCTTAGCTCATGGAAATGATTGATTAAGATGTTAGGTGTTTAGTTAGAATTGTTATTAATGCTCTTTTGTTGCATGATTGCTAACAGAAGTTAACGATGATTGTGTGATTAAGGAAATGATTAATGTCATGGAAGTGAATTAATCAAGTTTAGTGTTCTATAATCAAATCTACTTTTATTAAAAACATTATAAGAATTGGAAGTGAAAGTTTTGTGTGACATCATTTCATGAGATTTTTTAGTTAAAAGTACACATGGTTATAGATGAGATTTCATCGAATTTAATAACAGAATTCAACCAAATTATCTCAAATCTTATTAAAACTTAAATCACACCAAATATTTCATCCAATATACTCTCTTTGGACTTTTTATTTTGGAATTCGAGTCTTTTCAATTTGCTGTTCAATACAAAATAATATGTTTCTTTAACAGTGTAAGGGTTACAAAATGACGTTAATTAAGAGCATGGTTTTTTTTTTCTTTTGAATCAAACGATTGCTTCTCATATATTAGACTTGATTACACTCCACATAGGAAGAAAAGTACAAAATCCAAATAATTGGACTTGAAAGGTAGAAAGCAAAAACAAAATTAAAACTTAAACAAGATAACAATCAGATAAAAGCAAAAGAAATACAAAACTCGTTTGGAATATTTTTTTAGCTTGAAAAGGGAAATCAGATTCTAAGATTCCAAGAACATGTTCACCTATATGAATTTTTTTACTATTTCACTAAAATCTAATAAAAATACATTAATAATTATTAATTTTTTGTAATTTACATACAATTTAACCCAATTTTGGCAATCCTATAGATATCACATAGGCGGGTATACACATCTTAGCCTTAGCTTGTTAATGTTAGCCATGGCAAGTCTTATCCCCATTTCTCAACCAATCTTCACTTCAAACACTAAACCTCAAACGCAAATCGCCACCGCTCAAACCTCCGATCTCCCACCGCGAATTCTCTCCCGTAGAGACACCATTCTCCTCTCCTCCTCCGCCGCTTCTCTTCTCCTCTCACTCTCTCCAACCAATCCAGCTTATGCCTTCTCCTTAGGAATCTGTACAACTTCTTAACTTCTTCATTTACAATCTCATCTCCAAGTTTTTGAACCCTAATATTTTTTTTTACACAGCAGGACCTAAAGAATGGCTTAAAGATCAGAAGAAGAAGTCATCAAGATTCTTACTTGCTCCCATTGATGCATCTCGTGAAGCTCTTCGCTCTGCTTATCTTTCGCTTGATAAAGAATCTGATTATACGGATAAAGATTTGGAGAATCTTCAGAATCTGTTTAAGTCTTCTGCTAGAGATTGTGTTCCTAAAGAGAGAAACTCTCTTGTTGATTTTCAATCTAAAACTGGAGTTGAGGTTTTTATATTAATCTTCTCTTCTTCTTCTGGTTTCAGATTTATATTAAAGTTTTGGTTTTTATAAGCTGCCCCTCTTCTTATTTAATCTAATTGATCTTAAAGTTTTGGTTTTTATAATCTCTCTTCTTCTTTTGATATCAAATAGATCATAAAGTTTTAGTTTTTATAATCTTCTCTTCTTCTTTTGATATCAAATAGATAATAAAGTTTTGGTTTTTATAATGTTCTCTTTTTCTTTTGATATCAGATAGATCATAAAGTTTTGGTTTTGATAATCTTCTCTTCTTCTTGTGATATCAAATTGGTTTAAAGTTTTGTTTTTTATAATCTTGTCTTCTTGTTCTGATATCAAATTTGATAAAGTTTTGGTTTTTATAATCTCCCCTTCTTCTGATGTCAAATTGGATCATAGTTCTTAAAGTTTTGGTTTTGATTTTTAATTATGGAAATGTTGATGTTACAGGTTTGTACATTTAAGCTTGTTGTGAAGAATGCTGCTTCATTACTAGATGATAAGGATCCACTTAAACTGGAAGCTGAGAACATACTCAATGATCTCGTTAGGTATATGCTATTGTGATTCTACTTATATGCTGCAATTTTCAATTTTTTGTTGAAATGTAAAACTTTATTCTACAAAAAGTACTTTGTTTACTATTTAGTTCTTAGACGTTTCTTGAGCAAAAGTAGAAATGAGAGCAGTGAGAGTTTGAAACAGAGCTGTATTAGATATGTTTTGAGTAATGTGAAATGATCCAGTGCGAGGTTCGATCTTATGCTGCGGTATAATGGGTTTATGTGTAAGAAGAGTGTGTGGTTACAGGTTACTGAATCAGAGAAATGTAATGCACATGCTGCGATGTGGTTCTTACTCTTTGTTTGGTTGGATATGGTTCTTGTTCTTTGTGTGGTTTGTGAAATGGTCCAATGCTAGGTTGATCATGTGCTGCAGTATAATTGGTTTTTGTGTAAGAAGAATGTGTGGTTACTGAATTGAATCACAGAAACTTAATGCAAATGCTGTAAACTTGTTCTTGCTCTTTGCTATGGTTTGTTGAATCCGCATTTTATATATTGCAGGTCCTTCGGTTCCCTTATCGTGTTGACGAATGGGATTGATATGAATCTTCCTTCTGATAGGTTAGTGTTTCCTCAATAAGCCTAAGTGATCTTATTTCTTCATGTGCTCTTTGTTAATTCTATCTCTCATGTAACTAAAGCAGCTTAAATGTTTATCCTGTTTCCAGAAAAAAGATTGCAGATGCAGTTATGGAAGCTATCTCTTATCTTGACAAATTTGAGAAAGGTGTTAAGGACTGTCTTGAGATCTGATATGAAGTTTAGTCTTGAAACTGTGTGAACTCAATATGGCTATTTAGGAGTACCAACATGTGTATCAAAGCGTTTTATATAAATATAATCATAATCTTGATATAATCTTGATGCTGAGCTTCATTTTCATCACTTTAAATCGTTTGAGTTACAGTAAAGAAGATTAGCCTACTTAGTGAAAGGCATGGCAAGCAGATGAAAAATTGGAACTTTTGAGTTTAGGATTTTTAAGATATAGTGAATTGTTCATATCAATAGTCTTATACATTAAATTACAAATCATCTCCTACACAATTTCTTTGGTGTGAAGACTCATATATATATGTTCTACAAAAGCGTGCAGTGCCACATGCACTTCTGGAACGAGCTTTTAGAAGCTCACAATGGTTCTTTATGAGATTATCTGAGGCGGCGAACCAGAAGCCTCGACCAAATACAAGCGGCAGCATGGTGTTCCATCATCTGGATGGACCTGCGCAGTTCTTGGTAGGCGAAGAAGTTTGTTGAAGAGATTCAGTGGATTGTGCAGCAAACCGAAGTTTGCATCTGGATCACCAATTTGTGAAAGTTTGACATGAGAGAACCCCAAAGATGGTAAGAGCTGATCAGGCCAGTCACTGTAAAAGTCGAACACAGAGTTCGGGAGCGTAGCAGAAGGTTTGTTCATGAAATCCGCCAAGAGAACGGTGCTGGTTAGCGTGCATTTCTCAGCGATGAGCTTCAGTACTTGCATTGCCTCTGTATGAGACAGGTAATAGAGGATGCCTTCAAGAACCCATACAGTGTTAACCTCTGGTAGAAAACCCGATTTCTTAAGCTTGTCGAACCAATCATTGTCTCTGATATCAATTGCTACTCTGACTAGTGATTTGGCCGTCATCTTAAGCTCATCTCTTGATTTTACCGCAGCTTCAACTAAGCTCGCTTTAACTTGCAAGACATCGGGAAAATCAACTTCGAATACATCACTTTTGTTCAAACAGTTTAGTCTATATGATCTTGCATCCATTCCTGAAATTCCATTTAACACCATTCTATGTTAGCTACTTAATCTTCACATATATCATGTAATCATCGCGCAAATATATCGAAAAATGTATAAATCAGGGAAGCCAAACCTGCACCAAGTAGAACAACCTGCGCTGCATCACCTTGGAAAGAATCCAAAGCAGCTTGAATCCTTGTATCAAACCAGAGAGTTCGAACAGCTAGAATCACACCAGAGATCTCACGAGCATTGTTAACCCGATCATTTTGAATCTTTGTGTGTAAATTTCTCAAATGTGTCTCACCAGCAAACAAATGAGCAAGAGGATCATGAATGACATGTTTCCAAAGAGCTCTTCCTGCAGCTGTTTGACAAGAAGACTTCTGAAGATAATCCCACTCACTTTGAATGCTCATATGCAATTTCTTCACGCCTTCGCTATGTAAAACCTCGGGAATCACGAGTTCTTCTTCGATATCTGGCCATGTAGCTGATGATTCTTCTTCTTCTTCTTGTGGCTTTTGCTTTTCTATTTCAGACATTGTGTTTCTTTCTTGTGTTATCTCCTGAACCAAGAATGTTTTTGTCTGATATATAATGAAGGAATGTGAGAAAAAATTAGTGTAGTTGTGTCGTAAGAGATAAGAAAAGAGAACCACACATAAAAACAAAGGCTTAGAAGCAAAAGCATACGTTCGTATCTGTGTAACCACTGGCCTTTCCTTTCATGTTTAAAAGAGCAATGAGTGGCTCCACATTCAAGTTGTCACTTTTATTTCCCCCTTCCACTATTCATTTATATACTTAAATGATTTTGACCAACTAAATCTAGAGCTCGAGTGTCCACTAGTTTTATTTATTTTAGTTGTATTTTTGAAAGGTTTATTTATAAATTTAACAAAAACTCTATGTATTTATGGACACTTAGAGCATAGAACCCCTAATGGGGTTCTTACCAATATTTATAATATAAATTTTGAATAATTTAAAGTTAAGAACTTCATTAAAAACTCTGAATTTTTTCTTTCTCCAATGGTAGAACCCCATTAGGGGTTCTTAAGAATAAAAATTAATATTTTGGAAAATAATTTATTTTTAATATAATTAATTTTGTTACAATTTATAAACATATATTATAAAACCAAGATTATTTTGCATTACATGAAATTTTAAAAATACAAAATATAGATTGTGAAATCATAAGAAATCTGGACAATGTGTAGAAACGATATTGTCCAACCTACAAATGAAGAAACACGACAAGCAAAAATGAAAAAACGATAAATGGAAGACATATAGAATTAACAGAACAAAGTAGCAAATAAGACTTGTTCAACTCACTCTCATGAGCAACCCGGTCAAGCCAGTAGTTTGACGAATTGTGGGTGAATCAAAAGAAATCTGGAGAAGGAGTCAAAGTTATTAGAAGTATACATATATACTAATGTAACCTACAAATTTAAATACTCTATGGTAACAATACTACAGAACAAATAAATTCTAAGAGTAACAAATTCCAAGTATTCGCAAAAACCTGTATATTAATGTAATGGAAACCAGCAATTAAAATTGGAAAGACTGGTCCAAAAGAGCCATCAGGAAGAGAACTCAAATTCTGGAACCAAAGGAACCACCCTGCGAAGATAAAGATAGTTGCTAAGTCTCAGAAGCAACATCACGAAATATGAAAGAACAGATTCATGTCAGATATACTCGAGTACCACCAGCCTTCCAGATACACAGTCTAATTTAATTCTAATTCTAGTACTAAGATGTAAGGTCTAGCTTTCATATGATGGTCCAATTACAACAACCAAACTTAAAACTATATAAATATAAAACAAGTTACAAATAAACGTTAGAGCATACATCTCACATATTGTAGAGAAGTTTACTTAAGCTATAAAGTAAAAAAGAAAAATAGAAGCCATGTCGATCTAGCCTACTCTTGGCATTGGTCATCAATTGCCACTTGCTAACTAAGATAGCCAAGAAACATATGCTACCTCAACCAAAGAAACCTTGGCTTGATGCCAAAGAAGATTTTTTACCTCATCAGATCAAGACCGTCACAAACTTTCTCGTTTTTACTGATCTCATTAGACCTTTAAACTTTTAAACTAGATAACACAGTTTAATATACAATTAACCACACACTAAGAGCCCACCCACCCACTAATATTCGAAGCTAGTCTGTGTCTACACTACAAGAAAATCGAGTATTCTTAGCGTCAAAATAACGTTATGTAACGATACGATGGCAAAATACAAAGCGCTATGATTGGACCCATGATAATAGGTCGACAGATTTAGATAGCGGTTTTTAGGAGTGCTATTTTATTGTTATGTATTATAGCGTGTTTTTGTTGCAATGTTATCATATTTAATAACGAGTATATTTTGTTATTAATTATCTACTTACATCGTTTTCGAACTGTTATTTATAATATCTCAATAGCATTTATAATATGCAATTTCTTTGTTTAAAATAGCATATATTTTTTTTCATTTTTTTAATTTGTTTTTAGTACCTAATTATTATTTGGTTCAAGTTATTTTGTAGATAGTCAATATACCAAACATTTATTAAATGGAAAAAGAGAAATTACAAGAACATGTCAAGGTAAGTACTGAAATCACAAAGATAAGAACATAGAACGAAACTTCAATGCAAATTACAACATTAGTTTTCTATTTCTGAAGTACAGATATAACTTGGTGAAACTAGATGCATCACCTTCTTGTTCACATGTCGAGCTTTAAACTTGGGAATCTTTGACCACATCTCTTCCTCAAGTTCTGCACTCCTAACTCTCAAAGGATGAACTTGTTGGGATGTCGCAAATTCAGGTTCTTTCGGTCTTGTCAGTGTCAGCTTAGTTCAGTTCTGGACAAGGAAAACAGCACCATCCTAGAACGTAAACAAAGAGATTCCAAGAAAAAGATGCGAGAAAAGTTACAGGAATCAAAGAGTTTCCAATTGTTTATTACCTCTGGAAGAGTACTGTTAGCATGATGAGGCAATGACAAGTCTCGGGTGCTTAAGATTTTGCATTAATTAAAGCATATCAAGTACATAGATACACCTCATGTGACATTGACAACGGGCCCTCCACCTTTTATGTAATCTTCTCTGCCACGCGAATTGACTGCCACAAGTATACATCAACAAGACCTCATAATGCCGAGTAGATAATATAGGACTTATATCATAACTATATGAATATCAACAACTAAGCTGCAAATGACAATAAACTAGATAAACTAGTGCAGTGCCTTTGAAATTCCTTACTTTAAGGTCAACTGAATCCAACATAGATAATTGCTCTTCAAAACTCATCTCAAAGCTAGCAACAAATATGTCTACTAGTTTATGAATAGGAACTGTCTCCAAAATAACTTTTGTCCTTCCACCAGTTTTTTTGTTTCTGAAACAAGAATAAATTTTGACTTAGTACTAATTCAATCAAGAACCATCCAGATTTCATCAGATGAAAATAAAAAATTGATCCCATGGACATAACCATAAAGTCCCCCAGAGAAGAATCTGTTTCATAAAAACAGATACATATAACTTCAATGTTGTCAAGTTGTTACTTAATCTTGGAAAATCTACTGCTGAAGCAACAATGAAACTTGAGAAAGGACGAACAAAAAACAGAAACTCATTTCAGTTTCACTTAAGTTATCTACTCAAGCACAGAAACCAGCTCCATGATAAAATATAAGACAAACAAATAGCTTGGACGGAAGAACGATTTGACACCAGTAGTGACTAGAAAACTGAAAGTGAAACAATATATCTTACCCGCCTCTGTTATCTCGAGCGATGCTATTCGTGCAACTGAATATGGACCTCTTTTTCCAAGCTCTTGAACATTAAACCTGATCAAACCTTCAAGGACAACCACATATGTAACTCTTCCACTTGGTTTCTCCACCATCTTAAAAGATGCAGAGCACGAGCTGCTACTCCCCTGAATAATAGAAAACAACAACATCACTCAGCATATGCTGAAAATCAAACCAAATTAGAAATCAGATCACATGTAAATCTAGAGGCGCTTCATAAACTCAGGAATCACATCATTCATATTAAACTTACTAAAATATATTACAATATCACAGCCTAATGGGTGCAAAATATATTACAAGGATTCGCTCTCCTTCCTTCAAGTATTTAGGATCAATATTGCGAGTAGCTTCAGTTGATGCAACACAAAATGACTGCATATATTCAATCGAATTCCTTCGTATCCTACACGAAACAAAGCAATTGACTTTAAATTCGTGAATCCTACGAAATCCCTAAATCATTAAATCAAGCAGAACCCTAAAATCCCCAAATCACAAAAACCCTAAAATCTTATCAAAATGGAAGCAAATTAAGAAGACACAGAGATTAAAGAAGCTGAAGAACCTAGTGGAAGAATCACAGAAGTGGTTATACATACGATCAGAGAAGCTCGAAATTTCAAGTGAGATAGAGAGATATGACTTACTGGTTCGAGGAATTGGATAAAATCTCGCTTGTGGGGAAGTAAAAAAATCTCGCTTATACAATGAGATTGAGAGGCGAGGGTGAGAGGTGAGAGGTGAGGGGTGAGAGTGAGATCTGAGAAGAAGATCCCCCAAATTTTTTGAAGGTTTGAGATTGAAAATAGATTCGGCGAGAGTGTGTGTTATAAAACCTTTTATGACTTAATGATTTTTTTTTTCATTTTACCCCCAATTTAGTTTTAGGAAGCGGGTGTTTAATATTTTGTTGGCTCTAGACATATGCATAGCATTTAATGGATGGTCTATGCAATTAAAACTGGTGTTATAAAATCTTTTAGCTAAAATTTATTCGTATTCATTTTTTTTTCCTTCCCATAATTTATAGCGTTTGTAGAAAGTCAAATATAGCAGAACAGTGCTAACCGCTATATTCTAATGCTAAGAATACTCAATATTCTTGTAGTGCTAAAACCAAGCTAATTTGCTTTTAAGCAATGCAGAGTGTATCATAGTTGATAGCTGACTCTAGTTTCCCTCCTGATCTCCTTTTTCATATTTGCATTGCACTAAGAAAACTGGTGCTAACTATTAATAGTTCTGTCTGCCATTGATAGCTGTTGTCCCATATGTTAAAAAAAATGTATTCTAGTTGACTCAGCAGAACTAGCATTTGATAACAAGGAGCAGTGGCATTAAAATATGAGTACTTCAATCAGAAACAATAAAGAATCACATACCTTCTTCTCCATTGATCTGAGAGACATTGCCGCCGCGTAATCGATTCAACAATCGGAAGATATGTCTTTGGCGACGGTGACGATTTCATCGAGAGAGAGACAAAGACTTGGGCTTCTGCGGAATAATCGAGGAAGAGCGAAGTTTCTCGCGAAACAAAATAAATGTTATACAGTAATGCAACCAATCACCTGATGCCACGTCATCGTAAGAAACAGTTCTAAAAATTCTTAACTAAGAAACGGTTCTTAAGGAAATCACACATTTTTTATTTATATTTTTACATTAATATCTTAAGAACTTCATTAAGATCTCCCGTTGGAGATGGTCTTAGATCTAAGGTAAAAGATTTGGGAGAGATGTTTTGATGTTGTTTGCTATTGTCATTCTCATTTCTTAAAGAAAATGATGTTCAATTTGTCAAGTTTTCAACTTTTATGGAAAACTCCTTTTTTTTTTTTCCATAAACCTTGGCTTTTTTTAGTGTTTTTTCCTACATTTTTTATTAATGAATTGTATAATTCAAAAAGCATTAATTGAAAATAGTTAAATTTATTAAATTACTATTGACTCATAGTTATAAGAAGTTCTAAATCCAAGCAAGCCCCTATAGGAATTACTATTGTTAGTAGTTTAAATTCCTTCCCAAGAGAACACAACTTCTCACTTATTTGGAGGAGTTTTGCTTAATACTTTGCTGCAATACAAAGAATTTTTCTTTTCTTTTTATCATCTAGATTTATTATTTATTGCAAATTACGAGAACTGTTACATAGACGATTCTACCATGGACAATTCCTTCCGACCCTTATTAGATCTACGACATACGACACTTCCGTATCCATACTCTTGATAGACCATTTCTCCCTCTGTGTGTAGAATCACGGCGAACGACTCTAATAGTGATATATCTCATGTAATACATGGGATTCGAACATCAGACCTCTTGGTGTAGAAGCATTAATTAACCCTTAACCAACCAATGGGCTAAGAGGGCTTTCACATACAAAGATTTTTTCAAGAATAAAGTATATAGATTCAAAAAAAAAAAATTGATTTAAATGCATTTATTTCCTGCCCACAACCTAATTACATTTTTATACTATTGAGTTTATTGTTAATATGCATTAGCATTACAATCAGTATTAATGATGGATGCCAACAAAACTTTGGCCAAAATTTTTGCCACCACAATTATTTTATTTATAACAAATAAAAACTAAAAATAATTATATTGCCAAATGTTTATTAGAGGATATAAAGTCTCACTATCATGACACCAAGATTAACTAAAAAAAATACAATCAATCATACCCCAATCTATTAGGAAAAATAGTCAATATTTTTTTTTCATGTCTAAGAATATTAATCAAGTCGGTAAAGAATCACAAAAGTTTATAATAAAATTAGAGAATTTATCTTCTAAATACTCATTAGCTGAATCAAGCACATGATTCCTATAGAAATTAATTGACAGAAGATGCAAAGAATTAATTGCATTTCCTGCATCTTAACAATGACAATTTCATATGTAATTACAATCAGTATTATTGATGGTTACCAACAAAACTTTGGACAAACTTTTTGTCACCACCATTATATTTTATTAATTACAAAAAAAAAAAAATGAAAATTGTATCGCCGAACGTTTTTTAGACGAAATAAAGTCTCACTATCATGACATTAAAAGATTAACTAAAAAAACAACCAATCATACAGTTCAATATCTAATAGAAAAATAATAGTCTAACGATATTTCTAACAAAAACTATTATTCAAGACAGTAAAGAATCATAACGATATATAAAAAAAATTAGGGAATTTAACCTTTTGAAAGCCAATACCTTAATCAAACACATGATTTTATAGAATTAAATTAAGTGTAAAAAGATGCAGAGAATTCATCGCGTCTCCTCCATGTATATATCTTAGCAATAACATTTTTCATGATGAAAACAATGCTAAAATCTCTACCACAAATGTTTATGGGCGTTGCGTTAGTATGGATAAGGGTTTGATTGGTTCTCCCGCAATCATCCGCAACCGCAGCGTTTCCGGGCGGTTGCGGTTGTTAGTGTTTAAAACATTTCATTGAAATCGCTTTCTAATGTTCAAAAATTCTCGATTTTAAAAGCATCTATCCGCAAGCGTTTGCGATTGCGGGCGGTTGCGGCTAGTTGGAAAAAAAAATTTATAAAAAAGAAAAAGATTTTCTAAGTAGTCCTCATAGAGAAAATGTTGTTAAGAATATTAACAACCAGTTTGATATTGATTTGAGCTGGCCTCAAGTAAAAAGCTGCTTGGATTCATTGAAGAGAGTTTATCATATTTATAGAGTCAATCCGGAAGATCTACGCGTTCAAGCAATCATTTTGCAGTTTGTCACACTACTTGATACAATTTTTGGTGATGAACTTAATACATGAAGTAATCAATATTTTAGTATGAGATTTATTTGTTTTTAATATTTATTTAGTGTTTTATTATGTTTTTCTTTATTATTCATGATGAAGAATTTATATTTTATAATAATAGTATGTTTTTGTGTTTTTATAGTTTTTATTAATATATATTGCATTTATTTTGATGATTTTTTTTGTTTAACTGTTATTTTACCCGCTGATCAAGCAGTCACAAATTTTCCGCAAACGCTCCAATTTTTAACCGCTAAACCAGTCATTTAAACCGCTTAATAACGCTTAAAATTGTAACCGTCCGCTTCTGCAAACTCCCGCACCCGCAACCGCAACCGCTGTGTTTAAACCAGTCGAGCCCTAAATGGTACGTAATGTAATAAAAAAAATTCAGTTAAATTAGTAGAAAGGTAATTTAGTTTAACGTGACAAGGAATGGTAAGAACACTAGTCGATAGGGTAATGATAAGGATAGTGGTGTGGGAATGGAGTTGAAGAAGATGTGTTAGCCATTGTTGCAGCACATCAGTTTACAGGCTTTTATAGCGCAATTGTTTCAGCAGTTTGCGGTTCTAGTGGCGGAGCCGTTGCATGGTGTTAATGGGCAGAAAAATAGCTCACCTTTTTGGTTCCATGATTGGCTCCACATTGGCAAGATCATTGACATCACAAGTGAAGCAAGTACGTGATTACTTGGTTATCTAGTGCTCAACTACTGTTTCAAATGTTCCCATTCACATCATGGCGTACGCAATTACTTGGTTATCTAGTAAATGATCCACATTGGCAAGATCATTGACATCACAAGTGAAGCAAGTACGCGATAGTTGGTTATCTAGTGCTCAATTACTGTTTCAAATGTTCCCATTCACATCATGGCGTATTCGAAACCAAAAAGTCTAACCAAAGAGGTAAACTCTTTGGAACGTTCTGACCGCCACTGTCTATGGGTCCCCACGCCCTCTTTCGGTCCGTGGGTTCCACTATCGTCCGACGGCCGGTGTGCAATTCTTGGAGGCTCGTAAGACTTGTTTACTGTCTCTATAAATCAGCACATGATTTTTTCTCGTGTTTTGACCTCACTCACACGGTATCGAAAATGACTTTCCGATAGGTTACCCATCCTAATACTACTCTAGTGCAAGCACACTTAACGATGGAGTTCTATCATGATAAGTGACAACAAACATAAATGCACTTTGGTGACATAGGTAGCGAAATCAATTCTTTTAAACCTCTCACTATGTACCACCATATATCGTAAACACTCTTCCCAACTCTGCTTATCCAAGAGATTGATCCAATTGATGCTGAATATAACAGAAGTTATGAACTCCAGTAGATTCGAGACCTAATTCATGCAAACGATTTTATGAACACTGTTTATTTTTGTTTGAATTTCACTAGGTGTTTTAGGAGAGAATCAGTCATAATTTGGCTGATTTCATAAGGTTGTATAATTGTGTGTTATTGTTGGAATTATCATGCTCCTACAGTTATATTCAAAGATTTTACACAGCAATCTTGTTCTTTGTTCGAAGTCATATCTGAACATGAAATTTTTTTAACATCATCGAAAGCTTATCATAACGAGTTATGCAATATTAGACAGAATCAAGAAGGCATTCACAACTTCACAATAAACTATAAGTAAAATACAAGATCCACAACTTACAATCACAATGCAAACATGTATTTTGTAGTCTTCATTTTATTTTGGGATATCATAAAAGAAAGCTCGAACAATTATTTAGAACAATCCAAATCATTTGAAGAACGATTGAGTTTACAACACAAACAAACCGGAGAGCTAGAAATGCAAAGAAGTATTTAAGAAGCAAGCGATTGATAGGTGCTGGGAAGCATATAACCAGAGGAAGAAAGGTCCAAAGAGGATGAAGAAGACAGCAACTGGACAAAAATAAATGGTTAACAAGAAAGCGTTAGAGAAGTTAAGAGTTGTAACAATTAATAAGTGCCATTGCGAGAAGGGCTTAGAGTCTTGTACTCTCTTCAATACATGGATATGGATTAGGGTTTCATTCATATATACCTTACTTATGGAGCAGTCTACACAGCCTGAATGATTGAAGCCACTGTCTGGATGAGAGTCATCAACAACAGTAACACGGCAGCGATAGTGGCTGTTCCTGTCCACAGGTCACCAAAATAGACCTGCTTTAAGAGGGCCTTTGACCTTTGGTAAGGGTTTGTATAGTGATCATTGACTTGAGCCGCTATATCATAATAGTAAGAACCACCAGCGATGGTGTGCAGACCAAGCTTATTCACCATCTCAGCAATCAATCTGTGGTTCTGAGTCCATTTTTTTATTATACCTTACAAAACAAACCAAACACCACCATTACATATCAAATATATACATATGGATATTGACCTAATCAGTTAAAAAAGGGTTACCTTTTTGAACAAGCAAGTCTACATCTTTATCAGTATCGATGAGGTGATCCAAGAACAACATATAGTTACAGACATGTGTTTGTCCAGAGTAGTGGCATTGTTCAAGCGCCATTACGTTTCTCAATTCCATCTCAATATCATCATCAATCAGGAGAGTAGGCATCTTCAAACAACCATTCTCGAATCTTACATTTATCGATAACTTGTTTTCTACAGCCTCGAATTTCACTCCCCCACTAGCTAGCTTCTCCGCGTTATACATATGTCCAATGTGCTTGTAATTACCTCGAGTAAGCTCTTTAAGTGTTTCAGTGCGGGCACACCTGATCAAATCAGTGAAATGGCTGAACTTTGAGTTGCTATCGATCTTACCACCGAGTCCAAAAAAGATGATGACTGATTTGAGGAATGTGTCGCCCTGAAAGCTTCCTGAAACTCTTGTATTGAAGAGTTTGTTGAGGATAAAGTAAGGAAGCTGGTTCTCGAGCAAGATTAGATCTTTTTGGACAGTGGTTTGAAGACAAGGCTCGTCCATGAGAGGATCCCCATTTTTTTCTGGTGTGCTTGTTATGATCATCAAAATGAACTGCATTACGAAAACACAGTCGTGTAGGATCATTTCCACGAACTCTGGAGATTTAATCCAAGCCGTTGATTCGGAGTAGCATTCCCTGATTTTCACTTCGTCGTCTTTGATTATTCTTCTATATATGTCGAGATCCCCAACCTCTTGCTTAAATTTTTCTAGGTAAATCTTCTTATGCTCTTCCATGTTTAAGTAGCCCATTGACTTTGTGTCTGTGATATCTCCAAGAGATTTCAAAGCTTTAGATTTTAAAGAATGATTAAGAGGTCCAAGAAGGACTAGTTGAGGTGTATATGCTTCGGGGTTTACGATACGAAGGGAATCTGGGACTCTGTAGATGCAGCAATCATCGGGATTATTACGAAACCGCCACATCCCAGGATTGTCCATTGGCTGCTTAGAATCCATAGTTCAGAACCTGCACTTTTACAACAAAATTAAGTTAAAGAACTATGAGCTGCATGTGAAAATAAAACATGCGTAGGAGAAAGAAGAATGCAATACGAAAAAAAAACTTACGCTCCAAATTCACTCTTGATCTTTAAGCATAAAACAAATAAATAAATAAAAAAGCAGAACGCTAAAAACGTGAGCATGTCCTTTTCCCACTTTTCTACGTGGACCCTCTGTGCCTTCATTCTGTCAATTATTTTCCAACTTTTTTTAGGAAGTAAATTGTTAAGAGGTTCAATGATCGTTGTTTGAAGTTGTTTAAAGTAAATTAAGAAAATAATTGATTTTTTTATCTTTAATTAATGTTTATTTGAATTTATTTTATTTGTTAAAACATTAAAACAATAGGGATAAAACTAAAAAATTTATCAAACATTTGCATTGAAAACATAAACAACAATTAATATAAAACGAGTTTTAGCTTCTAAAACTACAACTAATATGAAATGAAAAGAGCATAATATATGAGTACTACTTTTGAGTTTTGAAAATATACATGTATGTCATTTATTTTTTAATTTACGTATTGTTGTATTAGTCAAAATGGATTTCCATAAACAAACAAAATTTGTTTTTTTATCGTCTATTACATCATTATTATTAGAGATATTTTGATCTAATTCTAATATGATGATTATTAGTCGATTCTCTGCGGTAACTGTGATTACGATGAACAACTTCTTCAAGAAACAATTGCACGATGGAAATTCTGCTCGACATACGGTTATGCGTGTACGACATCCCCATGATGGACAAACTCTCTCTCCGCAACACTCGGATCTACGACAGACGTTTTGTATGTACGACATCCCTGTGATGGACAAATTTTCTCCGCAACACACGAGATCACGGCGGACAACTCTATTTACAGCACTCTGAAACCTTTGAAAAACTTTGCATCTTTTAATCTGTAAAAAACGGCATTTGCTAGAGTTCGAACCCCATATTTGGTGTAGACGCGTTTTAAACCTTTAACCAATGGACCAATGATGGTTGGAGACAAAATTTGTTTATCAATCGATAGTTATATATTGTTACCATTTTAAATTTTTTATTAATCGTGTGTAATGTGTGTAATTGTTATTTATGGTAATGATATTCGTGTTATGTTTAATCTAATATAATATAATATGCTATTTGATGTGCAGTTTAAGCTTTTGCCCCACAAAAGTCACTAAAATATATTTATTTTTGTAGAAAATAGCCATACCCCTAGAACTATATTCAAGTGATCCCTTATTATTGCATCAAATGAGGAAAAAAGTACGACAAAAATGTTACCTTCCATCTTACTAAGGCTACATTCGTCTTAAATTTTAAGCAATATTAAACTTTACGTGTCCTTAATAAGCTTCGTTTCTTGAGAAAAAAGTCTTAAAGAATCAAATTAAAACAAAACCAAAAAATTGAAGTAAAGAACATATAAGACTATAAGAGTGAAGAAGACGATTCAAGCTTTGAAAGAGTTGACCAGCCCAAAACATTGTCTTCATGGACCTAAGCAGATGGACCATAATAAATCACAAGGCAGAGGAGGAGAAGAGTTGCAGTGGGTGAGAGAAGCTACACCAAACCGACAAAGTGAAGACAGATCCTATATAATCAAGTTAGGGTTATTTCTTCTAGTAGGGGCTATCATGTGTTTTACTTCTTTTTGAGCTGTTCTTGTATTCTCTCTTTGAGAAGATTCTGCAACCTTGATTTCTAGTGAAAGTTTGAGGGCAAGAGATCCCTCACTAGACGTATCCGTAACCATTGGGGGAACTCGTTAAATTTTGGTGTTTTTTAGTTCTTGTTAAATTATCACCTAATTGATATATAGAACACTAATCAAGGTTGAGTTAGACTGCTGCGAACTCATCATTTCTAGCTAAGATTTGTTCTTTTATAGGAGAAAATAGTCTATGAACATATGGCAGCTGTTACAATAGCTGTCATTTTAAAACTCATATATGAATCAAAAGATTTTGAAATCGGTTTGTTAGAGGGATATCCACCTCTAACAAACCGAACATCTTACTAAGGTACATTCTTGTTAAGCATTTTAACTTTACGTTTTCTTGATAAGCTTTGTTTCTTGAGAAAAAAGTCTTAAAGAATCAAATGAAAACAAACCAAAACTTTGAAGTAAAGAACATATAAGACTATAAGTGTGAAGAAGACGATTCAAGCTTGTGATTACATTTCTTGATAAGAAGTGATTATATCATTTGTTCTTTTATAGAAGAAATACAGTCTATGAACATATGAAAGCTGTTACAATATCTGTCATTTTAATGAATCAAAAGAGCTTGAAACCGGTTTGTTAAAGGGATTTCTACCGTATCTGCTCACATCCTTTTTGTGTTTTCCTCTTTGTAACTGTAGTGACCGTTGTAGGATTTTGGTAGCTAGTTGCTTGAGCTTTAATTGCTGAGCTGGGCCTTCTGCTTCATTCTGTTTTTGGGCCTAGTGTTGTTTTGTAGAAGTGATGTTAATATCAAATTCATACATAATTTTATAAGCAAATATATTTATGTTTTGTGTAATTTTGACCTACATACAGTAAAACACTCCACCTATGTTTTTCCCAATTTCCAAACCAACTGAAGTATATAGTTCATGTGAGAGGACTGTTTCTTTCATCATGAAACGTAGTTTGACATGGGACGTCTTGAAAATTATGGCGGGTTTACAAAAGAGTCTGCAGTGTTGCGATATGATCAGAAAAGTTCCCAGTTTTGTCTAAGACTATGAAAACGATCTCTTATATGTTTTACATGCTGGCGCTCAGACATATGATTATTGGAGTAAGGTGCTTGAACGATGGATAGAGAATCCATCCTAAGATTATCTGAAGTATCTACTTCTATGGATTTGCGGAAAAAAAACATCCCTATTATTTTTTTTTTTTTATTTTTTACAAAGTTTCTGGTATTACAGTAGAACCTCTATAAATTAATACTCGATAAATTAATAACCTCCCTAAATTAATAAATTATTCCGGTCATGAATTGGACCGGTGTAATAATTGACACATTTTGATAAGATAATACTATTTTTGAAATCTCTATGTAAATATATGGTCCCATTAATAACATAAATTAATAATTATATAAATTTATTGTATATATATAAAATATTTTAGTGAAATATGATTCTAATGTTGTTTATTTATTCGTAAATTTGTAATTTTGTTGGAGTTTATCTCTATTTTTTTATATTATCAAAATATATGATATTATCTTCTCAAACTGCATCAAAAATTATTTTAAAAAAAATTATATATGTAATTATTTTTTCCTAATGTGTAAATGCATTGAAACACATCGAAGTATTGTCTTCATTTTTATAATTTTTATATAATATTTCTTGAAATTCAGAAAAATGCTCTATATATTAATAATTATTAATTTATCAATAAATTAATAACCTCTATAAATTAATAAAATTTTCTGGTCCCAACATTATTAATTTATAGAGGTTTTACTATATATTGATAGCCGATTTTTATTAGAGAGTTGCCTTTAAACGGACAACAAAAAGGCGGGTTGAACAATCCCGGTACTAGAGTAAGAAAACAAAAGCGAATGAGAAATCCCGGTACAAAAATGTTTGGGATTACATAATAAACAATCAGAGAACGGTAGAGGTTTTCAATAAAGTATAAACTATAGAAATCTTATATAGCCTTGCTTGGACAGCGGAAAGTTCTTCATAAATGAGAAATCTAAGAACTAGGAATATGGAACTAATTGCCACCCCTTTGTATTTGACTACTGCAGCGATGATGGATGAATATTTTATATGTATGGTTGAACCTAACTGTTTTGAAGAAACATTCAAGCATCGAAAATGGAGAAATGCGATGTAAGAAATGATCAATATTATTGAGAGAAATAACACTTTAGAGTTGGTAAAAAAAAACAAAGTATAAGGCCAGATTACATACTGCGAGAGGATTCTGTCAAGGTGTTCTATTCGAAGTCATATCTGAACATGAATTTTTTTTCAAATAATCTAAAGCTTATCATAACGTGTTATGACATATTAGATAGAATCAACATCTGAGTATAATAAAAACTTTCAGTAAAAGATTTCCACAACTTCACAATCACAATGCAAACATGTATTTGTAGTCTTTATTTTATTACATAAAAAAAAGAGTTGAACGAATTATTTAGAACAATCCAAATCATTTGAAGAACGATTGAGTTTAAAACACGAAACAAACCAAAGAGAAATGCAAAGAAGTCTCTAGCTAAGAAGCGATTGATAGGTATTGGGAAGCATATTACCGCCGGATCGATAGTTAG
This sequence comes from Barbarea vulgaris, assembly GCA_963667165.1. Classification (NCBI taxonomy): domain Eukaryota; kingdom Viridiplantae; phylum Streptophyta; class Magnoliopsida; order Brassicales; family Brassicaceae; genus Barbarea; species Barbarea vulgaris. The sequence continues at coordinate 5,119,838 of OY763891.1, forward strand.
GCATAAGTCTATTATAGCAAAAACGAAAAAACGCTATATTCAAATGCTATTAATACACAATATTCCTGTAGTGAATCGATCCAGAGCTGCCGAGAGTTTTCCAGATCGATCAACTAAGGCGAGATCGATCGATCCTGACCAGATCGATCAACACGATCACACCTCCAACACTCATGCGTCCCACCGTGACAATGCCAAACACACCAACAACAGTTCTCCATAGTCTGAGACATATATCCATAAGTTCTCAAGATTCCTTCAGAGTTTAAGCTCAAACCGAGCTCGTTTGCCCAACCAAACAATACAACTCGTGGGATTATTCTATAGAAAATATGTCTCAAATCAATACATGAATAAATCAACGACTAACCGTTGAAATCTCAATCCCACCGTTGAAACTCAACCCCTAAATGTCCTGAAGCTAACTTCAAAGTTTTGTGATGATCCGACCACAAACGAACTCGCGATTGTTCTTTGAATCCACATTGGTCCCGATCGCATCTGAAACAGAGCGCCTCACGGAAATGCGAATAACTTTTAGAATATTAACTCAAATCCAATTCCGCAAATTGGTACATCTGGATATAAGACTTAACTACAACTCCACAAATTTTCGTTACCTTTGGAAACGATTTGCTAGGTCGAACCCCTTTTTCCTTCTCACCCACGGAACAACTCTCCAACACCTCACGGCCACAACCTACCAACTCACTCCTCTCTTGCTCTCCACGCCCACACAGCTCACCAAACTCACTCTTTTCTTGCTCTCCACGCCCACCAGCTCACCAAACTCACTCCTCTCTTGCTCTCCACGCCCACACCAACACAAGCTCACCTTCTCTCCTTTGTCTCAAGACACACTCAGCTCTCTCTCTCTCTCTCCCCTGGAATGAAGTGTCGGCAAGACAAGGAGAAGGAAGTTGATGGAGAAGATAGTGGGGAGGTGGGTGACTTTTAGAAAGAAAGTGGAGAAGTGGAGAAGGTGGGTGACTTTTAGAAAGAAAGTGGGGAGGCTGGTGGTGGTGAAGGTAGTGCTGAATTCATTCAGTTTAATTTTATTTATGTTATTTATAGACTGGTCCTTGAATTCCCAAAAGTTTACAAACTGTCACCAACTTCCAAATCGATCTGAAACACCCTTACGAGGAAATTATGGTGTAACTTTTAAATTGTTCCAAAATCCCCGGGAATATTTTTCAGAGATTGAAACGACCCGACCCGGATTTTTTTTTTTAAACATTAAAATATTCATAAAATATTAATTAGCACGCATACACGACAAATCCAAGTTCAACATCATTAAGACTCGCTTATTAAACTTAACAACATCAAACAACAATACGACCTACGAGTCCAAATCATCCTCCTCCTCATAGCCTTGATTCCACGATCACACTTTATCTTTACCTGCATCAAACACACACAGAGATGCGTAAGTATTATCATAAATACTTAGTGAGGCGATCCTCCCATCTACGAGCTATACACACAAGCAAGTAGAACCACGCAAAGCCCGAACCAACCGGTCACGACACACGATGCTACGAACCAAAAATCACACGAAACCCAACTGGATCGATCGATCCAAGCATGGATCGATCGATCCCCCAACAAACAGCTTGGGATCGATCGATCCAAGCATGGATCGATCGATCCGCCAACGAACCACTTGGGAACGATCGTTCCTTAGCTGGGATCGATCGTTCCTCGCCAGGATCGATCGTTCCTACCCGGGAACGATCGTTCTTAGCCCCCCCCCCCCCCGCAACACACGGATTCGACTTCTACCAAGTCGAATCGAGGAAAACAACTTCTAAAACACCACAAACTTGAATCCTAATGGTAAAACATCATTACCCAACTCAAGGTCACAAGAAACAAACTATAAAACTCTATGAATCTAACCAAATCTATCAAGCAATCATCAAAACCACAAACAATGCTCTACAAGCTTAGTCCAGCCCATGGTCACGCACTCACCTCGAATTCGGATTGATTGAAGCCACACGAAGCTTCTCCAGGCCAGTAAGAACCTCCACGCTCAAGCCACGATCTCTGCAACCCCTTTGAACCTCCCCAAAAGTTCCAACTTCACAAACTCTTCCTTCTTCCTTTTAAACTCTCAATTCTCCTCTTCCTTTCTCACTTCTTCACTTTCAAGCTCTTACTATCCGTCTTTGAACCTCCAGAAGCGACCCCAAACGAAAATGAAGAAGGAAGAAGAAGAAACGCGTTTAAAAGGATGAAAAAGTCGGCCAACCAACTCTGCCGACAGTCGGGATCGATCGTTCCTAGCCGGGATCGATCGTTCCTGACCAGGATCGATCGTTCCTAGCCGGGAACGATCGTTCCTCAACACAACCGCAAAAACAGCAAATGCCAACAAGATCGATCGATCCAGCTCCCTAACGCAACCAGCCAAAAAAATCACGATCGATCGATCCCGTTGGGATCGATCGTTAATAATGCTCAGGATTGGCTCGAAAATTGATTTTTGACCCTTCTTTTCACCCCGACACCTCTCTTCGAGAACTCCATTCCCGAGGCCAACGAAAAATTACTTTAAGGAAAATAATCTCTCTTACACAGATTTATTCGGATCAAAAACGTTACTGATATATATATATATCCATATATATAAATCCGTCAATAACCCCTTTTGGGAGACGGGCGTTACAGAGATTATATGCATAAATCCCGGATATAGTTTCAAAATTCTTTTTTTCGGAACACGGGCGTTACAAGACAGTCTCGCAATCATATCATATAACAGGTTTTATCTCTTATGCCATATAATAGCTTCAGGATAGAATCAAGAGTAGAATCAACTATCAGTAACAAAAAAAAATCCACAACTTCAATCACAATGCAAACATGTACTTTGTAGTCTTTATTTTGTTTTGGGATATCATAAAAGAAAGCTTGAACAAATATATTTAGAACAATCTAAATCATTTGAAGAACAATTGAGTTTAAAATAGGAAACCAACTGGAGAAAAATGCAAAGAAATCTCTAAGAAGCAAAGGGATTGATAGGTGCTGGGAAGCATATAACCTGAGGAAGAAAGGCCCAAAGAGGATGAAGAAGAACTTAATGGATAAGAAGAAAGAGTTCAAGAAGTTAGGAGTTGTAACAAATAGTGCTGTTGTATATGAGGGTTATCGTGAAACTCCTTTTAATAGGAGGATATGGATTAGGATTTCATACCTTACTTCTTATGGAGCATTCTACACAGCCTGAATGATTGAAGCCACTGTCTGGATGACAGTCATCAACAACAGTAACACCGCAGCGACTGTAGCAGTTCCTATCCACAGGTTACCAAAATAGACACGTTTCAGGATGGCCTTTGACCTTTGGTATGGGTTAGTATAATGAGCATTGACTTGAGCTGCTATATCATAATAGTAAGAGCCATAAGTGCTGACGCCCAAATTAAGCTTATTCACCTTCTCCGCCACCAAACTGTGTTGCCCAATCCAGTTTTTTATTACTCCTTACAAAGCAAACCAAAACCACCACGTATCAATATAAACATATGGATATAGACCTATCCGATCAGATAAAAAGGTTACCTTTCTCAACAAGCACGTCGACGTCTTTGTCAGTATCGATGAGGTAATCCATGAACATGATGTAGTTACATACATGGGCTTGGTTAGGGTAGTGGCATTGTTCAAGCGCCATTACGTTTCTCAATTCCACCTCTGTTGCGTCATCCATCAAGAGACAGGGCATCTTCAAACAACCGTTCTCGAATCTCACATTTAATGATAACATGTTTTCTACGGCCGCCTCAAATTTCACTCCCCCACTAACTAGCTTATCCGCGTTATACATATGTTCAATGGACATGTAATTCCCTAGAGTGAGCTCATTAAGTGTTTCAGTTCGGGCACACCTGATCAAATCAGTGATATGGTTGAACTTTGAGTTGCTATTGATCATACCGTGGAGTCCCAAAGAGTTGATGAGTAATTCGCGGAATGTGATGCCCATTAAGATTTGTGAAACTCTTGTACCAAAGAGTTTGTTGAGGATGAAGTAAGGAAGCTGATTCTCGAGCAAGATGAGATCTTTGCTGACTGTAACTCGAAGACAAGGCTCGTCTATGAGAGGATCCCCTGTTTTTTCTGGTTGGTTTCTCATAGTCTTCAAAATGAACTGCAGTATGAAAACACAGTCGTGTAGGATCAGTTCCACGAACTCTGGAGATTCAATCCAAGCCGTTGATTCTGAGTAGCTCTCCCTGATTTTCTCTTCGTTTTCTTCGATCATTCTTCTACATATTACAGGATCCCCGCCCTCTTGCTCAAAATGTTCTAGGTAAATCTTCTTATGCTCTTCCATGTTTAAGTAGGCCGTTGACTTTGTGTCTGTGATATCTCCAAGAGATTTCAAAGCTTGAGATTTTAAAGAATGGTTAAGAGGTCCAATAAGGACTAATTGAGGTGTATATGCTTCCGGATTTATGCTGCGAAGGCAATTTGGGACTCTGTAGATGCTGCAATCATCAGGATTATGACGAAACCGCCACATCCCAGGATAGTCCGTTGACTTTTTGCTTGACTCGGATTTGTTGCTTGATTCCGGCTGCTTAGATTCCATTATCCAGAACCTAGGCTTTTGCAACAAATTAAGTGAAAGAAATATGAGCTCTATCTGAAAACATGCCTAGGAGTTAGAAGAAAGTAAGGGGACAAACTTACGTACGAAATTTACTCCTGGGAGAAGAAAGGGATGTATGGCCGAGTCAAACCTGAAACATGTGCTTTCAAGTTTCAATCTGCTATTCTATATATTTACTGCCTGATCGATATTTCAAATATTAATAGCTGGATGCAAGTATGCAATAAGTGACCCAAAATATTATATTAACAAAATTGTGAAGAGAGAGTGACTCAGATCTTCTTATATTAATACGAAACGTTTTTTTTTTTTTTGTTAGTTTCTCTTACGTTTAAAATTCAGTCTTGGGAGAAGACACTGATGTATGGCAAAGTCAAAGTGAAACGAGCTTCTCTATGCATTTCTATATAGTGCAGTTGGAGGTTCTTAAATAGTCTCTCAACAATTTAAAAATAGAAAAAATAAAAAAATAGAAGAAAGAATGAAAAATCGGTTCTCATTTGAGAACTTTTGACAACCTCTCTAGAGATTTCCTATACACATGTCAATATATAATATATTTTAAATTTTATTTATTATTTAAATTTTAATTAAATAATTTAATTATTACAAAATCAAAATAGAACCGGCGTATGCAACAAGTGACCTAAAAATTTATACTAATAAAATTGTGAAGAATAGTATAATTCAAATCTTCCCATATAATAAGAGTTCTTTGTTTTTTTGAAACATGACTTATAAAACCACTTAATATTGCATGCGGCACATGTTCCTTTATGGCACATGTCCTTTTATGTTCGTCTTTTAAAATTTCGTTACTATTTTCGGTTAAATTTCAAAAATGATATTGTTTTTAATGTAAACTAGGGTGCTTTACCCGCGCGTGACACGCGGGATTAAGAATTACAATTCATACTGGATGAAAAGTAATACAATAAGAATGATTATTTACGAAATTAAAATATTTACACGTTCAATTAACACGTACCACTGATAACATCGTATTTTTACCTATTATAGTTATTGTTTTTCTATGATTTTGAGAAGAGATTGGTGTTATGCTTGGGCAAAAGTGAAACGACCGCACTCGTTTTTTTTTGTTTTTTTTATATAAATTATTTATTATTCCCATAAATAATAATTACTACCCCAAACAATTAATATTCAACTAATCATGAATAATAATTACTTACTCCAACAATAAAAATACATTTTTAAATTGTTCATCCGTAAGGATATTAGATCGATTGATCTTTCCAGAATACGACGACTTGAGTTGAGAGTTGAAGTTGGTCTGTATAGCCACCTTGGCTTTCATAGACAATTTCTGTTGTCTATAACGATTCTTGATAACAAGAATCCGGACTTGAGATCGTTCGACCCTTTTATCCGTTCGGTTAATTAATCACACATATTAATTATTTAATTCCATAAATAAAATATTTTCGCATAAAACCTTAATTAACTTCATGTTATTTATTCAATTCTCAAATTGAAAACAACTAAATTAATTTAGACAACCCGACCGACAAGCCTAGATCATCCTCTCTTCTCCGCCTTGATTCCACGGTCACACTCTTTCTTTTTCTGCATCAAATAAAAGAGATGCATAAGTATTTCAACAAATACTTAGTGAGGCAATCCTCCCATCTACAAGCTATACACACAAACGATTAATTATTCAATGTATTAAACACGAAAATACCGACAATAAATCAACCATCTCAAGAAACACTCGATCTAGATCTCCCATGAGATCTTACGGCCTATATCCATGAAAACACATCAAACAATTAAACCGTTCAGATAAGCTTATGGTCAAACACTCACATCCGATTAAGGATAATTTCCCAGACAAGGAAACCAACAACACAACTCAACGATGGCTCCCTCCTTGGCGTCAAACTCTTCCTCGACACCCGCCTACACCACATCCAAAAATCACACTCAACACGACACAACCTTTCACACGCCAACAACAGTTCTCCATATTCTGAGACTTATATCCATAAGTTCTCAAGGTTACGACAAAGTTTAAGCTCAAACCGAGCTCGTTTGCCCAACCAATCAATACAACTCGTGAGACTTTTCTATAGAAAATATGTCTCATATAAATACGTGAATAAATCAACAACTAACCGTTGAAATCTCAAACCCACCGTTGAAACTCAACCCCTAAATGTCCTGAAGCTAACCCCAAAGTTTCGTGATGATCCGACCACAGACGAACTCGCGATTGTTCTTTGAATCCACGTTGGTCCGGTTCGCGTCTGAAATAGAGCGCCTCACGGAAACACGAATAACTTTTAGAATACTAACTCAAATCCAATTCCGCAAATTGGTACCTCTAGATATAAGACTCAACTACAACTCCACAAATTTTCGTTACCTTTGGAAACGATTTGCTAAGTCGAACCCCTTTTTCCTTCTCACTCACGGAACAACCACTAACACCCCCACTCTCCTCTTCTCTCCTCTCTTCTTCAATCACCCTCAACTCCCTCTCTGGCTCTCCACGCCAGAGCAGCCACCAAAACTCACTCCTCTCTTGCTCTCCACGCCAGCACAGCCACCAAAACTCACTCCTCTCTTGCTCTCCACGCTCACACCAACACAAGCTCACCTTCTCTCATTTGTCTCCAACCAAGCTCTCTCTCTCTCTCTCTCTCTCTCTCTCTCTCTCTCTCTCTCTCTCTCTCTCTCTCTCTCTCTCTCTCTCTCTCTCTCTTTCTCTTACTCTTTCTCTGAAGTGTCGGCAGATTTTCTGAAGGAGGAATGAAGTGCTAACTTCAGTGGAGAAAAGGTGGACTGCTTTGTCAAAAGGTGGTGGAGAAGGTGGATTCATAGGCTTGCTTTGTAGGGGTGGAAAATGGAGACAGCTATGGTGGAAATGGTTGGTGCCTTCTAGAAGAAAGTGGAGGCTGATTATTCAGCTTGATATATTTAGGGTCTGGTCCTTGAACTCTCAAAAGTTCACAAAATGACCCCAAACTTCCAAATTCACACCGACACCCCTACGGGAACAATACGGTGTAACTTCCAAATTACTCCGAAAATTCTCGGAAATATTTTCCAGAGATTCTCCGCATAAATCCCGGATGTAATTCCGAAATTCTATTTTTTTCAGAAGACGGGCGTTACAAAAAGAGCTATTTATCATCCATTTCAGGTTTAAGAAGGTTTAAGAGGTTTCAAGGCAAAATAGACCAAAGGAAGAGGAAAACCCGGTTTTAGACAGTTTCAGATCACCAAATATATGACACCTTTTGAGGGACTTCCCGATACTTAATTTCGGAGTTCTTGGTGTCTATAGAAAGCCAGAAGTGTCAAGTTTCACCTCGAGAAAGAATCAACACATTCCATTCAGCCATTTGGGAGATATCATCCGAGGAGTGAAGCCCCATCATGACCGGTCACAAAGGGCCGTGACCGGTCTCGACCTCCTTGGCACGACCGGTCACGAGGGGTTGTGACCGGTGCCTCCCACCTTGACACGACTGGTCACAAACGGCCGTGACCGGTCTGAAGCTAGCCGACCTAACTTTCCTTAAAAGTCTTCCTCGGCCCAATGAAACCCTAGACCAACTTCAAAGTCTATAAATACACTCTTAACCTAACCTAAAGGGTGTAGACTTCAAGACAACTTCAGAGAACAACCAAGGAGCCGCAAGAGAACTTCGGAGAGCCTCCAGCCGCCTCACCTCTTGCAATTATCTTGAAGTTCATCACCTCTCTTTCTCTTATTCATTCTTTGTTTTAAGGATAAGTCTTTGCATCTTGTAAACCCTTTTACAGAAGTATTCTCCAAACCTTAATCTTATATCTATTCAGTTTATGCTTATGAATTGTTTAAACCTTGCTTTGATGATTCTCTTAAGTATGCTTGAGTGGTTTACTTGTTGGGTTTAAAGGGGACATCAAAGGGGGCGATGGATCTATAGGTTTAGGTGGCGAGATCTGAGCTTTGTGTGATCGTTTATATTGTTCTTTCTATCTTAGTTTGATTATAATTCATGTTATTAGCGTCATGAACTAGCTCTGATCATAGGTAGTTAGGTTTTGCTAATCGCTTGCCTAAGTGCTAGAACCTAGCTAGGATGAATGTTGTGTTATAGGAAGCACATACCACTTACCTATAGGGCTTCATGGACTAGAATCAAACTCGTTAATAATGCTTTGATCTATGTGCCGTTGCCTGCGTGAGTTGAGTAACGGAGTATAGGGATTTTAGACGATTATCTCTAAGACATTAGGTTAGTCGTTCATTAGTGCTTCGTATGTCCGAGACTTGGAAATAAACATGCATTGTCTTAGGTTTCTCTTGAATAGATAGATCTCTGAACCCTCAGCGATCCCTTGAATTTCCAATGCTTTCTCTTTATTGCTGTACATCCGTTTATTTACTTGCTTTCGTTACTTGTTACCGTGACACAATCAACAAAACCCTAATCTAAGTTCTAGCTATTCTTTGGTCTATAAGGTTTGCAATACAACTTCTCTCTGTGGGATTCGATCCTTAAGTACTACATACATTTGATGTGCACTTGCAGTAGTCGTGTGGTCTTTGAGGTAAAAGACTGAAGCGAAATAACACATGCATCAAGCTTTTTGGCGCCGTTGCCGGGGAGAGATTGTTTGTTTGCATATCTAAGAACTAGAGTAACGTCTAGGACACTTTGCTTTTTAGTTTTAGTTTTTTTTTTTTTTTTTTTTTTTTCTTTGTTTCAGGAGATCTTAAGGATGAACTTCAACGTTCTTCCTGAGGAATTCCAGAATCTTACACTTGCGCAACTCTTGGCGTATCACAGAGCCTCTGGTGGAGTCACCTCCGAATCCGTAGCTAGCTCTACTCGTGGGAACTACCACGGCCATCCTCGGCCATCTCGTGTTTCACCACTCACGGCACACTCTCGTTGCCATCCTAATCGATCCTCTAGAGATTGATATGTGAGTAACTCTAACTCTTTAGCTACTCATTCTCTTAATCCGCACCTGGCGGAAGATTTCTGTTTTGCAGTGAATCGGGACTTTAACTCCCAAGAAGTTATGAGGATTGATGCCATCGACCAGAGTTCGTATGACACTCCTAGGTTCACTCCAAGGACATCACATACTGAGGACAAGCTCATGGACCTCATGATACAACTTGCGTCAGAACAAAGGAAGCACAAAGTAGAAGTCGACAACAAACTCTCAAAGTTTGGAACAGATTTCAGCTTGAAACTATTCACTCTCGCTTGCCACATCAAACGAGTAGAAGACCAAATTTAGGAGCTTAATAGCAAGTTACTTAATCAGCACTATGATGTGAAGAAACTTGAATCAAATGTTACCAACATGGGATACAAGATTGACGCCATGGAGGAGCATCTAGAATGGAAGATTGAAGCTTTGCAACAAGGTTTCAATGATCCAATTGCGTATTCAAAGTGGAAGGATGATCAGACATATGAAGCTTGTGGGCAAGAGGAAGAGGATATAGCACATGAGGAGAAGCTCACAGATCAATCCGAGACACCAGAATGGTCTAAAGGAGAGGACTATCCGACCGATTGCGACGAAACTTACTATGAGGAGCAAGCTATTGAAAACCGTTTCGAAGACTTAACTAGGGAAGATGCTGAGTTTGATGACCTATCTACTGAGGGAAGAAAGGAAGAAGACCTCGGGGAAGTTCGATGTTGCATGGCAACTAGGGTCACGTACGAAGACATGGCCGAAAACAATAATATTTGGCGATTTCGGAACCAAGAATGGACTCCGCGCCAGAACAACTTTGGGCAACCACATCCAGTATCTTACGGAAGTCATAGCCCCTGGAGACCATCACTGCACCATCTCCGACCCCGCTTTCAAACCCCTTACCCTAGGTGAGCCACTTATGATCAGAACTGGTTTCCTAGAAACCATTTTATGGTACGTCTTTCTCATCAAATTTTCCAAGATTATTATAATGCTCATTCCAGGCTAAGAAGTCAAGAAGATAGGCTTGAGAACATGATGAAAGAGTGCTTAGAGAACCAAAAGCTAAGCATGAAGACACTCCAAGAAAGGATCGATATGATCGAAAGAAGCGTTTCGGGACTTGGAAGCCGTATCCGGATACCAAGAGGATACTTGTAAAGGGGAGGAATCTACTCGTGACCCGAGTGGAGAAGTTCTTCCGAACTCATTCGGGAAGTACGAAGAACTATGTGACGAGATGACGAGTCTGAACTGGCGACACGAGAATCTACTCTCCCGTGCGCAACCACGCTACTTGGCAGAGGGCAAAGATCCGGAACCCGAGTTCGAAGTCGTTTGTCTAAGGACAAGTGATTCGTCCAAATCCTCCTAAAAGGACACAACTGTTGAGCCAACGATTTTAAACAAGTGCGCTTAGTGGGAGGCAACCCACTTGTAAGTTTTTCATTTTTCATTTTTTGTTTTAACTTTATTTTACTTTGCTTTTGTTGCTTTGATTTTGTTTTTGTTTTTGCATTTCAGGTTTTATAAAAATAAGAAAAGAAAATAGAAAAGAAGAAAATAGAAAAGAACAAAAAGACGGAAAGGAGAGGATGCGAAGTTTGTTTTGGTGGCAGACCCATCATATAGCCCTATGAGGAAGGCGACGAATTGGCCGCAACGAGAAGCCAATGCCGAGAGTCACCACCAAACCGAATCGAGTGTCCGGACCGGTCACAGGGTGTGTGACCGGTCGAGAGAAGAGAAACGAGACCGGTCACAAAGCCCATGACCGGTGGCGTCAAGGAGGACAAGACCGGTCGTAACTATACGTGACTGGTCGCGTGAAGAAGGACGAGCCTGGTCACGGCCATTTGTGACCGGTTGATATCCTTAGATTTTACATGTTTTTATGGCTTAGTTTCATAGATTCTTAGTTCCCATTTTGTATAGTTTTAGGAATTGTTCATGCATTTGAGTCTTGTATTTGCATGGTATCACATCTTAGAGTCCTAGGTTGTTTTATTGCATATTGCACATGTTTTGAGTCTTTTTAGGTGAATGGAATACCATGGAGACTTGAAGTTTGGATTAGAGATCATTTGAAAGCAAATAAGATAAATAATCATGCAGAACCATTCTGAAGCGTCTCAAAGATATACTCAGATGAAGGCTTTAACTTGCGTTTTAGATCCAGACTCCTAGATAAAGGTTGTAGCTCTTTTAGTTAGCTTTCATTTGTAACTGGTCCCATGTCATTCTCATTCTTGGTTCAAGAGTTATCCCCGTTTTACTGAAGACATGTCAATCTGGCGAGCAAATGAAGCAGATGCAGAGTTAAGACCAGATCGATCAATCTGGTCCCTGCCGACAGTTTACCTTTTGACTTATGTTTTGTCAAGTTTGGTTTTATATACGAATTATTGAGTCATTTTAGAGACATAACTTTCATTCTAGAGAGATAAACTTCTATCTTCTACAGAGAGACTTCTCTCATCACCTCCAATCCATTGTTCTAGAGAAGAATTCTTATAACTTTTCTTGCTTATTTCAATAATATATCATGTTTTCTATAAATCTTTGTGTTGATCTGGTTAATATGTGTGAGTAGTTCATCAATTGGGTTTTAGGGTTATAAAGGAGATTCAATGATTTAGTGATATGATTGTTGTTTGGGGTTTATAATCCATAGATTCTTCAATTCATATGATCTTAATGCTAGATTAGGATTGATCACTCTAATCTTGATTTTAAGTTGTTCTATGCATCAAAAGTGTTTATAGAAGGCTTGAATAATATGAATTGAGCTTTGTATCTCTAGCCAACGAAAGTTGAAGCTAGATCATCATTGTGAACTTAGTGAACTTGTTTGTTAATGCGAATTTGGTTAGGAGATTTCAAATGAAAGTTTAGTAATCGAATAGTCAAGTTTAGTGGCTAATGCCTTGAAAGAGGGTTAGTCTAGACTTGTGTTCATGTTCTAGAATGGTTCTTAACTTGTTAAACCCCCCAAGCTTCATATTCTCATTGATCATTGATATCCTAGAATACCCTATAGCCCAATGTTTTAAATCGAAAAAGTTTAATCATTCAAGTTTATCGTATTTTTACATGCATCCAAAACAAACAAATAATTTTCGCTCTAGCTAATTACGACTCTCGTAAATCCTTAGAGTACCATTGGTTCTTGTGGATCGACCCCGTATATACTACCTAGCGGTTAAGTGTATCGGGTTAAATACTCGAGCAATCAAGTTGGCGCCGTTGCCGGGGACCAATTGCGTTACCTAAAGATTTAGGACTAGTTTTTAGTCTAGAGTATTTTTACGGTTACTGATAATCATTTCCTTTTTCTTCTTTGGTATTTTTAGGTGAATGACCCGAAGTGAAGGTTCATCAAATCTCGCGGAATATCATAAGGAAATTGGAAAGTTGGAACGAGCTAACAAGAAAAAGAAAAAGTTAGCTGAGCAAAGAGAAGCCGAAATGGCTCATGCTGGTCAAGGCGATAACGTTTTACCACCAGAAGAAGCTCCACACGATGGAGATAATGGAAGAGAAGAGTTGGAAGATCCTCCTCCTCCAGCTGCTTTCAACCCGAGGCCCGCGCCTGTTCGACGGACCTTGAGAGATCATGATGCTCCTAATCATCAAATGTACCGAGGAGGAGTTCAACATCCTCCTATCAACAGGAATGACTTCGAAATCAAACCGGGATTGCTAGCTCTTGTTAAGCAAATCCAATTCCATGGTCTACCGTCCGAGAATCCCGTCTATCACTTAGACAATTTCGAGGATGTGTGTGGTACAACGAGAATGAATGGGGTGCCAGATGATGCTGTAAAGTGTAGGTTGTTCTCGTTTTCCTTGAGTGACAAAGCGCACCGATGGTTCAAGTCATTGGAGAGAGACTCCATTAGAACGTGGGACGAGTACAAAGCTGCATTCTTGGGTCAATACTTCACCCAAGCGAGAACTACTCTCCTAAGGAACAAGATCTCGACCTTTCGACAAGGTGCAACTGAATCTTTTCATGAAGCTTGGGAAAGATTTAAAGACTACAAGAGAGAGTGCCCTCACCATGGGTTCACCCCCAAATCCCTCGTCAACACATTCTATCGAGGGATTGATGAGAAATACAAGATGGCTTTGGATACAGCCAGCAATGGGGACTTCATGACCAAAACCGAAGAAGAAGCCCAAATATTGATAGAGAATCTTGCAGCTAGCAATAGCAACCACTGTGTTGACTATGACAGAACTTTGAGAGGCGGTGGAACGGGAGAATCAAAACAAATTGTAGATTTAACTGCAAAGGTTGAGCAACTTTTGAGACGCGATCAAAGACCTGTGAACTATTGTGATGATTCCGGAGATGGTCAAGCTTTCCAAGAGCAAGTGAGAAATGGTTTTGACGACTTGCAAGCTGAGTTGAACTATGTCAATGGTCAAGGGAACTATCAGAACAAGGGGTTCAACCAAAACTATCGCAACCATCCCAACCTCTCATACCGGAACACAAATGTCGAGAATCCTCAAGATCAAACGTACCCCGCACCAATGAGGCCACAAAGTCAACAATATCAACCAAGGCAGTTTGTACCAAATCAAGGAGGGTTCAACAAACCTTTTGAGAACAAAGGAGAAGCGAAAGGAATAGGATATAGGCAAGGGGGTTTTCAGCAAAGACCTCAGTTTAACAACTTCCAGGGAAGTTATCAAGCACCAGCCCATGTTCCTTCGAACAACACTCCAACGTTTTCTTCGGGAGACAGCGAGATGAAAATAATGATGCAGCAAATTCTTGAGGGCCAGAAAAAGAATGCTTCTGACATCAATGTCAAGGTAGAAAACTTGTATAGCGATCTCCAGGGGAAGTTTGAGACACTATCTTCACATGTGAAGTCTTTGGACAACCAAGTTGCCCAAATTTCCTTCTCTCCTAAGAGATCAATTGGTTCATTACCGGGTAAACCAGAAGTAAACTCGAAAGAATTTTGCAATGTCATCTTCACAAGTGATTCAAAAATGGTCGAGAATGAAGAGGCTATAAAGGAAATTTCTAGGCTCCTATATGGTTCGAATGTTGATGATCTGGTTATAAAGAGTGAAGTGGAAGGGAAATTTAGCACTAAAGAAGAAGATATGGTGACCAAGAGCATTGAAACAAAAGTTACTTCAAGAGTTGAACCTCCTCCTTATGAGCCTCCACTTCCTTTTATGAGCCAAGTTCTTACCAAGGCTAAAAAGAAAATCCTCTCGAGCTTCAAGGCTAATATGAGTAGAGTTGGAGCACCTTTGCCTCATGTGAATGACTTATCTCAAGTTCCTCTCTATTTTAAGTTCATTGAAGCCATTCTAGCGAACCAAGAGAAAGTTGAAGAGGTTATGAAAGTGCTAAAACCACCGAGTACACCACCGCTTGAACCTAAATCGCTTACCAAGCTTGGAAATCCTGGTACATTCACAATCTCTTGCTCCCTAGGAGATTTGGAAATCGATAATGCCTTGTGCGATTCTGGAGCTAGCGTAAATGTGATGTCATTTGAAATGGCGGAAAGGTTAGGGATTAAAGAGATGAAACAACACTCATCTTCCATCACATTTGGAGATGCTTCTTCGAAACCTCCACTTGGGTTGATTGAGGATTATCCTCTTAAGGTAGGAGATTGTCTAATCCCAACGGACTTCTTGGTGGTAGATAGAGAGAAACCAGATAAGCTTCCACTCATTCTTGGAACTCCATTCCTCAACACCGCTGGAGCGAACATTGACTTCCCAAACAGGCGAGTGATCCTCATCCATGTTGACTCCAAAGTCTCATATCAAATCAAGCCTTCCTCTACAACATTTTGTGGAACAATCGCCAATGAAGAAATGGAAAGGAAGGAAAAGCTCAAGGGTTTGATTGAGAAAAATCGACTTAAGGACTGTGATGATAAGTTCCTTTACCATGGTGAAAGCCTTAATGCTTTATTTGATGAACCAAAGATGGTGGATCCAAGGAAAAAGCTCAAGAAAGGCAAGAAGCCTCATTTTAGTCACAACTCCTCATCCATTTTCACCCTGCATCCGTTGAGCCACAATGGTGGTGCTATAGAGTGCAAGATCAAGAGCAAAAGTCCTTCCAAACCTTTTGCCAAAGCAAGAATTATCTTATTGCCAGGTTTAGAGGAGAACCAATCAGAATACATCAAAGAGCTCATGGTGAAGGTTCTCAAGATCGAGCTCACCGATTGGGGACCAAATTTCAAAGCTGGAGTTCATTCGACAACTCCTATTCTCCCTTCAGTCTAAATGGGCATCAAACGTCAAGCTTAGCGACGTTAAACAAGCCATTGGGGACTCCCCCAATTCTATCGTTTGTATATATGTTTATTTGTTTGTTTAAGTGTGATCTTTATCTTTGATTTTGTGTGCTTTCATTTTATAGGACGTTGGTGAACGTGGATTGTTTACAAAAAAGGCTGCAAATAGATGACTCATACTCTTTCTTATCCTCTCCATGGTATTAGGTACAATTCGTTTCTCGCGTACATACTTCATTTTGTTTATCTTTGTATCATGTGTTCTCTTTCTCTTTCTCAAGTTTATTCTCACACCGAGACGGTGCGAAATAAGTTGGGGGGGGGAGTACGAGACATTAGTATTTAACGTTGTGTTTGGTTTTGATTTTCCGTTCTTTGAGTCATGCATTGTCTAAACAAAAATAAATCAATTTTTTTTTTCATTTTCATCATGTAGCTTTACACCTCATCGTAATACTAGGATTTGAGTCTAGAAGAATATAGGTTTTCATATGCATATGGGATATTAGCTTTGTGGAAGTTCACGCTTAGGATTAAGATCGTTGCCCTTAGTCATGGTTATCTATTGCTTAAACTTATCTACAACTTCTACTAAGGGTAAAGCTCACTTGATTTTTGATGCTTCTCTATGAATTTGAAACTTAATTCGAACATTAATACTCTTGCTTAGGGTAATTCGAATGCATTCTCATGGTCGACTATATGTCACATTCGGGTTTTCTTATTCATTTTACCACCCTTGTGCTTACCCGAATGGTCATTCTCATTTTAAGAGTGATCTCCCTACCCATAAACCTTAACCATTTCTTTCAAACCCCTGATTTATTTGATGAAGTGAGGCCTCTTGTTGATAATGCTTTAATTTTGCAAAAACTTGAGAGTATCGGGAACGACAAAGGCTTATCTCTCGTTCTAAGCTAGCAATGGTAAGTCTAGCGATTAGGATGGGAATGAAAGGCTTGATTGGTTCAATCGGGTAGTTTGTTAGGGTGTTGAAAATAAAGCTTGATCAGTTCGATGAAAATAATCCTTGGGGAATCTAAGTGGAAAGTCAAATAAATCTAAGTCTTTATCTATAAAAAAAAAAAATTCTGAAAAGAAAAATGTTGATCTCTCGTGTTTGAAATAAAAGTAAGTGTTGAGAGCAAAAGAAAGAGATAACAATGGAGTTAAGTGTTTTATGAAAGTATTTTCCCCATGAAACTGATAAAAGAGGCTGATCACGAAGTTTAAAGTTACGAAAAAGGGTAGAAACTAGGATGCTTATTATGAGACGGGGTAGAATAACGAGAAGTAAACTTTGTATGCATCAATTGTTCCCCTTCTTAGATAGATTTTTCATTTGATAAAGCATTCCTATGTTTTGAGAGAAGCTACCCAAAAGAGAAACACTTCTGAAACTACCGCAAAAAGCTTTAACCCACAAACCGATTGAGAATGATTTGGTTTTCCCTTAGCAAGACCACACTAAAAAGATCATAATGAATGTTAAAGAGAAGTATTCAATTTGATTGTGAGTTTTTGCTTAAGTTTAAGGGTTTACCGAAAGAATGAAATGTTTGTTCTTGCACCTTATAACCATCTTTGAGGACAACACGTTTAATCCTTCGTTTGGAATTTTCTAGCTTTGTCAAACTTGCCTATAACTGTTTCTACTTGTTTGCTTGCGGAAAAGCAATGGAAAAGTTGGGGGGAGTTGATATCCTTAGATTTTACATGTTTTTATGGCTTAGTTTCATAGATTCTTAGTTCCCATTTTGTATAGTTTTAGGAATTTTTCATGCATTTGAGTCTTGTATTTGCATGGTATCACATCTTAGAGTCCTAGGTTGTTTTATTGCATATTGCACATGTTTTGAGTCTTTTTAGGTGAATGGAATACCATGGAGACTTGAAGTTTGGATTAGAGATCATTTGGAAGCAAATAAGATAAATAATCATGCAGAACCATTCTGAAGCGTCTCAAAGATATACTCAGATGAAGGCTTTAACTTGCGTTTTAGATCCAGACTCCTTGATAAAGGTTGTAGCTCTTTTAGTTAGCTTTCATTTGGAACTGGTCCCATGTCATTCTCATTCCTGGTTCAAGAGTTATCCCCGTTTTACTGAAGACATGTCAATCTGGCGAGCAAATGAAGCAGATGCAGAGTTAAGACCAGATCGATCGATCCGGGCCAGATCGATCGATCCAGCATTGCCGAGAGTTTTCCAGATCGACCAGAGGTGCCAGATCGATCGATCTGGACCAGATCGATCGATCCACACCCAGATCGATCGATCTGGTCCCTGCCGACAGTTTACCTTTTGACTTATGTTTTGTCAAGTTTGGTTTTATATACGAATTATTGAGTCATTTTAGAGACATAACTTTCATTCTAGAGAGATAAACTTCTATCTTCTGCAGAGAGACTTCTCTCATCACCTCCAATCCATTGTTCTAGAGAAGAATTCTTATAACTTTTCTTGCTTATTTTAATAATATATCATGTTTTCTATAAATCTTTGTGTTGATCTGGTTAATATGTGTGAGTAGTTCATCAATTGGGTTTTAGGGTTATAAAGGAGATTCAATGATTTAGTGATATGATTGTTGTTTGGGGTTTATAATCCATAGATTCTTCAATTCATATGATCTTAATGCTAGATTAGGATTGATCACTCTAATCTTGATTTTAAGTTGTTCTATGCATCAAAAGTGTTTATAGAAGGCTTGAATAATATGAATTGAGCTTTGTATCTCTAGCCAACGAAAGTTGAAGCTAGATCATCATTGTGAACTTAGTGAACTTGTTTGTTAATGCGAATTTGGTTAGGAGATTTCAAATGAAAGTTTAGTAATCGAATAGTCAAGTTTAGTGGCTAATGCCTTGAAAGAGGGTTAGTCTAGACTTGTGTTCATGTTCTAGAATGGTTCTTAACTTGTTAAACCCCCCAAGCTTCATATTCTCATTGATCATTGATATCCTAGAATACCCTATAGCCCAATGTTTTAAATCGAAAAAGTTTAATCATTCAAGTTTATCGTATTTTTACATGCATCCAAAACAAACAAATAATTTTCGCTCTAGCTAATTACGACTCTCGTAAATCCTTAGAGTACCATTGGTTCTTGTGGATCGACCCCGTATATACTACCTAGCGGTTAAGTGTATCGGGTTAAATACTCGAGAAATCACCGGTACCGAGAGCCGTCCCAAGCCGGAGCCGCGTATCGCGTCCCATGCCAAGAGCTGTCCTGTGCCAAGCTGTGTGGCGTGTTCCATGCCGAACCCTGTGCCGCGTCCCGTACCGAGACCTGTCCCGTGCCGAGCCGTGAGCCGCATCCTATGTACCGTGCCACGTACCAAGGAGCACCGTGCCGCGTTCTGTACCAAAGACCGAGTGCCGAGAGCTGCGCGTCCGAAAGGCCAAACACCTCGCATCCGGCTAAAAACCACCAAGGCAAGTCTTTGCCAAGTCCCGGCCGTGCCCTGGCCGCATCCTGGCCACATACTAGCCGCATCCTGCAATGTTCTGGCGGCATCTTGGCCGAGACTTGCGCCGTGACCAACCATCCCGACTGCGCCGTGACCAACCATCCCGACTGCGCCCTAGCCGCGTCCGAGCCGAGTCCTACCATGCCAAGTCCTATGTTCTGGCCGCTTCTGGCTTTGTGTCCTGGTCACTGCCCACCAAGCAGCCCCCCGTACCGCATCTTGTGCCGAGCCAAGCCGCTACCTATACCGTGACCCGTACCGTGTCCCGTGTCGGACGCGCTGTGGCCGAGCACCCGAAAGACTGAGAGTCAATAAGCCGAGAACCGCCAAGGCCAACTGGACAAAGGATCAGGAAACAGCAAAGGGCATCGTGAACAATTGGAGGAATGAAAGCCGAAGCATAGGAACGAGCCAAGCCACTACCGGCCAAGCTTCCCGAGACCGGTGGCAACCACAAGCAATCGGACCGGTCACGCCACATGTGACCGGTGCGGCCAAGCATCCACAGAACAGCCGTCACTTCCTAGGCTGCTCTGCAAATGTCACCCATCCCACAACTTATTCCAATGATAGCATCCAGAGTTCCGACAATTCAGTTCCAACCATCCGATCCCCACGACCAAGATCTCGACCATGGCCACATGGGCATCAACGAGACAACTCTATCACTATCCCAAATTATTTATGTTTTACTTATCTTATTCCTTTAGGCTATTGATAGTTTTTAGGTTTTTGTCTCAAGAAGGATGCAAATGGAGATTCACAACAAAAATTCGATGAACTAAGCCGAGTTCACTCGATGTGAAGCAAAAAGGATAAACGGTTAGTCACCACACCATCACCACCATCGACCTACAAGACGAAAATCGAATTCTCGATTGAGTCTAAGGAAGATAACTTAGTCCCATCAAGGTGACATTGTTCTTAAACTCTAAATCCTTTTAATTTGATTTTTCATCCTCATCTCTTTCTTTTTCCCACCGAGGACGGTGTGATTTAAGTCTGGGGGGATGTTCCATCTTATACTAATGCTACTTTCTATTTTGTTGACTTGAGACCTTTTTCCATATTTTTACATCAATCTTCTTAAAGTTTTTTATCGAGTTAAATTTTTCTTTCGTTTTTATTGAGTCAAAACTAGTAGGGAATCATGATCCTATCTAACGGATGATCTTATTTGGATTAACACTCTTATGACTCTTGATTATGTTTGACTACATAACCGATTTGGAAAGACTATGAGCTAAGTCAACATTCTGAAAGTCTCTTTCCACTGGATAATAGGATGATCCAACATTGTCTCTAGCCCTTATTATAACCTAACCTGACTTTTAATTTCTCATTTAGGGGTTGGATATATATCGGACGAGACCTCTTCGAGCCACATAAGACACTGCACTACTTCACAAAGTATGATTCCCCTCTCTCTTCCCCTCAGTACTCTAAAAGAAAAAAAAAAGAAGAAAAGAAAAGAAAAGAAAAGAAAGAAAAACGGATACGAGTTGATGTGACTGAGGGATAGAGTGCGTAAACACGTGCATCTTTCAGAACCTCGCGGGGACTTGTATCCACAAAAAAAAAAAAAAAGGACAAGGGCGGATGTGACCGAGGGATAGAGTGCGTAAACCCGTGCATCTTTTGAAACCTCGCGGAAGCCTAAGTCCAAAGAAAAGGAGCAAGAGATCGATACAAAAAAATGATACCCTTGAAAAGTAGGGAAAAATCGATCTCTTGGAAGCGAGAAAAGGGAGAGGAAATGAATCATACGAAGAATATCTTCGCTTGGATTGGATCAACATGTCCTTTGGCTGATATCCCCTAGGTAAGACCACTTTTACTTTCTGCTTAATCTATGTAAAGAGATGACAATGGTGATTTCGAAAAGTCCTTTGGACCTTGGACTAAGAGTAAAGGATGTTGAATCTTCTCATGGGACGAGTACGTAAAGTAGGTTCTAAGGTCAAGACGACGAGGAGTGCGAAGACGAGATTCCTACAGATAAATAAGTTCCCGTGATTTTTAAAACCTCTTTTCCATGGCTTTACTTTCTTGTTTGCTTGAGGACAAGCAAACTCTAAGTCTGGGGGAGTTGATAACATCGTATTTTTACCTATTATAGCTATTTTTTCCTATGATTTTGAGAAGAGATTGGGGTTATGCTTGGGCAAAAGAGCCATTTATCATCCATTTCAGGTTTAAGAAGGTTTTAGAGGTTTCAAGGCAAAATGGACAAAAGGAAGAGGAAAACCCGTTTTTAGACAGTTTCAGATCAAATGTATGGCACCTTTTGAGGGACCTCCCGATACTCAATTTTGGAGTTCTTAGTGTCTATCGAAAGCCAGAAGTGTCAAGTTTCACCTCAAGAAAGGATCAACATATTCCCTTTAGCCATTTGGGAGATATCATCCGAGGAGTGAAGCCCCGTCACGACCGGTCACAAAGGGTCGTGACCGGTCTCGACCTCCTTGGCACGACCGGTCACGAGGGGTCATGACCAGTGCCTCCCACCTTGACACGACCGGTCACAAAAGGCTGTGACCGGTCTGAAGCTAGCCGACCTGGCTCAAGAAAAATTACAGTAAATATATTTTCATAAGTATATAATTTGATTTTTTTCTAAATTATTCCAATTTTTTAAGTAATTCACTTTACTAACTACATATACTTTCAACCATTATAATGAAATTTTGATTACTCTAATATTGTTATTCGGCGAAACCTTTCTGATATTTTAAAGGCCACTTATTTATGGTATTGGAACAGTAAAGAGTAAGTATGAAATGGGAATAGATCATTTGGGTAATAAAAATACTACTGAGACATTTTTTTTTTTTAAAAGGACAAGAATCTCGGGTAACAGTAAGAGATCTAAACATTTGGGTATATAAATTCAATTCTCAAATTCTCACTAATTTAGATAAGGGTTGAATATGGAACGGGTATGGAACCACTTCGAGACATGTATTTTGGAAATATCGGATAATTGTTTAAAATATTCATAAAATAAGGAACGAGTAACTATCCATTTCGAGACGGGTATTTTTAAAATTTTGGATAATTTTTTAAAATATTTAGAGAATTATAAATTTTTTGGATAATTTATATTAATTTTATAAATATTTAATATTCAAATGGGAATACGAGCATCCTATCCAAAATCTTACTCAATCTCTTATAATAAAAAATATCAAATGGGTAATTATTTAAAATAAAAAAAGTTATGGGACACAAAATTTCTGATGGATACGAGATAAGACAATTTTTTGTTCCAAAATATATATGGATAGGTGATATATCATGATTTTTACTAGTTTTTAACCATGATATAAGTCTTATTTATAAAGTACTTTGGTATTTCTAAAATCTTTTTGAGTCTTTTGCAGGTTTATGTACGTTTTGGGCTTCCGTGCGAATTTGGTGCGATTTTGGAGCAAATTCGGACAGCTATCATGGTGCTGGTGTCGGTTGACACCACTAGAGGACGAAATTTCTGTACGAGTTTTGTACGAGTTTTGCACGAATTACAGATTTACCCCAGAAGTTTTCCAGATTTGCAATTAAGCCCATACCGTGTTTTTAGACTATAGATAGGATTTTTAGGTCATTGTTTAGACCTATGTTTTATTTTACACTTGATTATTCACAGAGACTTTTTCAGTGTTTTCATAGAGAAGATTTTTCATACTCTTTACTTCTTCTCTTGATTTATTTTATGACTTCTATTATATTCATGATGTTTGTTTCAAACATCATGTCTGAGTAGATCCCTTGTTAGGTTTAGGAATTTTCACAAGGGATTTCATGATTTGTTAGGTTTAACACTGGTTAAAATTTAAACTTATTAGTTCTTCATCTAGGATTGTACTTAATGCTTCTTTTAGCTTGATCACCTAGAAGTATGATATTAGGTTGTTAAATTGGCGCGACAGCGTGATTTATAATCTGAACTAATCCTATGAGCATGTTAGAAATTCGCAACGATAGTTGGTTTAGATAACTTGTGAACATATCAAACTTTTACTTAAAGCTTGTCAGAACTTTAGGATTCGCAACGACAGTTGGTCTCTTAGGTTTAAGACATAGATAGTTTTCGCAACGACAGTTGGTTAGCTGTGCATTAGTGATTTGAGTTCTAGAACGGTTTTTAATTAGATCTTGACCAGTTGTTTATTCCTGCTTTGACTGATTTCCTGAGAAGTTCCCTAGACCTGACGTTTTTCCCCACTTGATTACATCCTTATTTACTTTGTTTGCATTGTCTTTCAATATATCTTTATTGCTTAGCTGAGCTTGAAACGAACACGTCTATTGTGAAGCTGCAGAGTCTCTATGGATTCGATCCCTAAGTACTACCGTGATCTCTTAATTTGAGAGAGTAGCTTTAGGGTTAGTTTGACCACGATCAAATTTTGGCGCCGTTGTCGGGGACTCTTTTGAGTTTTCAATAGACTTAAGTGTAGAGTTCAGTCTAAGTTTTTTATTTTCAGTTTACTTACATCGTTCTTTTGTTTTGTCTGTTGTGTTTCAGGTGTATGCCTAACCGCTATACTCGAAGCAACAAAGACAATGAGCTTGTAGTTCTTTCGAATCAAGAGGTTGAAAAGTTAGAGTGCGAGATCAGAAAAGCAGAGAAGACAGTTGAAATGGTTGGTCCTGTGATACTACGACCAGATGATGTTGGAGTTCTTAGAGACCAAGAGGGTCATATTCGCAACGAGCAAGGACATAAGCTTGATGCAGTAGGCAACGTGATTACCGAGGTCGAAGGTGTCGATCGACACCCACCCCCTGGTGTCGCTCGACACCAACCGCCGGTAGCTGTAGGAAAAATTGCTGCAGGCGCAGAGAGTTAGGACTCTTGGAGATTACAACAGGCCTGATGAGTTCTATGCGAACAGGTCTGCAATTCATCTTCCTTCCTTCGCGAGGACCGAATTCGAGATAAAGCCGTCCTACTTTACTCTAGTTGGACAACACCCTTTCTCAGGTTTTCCTCATGAGCACCCTATGGATCACATTGAGAGGTTCGAGGATTTGGTGACTAGCATGAAGATCGATGGAGTCAGCTATGACTATCTTTTCTGTAAGCTCTTCCCACACTCTCTTATTGGTGAAGCATCTTATTGGTTGAAGCAGTTACCAACCTGATCTCTTACGAGTTGGGACAATACTAAGAAGGTGTTTCTTCGAAACTTCTATGATGATGCACGGTCAGAGGACTTACGGAATAACATCTCTCAGTTTACGCAGAGGCCGACTGAAGCGTTCAAGGCTGTGTGGGTACGTTTCAGAGCTTATCAGAGAGATTGTCCGCATCATGGTTTCTCCCAGGTTCAGTTGTTGGGTATTTTCTTCAGAGGTGTTGACTGGAGGTATTAGATGGCTCTTGATTCTGCGAGCAATGGGAATTTCAATACAAGGTCCCCTGAAGAAGCTTATGAGCTGATTGAGAACTTAGCGTCTAGCAATAGCACCAAGAATGCTGATTTTGAGCGATATAAACAGGCTGGACGCATATATGGGAAGCAAATTGCTGAGTTGAAGACAAAGCTGGATTCAGTCCATAACATCCTGGTGAATAAAAAATTAGTTCAGTTTGCTACAGAGGTTGAGACTTTTAACCCAGTGGAAGGTTTTGAGGAAAAGAATGTCAACTATGGAGCTGGATATCAGGGTCAGAGGTATGGTACTGTACAAAAGAGCAACTTCTCAAGGAACTATGGTTCTTCATCTTACCACACACCTCCTGCACCAACAAAGCAGAGAGAGATGAAATCAATGATTGAGCAGATACTGGAGGGTCAGCAGAGGATCACAGTTGATTTTAATGGGAAGATTGATGCTTTGTATACTGATTTTCATGGGAAGCTCGAAGCTTTGAGTAGTCACGTCAAGCTGCTGGATGTTCAGGTTGCACAGACTGCTGAGTCTATCAAAAGACGAGAGGGATTCCTTCCTGGAAGGACTGAGAACAACCCCAACCGTGCCTGCAATGTCCTTTGGGTGGGAACTAGAGATGAATTTGTGGAGTTAGAAGCAATAGAAGCAGATTTTGAGGATCGGACTCTAGTGTCGACCGACACCATCAGACAGTGTCGGTCGACACCAGCACCCACGACAGAGGATCGACACCCACCTAGTGTCGTTCGATACCATTCGTCATCTGAGACACCAACTTCTGAGAAGCTGCAAACTTCAAGGGAAAGGGCCTATAAGCCTAAGGTTCCCTTTCCAAACCCTAGGAAGTCTAAACAGGAGATGGAGGAAGCAAGATGCAAAGAAATGATGGATAAGGTGATGATTGAGCTACCTCTAGATGATGCAGTCAAGCTTTAACCGCTACTCAAGAGATATGTTAAGAGAATGGTTACTAATGGTGTGACTCCTGAGGAAGGAGCTTTGCTTACCAAGGACATTAGTGCAATTTTCTTAAATGAGACCCCATAAAAGAGGAAAGGAAAGCATAAGGAAGCGATTGTTTCTGCACCAATTAGTGCCATGGTTAAGCAGGATTCCAGAGAAGCTGCCTGATCCATGAAGTTTTGAGCTCGATTGCTCCATCTCCACAGGAAGATTTTCTAATTCTCTTTGTGATCTGGGCTCGAGTGTTAGTTTGATGCCTTATTCTGTTGTTGTTCGCCTTGGGATGACTGTTTTCAAGCCTACGAGGATTTCTCTTATTTTGGCTTATCGATCCAAAAGGATTCCAGAAGGTGTCTTAGAATATGTTATAGTGAAAATTGGTGACTGCTTGATTCCTACAGATTTTGTGGTGTTAAAATATAACGAAGAACCTAAGGATCCTCTTATTCTGGATAATGCGGGATAATGCAAAATGAAACTCAAATGCCCATTTTAAAAGTCTTAGACTTCAAAAGATGAACATTCATACAATGTTTCTTGATAAATCTCAAGGGATGCTAACTATATCTCTCTAAAACTAAGCTTCAAGGTTCAAGTCTCCAATTCACCTAAAAAAGACTCAATACTTATGCAAATGCAAGACATGAAGTCTAAGACTTTTAAAATGCGGGATAATGCAAAATGAAACTCAAATGCCCATTTACACTTCTAAATGAAGCTAAATGGAACAAAAGCTGATAAATATGATTGTTAAAAACATGTAAAATAAGTAGATATCAAACTCAAATGAATGGCGATTAGTGAAGCCATCACGTATCAATCTACAGTCTGCATCACTTCCTCTCCCTTGAAAAGGTTTTGACTTCGAAATTGTACAATCTGCACCAAGAGAAAGCAAGTAATTAGCTCTCATTCGTTTTTGGGAGTCTAGATAGTTACCTTGGGTTTTAATTGGAGGTGGAGAATCTGGTGGTTTCTCTTTGATGACAATGCTGTATTCATCTCTAGGTAATTGATTGTGAACCAGAACTACTTCAGCTTGAGTTAATTCTCCTAATTCACGTATTGTTGCTTCTTTGGGTGATTCTCGGATTTGCACTTGTTGTGGTAGTTCTTGATAAAATGGTCAAACTTCATTGACTTGGCCATTTCGGGCATGTCATTAAGTTTCAATTAACAAGACACGATTACGGGTTAACTTTCCGTTAGCAATGTCCGTTAAACCAAAATGACGTCATTTCATTAAAAAAATAAAAAGCAAAAACTGAGGCCATGAGGAATCAAACTGCTGACATTTTTGATCCATATAAAACTCTCAACCATTGAGCCATGATAATATTTTGAAATTATAACAACATGAACATATATATATATAAATATATATATATATATATATATATATATATATATATATATGCAATTAATTCAAAATAACAAAAGTAAAAAAATGTTATTGTGGTTCAATGGTTATTTTTAGTTTTGTTATTTTAATTAATTGTGTGTATATATAGTTAACATTTTTAATTAAACCACATTTTTTAGTTTTGTTATTATTAATTAGTTGCGTACATATATATAACATAATCTCCACCAAAAAAAAATAATAAGAAAACCAAAACATTTTATCATAGTTCAATGGTTATTATTAGTTTTGTTATTTTTAATTAATTGTATGTATTATATATATATATATATATATATATATTAAACATTTTTAATGAATCCACATTTTTTAGTTTTCTTATTTTTAATTAGTTGCGTATATATATATAATAAAATCTCCACCAAAATATTTTTTAATAACAAAACAAAAAAAATGTTATCGTGGCTCAACTATTATTATTAGTTTTGTTATTTTTAATTAACTATGTATATATATAAATATTTAATTAATCCATATTTTCTGTTTTGATCCCTCACGGCCTCAGTTTTTTCTTTTTTTTGTTTATTAATAAAACAACGTCGTTTTGGTTTAACGGAGACTACAGAAAGTTTACCCGTGATCGTGTCATGTTAACAAAAATTTAACGTCATGCCCAAAATGGCCAAGTCAATTAAACTTGACCATTTTATCAAGAAGTCAAACCAAACTTTAGGATTTAAATAGCATTTCGAACATTCATGTTTTTTCATCCACAATTCGAAAGTTCATGTTTTTTGTGACATTTTTCCCAAAAAAATTAGAGTCTAGAGTATGCAATTTGGGAAACCTGGATTACATTTTCCTCCTTGCATGTGAAAACAATATTCACTTCTAAACTAACAATCTTTAAGATATATAGCTTCTTGAGAACTAGCATTGGATCCTCGGTTAGGTCATTAGACGATAATTAAACAAATTCAATTCGAAAAGGGAGTTGAAGTTCATCAGCTAGTACTTTTCTATCTTTGTTTCAAATCTTCACTAGTTTAGTTATAGGAAACCGTAAACAAAATCAACTCCTCCAAATGTTTCTGTAACGCCCCGACCGCCACCGTCCGTGAGCCCCCACACCCTCTCTAGGCCCATGGGCCCCACCCTCGTCCGACGGTCGGTTTGTTATTTTTAGAGGCTCTAAAGACTTGTTTACTGTCCCTACAAATCACCACATGTTCTTTCCCCGTGTTTTGGCCTCACTCAAACGGTACCGACAATCACTTCCCGGTAGGTCACCCATCTTAGTGCTACTCCAGTCCAAGCACGCTTAACTGTGGAGTTCTGACCGGATGGTTGACGGAAAAGATAAGTGCACTTTGGTGACATAGGTAGCCAAATCAATTCTCTTAAGCCTCTCATCATGCACCACCATATACCAGAAACCGGGATGTTACAGTTTCATTTGGGCCCCGAGCGACAAATCAATATTTTCTCTCCAAGAAATCACATTGATGAGATCAACACACTTCCTTTTATTTTTTAATTGGACAATGTCTCTATCTGTATCTAATGATCAATGAAGAAAGAATCTTTTCTTCAAATTCATTCACTAGAGATGCAAAGATCTTAAGAACATGCTGATCAGCCTTCTCCTTAGCCCACACGCTTCACAAATGTAGATTTTGGTTTTTGAACTCCAAAAACTCCCCCAAACTTAGAGTAATCTCATTATTATAACAGATACAAAACAAAGACTTGAAAATGCATCCGCCTTAGGGTTTGGGTTCAGCTTTGTCGTTGTAAAGATCCTCTTGATTCCCAGAATAATCTTGAGCTCTCAATCTGGCTTCCATTTCGAGACTTATAAGGTCCCTAAGACTCACTAATGTGTCATACACGGCCTTTCAACTGGTCTGGATTTATAGATTCAAATCGTAGCTTCACGAAAGAGATCGTCACGTAGTTGTGCAAAATCAGCGGAACCTCATTCTTGCTTCTCTATCTTCTCCGTTTCCATCTCTTTCTCACTCTTATTTTGATACAATGGGAAATACAGGATAAGAGCGACACAGAGATGGAAACAAATAAGATATAGGAGAAAGAAGTAGGATCCGTTAATTTCGCACAACTACGTGACGATCTGTTCCGCGAAGCTAAGCCATTTGAATTGATGAATCCAGAGCAGTTGAAGGCTGTGCGCATTAGCGAGTCTTAAGAACCGTATCTTTCTCGAATTGGAAGCCAGATGGAGAGCTCAAGGTTCTTCTGGAATCTACATGAACTTCACAATGACAAAGCTGAACCCAAACCCTAAGGCGGATGCATTTTCAAGCAGTGATACCACAAAGAGCTGAGAGCTCACACACTTTTTCATTAAACATTTCTTCCTTTAAAAAAAAACATTCCTGGACGAATTGTTGGAAATGAGTGCAAGTTTCATCTTCGTTGTTTTTCTCTTCATTACAAATATACATATTTGTGTGTGTCTGTGTTTATTTTGAGTTTTTCGTTGTCTTATGTTATATAGTGATGAAAGGATGCGAAAGTTTATTTCTTTAAGGGACATTTTGTTCTGAATTACAGTAAGTCAAAACAACAAAATAATTGGTTTTGATTGGTGACACGTAGTATGAGGTTTTAAAATGGTACAAAATATAATGTTTCCGACTACAGTTAGTCATGGTTTTAAATTACAGCTAGTCAAAACAATAAACTAAGGTTCTGATTAGTGACATGTAGTTTGACGTTTTAAAATGGCACAAAATATAATTTTTCCAACTACAGCTAGTCATGATTTTGAATTATAGCTAGTCAAAATAATTAACATGGTTATGATTTGAGAGGACCGCACTCGTTTTTTTTTTTTTTTTTTAATTTATATAAATTAATTATTATTCCCATAAATAATAATTACTACCCCAAACAATTAATATTCAACTAATCATGAATAATAATTACTTACTCCAACAGTAAAAATACATTTTTAAATTGTTCATCCGTAAGGATATTAGATCGATTGATCTTTCCAGAATACGACGACTTGAGTTGAGAGTCGAAGTTGGTCTGTATAGCCACCTTGGCTTTCATAGACAATTTCTGTTGTCTATAACGGTTCTTGATAACAAGAATCCGAACTTGAGATCGTTCGACCCTTTAATCCGTTCAACTCGTAGTGCCCATATCTTGTCCTGAATGTCGTCTTCCGGATATCCACCTCATCAATAGGAATTTGATGATATCCTGACGCCAAGTCAATCTTAGAGAACCAAGTAGCCCCTCTCAACTGATCCAACAACTCGTCGATCCGCGGAAGAGGATACCGATTCTTCACTGTGACTCGGTTAAGCCCTCGGTAATCGATACATAACCGAAAACTCCCATCCTTTTTCTTTACAAACAGCACCGGTGCTCCCCACGGTGAACTGCTCGGACGGATAAAACCCTTATCCAACAACTCTTCCAGCTGCTTCTTCAGCTCCGCCATCTCTGCTGGAGCCATCCGGTACGGAGCCTTGGATATCGGCATCGTGCCTGGTTCCAGCTCAATCGTGAAAGGATCAGACCGAGACGGTGGTAACCCCTGCAACGACTGAAAGACATCTTCGAACTCCTGAACAACAGGAATATCCCGCATCGTAGCCTCTCCAACAGTCTCTGGGGTAATAATAGTCGCCAGATAAGCTTCACAACCTCGCTCGATCATTTTCTCAGCTTGCATTGCCGAGATCACGAGACTCCCGGTTGTAGGTCTCACTCCCTGGTAGACCAACCTACCTCTTTCTCTTTCGAACACGACACGCCCCCGGTGGCAATCCAGATGCGCTCTGAACTTTCCCAGCCAATCCATACCCAAGATGACATCATACAGCTCCACGGAGCAGATGATCAAATCTGCTGGCATAGAGTCCTCGGCCACCTGAACATCCACGTTCTTAACCCGACCAAGACTACTCAAAAACTTCCCTCCAGCGACCTTAACAAACCCCACGTGCTCGCCCGGATTGCTCCGGATGCCGCACCTCTCCGCCAATTCTGGAGTAACGAAACAATGCGATGCTCCAGAATCGAACAAAACGTGAGATTCAATCCCTCCCACGATTAAGGTCCCTACATAACTTTCATATGCTAAGAACCCTAACCCAACTTACAAGGCAAATAACTCTTAACAAACAAGAATTTAACTCGAGTAATTCTAGAATTTTACCAGTGATCGGTTTGGAGCTCGGCTCTCCTGACTCCACCATGGTGAAAACCCTCGGTGTCACTGCAGCTCGCCTATCTGACGGTGCCGCCACTACCACTCCCTGCCGCAACCTGGGACATTTAGGCTTGATATGCCCTGGCTCATGGCAGTGGTAACACACCCGAGTATCCCCGACCGATCTGCCTTTCTGAGGGCAATTCGCAACCCTATGGTCCTTGCTTCCGCATCCGAAGCATCCCTGACCACCTAGGTTACCCTTAGAAGGGCCCTCCCACTTCCGCTTCTGTCCTTGCGCTGGCTTGTCGCCCTTGCTAGGACCGGTCTGATGTAGAGGCTTCCTTGCCTGAGGAATTGGGCTGACTACCACACCCACGTCTCTCAGACTCTCCTCAAGCAATGCGGCCTTCTCTACCAGATCCACCACTGTGTCAAACGATCTCATCAGGCACTAGTTCCTCAATTCGGCCCGAAGACCCATCAGAAACCGCCTCACCTGGGCCTGCTCATCGTCCAGGATATGACCGCCATACACTCTGAGACGGTTAAACTCCGCCTCATACTCACGAACCGTCCGGTTCCCTTGAGTCATCCCAAGAAACCGTCTCTCCATCCGATCCAATGCCTCTTGGGGAAAATATTTGGAGTTAAACTCCACAATAAAATCCTCCCAAGACATCTCTGCCTGGACCCTCCGGGCCGCAACACCTCTCCACCAGAGATGTGCGTCACCCTCCAGATAGTGGACGGCGAGATCCACTTGGTATCCCTCTGGGCTCCGGATCGAACGGAAATTCCGTTCCATCCTCATCCTCCACTCATCTGCCTCCTCAGGTTTGGCACCACCCTGAAAGAATCTCGTGCCAATCCTTTGCAGCTGCTCCATCATTTTGAGATATGATGGCCGCTCTTCCGCAACCTCAACCCTTGGTTGCACCTCAACTACCGGTGGTACCATTGGAGCCTGCGCTGGTACCCTCTCCGGCAACCCCTCCAACAGCAAAGCCAAGAAATTCGCGATAGGATCCCTTTGGGCCGGAACTACCCCTGCTGCCACACCCGCAGCACCCGATGGAACTCCAGCAACACCGGCACCAACACCGGCCACACCCTCCGTCCCAACTCGATCCGTATGCGAGTTCCCGACCTGCTCAACTGGAACACTCGGTGTCACGCTCTCCTCAACCACCGGAGCCCTCGCGTTCCTCCGATCGCGACCTCTACCCCCGCCGATACCACGACCACGGCCACGACCTCGACCTCTTCTAGCCATCTATACTTACACCACAAATAGTTAAGTAACACAATAACTTAACAGAAGAAAATAGAACAACTTACTGTGGAATCTCATCAAGGGCTCGGAGAGGATGATCTATAACTCCATACTCAACCAATCGACTAACTCACATAATCAATTCAAAAACGGTCTACTCATGCTACACATAGCACCAAAAATTAAATCAAATCCAATTTAATTTTTCTAAACCATCCTAGAACCGTAAATGCTCTGATACCAAACTGAAACGACCGCCCTCGTTTTGTTTTTTATAAATTATTAATTAATATTCCCATAAATATTAATTAATTTCCCCACTCAATTAACAATGAAACTAACCATGCATTACTTAATTAACTCCAATAATAAAACACCACACTTAAACATTTTAATTACTTATCCGTAAGGATATTTGATCGGTTGATCTTTCTAGAATACGACGACTTGAGTTGAGAGTCGAAGTTGGTCTGTATAGCCACCTTGGCTTTCATAGACAATTTCTGTTGTCTATAACGGTTCTCGTTAAACGAGAAACCGGACTCGAGATCGTTCGATCATTTATCCTTTGGATTACTTAATCACACGAAATAAATTATTTAACTCTTAAATAAAATACTTTCGCATAAAATACTTTTGCATAAATTCCTTAAACAATAAAAATACGAATACAGAAACACCAATTTTAACTGTAAGAAATTATTCAACTTTAATATAAAATACTTAAACAAACAACGAGTCGTAGATCAACCTCTCTTCCTCGCCTCGATTCCACAGTCACAACTTTTCTTTCTCTGCATCAAACAAAAGAGATGCATAAGTATTTCAACAAATACTTAGTGAGGCAATCCTCCCGTCTACAAGCTATACACACAAACGATTAAAATTATTCAACGCATTAAACACGAAAATACCGCAATAAATCAACCATCTCAAGAAACACTCGATCTAGATCCACCAGAGATCATACGGTCTACAATCATGCAAACACATCAAATAACTCAAACCGTTCAGAAGCTTACGGTCCTGCACTCACCTTTAGCCACACACGGAAATTCCTAAAACTTCCCGGAATGAATAGACTTCACTTCCCCAAACGCGCGCCTAACAAAAATCAAATATCAAAACTTAAGACACAAGAAACCAAAGTACCAACAAATTGGCCGACCAGAACGACCAGATCGATCGATCCTGGTCAGGATCGATCGATCCCACCTTGCCGAGAACCACAGAGAACGATCGATCCTGTTCGGATCGATCGATCCCAACCAGATCGATCGATCTCGCCTGGATCGATCGATCCTGGCCGGCCGTGAGCTTACCAGATCGATCGTCCACCCCCAGATCGATCGATCCTGGTTAAGATTGATCGATCTAGCCCTGGATCGATCGATCCAAGTGCAAACGCCAACAACGACTTGCACCACTCACACCGACTTGGCCACGCGATCGAACACCAACTCCTCAACCACAAACCACCACCATGGAGTCACGCTCAAGCACACTCTGCAACCAACACCGCTCACAACTCGTGGCCACAAACACCGCCACACCAACACGAAAACAACACCGACAACCTTAACAACCGGCTCCGTTGTCACCACGCTCAAGCCGAAACTCACCAACGACACCACCGTGACTCATACCCTCTGTTCCTCACACTAAACCATCATGAACCACATGATAAAAACAAAGAAGAGCAGAACCTTACCCTTTCTAACGGTGATAACAAAGGGTGCGAGAGAGAGCTTCGAAGCTTCACCGACACGGCAACTCCGTTCCCTTCACCTCGAGTCTCTCACGCCCAACACACACACAGCCACCAAGCTCTCCTTCTTTGGCTCTCCCACTCCCACACCCACACACAACAAACACAAGAGCCTCCTCTCCTTTGTCTCCACACAAAACTCAACCTCACTCTCTCAATCTCTCTTCCTCTTCCCTCTCTCTCTCTCTCTCTTTCCTTTTTCTATTGCAGGTGAAGTGTCGGCAATGATTCTGCAAGGAGGAATGGAGAAATAGCCTTAATGGCTAGAGTGGAGAGGGTGGGTGAGGGTGACTTTTAGGGGGTAGGATGCTAGGTAGGGAGGGTAGGATGCTTTGTGGGGGGGGGGTGGAGGCTGCTGGAAAGGTTTGGTTGCACAAACTGATTTAATCAGTTTAATTCTATTTAGGGGTTAGGTCCCTGAACTTCTCAAAAGTTCACAAACTAACCCCCAAACTTCCAAATCGATCTCGCACACCCCCTTATGGGAAAAAATGCGTGTAACCTCCAATTACCCCAGAAATTCCCAGAATATTCTTCCCGGAAAAATCTACGAATAAATCCCGGTTATAATTCCGAAATTCCATTTTCCGGAACACGGGCGTTACACTAACCATCTTTAAACTATGTAGCTTCTTGAGAACTAGCCTTGGATCCTCGTGTAGGTCGTTAGAGGATAATTAAAAAGATTCAATTCGAGAAGGGAGTTGAAGTTCATAAGGTAGTTCTTTTGAATCTTTATTTAAAATCTTAACTTGTTTAGTTGTAGGAAACCGGGAAAAAATAACTCCTCCAAGTGTTTCATTGAGGCCCAGAGCGACAAAACCAAAATTCCTCTCCAAGAAATCTTATTGATGAGATCGACAAAGTTCTAAGTTTGGTCAAATTCCAGCGCAAGATCTTAAGAACACGCTGAGCAACCTGTTAAGGTATAGAGAGGTACAAACACAACAATTTCACCACTTGGAACGTGTCAAGTCAACGCTTTTAACTTGTTTTATTAACAACATAACCTTCATACAAAGATCTATGTGTTTTTGTATTACACAACGTATTCTACCCAATAGGATTGACCCCAACTAAAAAAAATCGCTAATCTCCAACTAGATATCCTTTGAATCTACCCTCTCATAGATATCATATTCAAGTAAATAAACCCGGACTCCTACTTTGAATCTAACCGCTCATAGATGTCAATAACGAGTCAGTGATCACTCTACTTCTAAGCTTTATTCTTTAGCTTCGAAGTTTACAATCTTTGCAATATTGCCCTCGAGTGATAGTTAGCTCGTGGCCTCCTTTAAAAATACATATAGTAAACACCAAAAACCCTACCTCGAAGGATCTCAGCAAATCTCTACAAAGGAATAAACTTGCTTGTCAAGTTTATCATTTGCGTAAATGGCTGCAGAGAATATTCACCAAATCTCTACAACACATTCACATCAACAACTCTTCCAAGTCAGCTTGCACGTCCTTTGTCTTGTCACATTGTCCACTCTAGTTATGCCATGTCAGCTCCCGCATCCACTTCATCATGAAGCGTCCTTATGTGATCTGATGCAGCCTCATGATCCAAGCAGCTCGCTGATCCATAATCTGTATCTTCACAAATCACAACCTTCTCATTAGCCCACTCGCTTCACAAATGTTGATTTTGGTTTTTGAACTCCAAAACCTCTCTCAAACGTTAAAAAAGACATTTTAGTATTTAAATAAATAATTACTCTAAACCCTCATTATAGTTAGAATAATTACCCACGAGGCAAAGTTTTTGAAGCTTATTTATCCAAAGGCAAAAGAGGCTTTAGGCCCATTACAAGATAAATATTTTGGCATATTCGGAAAAACTCTTGACTAAAGAACAATCGTTCCAAAGAAAAAACCCTCTCTTCTCTCTCCTCGAAGTTCAACAGTAGATCTAGGTTTTTCCCCTTCTGCTTCCAGTTCTTCATCATCGCCGGAGACAATCCTTGGTGAACCCCGGGGTATGCGGCTTTCTTCTCCAGCAGCATGAGGTGTGGTGGAACCGGTTCCTGATGCAACTTGATGGCCCATTCCAGTGGTTTGTAAAAGCTCTTCTTGGTCAGGATCCGGTCAAGGACGCCGGTGTTACTTAGATCTGTCTTCTTCCCGCTGGGCTTCTCTGTTTAGGGCTATGGATTGCAGTGGAATTCAATAGTCGGTTTGGAGGGTCACTGCATGTTTGGTAATTAGCGGCAGATCTGTTCCGGATCTTTCCAGCTAGTCAGAGGTTTTCATGGTTGAATGTTTGTCTAGCCAGCAACCCTTTCTTACCTCCGTGATTGGATATTTTTTGACCAGATCTGAGGGTGGTTTTTCTTGGAGAAGGTAAAGTTGGCTCTCATTGCCGGAATTGAGGGTTAGTTGTAGATTCTTATCATTGCAAGGTCGGGGACTTGTGGAATTGGGCGTAGTTGTATAGAAATTTTCCCATTCTAGGAGGTCAGCTTCAGGTCTCAGGCTTGCAGCCGACATCAACTCACTGGCGGATCTTGTTGCTCCGGCAATGTGCTCGACATTGTAGGTAAATTTGCAAAGAAGTCAACTGCAATCGCCGGTATTAGTAGGAGTTGTTTTGTTTTGCTGCCATCCCGAACCATTCAGATCTCGTTTTCCGGTGACTTCACCATTTTATTTTTCTCCTTATTTTTTTATGTGGTTCTTCCCTGTATTCCCCTTGGTTTTCCATGTTCGGGTTTTTATCATTAAAAATTATTTTTTGACATACCCCCACGCAATCGCCGCTCATCACCTGCATTTCTCCTCGCCGTTTCATCTTCCGGTCTCACTGCTGGTACCGTGGTACGTTGACCAAGAGGTATAATTGATTTTTTTGTTTTGTGTTTTTTGATTGCTTACTACCATACCGACCTACATAGTTAAAAAGATCTTCATTTTTATATTTTAATTATATGATTTTCCTAGAAAATTTAGATATATATTTATCCTTCCCGAATATATCTTCACCATTAGAAAACCTGTTATTTTATTATTAGCTCTAGTGAAATTGTTGGGAAAGGTGTGAGTATTGTAGATAGGTATCTGTTTAATTAGATCTAGACATATCAGAATTTATAATTATATTTGTAATTAACTCTCTATTTGAGAGGTAAAATTGGTACATTTTTTAATATATCTCCACAAATCACTTCTTTAAACTCAGATCACTTTTCTCAAACTCGGTTTTTGTAGATTACTATTTTATAAAACATGTATATATAATTAAATAACATGATATATGTATTTATAATTTTTTTTTTGAAATGCATGATAAATTACAGTTGTTATAATGTAACATATGTTCATGCTATAAATTAATACTTTACATAAAAATATAAATGTAAATATTTGGCACACTATAAATTAAGTAAATATATTTTAACTAAAACGTAGATTACTCATGATGAATTTTAATTTTTTTAAATTGGATCTACAAAGAAATGTTGGCTTAGGTGCCAAAAAAAAAAAAAATATTGGATTTGATTTTTATTCCAAATCTTAATTGAACTGGGTTACTTTGACTCACATACATCATCTTCACCATACACGTGGATTTTTGTTGTTTTTTATTTTCTCTTGAAGTTAGTTAGTGGCATCATTGTGAAGCAAGATGACGTACTGTACATTCTAAGTGTGAAATCGAAAACTTGAAATTGTACAATGGGATACGACGAGGTTTTCGCGAGACATAGAAAGAAAAAATTGAGAAGAAATAACCATGATCCATTGGAGCACTGTCTATAGAAACATGAAGCAGTATCAAAAAGCATAAAATTACAACACGATTAAGATTGTTTGAATCCTGACTTGTGTTGTGTTGTGAACAATCACAATCTTGTTAGAAGTGTATTTCTCTGGATACTGATTCATGTTTCTATAGAAAGTGGTCCTACGGATCATGATTCTTTCTTCTCTATCTTCTCCGACTCTATATCCATCTCTGTTTCGCTCTTCTGCCTCGCCGTATCTCCCATTGTACCATTTGGAATTTTTGATTACACACTCATAATGTACCGTACGTTTTTTTGCTTCATAATGATGTCACTAACTGACTTCAAAAGAAAATAAAAAACAATAAAAATCCACGTGTACGGTGGAGATGATGTATGTGAGTCAAACAAATCCAATCAATTAAGACTTGCAAATTAAATCGACTCCAACATTTCTTTTCTTTTCTCTTTTTTTTTGTTTGGCAACTAATCACACATTTCTTACTAGATTCAATTTATACAACTTAAAATTCATCATGAGTATTTATTAGGGCTGTCCACCTCAGCAAGACTTATGACAACATCAGCTTCTGCTTCCTGTCACAACCTCTGCTTCCTGGCCCATCAAAAATCAAAGTTGCATTGGCTGAATGTAGGTGATAAAAACAACAGATATTTTCATCAAACAGAAAAGAGTCGGGAGGTAGAAATTCTATTCGAGAAGTTCAAAGGCTTGATGGTGTGGTAGTGAATTCACAAGAAAATATTAAATCAGAGGTTGAGCGGTTTTTCAAAGATTTTTTAGGCCATAGTATGTGGGAATATCTGAGCAGGAAATGAGATATCTTTTGAGGTTTGAATGTAGTCAGTTTGATGCGGATCAATTAACAAGAGTTGTTACAGAGGATGAGATCAAGAATGTGCTCTTTGATGGGGCTTTATTTCCCGGCATCGCAAAGAGCACATTCTTGATCTCATCCTCTATAACAACTCTTGTTAATTGATCCACCTCAAACTGAATACATTCAAACCTTAAAAGATTTCTCATGTCTTGCTCAGATATTCCCACATATCAACGACTCTATGGCCTAAAAATCATTGAAAAATGCTCAGCCTCTGATTTCATATTTTCTTGTGAATTCACTACCACACCATCAGGCCTTTGAATTTCTCGAATATAATTTCTTACCTCCCGTCTCTTTGCTGTTTGATGAAAATATAGGTTATTTTTATCACCTACATTCAGCCAATGCAACTTTGATTTTTGTCCTAAAAACTTTTCCTCCAACTCCTCTAGTCTTTGCCATCTAGCAAATGCTCTTGCTTCAATCCCCATAAAGAAGCACAATAACGTGCTATTGTGTTCATGTCAAATTTTGTATCCATGACATCATCAACGTCTTCGTAGTTCGTTTCTTGTCGTATAGAAAACCACACTCACGAACGATTAAAGAAAAATGTGAAATCATGAATCATAATCATTATCTAATTAATGTGCCCAAGTCTCTAGAACAAGAGACGAAAACTTTTTTTTTTTTTCTCTCTCTTTTTTTTTGATAATAAAAACAAAGTAGAAAACACAAAATCAATGAAGTATGTTTGATCTTCCGAAACAAATATAAGTGAAGACGAAAAGAAGAATCACTAATGAATTTATTATTATTATTTTTAGGAAAGTTTACTTAAACAATACAAAATTTAGGTGAAATGACCAGAATGTTTTGATGACAGATTTACTCGATGTAGCTACCGACTTAATTCTCTCACCTGATTTATGTGTTTCAATGGCTGATTTTATAAACTATTATAATTACTTAAATAGTCTTTCAGTGACAATATACTTATTGTTTGTCTAATGACTGATTTTTAATGGATGATTTATGTGTTTTTTTGGTGGCATGCATGTTTTCCATGTCATTATCAATTATATCAGCTCCAAAATTAGGTTTAATCTAGCCGCCATCTTTAACATTGTTCTTCTTGTTTGGAAGTGGCAAGTGAGAAGAAATGGCTAAGAAAGCCACACACTTGCTCTTTATGTAAACATGTTGGCCATAATGCAAAAACTTGTAAACTTAGATAATTTGAATTGAATTAAGATCCACGACGTTCTCCTTAATTTGGAGATCGAGTAAAGTGTGTGTTTTGTAATACTTGTGTTTTCCCTTCCATATAAGACTAGCTATGTGTTCCCTCGGTATGCATGTATTCCTTTCGTGGATTGGAACCTACATATTGGCGATCTCTGTTTTATGAGTGTAAGCGATTCAAGGTACCGATTTTGTTATTTGATTGTAATTTTAAAAACAAGATACCGATAACGATATTACAACAAATCTTCGGTAACTTGTTTAAAACCACCACAATCACTAGGGTTTTCGTTTTGAGGTATTTATTTCTTGTTTAAATCAGCCATAACTTGTTAAATACATACATAAATCAGTCATAACTTGTTAAGTACATACATAAATCAACAATAACCTAGAACAATATGCTACATAAATCAGCCATGAAACGTATAAACTTATTTTTACTATAGACAATCATAAATCAGTCATAACATGCTAAATACATACATAAATCAGTCATAAGACGAACATATATCAGTACCTCTTTTGTTATTTTTAGGTAAATTGTCCATACATGTCAGGTACCGTAATAATTAGTCGTAATATGATATATTAACTGTTTTTACGTATTTTAACTAACGTTTTCATCGATCTTTCGAGTCTTTGCTTTTGTTTTAGAGTCTTTTCAGGATAAAACATGTTCAAATGGAGTTTGAAGGCAAAAGGATCGAGGAAAGGAGGCAAAAGAGCAAGAAGAGCAGTTTTGAAGCTCAGATCGATCGATCCTAGTTTGGATCGATCGATCCTGCATTAGGAGAATGAGTGTGCTTCTTTGATCGACCAAAAGAGGCCAGATCGACCAGCCATCGACCAGATCGATCGATCCAGCTTTACGAGCATTTCCTGGATCGACCAGCCAAGTCCGGATCGATCGATCTGGACCAGATCGATCGATCCACACCCAGATCGATCGATCTGGTCCCTGCCGACAGTTTACCTTTTGACTTATGTTTTGTCAAGTTTGGTTTTATATACGAGTTTCAGAGTCATTATTGAGACATAACTTTCATTCTAGAGAGATAAACTTCTATTTTCTGCAGAGAGACTTCTCTCATCACCTCTCAAGAACTTGAAGAGACAATTTGCTACTTCCTTAATATTTAGAGAAGATTTCTTAACTCTTTTGTAATTTTATTCATATCTATGATCATGAGTACTTGCTATTTAAGTTTTTCTGTTTTCTTTGCTAATATGTTTGAGTAGTCTTTTTGTTGAACCTTGGATTCATAAGGGGGTTTCATGATCCATTGAACTAGACATAGATAGGGGTTTATCTTATAGAATTCTTCATCTATAGTTGTTCTTATTGCCTAGGCTGAATTAATCACTTAGTCTTTGATTCAGGGTTTAATCTATATTCCAAAAGTTTATAGGTTGCTTGATAGAACATAGATGAGTGTATCGTCCTTAGCCAACGAGAGTTGATGTTAAGGCGATCCGTGAACAAATTGAACCCGCTTGTTAATGCTTATTTAGTAGTTTAAGTTCAAACGACAGTTTAGACACTTAACTTGCTAGATAATGTAATTGATGCCACGAAAGTGGATTAGTTATTCATTCATGTTTGAGTTCGAGAATGGTTTCTAACCATCCCCTGAATAATTGGCTAGTTCAAGATACTTGATCCCCCGATAAGAATCCTTGGTTTAACATCTCTTTTAATCGTTCTTTACATCGTTTTAAATTGCTATCTTTTATGCTTTTTCACATCAAACAATCATATCTCTGTCTTAGCTTAATTTCATTCATTAAGAATCGTAGTGTAACTCTTGGTCTCTGTGGATTCGATTCCTAGATTACTACAACATTTGCTGTGCACTTGCAGTAGTTTATAGGGTTAAAACATTGTGTATCAAGTTTTTGGCGCCGTTGCCGGGGACCAATTGCGTTACCTTCGAATCTAAGATTGAAGTTTAGTCTAAGATTTACTAACTTTGTTCTGTTTTTGCTTGCTTGTGTGTTTCAGGTGAATGCAAACGAGAAGCAAAAGCGCTAGCAACGTCCTACAACTTACCAACCAAGAATTAGCAAGGACAGAACGCGCTAACAAAGCTACAAAGAAGAAGTCGAAACAAGTCGTCATGGATGATAACGTCGACAACCGAGCACAAGCTGAGGCTCAAGCTGCTCAGGCTGAAGAGATCCGCATCATGCGACAACAGCTTCGGCAGTTGCAACAGCAGCAAGCGCAGCAGAATCCGCGTGCTATTGGGGATGTAGATACACCCCACACTTTCTACCAAAACAGGGCAGCTATTTGTCCACCGGAGATTGCGAGGCAAGATTTCGAGATCAAGCCTCAGATGATAGCACTGGTAGAAAGACATGTGTTTCATGGATTACCCGCTGAGAATCCAATGGATCACATCAAGAACTTCGAGGAGATTTGCAGCACTACTAAGTCGAATGGAGTTCCCGCTGATTACCTCAAGTGCAAGCTTTTCCGTCACTCCTTGGCAGATAAAGCACTGAGATGGCTCAAGTCACTACCTCCTGGTTCGTTGAGGTCTTGGGATGAATGCAGAGCAGCCTTCTTGGATCATTTCTACACCAAGTCCAAAACAGCCTCGCTCAGGAACAAGATCGCTACTTTCACCCACTATCCCGGCGAAACTTATTGCGAAGCTTGGGAAAGATTCAAGGAATACCGTAGAGAGTGTCCGCACAATGGGTATTCAGATGAGCAGATTCTCAGCATCTTTTACGATGGAGTTGAATGGGATTTCAGGAATGCCCTCAATGCTGCGAGCAATGGAGATTTCATGACTAAGAGCATTGACGGAGCATATCAACTGATAGAGAACTTGGCTGCTAGTTCTAACAATCGCTGTCCTGAGTATGATCGCTCCAACAAAGGCAAAAATGCGGAATCTCAGAAGATTGAAGAATTGAACGCAAAAGTGAGTATGTTGATGAAGGCGAATCAACGAGGTGTTCAGTTCTGTGATGAGGGGACAGAGGCTGTTTTCTGTCAAGAAGTTGCTACTGATGAGATTGGCGAGTCACAGGAAGTGAACTATGTGAATAATGGACAGGGGTTCGTGCAAAACAGGGGATTCAACCAGAACTACCGAAGTCACCCCAACTTGTCCTACAGAAGCACAAATGTCAAAAACCCCCAAGACCAGGTTTATCCAAGGCAAGGGAATCCTCAAGCGCAACAATTTCAAGGAAAACCATTCGTACCAAATGTGGGAGGAGCTGGTCCTTCTCAAGGGTTTTCAGGGCAAGCCAACATGCCAAACCAAGGATTTCAGAAGACCTTCCCTCAGAATTTTCAAACGAAACAGTTCGTGCCAAACCAAGGGCAGAACAAATTTCAAGGTGGATTTCAGCAGAAGCAGCCATTCAATAACTTCCAAGGGAGTAATCCAGTTGCATTTCAAGCTCCTGCGACTTCTGCAAATGATTCTCAAGATGAGCTCAAGGCTCTTATGCAGCAACTTCTCCTTCAGCAGCAAAAAGGTTCCAATGAGATCAATGCAAAGGTGGATAATATGTACAATGATCTCAACAGCAAATATGAAGCAGTCTCCACGCATATGAAGCTACTTGACACTCAAGTTGCTCAAACGGCTGAAGCGGTGAAGAGACAACAAGGAGTCCTTCCAGCGAAGGGAGAGCAGAATCCTAGGAACGAGTTTGTCAATGCCATTACACTTAGGAATGGAAGAGTTCTAGAACCTGTGGAGCGGAAAGATAAGAGAGCAGATGTGGTGGTTGATCTGGAGGAGAAAGATGAACCAGAAACTGAGAAAGTCACTGATCCTATAGAGAAGACTAATGAGATACCACCTGCGCGAGTCTATACCCCGAGAATTCCTTATCCTACTCGCCCCAAGAAATCACGCAAGGACTTGGAAGAGGCGAAGTGTAAAGAGATGCTGAGTACTCTTGAGGTGAAGCTGCCTCTTGCTGATGCAATACAAATGATGCCTGCGATGAAGAGGTATATGAAGAGCTTGGTGACAAGTAAAGTAACTGATGAAGAGGACTTTGTCAAAGTTACAAAAGACTGCAGTGCTGTTCTTCAAAACAAGAGTATAAAGAAGCTTGGAGATCCTGGACGTTTTGTCTTGTCAGTACAGATTAGAGCGATGATGTTCGCATGCTC
The DNA here is from genome assembly GCA_963667165.1 of Barbarea vulgaris. NCBI lineage: Eukaryota > Viridiplantae > Streptophyta > Magnoliopsida > Brassicales > Brassicaceae > Barbarea > Barbarea vulgaris. Next base: position 5,164,132 of record OY763891.1, read on the forward strand.
TTTGTGTGATCTAGGCTCGAGTGTCAACTTAATGCCGTACTCTGTGGCTAAGCGACTTGGGTTCACTGACTTCAAGCCAACAAAGATATCTTTGATATTTGCTGATCGTTCTGTGAAGCTACCAGTTGGCATTCTAGAGGACCTACATGTGAAGATTGGCAATACACTCATCCCTGCAGATTTTGTGGTTCTGGAGCTGGCTGAAGAACCTAAGGATCCTCTCATTTTGGGAAGACCATTCCTCTGCACTGCGGGAGCGATGATAGATGTTCGTAATGGACGTATTGATCTCCACCTGGGAGACATAATCATGAAGTTTGAGATGGACAAGTTGCTGAAGAAACCCATGTTAGATGGACAGACATTCATGGTTGATGATTCGATGGATATCTCTAATGAAGTGGCTGGAGAGTTCTTGGTAGAAGATCCGTTAGAGATTGCTCTGACGCAAGCCGAGACTGGATATGGGTACTTAAGCGAGGATACAGCTGGGTACGTCGAGCTTCTGGATTTAAGCCAGACAATCGGTAGGATGGTCGCCTACAACAGCTTGAATGATGCTGCAGAGAAATCTCCAACAACCGCACCTCCTGCCAATCCGTGGAGCGAGCTGAAAGCTCCAAAGGTTGAGCTCAAAACACTTCCAGCTGGCCTAAGGTACGCGTTTCTTGGTCCTAACTCTACTTACCCTGTGATCATCAATGCTGCTCTGAATAATGCTGAAACTGCTCTACTTCTATGCGAACTTAGAAAGTACCGTAGAGCGTTAGGATATTCACTTGATGATATCACTGGGATTTCACCTGATCTTTGCATGCATAGGATACATCTTGAGGTTGAATCAATGACTTCTATAGAACATCAGAGGCGGTTAAACCCGAATCTCAAAGATGTTGTAAAGAAAGAGATAATGAAACTTCTAGAGGCGGGTATCATATACGCTATTTCAGATAGCACTTGGGTAAACCCTGTCCATGTTGTGCCAAAGAAAGGTGGTGTAACAGTTGTTAAGAATGAAAAGAACGAGTTGATTCCAACTAGAAATGTTACATGGCATAGGATGTGTATTGATTATAGAAAGTTGAATGCTGCTACTCGCAAAGATCACTTTCCTTTACCTTTTATTGATCAAATGCTTGAGAGATTGGCTAACCACCCTTACTACTGTTTTCTAGATGGTTATTCTGGTTTTTTTCAGATTCCTATTCATCCAGATGACCAGGAGAAGACCACATTCACATGTCCTTACGGCACTTTTGCTTATCGCAGAATGCCATTTGGTTTGTGCAATGCTCCAGCGACATTCCAGCGATGCATGATGTCGATTTTCACTGACATGATTGAGGACATAATGGAGGTTTTTATGGATGATTTTTCTGTTTATGGATCTTCATTTTCTGTTTGTCTTTCTAATTTGTGCAGGGTACTGAGGCGATGCGAGGAGAAGCATCTTGTGCTGAACTGGGAGAAGTGTCAATTCATGGTCAGAGATGTGATTGTTTTAGGACACAAGATTTCAGAGGAGGGTATTGAAGTGGATAAAGCAAAGATTGAGGTGATGACAAGCTTGCAACCTCCAAATTCTGTCAGGGGAGTTTGTAGTTTTCTGGGACACGCTGGTTTCTACACAAGATTCATAAAGGACTTCTCCAAGATTGCTAGACCTTTAACTCAGCTGCTGTGCAAAGATGTGAAGTTTGAATTCGATAGTGCTTGCTTAGAGGCCTTTCACACAATCAAAGGAGCACTCATCAGCGCACCAATTGTCCAACCACCAGATTGGGAGCTGCCGTTCGAGGTTATGACTGATGCTAGTGATTATGCAGTAGGAGCTATTCTGGGACAGAGGAAGGAAAAGAAGCTTCATGTCATCTACTATGCTAGTAGAACCCTCGATGATGCCCAATGCAAGTATGCGACAACAGAGAAAGAACTTCTGGCTATTGTGTTTGCTTTTGAAAAGTTCAAGTCCTATCTTGTGGGGTCCAAGGTGATTGTGCACACCGATCATGCTGCTTTGAAGTACCTCCTTACTAAGAAAGATGCCAAACCAAGATTGTTGCGTTGGATACTGTTACTGCAGGAATATGATCTTGAGATCAAAGACAAAAGAGGAATCGAAAACGGTGCTGCTGATCATTTTTCCAGGTTACATATCAATGAAGAAGTTCCATTGGATGGTAGTCTCCCGGTGGAGAACGTCTATGCCATCACCATTGGGACCGCATATGACAGCACCTCCTCCCTTCCTGAGATACCTTGGTTTGGTGACTTTGCAAACTTCTTGGCTGCAGAGAAGGAACCCGAGAACTTTGTTGGATACAGAAAGAAGAAGTTCCTGCGAGAAGTTAGACGTTACTTCTGGGATGAGCCGTATTTGTACAAGCAGTGCTCAGATGGTGTATTCAGGCGTTGCGTTTCTGAGGAAGAAGTTCCCGGTATCCTCTTTCATTGCCATGGCTCGACCTATGCTGGACACTTTGCTACGTTCAAGACAGTGTCCAAAGCTCTACAAGCTGGTTTCTGGTGGCCGACAATGTTCAAAGACGCCAATGCTTTTGTTTCCAGGTGCGATTCTTGTCAACGGCAGGGAAATATAAGCAAGAGGAATGAGATGCCTCAGAATTTTATCCTTGAGGTTGAAGTGTTTGACGTATGGGGAATTGACTTTATGGGTCCTTTTCCATCTTCCTTTGGCAACGAATACATCCTTGTCGCCGTCGATTATGTCTCCAAGTGGGTTGAAGCGCTGGCTAGCCCGACTAATGATGCCAAGGTGGTCATAAAGATGTTCAAATCTGTGATCTTTCCAAGATTTGGTGTACCGAGAGTTGTGATTAGCGATGGTGGGTCTCACTTCATCAACAAACTCTTTGCGGGGCTGTTGAAGAAGCATGGAGTCAAGCACAAGGTCGCCACTCCCTATCATCCGCAGACGAGTGGACAGGTGGAAATATCGAACAGAGGGATCAAGAGCATTCAACAGAAGACGGTGAACACAACGAGGAAGGACTGGTCCCTGAAGCTTGATGACGCGCTTTAGGCGTACAGGACCGCATACAAGACACCGCTGGGAACTACTCCGTTTCATCTTGTCTATGGGAAATCGTGTCATCTTCCAGTGGAGCTTGAATACAAAGCCGCATGGGCGGTAAAGTTGCTGAACTTTGACATCAAACCGGCTTCTGAAAGACGGTTGACGCAATTAAACGAGCTGGATGAGATTCGACACATGGCTTATGAGAATTCACGTATTTACAAGGAACGAACTAAAGCCTACCATGACAAGAAGATCATTCCTCGGGACTTCGCTGCAAATGAACAGGTTCTACTTTTCAATTCCCGTTTAAAACTTTTTCCTGGCAAGTTACGTTCACGATGGTCTGGCCCTTTCACTATCAAGGAAGTCAGACCATATGGAGCTTTTGTTCTAGTGAATGCTGCAGGTGAAGAATTTGTGGTTAATGGTCAACGTCTGAAGCCATACCTCGCAGACACTGTCATCACTGAAGGAGACAACATCCCTCTCAGTGATCCTCCTCTAGCCTAAACGGCGTCTGAGTCAAGCTAACGACTTAAAACAAGCGCTTGGTGGGAGGCAACCCACCGGTAAGTGTATATAACGTTGTTTTCTTTTATTTATAGTTTAATTTTGAAAATACTATTAAGTCATGTGTGTTTATTTAATCCGAAAGGATAAAAGATCGAACAATCTCAAGTCCGGATTCTTGTTCATCAAGAACCGCTAATAGACAACAGAAATTGTCTATGAAAGCCAAGGTGGCTATACAGACCAACTTCGACTCTCAACTCAAGTCGTCGTATTTTGGAAAGATCAATCGATTTATTATCCTTACGGTTTAGCTTTTAGAAAGTGTATTTTTGTTGTTGGAGTGTTAATTATTATTTTTGAGTATTTCAGGTAAAAAAAAAAAAAAAAAAAAAAGGGGATCGATCGATCCAAAGCAGGATCGATCGATCCAGACAAAAGGGAAATTGCGAGACATTCACAGATCGATCGATCCATGATGAATCGATCGATCCACGTGCAGAACGATCGATCCCATATCGAATCGATCGATCCAAATGCCAAGGTACGTTTTTTATTTCGCGATTTCGGGTTTAAACCGGTTTAAACCGGTTAACTCTAACTTGAAATAAACCGACGAACACGTTTTTAATCACCCAAACACGATTTCATTGATCAAAAAACCCGAAAATCTCATCTCCTCCATCTCCCTTTGCGATTTTAAAGTGTTCTTGAGAAAAAAATTCACAAAACCCTAACTTTCTCAATTCTTCATCGATTTGGACGATTTTTGGCTCTATTTTGCATAGAATCTCATCCTCTATCTGATTCTACGATCATTTGCATCGATCTACAAAGGTATGTGCCTCTAATTCTTCCTCAAAGGTCCGGAAATTTTGGTGAACAATTTAGGGTTTGGAATTGGAATTTTGAGGTTGTTTGATGATTCTAGGTTGTTTATGTGGGTTCTGTAATGCTTAATACGATGATTTCGTGGGTTAGATTGGTGAATTTCGTGATTTATCATAGATTTTAGGATTTGTTCTTGCAAAAAAAAAAAAAAAAAAAAAAAAAAAAAAAAAATTCGGAATTGTTGATTTGTTTTAGTTGAATTAGAATTATTTATGAGATTTTGGATGTGAATTGTTGAATGGTTGTTGTTGCATATTATGGCTAAACTTGGTTTTCTGTTTGTTTTACAGAGAATGGCTCGGGAAAATGCAGAGGGGATTGTCACTCGGGGAGGTTCCCGACAACAGAGCAAAAAGGGAAAGCAACGAAAGGACAAGGGGGTTGCAACTTCCTCAGCACCCCCTATCGACGACGACGTCCCTAGTCACACCTCCGCCCCTTGGCCTCGGCCCGACCATACCCCGTTCCGAGAAATCCGCATTCCAGAGGTTCCACACATGACAGCCCGCACATTACAGCATACCATGGCATATCAGAGCAGAAAGCCGGGATCACCATGGGACGTCTGCCACAGTATCTGCTACAATGGGTTGTTGCGAGTAGAGATGGTCCCGACGAGGTTTGTCTGCAGGAAGACATTGCGAAACCTAGGGATCGAGGCTGATGTCACAGCGATGCTGGACAACATGGGATTGGGTACGCTTCCATTCCAGTCGTACCCGCTATATCCGGAGCTAGTGAGACAGTTTCTCACTTCTGCAGAGCTCCGTCTCGATCACGCCGGAGAACCAAGAGCCAGTGCGGGCTATCTCTCATACTTCTCTAGTGGCGCACAATACGAGATCTCGATTCCAGATCTGTGTGACCTATACGGTTTTGATAGGGACAGGGAGCGCTGTGACTTTCCTACTGCTGCTGAGTTCCCTCACGTCGCTACACTGTGGAGTTTCCTTGCTGGAGGAGACTGTATCACGAGGAAGAACAAGCTCAGCCTGATTAGGAACCCTGCGGTTCGCATTGTCGCGAAGATTTTGGGTCACACACTGTTCGGGAAGGAGGAGACAGGGACAGTGCGAGAGGACGAGTTGATGTTGCTACATTATGGACTGCCGCCATTTGTCGGTTCTCTCTACGCATCGTCACCCCCACAGTCGTTGGACACCAACATTGGAGCAGTTTTTGCTGCTATTCTTACGCAGAAGAAGTATCGCGGTCTCAACACAGCGAACCAGAAGCTCGAGACGGTCGGGAGTCTCCTCACACCTATCTTCCGATTCCATGGCATCGACCTATCGCAGACGGAGCGCATTGACCGGCTGGATCTCATTGACGAGGATTATCTCCGGCGCGCCTTCATCCTCAGGCCTGGCTACAAATACATTTTCAGCGACCGAGAGGGCACTACATGGACGTGTCAGCTGCCTCAGCCCGCGTTGACTTCTCTGCTCTCACTAGCGAGTGTTGAGTTCCTGCCTCAGCCCGAGCACATGAGTCGCTCTGCTCCTGCATCATGGCCACGAGGTAGCACATCTCGTGCGAGGACAGCTCAGCCTCATCTGGAGGACGATAGCGTGCCGTTCACCTCCTCTCAGCAGCATCACACAGGCTTTCCGGCACCAGAACTGATGGAGCAGCTCCTACCCGAGTATTCTGGTGAGTATGATCTACCTCCGATCTCTGCAGATGCTACCGAGGAGGAGCGCTGGCGATGGATGATAGAGTCGCAACAGAAGAACAACAGTATGATGCAGCGGATTTGGGGAGCTCTAGCGAAGCTCCGATGTCCTAGGCCACCCTCTTGCTTCAGAGCACAGGAGCCTACAGAGAGGGATTCTGATACCGCCACCGCGACTGCAGACCCCATTGTTGCTGGACATGGGATAGCAGAGGATGATGTTCCTAACCCTCTGGCACCACGCCATCGACGCAGGAGGAGGATAGGCGAGCAACAGAGCGACACACCGGACAGTGACCAAGACGAGTAGTATCACACCACTATCTCTGTATTTGTTTTTTCTATTTTATCTTTTTAGTGTCTTTTTATTTGCGTTTGTCGTAACTTTCTTCGGGATTACTTCCACACCGAGTCGGTGAGGAGTAAGTCTGGGGGAGGGTATTTGTTGGACTAATGCTATTTTCTTTGTTTTGTTTTGTTTTGTTTTATTTTCTATATGTTTTATTGAGTTTTATTGAGTCAAAAAAGTCTATGAAACGAAAAGTTTTCATAAAAACCACCACATTTGCAGGAACTTAAGTAACCATTTGATTCAAGCCTGGTTGGCATCTGAGACTATTGGAAAAGCCAAGGACTTAATGGTAGACTCGAGACGCCCATATCTCCAGCAGAAATCCACTTACACCTGAGCTAATTTCTGTTAGTTCTTTTTACCTCATCTTTGTGACATGTGTTATGGGGCTTGACTCATCGTTCACACTGGACAAGACGACTTCTGTAAACCAACAGAAGCGGTACTCCTCTCCCTACTCTATTAAAAAAAAAAAAAAAAAAAAAACAGAAAAAGAAGAAGAAGAAAACGGATATAAGTCAATGTGGCCGAGGGATAGAGTGCGTAAACCCGTGCATCCTTCGGAGTTCCGCGAAAGCTTATATCCGCAAAAAAAGAAGATGGATTAGGAGTAATTGACCCGAGGGATAGAGTGCGTAAACCCGTACATCCTTTGGAGTTTATGAATCCGAAACCCGTGTATATATAAAAATATATATATATATATATATAAATAAATAAATAAGTTTGGGGGAGAGAAAGAGTACCGATAGATAAATGGTCGTTTTGTTCTGGTGATGAACGTGAAAGAGTCTAGAAGGTCCCGGGCATCAAGATCAGAGTTGAGACCCGGCGATGAAGGTAAAGTGGACTATGCTGTAAGATTGTGGGTCTTATTAGGAAAACTGTGAACGTCTACGCCGAAGTACATGGTGGTCTAGATCCTTTCAGGTAAGAATTTGTAGTGGATTACTAAAATGAATGCGATTTTGGTGCTCTTATGACGAATTGAGTTTCTGTTTTTCAAACCTCGACTCTGTTCTTGGTAGTTTGCTTGAGGACAAGCAAAAGACTAAGTATGGGGGAGTTGATATATTAACTGTTTTTACGTATTTTAACTAACGTTTTCATCGATCTTTCGAGTCTTTGCTTTTGTTTTAGAGTCTTTTCAGGATAAAACATGTTCAAATGGAGTTTGAAGGCAAAAGGATCGAGGAAAGGAGGCAAAAGAGCAAGAAGAGCAGTTTTGAAGCTCAGATCGATCGATCCTAGTTTGGATCGATCGATCCTGCATTAGGAGAATGAGTGTGCTTCTTGGATCGACCAAAAGAGGCCAGATCGACCAGCCAGCGACCAGATCGATCGATCCAGCTTTACGAGCATTTCCTGGATCGACCAGCCAAGTCCGGATCGATCGATCTGGACCAGATCGATCGATCCACACCCAGATCGATCGATCTGGTCCCTGCCGACAGTTTACCTTTTGACTTATGTTTTGTCAAGTTTGGTTTTATATACGAGTTTCAGAGTCATTATTGAGACATAACTTTCATTCTAGAGAGATAAACTTCTATTTTCTGCAGAGAGACTTCTCTCATCACCTCTCAAGAACTTGAAGAGACAATTTGCTACTTCCTTAATATTTAGAGAAGATTTCTTAACTCTTTTGTAATTTTATTCATATCTATGATCATGAGTACTTGCTATTTAAGTTTTTCTGTTTTCTTTGCTAATATGTTTGAGTAGTCTTTTTGTTGAACCTTGGATTCATAAGGGGGTTTCATGATCCATTGAACTAGACATAGATAGGGGTTTATCTTATAGAATTCTTCATCTATAGTTGTTCTTATTGCCTAGGCTGAATTAATCACTTAGTCTTTGATTCAGGGTTTAATCTATATTCCAAAAGTTTATAGGTTGCTTGATAGAACATAGATGAGTGTATCGTCCTTAGCCAACGAGAGTTGATGTTAAGGCGATCCGTGAACAAATTGAACCCGCTTGTTAATGCTTATTTAGTAGTTTAAGTTCAAACGACAGTTTAGACACTTAACTTGCTAGATAATGTAATTGATGCCACGAAAGTGGATTAGTTATTCATTCATGTTTGAGTTCGAGAATGGTTTCTAACCATCCCCTGAATAATTGGCTAGTTCAAGATACTTGATCCCCCGATAAGAATCCTTGGTTTAACATCTCTTTTAATCGTTCTTTACATCGTTTTAAATTGCTATCTTTTATGCTTTTTCACATCAAACAATCATATCTCTGTCTTAGCTTAATTTCATTCATTAAGAATCGTAGTGTAACTCTTGGTCTCTGTGGATTCGATTCCTAGATTACTACAACATTTGCTGTGCATTTGCAGTAGTTTATAGGGTTAAAACATTGTGTATCATAATATAGTAATAAATCAGCCCTAATGTAGCCATGGCTGAATCATAAATCAGCCATGGTTGAACAATAAATCAGCCCTGACTGAATAATCATAAATCCTCAACAACTAAATCATAAATCAGTCATAACTGAATCACATATTGGCCATGATTGAATAATAAATCGGTCATAACTGAATCATATATCGGCCTTAACTTTGACTTCCATAATCGTACAACCATCCATATTTTTTTGACAGGCCAAGCCGTTCTCGGGGTGATTAGGGTCTGATTTTGAAATCTTTCCCATGATTTGAACCCCCACACCAACACACCGTAGGCACACCCACAACTCTTCCTTGCAGTGTGCTTGTAGATCCGCTAGCTAGAAGCTCCAAAGATATTGCTCATCCTCAATTTCAAGTTCAACCTACACAAATAACCAGAAATTGAAAACGTTATGAATTGACGAAATCATTTTTCAATTGTCAACTGGAGCTTCTGGAAAGTGAAATTGAGTTTATAAATATGAAATATAAGCAAGAGGAATGAAAAATTTCAAATGAGAAATAATCGATTTGGGGATTTTAGATGGTGTCGGGGTTTTGGAATCGAGTCGGGTATTTGGGGTACTCAAAACTCGTTCTTCTTTTGGGATAGTGCGACAAAATGCGACTGTCACGAGGCGGAGGAAAAGAGTTGCGACCGTGAGAGACGAGCAGACGACACTGGCATTAGGGTTTCGATTTTCGCAGACGAGAGGATGTTAAACAATTTTTTCTGATTGTGTTTGAAAAAAGAAACTGAAACGTTTCAGTTTAAACCAAACCTGTTTTTTTTTTATTACCTATAGACATGATTTAAAATAAATCAAAATGGCAAAATCGTTAATTATAGTTTTAAATTTCTATTAATTGACATTTCCTTAATCGTTTTGTTATTTAAGTAATTTCCAAAATATATTAGCTATGCTAGACATTTAACAAATTTTGTGTGATATTTAAGTAAATATCTCTTATTTTTACCGTGGAGACTAATGTCACTACTCACTACAAGAAAGCAGCCCTCGGAAGTTCATCAAAAATTTATGTCTGACTTTCCAACGGGTTTCTGACAGATATTACATGGAATACTGTATTAAATTACCAAAAAAAAATATTATGTGTATAGGGCCAACTTTTTCTTTCCGCTTCTAGCTATCAAAAAATCAAGACCGGTTTTGGTTGGAACTATAGATGTAAGTGTGGAAATATGAGTTTTGTTTTGACTGTTTTTTAGCAAACTAATGTGCTACTTGGTTGCATTCACGTTGAGCAACCAATACAAAACTATGTTTTAATATCATGATGGATGTAAAGTGAAAACGGTCTAATTAGGCAATTACGTATATGATGATCACTTGAAACAATATATCAAAATCCGTAACCTTGCAAAGATTTAGAAAATCTATACTATATAAAATTTGAAGCTATAGTGTTCTTAAGGCGTCCACATAGGATTTAAAAAACTCGATTCTATTGGTCCACGTCAATGTTATTAAATCCACGTCAATGTTCATGTCAATGTTTAACATAAATTCTCACGATAACTTACCAAAAACTAAAAAAGAAAAATCGAGATCTGCCAAAAAACTTAAAAAGGAAATCATAACCAATATAGGCAAGAAAACTAATAGAAATTACTCAAAAGAATAAATTTAATATAGAACCTCTATAAATTAATACTCGATAAAATTAATAAACACTATAAAATAATAAAATCTTCTGGTCCCGAGTCCGATCAATGTAAAAATTAACAAAATTCGATAAGATAATAAGATAATAATATCCACTAAAAAATAATAAAATAATTGATTTTTAAGAAAAAGATCATAACTTGCAAAAGAAATAATAAAATATATTATGTATATGTCTATTTGTAGTTGAGAATGGAGAAAAGAAAAAAAATTAAGATAATTTTCAAAAAAAAAAATTTAGTGTACATGCTATTTGTAAACTTTAAAAACCACATACATGAAGTAGAAAATCTCGCCTATGTAAATATAATTGAATTGGAAAAATAAAATGAAATTCAAATACAAAAAAAAATCAAAATCATATGTAAATAAATTAAGAATTTAAAAAGAAAAGAAATGAGGAAAGTAAACTCAAAAAATGAAAAAAAAACAATACCCTACTAAGTGGAAAACAAGAAGAATAACAAAAAATATTACATGATTAAATATATTGAATGCATAAAATATGAAAAATAGTTAAAAGTATGACACAATATGTATCCTCAAAATCATGTTTCTAATTTAAAAAAAAAAGATCTTACGATATATATAATCTTACCAAAAATGAATTATTCTTTTAAAACTTACACATTAAAAACGTATCATAAATTATCAAAAAAAATAAAAACATACAAATATACCAAATAGTAATAATTGAGTATTTATTATCAATTTATTTCTAAATTTACATTACTGTAGTCACTAAAATTTATTTTTAAATAGTTAATATATATTATTATCTTCTCCTATATAAATATTATAAATTGCATATAATTTTTGTGAAAAATACACTAAAATATCCACGCGTAGCGTGGATCCAAAACCTAGTAATTTAAATAATTTTATTATGTTCTAATTTTGTTATATAAAATGCTTATATAATAAATAGATTTCCTTAACTAGATAAATACAAATATATGTAAATATTCTTATATCATAACTACATAATATTGACAATAATATTTAGGATCTTCTAGATTCTTCCAACAAAATATTGACTTCGTTGGTGTCAATCTCAACTCAGTTTGGGTCGATCTCTTGATCTCTTGATCTCCTAATAGAGTTTAAATCATTATCAACAAAAAAAAGGGTAATTCTCAAAAATAGCACAAAATGAAGTTTTTGTGACATTTTTAGCTCATATTTTTATTTAAGACACAATTAGCATTTTTATTAAAGGGTAATCCTAACTTCATATTTTTAAGGTTTAGGATTTAGGGTTTAGGGTTTAAAAAACCCTAAACCCTAAGCCCTAAACCCTAAATTGTATCCCCTACCCCCTAAAAACTATACCCTAAATTCTAATATAGTCAACCCAAACAAAAAAAATTAAATTATGAACTTTATAAAATGCTATTTTTGTACTAAATAAAAATGTGAGCTATTTTTGAAACAAAAACTTGTTTTGGTGCTATTTGAGGGAATTTCTCAAAAAAATAACATTTGAATTTAATTCTGAAACCAACTGGAAAGAAATGCCAAGAAGTCTCTAAGAAGCAAGCGAATGATAGGTGCTGGGAAGCTTATAACCAGAGGAAGAAACGCCCAAAGAGGATGAAGAAAAACTTGATGATGAGCTGACAGCAGCTGGAATTAGCTAAATGACATAAGAACAAAGAGTTAGAGAATTTAAGAGTTTGACAGCAACTGGAATAAGCACGGATAAGAAGAAAGATAATTATATATCGTGAAACTCTGTTCAATAGGTGGATCTGGATTAGGGTTTCATACCTTAATTCATATGAGCATTCTGCACAACCTGGATGACTGAAGCAAGCGTCTGGATGAGAGTCATCAACAACAGTGACATGGCGGCGATAGTGGCTGTTCCTATCCATATGTTACCAAAATAAACCCGTTTTAGTATGGTCCTTGACCTTTGGTATCGGTTTGTATAGTGAGCGTTGACTTGAGTGGCTATATCATAGTAGTAAGAGCCTTTAGAGACAACGCCCACACCAAGATTATTCACCATTTCCGCCACTGAACTATGTTGCCCAATCAACCTTTTTATTATCCCTTCCAAAACAAAACTCATTCAATATATATACGGTTAATGAGAGAAAACCTCATATCAGTAGTTGGAGAAATTATTAAGTCATATACAAAAGGTAAGAGACAATCTATTAATTGTCAATTGGTTTTGAGTTGGAATCCCATTATAAGCCCAAATTCAACATGTTATCAGAGCCACCCGATTGTTGGGCCACCCTGTGTCTTTTGTTCCCATAAATGCCCACACTTCAGATGTTCATTCCTAAGCGTAAAGATGGTGTTAATGAAAGAATGTCTCACATCAGTTGTTGGAGAAAATATTGAGTAATATGTAAAGAGTAAAGGTCAATCCACTCATTGCTAATTGATTTTGAGTTGGAAGCCCATGATATATCTAAATTTAACATATACAGTGGCAAACATACGTTGAAGGGAAAATGTCAACTAAGATCTCTTAAATTTATGATACTGGATAATTTTCTCACTAATTGATTTGCTTTAGTGGCGGGTTTACTTGATTGCTGATATTTTAATCCCTAATCAAATATTCGATTTCCTCATTCGTCTATATTCTTTATTTCCATTTTTTTTATTGGACCATAAGCAATTATTGATTATTTTCCATAATAAAATTAATAATTTTTAATTTTAGTTTTTCTATCATATTTTAAATCTTATTATTTCAATAAAATTTAAACTTTCTTTTTCAAATTATGATTTTTATATTTTTATATTATTCAAACTTCAATAAATTTTTTTCACGCGCCTTTAGTTGTTTGAGCCAAAAATATTGATTGAGTATAATCCAACGTAATTCATTATTTTGATTGATTAAATGTTAAAAAAAAATCTTATATTAAAATGATTGGCTTAACCCATTCAATTGTATAGATAAAAATGACATATATAGATGGACTCATAAACACATCAATTTGATTGTAATAATTTTATCATTATTAATAAGAATTAATTAATTGCATTAAACTCTATAAATTATAGAGTCACAATTTTCACATAAACTATAAAATTAGAACAACGATTAAGAATTATTAACACTTTTGGTCGATTCATTGACAAGATTTGCATATAATGTAATTGACACTAGATAAGAAATTAGTTATCAAATTTCACAATGTTTTCAATTTTGGGATAAAAAAAATAACACCTCTATTGGACATAGAAATTGAAGGAAATTTTTTCTCCATAGAGAAGAAAGAGTGTGTAAATGGTCTCTCCCAAAGTCAGAATTTTTCTCTCTCAATGGAAAGAAGTCGAAATAAGAGGTGGAGATCCACTCAGAGAGGATTGCTTCTGTTGGAGCCAATTCTCATATATAAATCTGGATCCGGAGGAGGAAGCAAGGCGTTGGGGCTTCTAAAATAATAAAATTAATTAATTTCATGAAATTCAATAAATTACATATTTACATAGAGAAGAAAGAGTGTGTAAATGGTCTCTCCCAAAGTCAGAATTTTTCTCTCTCAATGGAAAGAAGTCGAAATAAGAGGTGGAGATCCACTCAGAGAGGATTGCTTCTGTTGGAGCCAATTCTCATATATAAATCTGGATCCGGAAGAGGAAGCAAGGCGTTGGGGCTTCTAAAATAATAAAATTAATTAATTTCATGAAATTCAATAAATTACATATTTACAATTATCAAATGAAATTATAATTTATATTGTTAGTGAAAAATATTTGTCACGAATGAAAGAAATCGAACCTCAAACAAGTAATAAGTGCAAATAAAACCCCCAAAATTAATAGAAATGAAAAAGCATGAATTTGAGACGATATATTGAGTGAAAAAACAAAAAAAAAATGAGAATTTGAAAATAATGATTATTGTCTATTTGCAACTTATAAGAGAATATAAGTTAAGCATTGAAGCGTAAAATATCAAGAGCAGATCTGATATGCGTAATGTTAGGAGTAAATGAGATTTAAGACCGAATGTGAAACAGTTTTGTCTGATTCGTCAACAATAGTTAAATATAGTAGCCACAAGATAACAATTTGGTTAGAAAATTGCAAATATTCTTGGTTTAGTAATAGTAAAACCAACACCTCTATTAGACAGAGAAATTGAAGGAAATGTTTTCTCTATAGAAGAGAAAAAGTGTGTAAATAATCTCTCCCAAAGTAAGGAGGTCAAAATTGTTCTCTCCCAAAGTGAAGAAGTCGAAACAAGAGGCTGAGATCCATTCAAAGAGATTTGCTTCTATCGGAGCTAATTTTCATACACAAATCTGAATCAAGATGAGGGAGGAAGGCGGTGGGGTTCTGCTGGAGATTGAAGATGATTGTGAATGGGAATTCGAAGACGTAAAAGAATGGAAGTTGCAAAAACAAAACATCTTCAGATTTAGATCCCGAGATAGGAATAAACAATCGAGAAATGGTGACGGAAAGGCTAAGCTAGAGGATGTTATCGGAAAACGGCAGGAGACAAAGAATAGTGAAGTACTTCGGCAAGTGAAAGTGTGAGGGAAAATATATTCTGTTGGAAACTGATATAAGATCTTAAACAGAGGATAACAGACAACAATGGAAATTTTGCCGAAAGAACATATCACCCATATATAAGTGAGAGCATATCTGCTAGTCACTATATCTATTTTTCCAGATCTCACACGGTGGTCAGAAAAACAAACGAGAAAATAAAACCAAAAGATATTGGACCTGGTCTAAATTTTTAATATGTTACCTTTGTCAAGAAGCAAGGCGACGTCTTTATCAGTATCAATGAGGTGATCCAAGAATGCGATGTAATTACATACATGGGCGTCTTTAGGGTAGTGGCATTGTTCAAGCGCCATTATGTTTCTCAATTCCATTTCAACTCCGTCATGAACCTTGAGACATGGCATCTTCAAACAACCATTCTCGAATTTCACATTCAATGATAACTTCTTATCTACGGCCTCGAATTTCACTCCCCCACTAGCTAGCTTATCCGCATTATACATATGTTCTATAAGCATGTAATTCCCTTGGGTAAGCTCGTTAAGTGTTTCAGTGCGGGCACACCTGTTCAAATCAGTGAAATGGCGGAACTCTGATGTTATATTGATCTTTCCATCGAGTCCAAAAAAGATTCGGACTATTTGGCGGAATGTCCAGCCCCGATAGATTTCTGAAAATCTTGTATCGAAGAGTTTGTTGAGGATGAAGTAAGGAAGCTGGTTCTCGAGCAAGATGAGATCTTTCTTGACTGTGACTTGAAGACAAGGCTCGTCGATGAGAGGATCCCCTGTTGTATTTTGGGGTTCCTTGAAAGTCATCAAAATGAACTGTAATACAAAAACACAGTCGTGTAGGATCATTTCCACGAACTCTTGAGATTTAATCCAAGCCGTTGATTCTGAGTAGCATTCCCTGATTTTCGCTTCGTCGTATTTGATTATTCTTCTATATATATCGAGATCCCCGCCCTCTTGCTTAAATTTTTCTAGGTAAATCTTCTTATGCTCTTCCATGTTTAAGTAGGCCGTTGACTTTGTGTCTGTGATATCTCCAAGAGATTTCAAAGCTTGAGATTTTAAAGAATGGTTAAGAGGTCCAAGAAGGACTAATTGAGGTGTATATGCTTCGGGGTTTACGCTACGAAGGCAATTTGGGACTCTGTAGATGCTGCAGCAATCATTATCTTTAGTACGAAACCGCCACATCCCAGGATAGTCCGTTAAGTTTGTGCTTGTCTCGGATTTGTTGCTTGTTTCCTGCTGCTTAGATTCCATAATACAGAACCTGCATGCGCTATACAACAAATTAAGTGAAAAAAAACATTCATAAGAGAAAGAATAAAGAAAGACGAAAAACCTACGTACGAAATTCACTCCTGGGAGAAGAAAAAGATGTAAGGCCAAGTCAATCGTAAACCATGAGTTCTCTCTGCTTTTCTATTCATTTATGGTCGGATTGATACTTAAAATAGAGTGGATGAATGCAATATAAGTGATCCAAAAAAATTATATAAAAGAAATTGTGAAGAGTAGTGACTCAGATCTTCTTATATAATAAGGAAGTTCTTGTTTTTTTCTCTTAATTTTTTAGAATCATGACTTATAAGTTATAACCCACCTAATAGTGCCGCACATCTACTAAACTATTAAAAAAGACTCAATCTTATAGGGTGTTTCCAAACACTATTCAAATTAAACTTTAAAAAAATAGTTGTATCTGTGTATCCAAACGTACATTTGCATCTTTTTCTTTCTCATATTCATCATTTATTTCCTTATCTAATATTGCAATATTAATAGTATGACTTATAATCCTCCTATGTCATTTGTTAGATCTTATTTTCAAATTATTTTGAATTATTATATAATACATATAGTTATTAAAATTATATATATTTTCTGCATATATTGTGATTAAAATTTTTACAAACGGACATATATTACTCAATTAAAGAAGAAAAACATAATTTTAAGGGGTGTTTCCAAACACTATTCAAGTTAAGATAAAAAAAATAATTGTATCTTTTTATCCAAACATACTGTACCTTTTAAAAATTGTAATCGGTTTAATCCGGTTTTTTAGTTCAAATAATTTAAGCATACCACATTGACTAAAATTTGTGGCCGATGGTTCAGAGTCATATTATGAAAAAATCAAAATGATGTTAAATACGAATGAGCAGAAAACTTGACTTATCATACGTCCAAATTTCAAAAATTTATTCGGTTTAATATGATTCCTTAGTTGAAATAATTGAAAATAATTATTAATATTATTAATATTTAAAATATATAAAAATTGAAAATATATAGAAAATGGGGATCATTTAAAAGCAAACTTTAAATTGACCCAAATTATATGTTTTTTTAAAAATAAAAGTATTGTTAAAAATAAAAATAATAATAGGTTGTTTAAGAAATATTTACATATGAAATTTTTTACAATCCTAACAACAAACCATAATAATTTTAAAATTAATTTTAAAATGAAACTAGATACGAAATAAGATTAAAAATAATGTAAAACAATAATCAGCTGGTTGGTAAAATCTATACACGAGTATCATGTTCTCTTACTTAGTATCGTATCCGCTAAACTAAAATAATCAAATCTAAACCATGTAATTATATAAAAGGTATTGTGTACATGATGGAAAGTTCTCGACGGATACGGGACATGATGAGTTTCTGTCTTAAAATGAACATGGTTAAAAGAAGTATTGGATAATTAATCATAATATATATACTAAGAAATATAGTATATCTCTTCAATATTGAACTAATTCTAAAATAATAAAATAGATTTTGAATCACATTGTTTTCAAGTTTAAATTATAATGAGGATATTTATTTATGTGGTGTATTTAATTATACATAAGATTGACAGCTATATTGGTTTTTATTTTGTTAGGATTTTTTAAAATTCTGATTTATTTAATATCTAATTCGGTCGGATTGTTTCAACTTTTTTTTTTTAGAAAGCTCTAAATTGTTTCAGTGAGAGTAAAAAAATCATTCATTTATAGGTTTGATTCAAATCAGTAATTTGCTATTGGTACATGAAAATAAAACAACGTCATGTTCAAAACACATTAAATATATTATATACAATAATTTTTTTTTTTTTTAAAACACTACAAAAATATATTAAAATTATACGAATAACTAAAAATATTTATAAATAGTAAAAAGCCAAAAACCTACTATTTATATTAAAATAATTGACCCGCGGTGTACCGCGGGTATAAATCTAGTGTCTTTATATTTTCGCCTCCTATTAGAAATTCATTTGATTTCTTTCCTTAATTAGTATATTACAATTAGGTCAATAAATAAAACAAACATGGCAACTGGCATTTGTTAATTACGGAATCAACAAACAGAGTTGCATATTCTTGTCCATTCTCTTTGATAATTTCGACTCCTCTCTTCTCCTAAATAACTTATATTATTCTCGATATCCTAATATGCTGACAACTTTATCAAAAAATATATGCTGACGATGGCCATGCAATTATAATTGACATATAGTTGTTTTTTTTTTTTTTTTTTTTTTTTTGGGTTAAGGACTATACCTTAATATTTTATTAACTAATACAGTTATTGGGGTGTTTTTGCTTCTGCTAGCCATCTAGCGACACATATGAATGACACAACTCGACAACAGCCTTGACGGATGACTATGATAGGTTTGTAACAATTAATAATCCAATTTCTAAAAATATGTTGGTGCATGAAAAGCGCTTAATTTTTTTGATTTTGTTAAGTGTAGAGCTGTCAAACGGGCAAACCCGCACCCGCCTAGACAGATCCGCCAAGACCTGCCGATTTCTCCACCCGTCGTGGGTCAGACCGCAGAGGATCACGGTCAACGAAACCCCTGTCCATACTCGCCCGGCAAATCCTAGCGGGTATGCGGGTAGGCCCGCGGGCATGTCGAAGAGAAGCAATCGACGATTGCAAGTCGGTTTCCGGTGGATTCGTGGTGGCTCTATGGTGACTTAAGCTTGAATTATCTTCCAGATTCGTTTCTTCTGTGATTTTCGAGGTGAATTGGAGAATTAGAGAATTTTTTGTTTGATTAACATTGAATTCTCATTTGGACTGTGTTACGGATTGATTTGTAGATTTATAATTGATTATCTGATTTATTTTGTATCAATTTGTAGATATGAGTTAGGACTTGTAGATTGCTAAGTTATCTCTATATATGTAGAGTGTAGAGTCAATCTAAGTGAAGACTCGCCTCCAGTCTCATATGATCTCTACTTTTTTTGCTGTGTATATTGAGACTCTTTTTTGTGCACTTGAATGAGAGTGAAGACTCCAATCTCACTGACAGTTGACAGTTGAATTGTTGATGAACTGATCCGAGTTTGAATAGAGGTAAAAAGATTGACTTCTGCTACAGTTTTAAGTTTGAACTATGTTCTGATTTTTTCTTGGAGTTTATAAGATAATATGGCTTGTTTTTGAGTTTACTATGCTTGAAGCTCTTGCTATTTACAATGTTGAATTACAGGTATTCTAGGCTCCGAAGTCTGAGCTCTTAAACAAATTGCGGAGAACCTTCACTAAAGAAATAATTCCATCGGCCTAGACCCAAATTCAAAACACATTATAGGAGTTTTGGAAATCTATAAATTCGAGAGTTTGAAGACAAACATGAGCTTAACCGGTTTGCTTTTGTTTTCACTTATATGTTAAATATCAGAAACTGATAGTTGAATTCTTACATTGCTTCCTACAATTATGCTCTCTGATTTAGTTTCTTTAAACATTGGGATGATGGTTTGTTATTGAGTTTCTTATATTTCAGTTGCTTAGCTAAGAGTTTTCTTGTGATTTGGAACAATATAGTTATCGTGGTTATTAGTTGTTCCTTACATTTATGTGGTTTGTATACTTGTTTAAAAGTTGTATCAGACATTTTAAAGACCACAAGCGCTTTGGCAAGCCAAAAATTGGCTCAAACAGAATTTACAATTTACCACTATGCTTGTTTGCTAATTGCTAATTGTTTAGTTTGTTTCTTGTTTGCTAGTTAGTTTGTGTCAATTTGTAGATGCTAATTGCTAAATGATTCTCTGAATAGTTCGTTTCTTGTTTGCTAATTAATTGTCATATTGGACTGAGTGTAGTTCATATCAAAGCTGAGCTAAGAAGCTTCTCCTTCTACTGTGATTACATGGAATTGATTAAAGAGTTGGATGATCTTAGTCTTCATGTTTCGTTTTGAACAAATAAAGAGGTACCTTTAGCTCCCACATGTTCTGTTTGGAATTGATTAAAGAGTTGAACCAATAATTACTAGTGAACATGTTCTGTTTATGTAATTTCTATTGGCTACAGATTTTGGATAAGTTCTTGTGCATTGGCATTCACTTTATCTATTATTGACAATTATTAATTAGTGAGTTGGCTTAGTTCTGATTTTGCTTGGAGTTTTTATGGTTTATAAGATTGGAATTTGTTACTCTCTGATTGATGAATGGTGATTGATTAGAGTTGGAGTATTGGTGATAAACATTGAGTCGTCTCTGAATTACGATTTTAAGTTTCCTTGTAACACAGTTATAGACTTATTGTTCATTAATTCTTTAGGGTTTTTGCAGGAAGCTACAAAAAGAATCAAAGACTCTATTACTGGGAGAAGGTTCAGCTGAAGCAAAGCTTCTGTACCAAACCAAAGCTTCAATTTGCAGAGACCCGCAAGCCCGCAAAACCGCCACGGAGTAGCCCGCTGAATCCGCCTGGACGTGGCCCGCAACGCCCGCCAATATTTGGGCACTCGTTTAGATGTCCAAGCCCGCCCCATAACGGTTCTAAACGGGCGACGCCCGCGGGCATCGAGCATCATTGACAGCTCTAGTTAAGTGTGTCACCAAAATATATTTATCTTTTTTCAGAAAAAACTCCAGAATAAAGTGTGATTGAGCATGATTATTTTAAAGACTACTAAGAAGTGATTTCTGGTATCGAAGGAGTAAGGAAAATACATGGAAAAAACATATTGTCATGATTTGTAGGGATTATAATAAGTCTTTCAAACTATCTGAGATGGTGCACCGATCATCAGACAAGGGTGGAGCTCACATGCCTAAAGAGGCATTTAGACCCATAGATGATGGCGGTCTGGACTTTATAAGTGGTATCAGAGCCGAGCCCATATAAGTGTGGAAACATGCAAACTCACACCATTGGGGGTGACGGTCTTCATACGCAATGAGGACGTTGTGTTCTGTTAGTGGAGATGATTGTAATATCCCAATTTCTGAAAATATTGTTGTGCATGTGGAGCGATTAAGAAATTTGATTTGACTACTTATGTCACTAAAATGCACTTATTTTTCTATTACTAATCAGAGAGAACCCCCAAAGTTTAACTTTAGCTGAAGTAATTTAAGATGGGTGACTTACTAGGTAGTGATTTCTGATATTGTGTGACTGAGTACAAACACGGATAAAAGATCTTGTGGTAATTTGTAGGGATAGTAAAAAATCTTTCGAGCCTTCCGGGATAGCGCACCGACCCTCAACCGAGTGTGGACTCACTGGCCTAGAGAAAACATGAGGCACACAACAGTGACGATCAGGACGTTATAATAGGCACTACGAGAAAATTGAGTATTTTTTAAAATAATAACTGCTATGATACACTTGTCGGCAAAAAACAATATGCTCGCGCTTACTTTTGGTTTCCTAACTGCTATTTGATAGCACATACAAATTGTAAACTGATATTGTTTCTTAACCGCGAAAAAGAAAATTTCATTTGGCCCGCCTAAATGAAAAAATGTAACTTTTAGAAATAATATTAAATTAGGGTTTATTCTAATAATTCCCTTTTGCCTCTTCTTTCATTCTGACCCTTTTCACCATCAGTTTCAATTTCTCTTCACTCTCACGTTCGAGTCGAGAGCATCATTGAAACGACCGCCCTTGATTTTTTTTTTTTTTAAATTCAAAATTTAAATAATTAATTATTATTCCCATAAATAATTAATTATTATTCCCATAAATAATTAATTATTATTCCCATAAATAATTAATAACGTAATCTATTCACTAACCAAATTTATTTAAACCCGAAAATAAATACAGAAAACCCATAAACATTTAATTACTAATCCCTAAGGATATTTGATCGATTGATCCTTCCGGAATACGACGACTTGAGTTGAGAGTCGAAGTTGGTCTGTATAGCCACCTTGGCTTTCATAGACAATTTCCGTTGTCTACAACGGTTCTCGATAAACGAGATTCCGGACTCGAGATCGTTCGATCATTTAACCGTCGGGTTATTTAGACACACGAAATAATTACTTAACTCGAAAATAAAATAAATACTTAAACACACAACCGAGTCCCTAGATCAACCTCCCTTCCTTGCCTTGATTCCACAGTCACGACTTTTCTTTCTCTCCATTAAACAAAAGAGATGCATAAGTATTTCGACAAATACTTAGTGAGGCAATCCTCCCGTCTACAAACTATACACACAAACGATTAAATTATTCAACGTAACAAACACGAAAATACCGCAATAAATCAACCATCTCAAGAAAACACTCGATCTAGATCCACCATGAAATCATACAGCCTACAATCATGCAAACACATCATACAATCTAACCGTCCAGAAGCTTACGGTCCTGCACTCACCTCAAGCCACGCACGGAAAATTCCTAAATCTTCCCGGAATGAATAGGCTTCACTTCCTCAAACGCGTGCCTAACAATAAACCAAAAACGAAACTTAAAACACAAGAAACCAACCAAACACACAATTTGGTCGACCAGACCGACCAGATCGATCGATCCTGGTCAGGATCGATCGATCCCACATTGCCGCGAACCTCGGAGAACTAGGATCGATCGATCCCCAACCAGATCGATCGATCTCGCCTGGATCGATCGATCCTGGCCGGCCGTGAGTTTACTAGATCGATCGTTCACCCCCAGATCGATCGATCTTGGTTCAGATCGATCGATCTAGCCCTGGATCGATCGATCCTAGTGCAATCGCCAACACCGACTTGCACCACTCACACCTACTTGGCCACACGATCGAATCACCAACTCCTCAACCACAACCACCATCATGGAGTCATGTTCAAGCACCCTCCGTAACCAACACCGCTCACCAGCCGTGGCCACAACACCGTCACACCAACACGAAACCAACAATGATAAACTTAACAACCGGCTCCGTTGCCACCACGCTCAAACCGAGCCTCACCAACGGCTCCACCGTGACTCACTTCCTCTGTTCCTCACACTACACCATCATGAAACACATGATAAGAACAAAGAAAGAGCAGAACCTTACCCTTTCTAACGGTGATAACAAAGGATGCGGATGAGAGCTTCGAAGCTTTACCAACCCGGCAACCTCGTTCCTTCACCTCTAGCCTCTCACGCCACAACTCAGCCACCAAGCTACTCTCCACGCCTCACTCACAACCAGCCGCAAGACTCACAAGTCTCAGCCTCAAACGTTCTCCACACCCACACACAACAAGATCACCTCTCTTGCTCTCCACACCTCTTTTTCTCCTCCTTCTCTCCTTCTCTCTAACTCTCTCTTTTCTTAACTTTTCTTTTTCTCTTGTTGCAGCTGAAATGTCGGCAAGGAGAATGAGAGAAGGGCAGCTGACTCTAGGGAAGAAAAGGTGGACTGATTTGTCAAAAGGTGTGGGGAAATCTAAGAGGCTAGGGGTGGAAAAATGGAGAAAAGGTGATGGGAAAAAGGAGGGGAGGCTGCGGTGGAATTTGGAGATGGAATTGGTTGGTGCAACTGATTTAATTCAGTTTAAAAACAATTGAAGTTTGGTCCCTGAACTTTCCAAAAGTTCACAAAGTGGCCCTAAACTTCTCAATTGATCCCGCACACCCCAACGGGGAAAAATGCGGTGCAACAACCAAAATACTCCGAAAATTTTCCCGGAAATTCTTTCCAAGATCTTTCCGTAAATCCCGGATGTAAATCCCAAAATTTCTCTTTTCCGGAACACGGGCGTTAATTTGGGATTTGGGTCCCTGAATTCCCAAAAAATTCACAAACTGACCCCAAACTCCTAAATTAACTCCGAACACCCCCTTTCGGGAAAAATGCGTGTAACTTCCAAATTACCTCAGAAATTCCCGGAATTAATTTCCCAGAAAAATCTACGCATAAATCCCGGTTTTAATTTCCGAAAACTCATTTTCGGAACACGGGTGTTACAATTCTCCCCCACCAAACTGGATTCGTCCTCGAATCCTTAGACATAATTCAATCCGCTATGAACTCAACACACCTTCGTCGCAACGATCCCTACCCTCCCATGGTCAACCCGACCATACAACTCCACCTATCCCACAACCCCGTGAACCCTCTAGTGTCAACTTGCTTCAGAGAACTTTTGACAAGAGTTAGATAAGATAGCTTTTAACTTAGCCATTCTTTTTAGCGATTCCTCATGACGAACGTAATAAAACAAACAAGTACCATACGTTCGAGAATCGGATCTACCGCCTAGAACTGCTCATGAGTCATCCGATCAAACCACTTATCTCATTTTCCCTTAACAAGTTTAACTAGAAACACGACTCTATTCCCAAGTCACAACCCAACCACTCCCGAGATCTCTATTCACTTGCTATGCTTATACTCACGTTATAGACATACACTGCTCCCAACTCATACTCGCATCACTCCCACCCTCTGTGCAAGGCACTCTGGGCTCTGGGTACCTCATGCCACTCTCGCTCACAGGCCACGAAGTCCTGCAAGCTATCGGCATCCAACCTATACCACTCTCACTCTCAGGACTCGTCAGTCCTTCGAGCTCTGGTATCTGGGGAAATCCTCATCCCCGCCTCTGGAGAAATCCATCTCCCATGAGTCGTACAGGACCCACCAGTCCTTGGAGCAAGCAATTCTAACGTCTATAAGCATGCCCGACCGAATCTATCTCACAGAGTCCACACACCACATCACATGGTGACACTCACCCACCATATTCCCATCCTGGAATATCACCTATCCTATAACCACTACACAGGTTATCTTAAGGTATAACCACTCCCTCAGGGTATTCCATTTATCCTTGTTCGAAGAATACTTCCAATTTAAACTCTAATAAACTTTTCTTTACTCACATGACATCACAAGTCATAAACTCATAAGATTACTCCTCTTATTCAATTTCACATAATATTCATCGTATACAACACGACATACAACTAAAAATGTGAAATTAGAAACCATCGATGGAAACTCAAGCCTCAGCTTGCTTCTCGAACCACTTTTTAAATCTTGTCTCCATCCTTGCCTCTGGTTCCCAAGTCTCCTCCTGCACACCGTCACAATCCCATAACACCCTCATCATTGGAATCTTCTTCCGACGAAAGCTCTTTGACTCTCCTCTCGAGAATCCTCAAAGGCCTCGCCTCAACGGTCATATTAGGCTGAAGATCTGTCGGAATCTCTTCCAATACTTCATCATATTGACGTAAGCATCTCTTCAGCATCGACACATGGAAGACCTTGTGAAATGCTCACATAACCTCCGGTAACTCCAACCGATATGCAACCGGGCCAACTCTCTCAACAATCTTGAATGGACCCAAATACCTCGGACTCAACTTAGTCTCAGTAATGGATCTGTTCGGACCCCGCAATAATGCCATCTTGAGATATACCCTATCTCCCACCTCAAACTCGAGATCTTTTATCCTTTTATCGGCATAACTCTTTTGCCGATCTTGGGCTTCTTTCATGTTCAGTTTCACAACTCGGATCTTCTCCGTAGTTTCCTGAACAAAATTTGCACCCAACATACTCCTCTCCCCTACCTGGGTCTAACACAAGGGTGTACGACATGGCCTTCCATAGAGTGCTTCGTATGGGGCCATCCCAATGCTTGCCTGGTAACTATTATTGTAAGCAAACTCTGCCAAGCTCAAGTGGTCCACCCAATGACCACCCCAGTCAAGCACACACATCCTCAGCAAATCCTCGAGAGTCTGGATGGTCCTCTCGGACTGCCCATCCGTCTGAGGATGATATGCCGTACTTAAGTGCACCCTAGTGCCCATCTCTTCCTGGAATGCCTTCCAGAACCCCGAAGTGAACTTAGGGTCCCGGTCTGACACTATACTCAACGGTACTCCATGAAGTCTCACTATCTCCTGCACATACTTCCTAGCCAGAACCGTAGCTCCATCGGTTTTCTTAATGGCTAGAAAATGCGCTGACTTGGTCAATCGATCAACAATGACCCAAATAGCATCCTTGGTCCGAGAAACAGGTAACCCAACTACGAAGTCCATCGTAATCATATCCCACTTTCACTCGGGAATGGGTAAACTCCGTAACAGCCCGCTCGGAACCTGATGCTCTGCCTTTACTAACTGGCACACATCGCACTCCGCGACCCAGTTAGCAACATCCTTTTTCATCCCGACCCAATGATAATACCGTTTCAGATCACGGTACATCTTAGTCGCTCCTGGGTGAATCGAAAACTTGCTCGCATGAGCCTCACTCAGAATCTCTCGCTTCAACTCCTCATCCTTGGGTACACATACCCGCCCATGCACAAGAATAGTCCCATTAGCTGAGACATGATACTCTGAACCCTCAGCTCTGGAGGCCTTAATCAACCCTTCATCTTTTTCCTGAGCCAACCGAACCCTGCTCAAAAGATCTGCCTGATTAGTCGCCTCCAAGCCCAACGGTTCCTAAGATACAGTACACAACCTTAAAGTGCCAATTTCGTACACCAAGGACTCCATGTCCCGCTCACCAGCCGAAGATACGCGCTTGCGACTCAAGGCATCTGCAATCAAATTTGCTTTTCCAGGATGGTAAGCTATCTCCAGATCATAATCAGCCACTAACTCCATCCAACGTCTTTGCCTCAAATTCAACTCGGGCTGAGTGAACAAATACTTCAGGCTCTTATGATCTGTGAATACCTGAACCTTCCCGCCATAAAGATAAGACCTCCAAATCTTTAAGGCAAACACTACCGCAACCATCTCAAGATCATGGGTAGGGTAGTTGCCCTCATGCTTCCTCAGCTGTCTCGAAGCATAGGCAATCACCTTTCCCCGCTGCATCAACACACAACCAAGGCCAACTCTCGAGGCATCCGTATACACCACATAAGGCTCACCCGGCTCGGGCAAAGCCAACACTGGTGTACTAGTCAGCATCGTCTTCAGGTTTGCAAAACTCTCCTCACACTCTGGAGACCAAACGAAAGGAACATCCTTTCCTGTCAGCTTGGTGAAGGACTTAGCCATACTCGCAAAACCCTTGACGAACCTCCGATAATAACCTGCCAAACCAAGGAAACTCCTGATTTCCGTGGCATTCCTTGGCCTCGGCCAATCTCTGATGGCCTGAATCTTCTCTGGGTCTACTGAAACTCCCTCCTCAGAAACAATGTGACCCAAAAATCCAATCTCCCTCTGCCAAAAGCTACACTTACTCAACTTAGCAAACAACTTATGCTCTCGTAGCTTTTCCAGAACAACTCTCAGGTGTTCCTCATGCTCCTCGGGATTCTTCGAATACACCAAGATATCATCAATAAAAATGATCACGAATTCATCCAAATACTCTTGGAACACGCTGTTCATCAATCTCATGAACGCGGCTGGTGCATTCGTCAACCCAAAAGGCATCACCACAAACTCATAATGCCCATACCTTGACCTGAAAGCTGTCTTCCGGATATCCTCCTCATTAATCCGAATCTGATGGTATCCAGAAGCCAAGTCTATCTTGGAGAACCAAGTAGCCCCTCTCAACTGATCCAACAACTCATCAATCCGCGGAAGAGGATACTTGTTCTTAACAGTGACTCGGTTAAGTCCCCGGTAATCGATACACAACCGGAAACTACCATCCTTCTTCTTCACAAACAACACCGGTGCTCCCCACGGTGAAGTACTCGGCCTGATAAAATCCTTACTCAACAACTCCTCCAGCTGCTTCTTCAGCTCTGCCATCTCTGCTGGAGCCATCCTATACGGTGCCTTAGATATTGGCGTTGTTCCGTGTTCCAACTCAATCGTGAAAGGATCTGACCATGACGGCGGCAATCCCTGCAGCGACTGAAACACATCCTGGAAATCCTGAACAACCCGAATATCTCTAACCTCCAGATCTCCAACAGTCTCAGGGGTAACGATGGTCACTAGATAAGCCTCGTAACCCCTCTCGATCATGCTCTCCGCCTGAATGACTGATATTACGAGACTCCCGGAAGTTGGTCTCACTCCCTGATAAACCAACCTCTGCCTCTCCCTCTCGAATATTACACGCCCGCGTCGACAGTCTAGATGCGAGATGTACTTACTGAGCCAATCCATGCCCAAAATAACGTCATACAACTCCACTGAGCATATGATCAAATCCGCTGGCATAGACTCTCCGGCTACCTGAACATCCACGCCTCTAACTCGACCTAGAATAGATAGAAACTTCCCTCCCGCAACCATTACAAAACCCAGTTGCTCATTGGGTTCGCCTCGCAATTTGGCCTTCTCGGCCAATTCCGGAGTGACAAAGCAATGCGATGCCCCGGAATCGAATAACACATTGGATTCAACACCTCCCACAATCAAGGTCCCTGCACATACCCATGTGCCGAGAACCTTAACCACCCCTCACGGAGACAGAAGTTTTATAACCGAAGGAATTTAACACGGAATAGTCTAAAAAGTACCTGTGATCGGCCTGGAGCTCGGCTCTCCCGTCTCCGCGATGGAATACACCCGAGGCGCAGGTGCTATCAGCCTGATCGGTGGTGCTGCGGTTGGCATCATCTGCAGTCCAGCACTCCGCTCATCTGCCTCCTCGACGGTGTAAATCCGAGGTGCCACTGCACTTTGCCTACTCGACGGTGCTACTGCTACCCCTCCCTGCTGCAACTTAGGGCATTTGGGCTTGATATGCCCCACTTCCTTGCAATGGAAGCACACCCAAATATCTGGAAGGACCTCTCCCTTCTGCGGACAGTTGGCCACCCTGTGATCCATACTTCCGCACCCAAAACATCTCTGACCACTCTGACTACTCCTCACAGGGCCTCCACGTCCTGCACTCCTTGAGGGACAACTCGCAATCTTGTGATCCTTGCTTCCACACCCGAAGCATCCTGGACCACTCTGAGTACTTCCAGAAGTGGCTCCCCACTTCCTCTTTTGCCCTGCCACCTGCCTACTCCCCTTACTCGACCCTGATTGCTGCTGCATCTTCTTGGCCTGGAAACTCAAAGTAGACGATGTTACCTCCTCCCTCAGACCATCCTCTATAGATGCGGCCAACTCAACCAACTCTCCCAATGTGCCAAACTATTTACCAAGGCAACGGGTCCTCAACTCAGGCCGCAAGCCTAACATAAACCGTCGCACTCGGGCCTGCTCACCCTCCATGACTCGACCAGCATAAATGGAAAGCCGGTTGAACTCTGTCTCAAACTCCTGGACAGTCCGGTCCCCCTGAGTCAGACTCAAAAACCTCGCCTCCAACCGGTCTACTGCCTCCTGTGGAAAATATTTGGAGTTAAACTCCTCCACAAAATCTCTCCAAGTCAACTCCACCTGACCTCTCCTGGCGACTACACTCGTCCACCACAGATGTGCATCACCATCCAAGTGATGAGCTGCCAAGTCAACTCGGTATCCCTCTGGACACCTACATGACTGGAAGTTCCGCTCCAACCGGGACCTCCACATATTAGCCTCCTCAGGACCGACACCACCCAGGAAGAACGTAGTGCCCATCCTCTGCATCTGCTCCATCATCCTATGGTAGGATGGGAGCTCCTCCTCAACCACAACTCTCGGCTGTGCCTCAACTACTGGTGGCACAACTGGAGCTTGTACCGCTACCCTCTCTGGTAACCGCTCCAATACCAAGGTCAACAGATCCACAATACGGCCATCCCGGGCCTGAGCATCACCTGCTGCCACACCCGCAGCACCCGCTGGAACTTCAGCCTCACCGGCACTCTCACCGGCCGTACCCTCAGACCCCAACGGACCCGTATGCAAATCTCCGCCTTGCTCAACCGTGGCACTATGTGCCTCTCCCAAACCCACCACTGGAACACGACCTCGGCCTCTACCACGGCCACGACCACGACCTCTAGCTCCTCTAGCCATCTGCACTCTCAAGAGCAGCTACTAAAAACCCAAAACAACTCAAACAAAAATCAATAAAACACAACTCACCGTGGAATCACTTGAAGGCTCGGAGAGGATGATCTAGAACTCCATACTCAAACAATTGACTAACTCACATAATCAATTCACTAACGGTTTGCCCATGGATCACCGTGCCAAAAATTAAATTAAATCCAATTTAATTTTTCCCTAACCCGTCCTAGAGCCGTAATTGCTCTGATACCAAATTGAAAAATGCGACCGCCCTTGATTTTTTTTTTTTTTTTAAATTCAAAATTTAAATAATTAATTATTATTCCCATAAATAATTAATAACGTAATCTATCCACAAACCAAATTTATTTAAACCCGAAAATAAATACAGAAAACCCATAAACATTTAATTACTAATCCCTAAGGATATTTGATCGATTGATCCTTCCGGAATACGACGACTTGAGTTGAGAGTCGAAGTTGGTATGTATAGCCACCTTGGCTTTCATAGACAATTTCCGTTGTCTACAACGGTTCTCGATAAACGAGATTTCGGACTCGAGATCGTTCGATCATTTAACCGTCGGGTTACTTAGACACACGAAATAATTACTTAACTCGAAAATAAAATAAATACTTAAACACACAACCGAGTCCCTAGATCAACCTCCCTTCCTTGCCTTGATTCCACAGTCACGACTTTTCTTTCTCTGCATCAAACAAAAGAGATGCATAAGTATTTCGACAAATACTTACTGAGGCAATCCTCCCGTCTACAAGCTATACACACAAACGATTAAATTATTCAACGTAACAAACACGAAAATACCGCAATAAATCAACCATCTCAAGAAAACACTCGATCTAGATCCACCATGAAATCATACAGCCTACAATCATGCAAACACATCATACAATCTAACCGTCCAGAAGCTTACGGTCCTGCACTCACCTCAAGCCACGCACGGAAAATTCCTAAATCTTCCCGGAATGAATAGGCTTCACTTCCTCAAACGCGTGCCTAACAATAAACCAAAAACGAAACTTAAAACACAAGAAACCAACCAAACACACAATTTGGTCGACCAGACCGACCAGATCGATCGATCCTGGTCAGGATCGATCGATCCCACCTTGCCGCGAACCTCGGAGAACGATCGATCCTAGCAGGATCGATCGATCCCCAACCAGATCGATCGATCTCGCCTGGATCGATCGATCCTGGCCGGCCGTGAGTTTACTAGATCGATCGTTCACCCCCAGATCGATCGATCTTGGTTCATATCGATCGATCTAGCCCTGGATCGATCGATCCTAGTGCAATCGCCAACACCGACTTGCACCACTCACACCGACTTGGCCACACGATCGAATCACCAACTCCTCAACCACAACCACCATCATGGAGTCATGTTCAAGCACCCTCCGTAACCAACACCACTCACCAGCCGTGGCCACAACACCGTCACACCAACACGAAACCAACAGTGATAAACTTAACAACCGGCTCCGTTGCCACCACGCTCAAACCGAGCCTCACCAACGGCTCCACCGTGACTCACTTCCTCTGTTCCTCACACTACACCATCATGAAACACATGATAAGAACAAAGAAAGAGCAGAACCTTACCCTTTCTAACGGTGATAAAAAAGGATGCGGAAGAGAGCTTCGAAGCTTTACCAACCCGGCAACCTCGTTCCTTCACCTCTAGCCTCTCACGCCACAACTCAGCCACCAAGCTACTCTCCACGCCTCACTCACAACCAGCCGCAAGACTTACAAGTCTCAGCCTCAAACGTTCTCCACACCCACACACAACAAGATCACCTCTCTTGCTCTCCACACCTCTTTTTCTCCTCCTTCTCTCCTTCTCTCTAACTCTCTCTTTTCTTAACTTTTCTTTTTCTCTTGTTGCAGCTGAAATGTCGGCAAGGAGAATGAGAGAAGGTGCAGCTGACTCTAGGGAAGAAAAGGTGGACTGATTTGTCAAAAGGTGTGGGGAACTCTAAGAGGCTAGGGGTGGAAAAATGGAGAAAAGGTGATGGGAAAAAGGAGGGGAGGCTGCGGTGGAATTTGGAGATGGAATTGGTTGGTGCAACTGATTTAATTCAGTTTAAAAACAATTGAGGTTTGGTCCCTGAACTTTCCAAAAGTTCACAAAGTGGCCCTAAACTTCTCAATTGATCCCGCACACCCCAACGGGGAAAAATGCGGCGCAACAACCAAAATACTCCGAAAATTTTCCCGGAAATTCTTTCCAAGATCTTTCCGTAAATCCCGGATGTAAATCCCAAAATTTCTCTTTTCCGGAACACGGGCGTTAATTTAGGATTTGGGTCCCTGAATTCCCGAAAAATTCACAAACTGACCCCAAACTCCTAAATTAACTCCGAACACCCCCTTTCGGGAAAAATGCGTGTAACTTCCAAATTACCTCAGAAATTCCCGGAATTAATTTCCCAGAAAAATCTACGCATAAATCCCGGTTTTAATTTCCGAAAACTCATTTTCGGAACACGGGTGTTACAATCATCGCCAAGCTCACCTCTCTTCCCTTTCAGCATTACACACCGTTAATTGTTAGCCTTCTTGTCCATCTTCCGGTATGCTCGTTTTCGTCTCCGGTAACCTCCAGCTTGCCAGCAAGGAGCACACTCTCAAGTTTAGCCAGGTATCTCTCTCTGGATTATGATTGATCCTTTTTTTTGCATGTGCTTATGATCTTACAAATTAGATCACTAGGGATTTAATTGACTGATAGATCTGTAAATCTGGCTATTCCCAAGTTTGTATTTCTCCTGTGACAAGTCTCTTCAAAGGATGTAGAATCGAAAATTTGTTGCGCTTTGTCATCTGATTTGTTTGAGCTTCAACAATCTCTAATGTCTTAATTCTCATAAAGCATTTGTGTTTTGATTAATTGGTTTATTTACTTGTCTACTCATTTGGATCTTTTGAATATATATGAAACAAAGAAGCCTATATTGGAGGAGAGTTTGCTTCAAAAGCTCTAAACTTGGAATGGTTAATGTTATTTGCTTCTTTCTTTATGATCTTGTTTGAATATCAAAATCTAATATATGTATGGTTTAAGCAATGTATCTGAGTTCATTATATTCAATGTTTCCAGAAAAGCAATTATCTTTTATTGTCATGAGATAGAATCTTTTATTAATTTTCACTTCTTTAATCTGAGTTGTCTTTTTCTAGTTTCTTCAGAAAAAATTGAGGTCTCAAATTCATTTCCAGTAATAGAAAGTATGTCTTTTAAGACTATACTTTTGCACTACCTTCTTAATTTGTTATGTTAATATCTGATATTTGCTTGAAGCAGTTCTTATAGATGAAACTAGCAGTTGTGACTTCAAGAATAGATGTCGATATGGATGGCTTTTTGGAGAGCTATATGCTATAATGTTGGAGTACAATTTTTAAAAAAAAAATTATGTAGTTTTTTTCACCATTGGGTGATTTTGCTTGTATTTGAATTGGACTTGTTGAGTACTTGTGTTATACTAATATTGTTTTGTGTTGCAGTTGGGGCTGAAGACAAATAAGTTGGAAGTCAGTGATACAAGAGGCAATTGAAGGAATTGTTCAGTTAAACACAACAAAAGAGTAATTTGCTACTATACTAAAAGGAGCTTGACCTGATGCCTTGAATAAATTCTTTGAAGAAGCCTTCGACGCATTTCTCTGAGCCGCGGATGTGCTTAAGAAACGTGATTTGGAGGAAAGAAAGAGAATAGAAGCTGCAGTGGAGACTCGGAGGTTGTCTTGGGCTATAGAGGAAGCGAGAAGGCAAAAGAAATGTGATTATGAAGTTGCCAAGGCTTATGCTGCTAACTTGCACTCGGGTTTCAATAATCCCAAGATTTTTCAGAAGAAACAAGAAACTAAAGAAGACCAACTGAGTGGAGAAGGGAAAAGTCGGTTTCAGAAAGCTATGGAGATGATTAAGGAGAGTAGACATGAGATTGATACTTCATTATCAAAAGCAATGGATTTAGATGTGAAGATGATGACACAAAGGAAAGCTCCTACGCTTATGCAGTTGAGTGCGAGAGCTCTTGCTAAGAATCTTAACCTTCCTCACCTTGTGAACTGCATCCTCCAGTTTGTCGATTGTATGATCACTTAAGCTTCTTGGGCCTTCTGGATCACTTAATATGGGATTCACTTGGCCAACAATCTCCTGAAATTCATTCCAAATACTGGACAATTAGAATACATAGTACACATATTGTCTCCACACGATAAATCTAAGAGAAACGACACCAAAAAAGAGTAAACAAATTAATGGCTAGAATAACCAAAAAAAAAAGACAATTAACTTTAAAAAAAAAAAGTTTACCTTCTCCTTTTGAAGTGCTTGCCGGTGGCAGTGAAACTCTTCAAGCGTTCTAATAAATAAGTTAGTTTTATTGATTCTTTCAATTTTCCTCTTTTGCATCTTCCAGTCTAGGAAGAATCGTCCCTAGCTCTTGTTTGAAGCTTCCAATGCTTTAATCGGACTGAGACAAACAAAAGAAGTTTAATGTTGTAAAATACACAAGTATGGATGAATTTTCTGCAACAAAAGCATATCAATCGCACTGAGACTCACCAGTCCAATATGCACAAGGCGCTCTCCCATCACAGAAAAGATGGCAGTTAATTTTGCTTGAGCGATTGTTTGGCTTGACTAAGCTCGACATCGATTAGCTTGGTCAACCGTTCTTCTATATGGTTCCAAGCATTGATTTCTACCTAAACGGCTTCTTGATTTCTACATAACACTAAACAATAAAAGGGAGACAGCCAAATTGATAAATGTTTGAACATGAATTAACCAGTAAACCCTTAACTTCTATGTGTAAACTATAAAAAAACCATAATGTAACCAAAATAAAAAAGGAACATCTTGTTATTTAAGAATAGCTCTTCTTCAAAACTTGAGGTAAATCCGCTAGATCCGGTTAAGTACAGTTCAACTCCATCTTTTGAAAGAGTTGACAAAGAACACATTTATGATCCTATATTCCTATACTATATCAATAAAGAATCAATTCGATAGCAATCATTTGTAATATTGCATTCAACCTCTAGTTTAATGAAAAAAGTAAATCTCATCTCTTTAAATCTCAACTAGTCCTTCTTGGACCTCTTAATCATCCTTTATCAAAAGCAATGGATTTAGATGTGAAGATGATGACACAAAGGAAAGCTCCTACGCTTATGGAGTTGAGTGTGAGAGTTCTCGCTAAGAATCTTAACCTTCCTCACCTTGTGAACTGCGTCCCCCAGTTTGTCGATTGTATGATCACTTAAGCATCTTGGGCCTTCTGGATCACTTAATATGGGATTAACTTGGCCAAAAACCTCCTGAAATTCATATAAAATACTAGACAATTAGAATACATAGTACCATCATATATGAAGACAATGTTGCATGTGTGCCCAAGAAGATGGAACTTAAACAATCTAAGGCCGCCACCACACAAGCGGAAGAAAGGAAGTCCACATGCCTAAATCTCGGGCTTTAGCAACCACTGCCTCAGCCATTGTTGCGCTATCCAGATCCACAATGGTGAGCTTGAAGAGGGAACATGAGCAGTGAAGGAGGAAACCACATAGAAGAGAAGCCAATCGAGTTGGCCAAGAGCAGATCTAGGAAAAGAAACATATGTTCTGCCACAGTGGAGAACCACAACAACTTTGATGGAAAAGCAGACGCTTGCTTGTTACTATTTTTTCGAGCCGTGCTGAAACCATCAAATTCCATGGAGCAAGTAGAGAATGTGTATGGCTGAGATCAATAAATCAATACATTCAATCAAAAAACAAATTCAGCTTAAAAACATAACCTATTATCTTATATGAAGACAATGTTTTTAAATTTTATCATGGACATTTTTACACAACTTCTTCAATACAAAAGAAAATCATAACTCTTTTTATTATGATTCAAGTACTTTGATCCATTCGAGGGTATTGACTCTTTCTCTATTAATATTTATATATACAGTACCATAAAATATACTCATGTATTATACCATAGTTAAAAAATTTAAGTAGTTCATCTTTAGAGGTTAATTATCCTCTGAAAAACTATGACTCTTAACACTACCATTATTATCAGTCCATAATATTTTGATTTGAACATTCGGCAATCCAATAGGCTACATTAATTACTAAGAAAAATTTTAAATTCCAAACTCAATTTTCTCAATAAATTAAATACACTCCTTAGTCAAACTAATCAAACTGAATTATCATTTCTTGGTCGGATTTCTTTCTCTCCTGGGACCCAACCAAATTACAGGATGGAGAGAGAGAGAGAGAGAGAGAGAGAGAGAGAGAGAGAGAGAGAGAGAGAGAGGCATCTCAAAGTATTTTTGGGTATTGAGGTGGCTCGTAGTCCAAGTGCCATTTACTTAGCTGCAAATCTGGTGTTTAATGAGCGTACGAAACACATTGAGAATGATTGTCATTTTATACGAGATGAGATTATTCGAGGAAATATTGCAACTCATTACGTCTCTACAAAGGATCCGCTTGCAGACATTTTCACAAAAGCTTTGGGACGTAAAGAGTTTGATGTGTTTCTTTGCAAATTGGGCGTTTGTGACCTTCACGTTCCAACTTGAGGGGGGATATTACGGGACACTTTCCTTATATGATTATGTACATTTATTTAGCTTGTAAAACTTCCAAATCTGTAGGAAGCAGCTTCAGCAGCTTAATGATTGTATATATATCTCAGCTTCAGCAGCTTAATGAACTCAAGAAAACCTTCTTACACACGCTTAGGTTTCTTGACATTCTTGCTTCTGATTTTCCGGAAGTGTAACAAATAGCATTTTAAGTTAGCATCTTTCTTTACTTTTGTCTTGAGACATATTCATTAGAGGTGTAATAAAAAATATTGGTGGTCTTTCTTCTGTAATCTAGATAACCAATTTGTTACCCAAAAATCTTAACATAAATCCTAGTTTCTTAAAAACTGAAAATTGCCGAAAGAAAATATGTAACCAGACGACCCAAGAACCATGCCAAAACATTTTTTTGGATCACTTTGGAAAGAATTTACAAAAGCCAAAAAAACTGATTACCAAAAAACTCGAACCTTTTGATCCAAAATAACTGAAGTCGCATGCCTAGATAAGAGTGCTATGGGAGAATGTCTCATTTGACTAAGAACTTGCAGTTTGATTAAATGTATGATAATGAAGAGGAAGTCAATCTGATGTGCTCCCTGGTTATGTTTGAGTTTGCTGAAGATATGTTGGACGCTAAGATTACTGGAGATCTGTCAGTCGTGAAAGAACATTGTTGAATCTATGATTATTAGAATTTATATTTCTTAATTAGATTCCTTATTTGGTATTTGACTTGCAGACAAAGAATTATCTTGACTAAAATATTGGAAATTTATAAATGTTTGAACATGACGTATCCAGTTAACCCATAACTTCTATGTGTATAGTATTAGTATTCATCATATATACAACTAAACATGCACATACGGGGAAGTAGCCCTGTTACGGATACGGATATCCGGATTTTTCTGGATATCCGTATCCGTATCCGTATCCGTATCCGTATCCGTATCCGTATCCGTTATTTTAGTTTCCGTATTCGTATCCGTAAATTACGGATATCCGTATCCGGTTTTTTTTGTTTTTTAATTTTTGTTTTTAATAAAAAAATTTAAAATAATGTTATTATAATCAAAAAATATGAATTTAAAAAAAAAAAAAATTAGAATAAAAACATAGATTAAAGTTTGATGAAAAAATATGGGCTAAATTTATAAGCTCAAAACAAAAAAATTAAATTTTAAAGGGCCCAAAACAAAAAAATTAAATATTAAAAACCAAAAAAATAAATTTTTTTTTTTTTTGTTTATAACCGGATACGAATATCCGTTTTAATATTTTCTAAATATCTGTATCCGTATCCATATCCGGCGGATCCAAAAATTTACTATCCGTATCCGTATCTGTTTTCTCCGGATATCCGTTTTTCGGATCCAAATCCGGATACGGAGCCGGATATCCGCCGGATACGGATATTTCTGCCCAGGCAGAACAGAATAGCTAATTTTTAAACCTTATTTATTTAATTTTCCAAATTCAAATGATGCTGACATCCAACCAAGCATCAACTATGGTTCTAGACACAATCACCTAAGGCGACTCAAGAAGACTCACGAGCCCTGTCCATACTATCTTGCTATTGAAGCCGATACATACCTATGGCCATTGTTTGATGCATCCCGGCTCAACCAAGAAGATTCAGAACATGAGACCACGTGGAATACATTCTCAGATCACCTAGAGCATGCCAAAAAGTGGAATCAGTCCAATAGAAGTTCAGAAGAGGGAGTTATTCAGTTCTCAAATTGGGTGATCCCCAACTTATCCGATTTGGACCAACGTGCATTAATTGGAGCATTCCGATCAACCTAAGAGGAATTAAGCCATGAAACCAATTTTCATACAATTTTGAGCTAAAAGAGGCACGCGGCGAATTAGAATCATACCAATATCAAATTTTTTTTAGAAGTTACCCAATTTCTAAACTGGACATCTCTCGGCTTGCCTTATTTGGAGTCTCACAGGTTTAATCAAGATCAAACATATTTGGGGCGTCCAGGAGAGTTTATACTACAACTAGAGGCTCCTAATAGCATCTCAAGATTAATTTCCAGCCACTGGATCAAGTGGATTGAATTTTGGTCTTTCATACACCAAGACTTTTGATATCAAGACCCGAGGGCCTATAATGCACTCCGACAGCTATGTTCCTTTGAACCAGTTGAAGCTACGACTTGGAAACCTTCACAAGACATTCAGAGGCTTCCACAACATGGATATATCAAAAAGATTTCGAGATATAAAGAGGCTCCTACCAGATTCCCTTATTTGGTCACGAAATCACCTCGAACGGCTACATTCCGTTTTTGTTCATCTTTCATTTATGCTGAATTATTTGTTTCCTTTTCTAATTACTTTAGAACTTTAGAATAGATTAATTACTTTTCAGCCTATATAAAGCTGAATCACGTCTTCCATTGTAGACACCTTTCAATCCAGAATTAATGAAAATATTTTGTTCTTTTCTTTCAAATGTGTTTTCTTGAAGAATTGTTTCTTTCTTTAGACTTTAAGTGTGTGATTCACTTAAATCTTTAGAGGCTGCGACTTAGCTTGTTTGTGTGATTCAAATAATCAATTTCGTTCAAAGATTGAGAGAGTCAATCAACCCCTTTGATTGAGAGAGTCAATCAAAGTCACCGCCTTCCATCTCGACTTCACGTCCACTACAGCAACAAAACTTGTAAACTCTTGATTATCTTGTGGTCATAAGTTTGGTGGATTCCAATCTTATATCATCAAAGTTTCAGATTTTCATGTTGTAATCCTTTATGACTATGAAAACCCCCAATAATATAATCAAATTAAAAAAAGGAACATCTTGTTATTTAAGAACAGCTCTTCTTCGAAACCTGAAGTAAATCTCCTCTAGATCCGGTTAAGTACTGTTCAACTCCATCTTCTGAAAGAGTTAACAAATAACACATTTATGATCCTATATTCATATACTATATCAATAAATAAACAATTCGATAGCAATCATTCGTAATATTGCATTCAACCTCTAGTTTAATGAAAAAGTAAATCTCATCTCTTTAAATCGTTTTTTATCCGCTGGGTAGGTAAAATTGAATTCACAAACCTCGATTTTGGCTAAGGAGAGGATTTTTAAGAAACCCACATGAGCTGTCGACAGAGAAGAAAACAATGTGCTATGATTCCTAATTCAGGGAATATGTCTACACAGAAAAAAATCTCACCTGGATCTTACGATTCAAGAGACGTAAACGATGCATGGAAGGTGGAAGAGAATATTGTGGTGCCTATTTATCCTCAGTTGGAAATTGGAAGTGAGAGACAGAAAGCTTAGAAACCGTAGACGTTTTGGAAGCCAGAACTCAAAAGTCAGACTGGCTAAACGAAAAAAAAAAAAAAATTACATGGACATTTGTCAGAAGTAAAACCATCCACGTGTCAATCAGCTGGAGAGAGTTATCCGTCATATATATATACTAGTATATCTCCGGTGCTATGCCCGGGTATAGTATTTTTAAAAGTTTATTCAAAAATGTGTTTAAATTAAATAATATTATAAATGAAATATATCTTTACTACATCAAACAACTGTTATTTTGATAATTATTATTGATAAATATAAGAGTAATGTAAAATTAATGGAGACGTAGGCAATACAAACAAAATGATTATATTTTTTCCATGACATATAATTAATGAAGAATTTGTAATTCATTTTATGAAATTTAAAATTACATGATTTTTTTAGACAGATGCAAAAGTTGCAGATTTACAAGATGCAAGTAACTATGAAATTGTGTTGATTTGAAAAAGAAAATCATTTGTTTTTAGTTTGGTACCTTTTCATCCATGAGAATAATTTTCATTATGAGAATTTGATGCGGACATCAATACCAGACTCAAGGAGAAGCGCCTCAAGATACACTCAAAGTTATTCATGGAGTCGACAAGGAACAAATGGAACAAGAAGACAAGCTCATGGCTAATCAAGTGGAGACACGAAAAGATCTTCATCAAACTGACTTCAAAGGGGACCCAAGAGGATTATCACAACCAAGAGCGTTTAAGGGAGTCAGCAAATTATGAAAGGTGAGTATTTGAATTATGCTTTAGACTTACGAGTGTTTTATGTTTATTTTGCAGGGTTTCTTTTTATTTTCTTTGAGTCTTAGAACGTCCCAGCATTTTGTATTTTAGAGTCTAGAGTGTGCGTTGTTTTCATTATTTCCTTATTTGTATTATTTTTGGCCTAGAAGCCCTAGCTGCTGGACTATTTAATAAAGTCCCTTCTCAGCTTTGTAGCCACGTTTTTGATTAATAAAAATACCTAGTTTTTTCTTGTTAAAGAAATCTCAGCCGCTCCCTTTCTTCTTTGCGTGAGAAACGATTGAAGTCAGAGTGCAAACCTCTCTTCTTCCTGTGTGTGATTCACTTGAAGCTGAGTGTTAAGACTTATCACAGAGCTTCTCATCCTCTGTGTGGCGTCTCTCGATCCCCTTGTTACCTTCGTTCATCATCCATCCACTTGAGTCCATAGAGAGTGTCGTACGACCAGCTATAGATTCACCATCCATCACCCCTTGTAAGAACAAGTCCCCTCTTGTTCCTACATCATCTTGGTATCAGAGCTTAAACGCTCCTATCTCAGGTTGTTTCAACCCCTTTTACCTTTATTTAGTTTGCTGTGGTTGTTTTGTTTCAATCCCTATCAAGAAAAACCAAATAAAAATCTGTTTCATAGTTTTTCAATTTTTCGTCTGTTGTGTTGTTTCAATTTTATAAAATTCAAAACAAATCATAAAAATATTTCGTCTTCTGTTTTAGCTTCTCAAAACCTTTTAAAAACTATAAAAATTGTCCCCCTTAATTTAGAAATTCGTTTGCTATTTTTCGTTCACGGAAACTTGAGACACAGGGATTTTGCTAATTTCTCTGTTTTGTGTTTGGCTTGAAGGAACATTGATTTCTTGTTTGATTTTTTTGTTCAATTTCCTTTTGCACTTGATCTGTTTGCTAGTGTACTACAGGAGTCTCGACATGGGAGAGCAAGATGAAGAGGTTAACATGGCACAACTTCTTGTCCAAATTCAGAAAATAGGAGAAAGACTGACACGACTCCAACAACAAAGAGAAGAAAATGGATTTGGAGATGCACCAGGAGCTGAATATGTTGAGCCTAAACCACCAGACCGTGCATTGAGAACCATGAAGCATAAACCTTGCCTGCAAAAACAACCATCAGTTCGTTATGATTATTTTGTGCCACAGATTTATACATTTGCAGGAAGTAGTTATCCAGAGGACTACCTAGAGTGGGAGAGAGACATGGATGATTGGTTTTCATTCCACAACTATCCAAAGGAAGAAAGGCTAGTGTGTGCAATCAAACAACTCACCCGAAACGCATACTCATGGTGGAGAAAAATATGAAAGATGGAAATATCAAGAAGGAGTCATCGCCACTTGGGAGAATCTGAAATGGGTCATGATCAGGAAGTATGTTTCTACACTTCACTTAAAAGAAGCCAGAGCACAATATCCACGAAGATACTCCAACCGTCACACCAAGGAGACACGAAAACTAAGGCCACCGGAAGATCAAAAGGACTTTCTACAACAAGTATACATTCAGCCAAACAAGAAGCACACACATGCCATGGAGAAGAAGAATGTTCCCAGCCAAGCAGAATTGTGCAAGCCACAAGAAAAACCAGAACAAACAAAGGCTAAGATAACTTACACCTTAGACAAATTGGAGCACACGTTCATAGGAGAAGAGCCACCAGCAATAAATGTTACAATGGATCAAAGGCAAGCTCAAGACACAATGCACTCTATGTTGCTTAAGGAAGCAAAACCAGAGACACACATCCAACCTAACATGAGCAACGCTATACCAGGTATGTGTCTAGAACCCTTTTTAATGAGTAAAACAAACGTGCCTACTCACGCTGCAGGTAGAAAATACGTGAGCTCGATGCCTCCTGAAGTTAAGAAGCAAATTATGTGTGACAAGTATACAAAGATTCCAACCCTTGTGTTGCACGACCAGGAAGATTCTGACACTAATAAAATCAGCCTAAAGAATATTAATAAGAAGAAAGTACCAAGCCAACGTTCCTTATGTGTACCACAAGAAAAATCTGAGAAGAGCATTGTCCAAACAACAGTTGATAAACAGATAAGTTCTAACAATACTTATCTTGTTCTTTATAATTTCATGACAAGAGTAATGCACTTGTCTTGTCTAGAATATGCTGAAACAGGTTCAGCTACTAAGGAGAAACAATAGACCTTTGGAGAAGCAAAAATCTTAGTTTCTGACCAGAAACAAGACATGGGAGGATATGAACCCTTACAACTCGAATCGAAAGGCCAGGAGCATGTCAAAGTTGTCAAAGCTTCTTTAATGTTCAAAGATGAACCACCAGATGCATTGTTGAAGTTCAAACCAAACTACAAGCACCAGCGAGATAAGTCTCTATACATAAAACCACAGTCTGGCTATAAATCTTCTAATTTTGATACAGGACATGGGAAAAACAAAGTAGAAATTCAGCTAGGACACCATCAGTTCGGAGGATTTCTTAAAGATATACAACTGACTTTGTACAATGAATGGACACCAATAATTATAGTAAGAGCCAGAGACATTGAACTTGTACACGCAAAGATAAGTATCCCTGTTCCTAAAGCTCATTTTTCCCATCACACGGATATAATACGCTTGTTTTTATCAAAAGTGTCAAGTCCAGATTTTAGAGAATCCTTAAAGCATACGACAAAACCAAAAACTGGAGTAGGAGGCACACGGTTCAAGCCATCTGTAATGGACCAAAAGAAGTCCCAAGGCGTCATTTGCTTCAAACTGATCAAAGAAAAACCGCCAGACCCCAACGTACAAATCAACATCCAAGAAGAATTTCATGGAAAATCCATAAGTGAAATAGATGATCTCACAAAGGAGACTACAGTGATGTTCCAGAATCAAGAGCATGTACTCACACACCACAGGCTTATCAAGGAAGAACCACCAGATTCACAACATCGATCATACCCGAGTCACATACTCGCCATCATCCAAGGTAATTTTCTAAACCTTCAAATATATCAAATTACTGCCTTGTTTTCTCTTGTTGCAGGTCAATCAGTTTTGAGGACAAAACCTTTTGAAGAGGGAGAGTATGATGCGGACATCAATACCAGACTCAAGGAGAAGCGCCTCAAGATACACTCAAAGTTATTCATGGAGTCGACAAGGAACAAATGGAACAAGAAGACAAGCTCATGGCTAATCAAGTGGAGACACGAAAAGATCTTCATCAAACTGACTTCAAAGGGGACCCAAGAGGATTATCACAACCAAGAGCGTTTAAGGGAGTCAGCAAATTATGAAAGGTGAGTATTTGAATTATGCTTTAGACTTACGAGTGTTTTATGTTTATTTTGCAGGGTTTCTTTTTATTTTCTTTGAGTCTTAGAACGTCCCAGCATTTTGTATTTTAGAGTCTAGAGTGTGCGTTGTTTTCATTATTTCCTTATTTGTATTATTTTTGGCCTAGAAGCCCTAGCTGCTGGACTATTTATTAAAGTCCCTTCTCAGCTTTGTAGCCACGTTTTTGA
This sequence comes from Barbarea vulgaris, assembly GCA_963667165.1. NCBI lineage: Eukaryota > Viridiplantae > Streptophyta > Magnoliopsida > Brassicales > Brassicaceae > Barbarea > Barbarea vulgaris. Next base: position 5,208,587 of record OY763891.1, read on the forward strand.
TTAATAAAAATACCTAGTTTTTTCTTGTTAAAGAAATCTCAGCCGCTCCCTTTCTTCTTTGCGTGAGAAACGATTGAAGTCAGAGTGCAAACCTCTCTTCTTCCTGTGTGTGATTCACTTGAAGCTGAGTGTTAAGACTTATCACATAGCTTCTCATCCTCTGTGTGGCGTCTCTCGATCCCCTTGTTACCTTCGTTCATCATCCATCCACTTGAGTCCATAGAGAGTGTCGTACGACCAGCTATAGATTCACCATCCATCACCCCTTGTAAGAACAAGTCCCCTCTTGTTCCTACATCAGAATTGCTCCAGCCTTCATCATCTATTATTTTCTTGAATTTATTGAAGAATTTAGTTGAGAAACATTAGACATCTCAAATATGAATGAATCACATAGAATTAGTATGAGCAAAATTGACTATGAATAAATAAATATTTTTCATATATCTGATAGAGAAGGTTACAATAGAGATGAAAAAAAGAAGAGTCTGATAATGATGGAGATGAATACAAAGGAATAACAAATTTAGAAAAAAAATTGAATTGGAGTGATAAAAAAATTTAGGGAAACTGTTAAAAAAATTTGAAGAAAAACGAAAAAAAGAAGTTAGAGAGAAAAATAAGGAAGATGTTTTGTTTTTAATTTTGTATTTTTTTCTTTAATTTGAATTTCCATCTTATTTTTATTTTTATATATTTTAATGATATTTAGTTTTCAAAAAAAAATCTATGTGGCATATTTTTATTGGTCATGTGAGTTGTGGTTTATAAGATACATGATATGATCTAATTAGAGGCAGAGAGATAGAGATAGAGAGAGAGAGAGATAGAGAGAGAGAGAGAGATAGAGATAGAGATAGAGAGAGAGAAAGAGAAAGAGAAAGAGAAAGAGAAAGAGAAAGAGAGAGAGAAGATTTATCTGCAATGCATATGGAGAGGAACAACACATCCAATTCCCAAAATCTGGACAGGATCTGGAAGAAATGAAAAGAAAAGAGACTAGAAGATGAAGTGAAACTCAACGAAGCAGAGGAAGATGGTGAAGATGATGTAGAGGAACACGACGAAGATGCAGATCAAGAGGAAGAGGGTAAAGGTTGTTTATATGGGTGTCTTACTTGTGGAAACTTAAATCACACGTATACGTGAAGGTGTGTGTGTTTGTTCATGTGATCAATTTTATTTATTCTCCTTTTTTGTGATTTTTTTTTCAGATTCTCCGGACTCAAATTCATGAGGCAAATAAGACAAGTAAAATCTTTCATTTTCCATAATTTTACTCTTTCCATGTTCTATAGTTTTTTCATTTGGTTTTTCTAGAAATTCTTTTAGTAAGGCCACTAAAAATATAACCCAAAAGACAATAATAACACATCTATCCAAGAGAAACTATTAAAATTATATAAAAGATAAAAGATGGCTTGCATATAAAAGTATAAAGGAATAGCGGTAAATAAATAAAGGTGGCACCCAAAGTCATTGGAGCCTAATTTCGTTACATGTATAGTAATATACTTTGTTACGTCTGTATAACCGATCGTTGTAAATCTTCAGAATTATTACAAATTTTCAATACAAAATACATCATAACTCTCTTTTTCGTTCATTCTAGTATTAAGATTCTCTCAAAAATATCAGTACTTTGTGTATTAATAATTATATATACCATAAAATATACTCACATATTATAACAGAGTTAAAAGAAATTAATGGTTCAATGTTTACTAACTCATTCAGTCCTACTCTGTTGCCAATGAATTTAAACTATTTAATGAGACACAACACTACACTCCTTCACTCAAAATGTTAGGCATGAAGGCAATCACGCTTAACGTGAGAGTGTGTGTTTGTTTGTTCATGTGATCAATTTGATTTATTCTCCTTTTTTTTGTTTTTTTTCAGATTCTCCAGATTCAAATTCAGGAGACAAATCAGACGAGTAAGATTTTCATTTTCCATAATTTTACTTTTTCCATGTTCTATAATTTTTTCATTTGTTTTTTTCTGGAAATGTTTTTAGTAAGGCAACTAAAAATATAACCCAAAAGACAATAATAACACATGTATACAAGAGAAACTATTAAAAATACATAAAAGATAAAAGATGGCTTGCATATAAAATTATAAAGGAATAGGGGTTAATAATTAAAGGTGGCACCCAATGTCGTTGCATGTATAGTGATATACTTTGTTACGCCTGTATAAACGATCGTTGTAAATCATCAGCATTATTACAAATTTTTAATACAAAATACATTGTAACTCTCATTTTCGTTCATTCTAGTCTTTCAAAATTATTAATTAGTACTTTGTTTATTAATAATTATATATATCATAAAGTATACTCACATATTATAACAGAGTTAAAAAAATTTAATGGTTCATTTTTGACTAATTCAATCAATCCTCCTTTTTTGCCAATGAATTTAAACTGATTAATGAGAGGCAACACTACACTCCCTCACTCAAAATGTTAGGCATGAAGGAAATTTTGTTTTTGGTTTGAATTCTGTATGAAAATAAAACAAGAAATAGAAATATTTAAATGTAAAAGAATTTTTTTTTAAAAAAACTATAATTTTCTACATTTTCTTAGTAGGATTTCTTGATCTTTTGCCACCAAACCAAATTACTAAAACTCAGAAGAAAAAGAGATATTTATAAACATATTTACTTCTGTAACGGCTATAAACATGCAAACTATATTTGTACAACTTAAAGGTATATGATAGTTAACTTCTTAAGTGATAGTAACTTACATGGTGTAACTTATCTACAATTATCTGGTAAAGATCACTTAGATGAGGTAAAAAAATGTCTTTGATGGATCTGATATGTACATGCAATTACACATCATAGTGATCCCTTGTTTTCTGAAATCTTCAAGTAAAAAAATTCAACGATTAATTCGATGGATCTTAGGATGATACGTAGATTAATCCCATAGTTCTTAGGATGATACATCGATTAATTGACTCTGTCTCTATTAATATTTATATATACAGTACCATAAATTATACTCATGTATTATACCATAATTAAAAATTTTATTAAGTTCATCTTTTAAGGTTAATTATCCTTTGAAAAACTACGACTCTTCACACTACCATTATTATCAGTCCATAATATTTTGATTTGAACACTTGGCACTCCAGTAGTCTACATTTTGTTTTTCAATAAGTCTATAAATTAATTACTAAGAAAGTTTAAATTCATTCAAACTCAAATTTATTAATAAATTAAATACACTCCATAGTCAAACTAATCAAATTGAATAAAATTCTTACCTTTTCTTAGTCAGATTTCTTTCTCTCCTCGGACCCAATTGATTCTTAGGGTTTCTTACTCGTGGACACGTAACTAACACCAATACGTGTGTGTGTGTGTTTCAATTTCTTGATTTTAGTAAATATTTCTGTCTGATGGGGAATCATGTAGCGCTTGCATGTTGTAATTCGGTCAAAAACTGATGCGGACATCCAACCAAGCATCGATCATGGAGTTCTTGACGAGAGCTCTCGCACTCAACTCCATAAGTATAGGTGATTTCCTTTGTGTCAGCATCTTTACATCTAAATCCATTGCTGTTGATAATGAAGTATCAATCTCTTGTTTTCTCTCCTTAATCATCTTCATAGCTTTCTGAAACGGACTTTTCCCTTCTCCACTCACTTGGTCTTCTTTAGTTTCTTGTTTCTTCTGAACAATCTTGGGATTATTAAAACCAGAGTGCAAGTTAGCTGCATAAGCCTTGGCAACTTCATAATCACGTTTCTTTTGCCTTCTTGCTTCCTCTATAGCCCAAGAAAACCTCCGAGCCTCCGCTGCAGCTTCTATCCTTTTTCTTTCCTCCAAATCACGTTTCTTAAGCAAATCCGCGGCCCAGAGAAATGCATCGAAGGCTTCTTCAACAGTTTCCAATTTCTGGTCTGGAGTATCATCAGGAAGTTTGGCAGGATTCATCCGGAAATCAAGTTCGAGTCTTTGATGTTTTACAGAGAGGATTTTGTGAAATCGGTAGATGTATTTAGACTTTCTTGTATCGGACCAACTTAGTGTAAAACATCAAAGACTCGAACTCGATTTCCAGAAGAATCCTACCGATCTTCCTGATGATACTCCAGACAAGAAATTGGAAACCGTTGAAGAAGCCTTTGACGCATTTCTCTGGGCCGCGGATGTGCTTAAAAAACATGATTTGGAGGAAAGAAAAAGAATAGAAGCTGCAGCGGAGGCTCGGAGGTTGTCTTGGGCTATAGAGGAAGCGAGAAGGAAAAAGAAACGTGATTATGAAGTTGCCAAGGCTTATGCTGCTAACTTGCACTCTGGTTTTAATAATCCCAAGATTTTTCAGAAGAAACAAGAAACTAATGAAGACCAAGTGAGTGGAGAAGGGTAAAGTCAGTTTCAGAAAGCTTTGGAGATGATTAAGGAGAGAAGACAAGAGATTGATACTTCTTTATCAAAAGCAATGGATTTAGATGTGAAGATGATGACACAAAGGAAAGCTCCTACGCTTATGGAGTTGAGTGCGAGAGCTCTCGCTAAGTAGAGAATGTGTATGGCTGAGATCAATAAATCAATACATTCAATCAAAAAACAAAGTCAGCTTAAAAACATAACCTATTATCTTATATGAAGACAATGTTTTTAAATTTTATCATGGACATTTTTACACAACTTCTTCAGTACAAAAGAAATTCATAACTCTTTTTTATTATTATTCAAGTACTTTAATCCGTTCGGGGGTATTAACTCTTTCTCTATTAATATTTATATATACGGTACCATAAAATGTACTAATGTATTATACCATAATTAAAAATTTAATTAGTTCATCTTTAAAGGTTAATTATCCTTTGAAAACTACGACTCTTAACACTACCATTATTATAAGTCCACAATATTTTGATTCGAACATTCGGCAATCCAATATGCTAGATCATGTTTTTTAACAAAGCATGAGAGAGAGAGAGAGAGCAGCAGAAGATTTCTAATGCATGTGGATGGGCGATGAGGGAGAGGAACAACGAAACGGAGGAAGAAGAAGGTAAGGAAGAAGAAGATGAAGCAGAAGAATAAGTAAAACTCAACGAAGCAGAGGAAGAAGAAGATAAGTTTTCAGTCAACTGGAGGGAGATCATCAAGATTACCAGCGACAACACTTTCGACAATACAAAAGCATTCATATTAAGGTATGTGTTTCAAAACACAATCCACTCTATTTGGATCGAGAGACAGAAATGATAGAAGACATGGAGAAGACCCATTACCGATGGAGAAACTGGTGAAAATGATTGACAAAAATTCGAAACCGGTTATGCACGATTAGAAGCACGGGAGATTTGAGGTACGGAAGAGGTATTCAACAGTGGTTTGCATCAAGACAGCATCAAAGATAAAAGTTTTATTTCTTTGGAGTTAATGTTTTAGCGACAAAAATCAGTTCGCATTAATTTGTAAAGAACGTTTATTTTTTCTTTGAATAATTTCACAAAAATTCAAAAAAAAAAAGCAGAGGAAGAAGAAGGTCAGGAAGATTGTGAACGTGATGCAGATGATAATGAAGAGGAAGACAAAAAAGACAACGAAGATGCAGATGCAGAGGAAGAAGGTACATGTTGATTCTTAGGGTTCCTTACTTGTGGACACGTATATAACATTTATAAGTGAGTGTGTGTGTGTTTGTTCATGTGATCAATTTGATTGTCCTTTTTCTCTCTCTTCTTTTTCAGATTCTCCAGATTCAAATTCAGGATAAGAATCAAATGAGTTTGATTTTTCATTTTCAGTTTGAATTTCTTGATTTAAGTAAACATTTCTGTCTGATGGTGAATCATGTAGCGCTTGCATGTTGTAATTCTGTCAAAACTTTAAACTATTTCAGCTCTATTAGATATATCAAATAAATGTAAAGTTTATTATGACAGATTTCACTTAATCAGAGTGGTTATACAATGTATTTTATTAGATTTATCCAACGATAGATTCACCAATTATTTATAGCAGCTGTTGCGGAGTTGATCTAATGAATTATTTATCTTCCCAAATTAAGTTAAACCTCTTTCTTGATTCTGATTTTCCGGAAGTGTAACAAATAGCATTTTAAGTTAGCATCTTTTTTTACTTTCTTCTTGAGACATATTCATTAGAGTGTAATAAAGAATCTTGGTGTTCTTTCTTGTTTAATCTAGATAACCAAATTGTTACCCACAGATCTGAACATAAATCTAGTTTCTTAAAAACTGAAAATTGTGGAAAGAAAATATATAACCAAACTACCCTAGAACCCAGCCAAAATTTTTGGTTCGATTCGGAAAGAATTTACAAAAGCCAAAAAAAACTGATTACCAAAAAACTCGAACCTTTTGACCCAAAATAACTGAAGTCGCATATGTCTAGATAAGAGTGATCTCTATGGGAGAATGTCTCATTTGACTAAAAACTTGCAGCTTGATGAAATGTATGATAATGACGTGCTACTATTGTTTACTGTGATAACGTCTCCGCCATTTGTTTTTCATCGAACCCTGTTCAACATCAAAGCACCAAACATGTGGAGATTGATATACATTTTGTTAGAGAGAAAGTTTGCAATCGGTCATGTACGTGTTCTTCATGTCCTCTCGTCTACACGAATCACTGAAGTCTTCAAAAAGGGATTGCCCACTTCTTTTTTCGACTTCAGACACAGTCTAAGCGTACGCAAGCCTCCCGCTTAGACTGAGAGAGGGTGTTAGAATATAGGAAAATAGAATGTTTCCTTATTCTGAAAATGTAAATACTTGGAGCCTACTCCTATTGTAACTGTATAAATATATGTCTGATCAATAGAATTATATACAGAGTTAATATTCTTTCATTGTTGAACCTCATATTTCCTTAGGGTTCCGTAGCAACAAAGTAACTAGAATTATGGTTATTATGAAGTTTTAGATCAACGATGACAGAAGGAAACTAGGGTTTACATTAATGGTATAGATGTGCCTTGTGGAGAAGGTTGCCTACGTACTCTTGAAAAGGGATCGAGCCATTCGTAGTTCATATTACAGAAGGTTGTTTGGGCGAATTAGGGTTTATGGATGTGTTTTCTAAATATTCTCTGTGAATTTTCGATTTGTAGATGCTTTGTCGATGTTTTTTGATGTCTTGTGAAGAGGAGGATAAATTTTTATTTATAGTGATTTGAGGAGGTTTGGGGCTTTCTTTTCCTTCTCGAATTAGGGTTGCCTTTTCGTCCAAGCTTTCCTTTTTAAAGTTGATTTTCCTTTTGTGAGTTGATTTTCTTTTGTGAGTCGATTTTCTTTTCTAAGCTAATTAAGTCGGTTTAGTCATCATGGGCCAATTCGATTGGGCTTAGTAAATCGGTTCTTCATCGAAACTTGAGGTAAATCTCATCTAGATCCGGTTAAGTACTGTTCAACTCCATCTTCTGAAAGAGTTAACAAAGAACACATTTATTATCCTATATTCCTATACTATATATATCAATAAAGAAGCAATTTGATAGCAATCCTTCATTGAATATTGCATTCAACCTCTAGTTTAATGAAAAAGTAAATCTCATCTCTTTAAATCGTTTTTCTGCTGGGTAAGTAAAATCGAATTCACAAACCTTGATTTTGGCTTAGGAGAGGATTTTTATGAAGCATTAAGAAACCCACATGAGCTGTCAACAGAGAAGAAAACAATGTGCTCCGATTCCAAATTCAAGGAATATGTCTACAAAGAAAACAATCTCACATGGGTCTTACGATTCAAGAGACGTAAATGATGGAAGGTCGAACAAAATATTGAGGTGGCTATTTATCCTCAGCTGGAACTTGGAAGTGGGCGGCGGAAAGCCTAGAAACCGTAGACGTTTCGGAAGCCAGTACTCAGAAGTCAGACTGGGTAAACGAAAAGAAAAAAAAATTACGGGGATAAATGTCAAAAGTATAACCATCCACGTGTCAACCAGCTCAAGAGAGTTATCTATCTTTTATAATAAGAGGCCAGGCTGTTATATACTCCTTAGTCAAATTAATCAAATTGAATAAAATTATTAACTTTTCTTAGTCGGATTTACTTCTCTTTTGGGACCGAACCAAATTGAGAGAGAGAGAGAGAGAGAGAGGAGAGATAGAGAGATAGAGAGAGAGAGAGAGAGGAGAGAGAGAGCGAGAGAGAGAGAGAAAGAGAAAGAGAAAAAAAGAGAGAGAAAGAAAAAGAGACAAAAAGAGAGAGAGAGAGAAGATTTGATCTGCAATGCATGTGGAGTGGAACGATGAGAGAGAGAAACAACATGATCTGCAATTCCCAAAATATGGACAGGATCTGGAAGAAAGGAAGAGAAAAGAGACTAGAAGATGAAGTGAAAATCAACGGACGAAGAAGGTAGGGAAGATGGTGAAGTTGATGCAGATCAAGAGGAAGAAGGTAAAGGTTGTTTCTTTTTGGGTTTCTTACTCGTGGAAACTTAAATCACGCTTATATGTGAGAGTGAATGTGTGTTTGTTCATGTGATCTATTTGATTTATTCTCCTCATTTTTTGTTTTTTCAGATTCTCCGGATTCAAATTCAGGAGACAAATCAGACGAGTAAGATTTTTCATTTTCCATAGACTTTTCATTTTCCATAAAAAATAATGGTTCATTGTTTACTAATTCATTCAATCCTACTTTTTGCCATTGAATTTAAACCATTTAAATGAGAGGCAACACTATAAAACAAGAAGAGGAAATGTTATGCGTGAGGAGGAAATTTTGTTTTTGCTTTGAATTCAGTATGAAAATAAAACAAGAAATAGAAATATATATAAATGTAATAATGGGAAAAATGAAAAAAAATATATAATTTTCTAGCTTTTCTTAGTAACATTTCTTTAGCTTTTGGCACCAAACCAAATTACACAAACACAGAAGAAGAAGAGATTTTTGTAAAAATCTTTACTTCTGTAACAGCTATAAACATGCAAACTACATTTATACAACTTAAAGGTATATGAGAGTTAACTTTTTAATGGATAGTAACTTACATGGTGCAAATTGTCTACATTTCCTTGGTAAAGTTCATTCAGATGAGGTAAACAAATCTCTTTGATGAATATGATCTGTACCGACAATTACACACAAGAGTGATCCCTCGTTATATATTTATCATGAAAATTTCATAATAGATAAGTATCATAATCAACAAGACTTAAGAAAGGCTATTTCTATTACCTTTAGGTAAGCTCAATCATCTTCATTTGCATTTTCCATTAGATCTAGTGTTGCTAAGAACAATAAAAGTAAGATTATGTCGAGATTATGTACCACTTATCCATTAATCCCGTACTGATTCAGATGATTTATCGATTAATCCTATAGTTCCAAGGATGATTCATCGATCAATAAAATAGTTTTAGGATGATTCATCGATTAATCTCATAGATTTGGTTATCATTGGGTTTATTGCTTATTGTTATAGATAACCAAAAATACGAGATTGATTATCTTTAAACTATTTTATTGATTGATGAATCATCCAGGAACTATGGGATTAATCTATAAATCATCCTAATCACTACGGGATTAATCGATAAGAAGTACATAATCTTGATACAATCTTACTTTTATTGTTCTTAGCAACACTAGATTTAATGGAAAATGCAAATGAAGATGATCGAGCTTACATAAAGGTAATAGAAATATACTTTTTTAAGTCTTGTTGATTATGATACTTATCTATTATGAACATGATAAAATATAGAACGAGGGATCACTCTGTGTGTAATTGCCGGTACAGATCAGATCCATCAAAAAGAATTGTTTACCACATATGAATGAACTTTACCAAGGAAATGTAGACAAGTTGCACCATGTAAACAATACGCAATATACCAAAATGATAACCAAAACTACGAGATTAATCGATGAATCATCTTAAGAACTACTTTATTAATCGCTGAATCATCCTAGCAACTATGAGATTAATCGCCGAATCATCCTAAGATCCACATGATTAGTCGTTGATTTCTTTTACTTGAAGATTTCATATAACAAGGGATCAATCTGGTGTGTAATTATATGGACAGATCAGATCCATCAAAGGCATTTGGTTAACCGCATCTGAGTGATATTTACCAGATAATTGTTGACAAGTTACACCATATAAGTTACTGTCCACTTAGAAGTTACCTCTCAGATACCTTTAAGTTTTACATATGTAGTTTGGATCTCTCTACATAGATGCCTGTGTTTTTCACTTTTTGGAGGTCTTTTCATGCAAACTAGCAGTTGTTGAGATTAGTGATGATGAAGATGCTTATGATCATAGTGAAGGAGAGGCATCGAGCAAAGGGTGTGAAGGAGCAACAATTACTGTTTTTCCTTCACACCCTTTGCTTGATGTTGCTCCTTCACTATGATCAGAAGCATCTTCATCACACTAACCTCAACAACTGCTAGTTTGCATCAAAAGACCTCCAGAAAGGGGAAAACAGAGGTATCTATTTAGAGAGATCCAAACTACATCTGTACAACTTTAAGGTATATGAGAGGTAGCTTCTAAGTGAATAGTAACTTACATGGTGTAACTTGTCTACAATTATCTGGTAAGATCACTCAGATGAGGTAAAAGTCTTTGAAGGATCTGATCTGTACATACAATTACACATCAGAGTGATCCCTTGTTGTATGAACATCAAGTAAAAAAATTCAACGATTAATTTGATGGATCTTAGGATGATACGTCAATTAATCTCATATTTCTTAGGATGATTCATCGATTAATAAAGTAGTTCTTAGGATGATTTATCGTTTAATCTCATAGTTTTGGTTTGCTTATTGTTATAGATCTTACTCTATATTACTCTATATTGACAATATTGAACTTGAAGATTTGTTTTGTATCATGATTTGACCTTAAATGGCACTGCCTTACTTGTTGAGTCTGTAGTGTTGATCCTTAGTCCATATTTCAATATTTGAATAAATCAATATTACTTGTTGAAATATGGACAGAATCAACACTAGTGACTCAACAAGTAAGGGAGTGTCATTTAATGCAAAAATCATAATGCAAACTAATCTTGAATTTCAATTTATTGTCAAATAAAGTATCTAATTAGTGTAAGATCTAGAACAATAAGCAGTAAACCAAAATGATAACCAAAATTACGAGATTTAATTGATGATCATCCTAAGAACTATCTTATTAATCAATAAATCATTCTAAGAACTATGTAATTAATCGATGAATTATCATAAGAACTACGCGATTAATCGATAAGATGTACATAATCTTGCTTTTATTGTTCTTAAAAATGCTGGATCTAATGGAAAATGCAAATGATGATAGTAAGCAGAAATATCCTTTCTTAATTCTTGTTGATTATGATACTTATCTATTATGAAATCTTTATGATAAAATATAGAACGAGTGATAACTCTGGTTTGTAATTGTCTGTACAGCGGATCCATCAAAGATATTTGTTTACTGCATCTGAGTGATGTTTACCAAGGAACTGTAGAAAACTTGCATCATGTAATTTACTATCCACTAAGAAGTTAATTTTCAGATACCTTTATGATGTACAAATGTAGTTTGCATGTTTATAGTCGTTACAAAAACCGCAAAATTTACAAAACTCTCTTCTTCTTCTGTATTTTTGTAATTTGGTTCGGTGCCAAAAACAATATATTAGAAATCTCAATATGGAAAGGTAGATAATTATACGCAAAATTTCTTCCGCAAAATTTTACGCAAAATTTCTTCCGCAAAATTTTACGCAAAATTTCTTCCGCAAAATTTCTTCATAAAAAGATCTTCTCTTCATTCTTTAATTGAACTTCAACTTCTTCGATTTGAGCTCCGATTTCTTCATATTGAGCTATAATATCTTCAGTTCAAGCCTCGATAACACTTCAATGGCGAAGAAAGGTGTCAAATCACGAAATCGAGCTGTCTCTTCTGATCCAGAATTTCCGATTGCTTCTAGAACATCTCAATCACATGTGAATACGGATTCTCGAGCTGTTTCTGTCAATCAAAGTCGTTATGAAGCTTCTCAACCTCGCGACACAGCTACGAGGACTCGTTCAGATTCTGAATCCTTCGTTAGCACTCAGAGTTCTTTTGCCTTGCATTCATCTGATTATCCTGGTTTGTCTCTTGTGACTCACAACTTAAACAGAAGCAATTACAATAGTTGGCGTGTAGCTATGACTATAGCATTAGAAACGAAGGATAAGTGGAGTTTCGTTGATGGATCTCTATCTAGGCCTTATGAATCAGTTTCGATATTCAAGATTTGGAATCGCTGTAAATAGAATGGTTAAGTCGTGGATCTTGAATGCAGTGAATTAAGAAATCTATAATAGTATCTTGTACTTTGACGATGTGAAATGACCGCACCCGATTTTTTTTTTTTTTTAAATAATTAATATTCCCATAAATATTAATTACTACCCCAAACAAATATTATTCAACTACTCATGAATAATAATTACTCACTCCAACAATAAAATACACTTTCATTGCTCAACCGTAAGAATATTGGATCGCTTGATCTTTCCAGAATACGACGACTTGAGTTGAGAGTCGAAGTTGGTCTGTATAGCCACCTTGGCTTTCATAGACATTTTCTGTTGTCTATAACGGTTCTTGATAAACAAGAATCCGGACTTGAGATCGTTAAATCTTTTATCCTTTCGGGTTAATTAAACATACAAGACTTAATAGTATTTACCCATAAATACTAGACCAAACAAAATCCTCTATAACGGAAAAACTCTTAAACAAACAACGAGTTTAGATCATTCCCTCTTCCTTGCCTTGATTCCACGGTCACACAAACTCTTTTTCTGCATCAAATAAAAGAGATGCATAAGTATTTCAACAAATACTTAGTGAGGCAATCCTCCCATCTACAAGCTATACACACAAACGATTTAAATTATTTAACATAGTTAAACACGAAAATACCGACAATAAATCAATCATCTCAAGAAACACTCGATCTAGATCCCCCATGAGATCTTACGGCCTATATCCATGAAAACGCATCAAACAATTAAACCGTTCAGATAAGCTTATGGTCATGCACTCACCTTAGCCACGCAAAGAAAATTTTCCCGAAAAACTCCCCGGGATTGAATAGACCCTCAATCCCCCAAACGCGTGCCTAACAACAATCAAATAAGGAAATCTTAAGACTCAAGAAACCAAAATGCACAAAATGGTCGACCAGATCGATCGATCCTGGTCAGAATCGATCGATCCCACCGAGCGAGTACTCTCCAGATCGATCGATCCAACGCTGCCGAGAGTAAACCAGATCGACCATCCAAGGCTAGATCGATCGATCCTGACCAGATCGATCGATCTACAGCCAGATCGACCAACACGAACACACCGACAACTCTCACGTGACAACGCCAAACACCACCAAAGACACCGCCGAGGCCCCAACGCGACCCACTCACCAATCATGAGTTTAACAACGGCGCCGTTAACAACAACTCCCGGTTAGACCAACAGTCCACCGTCACGGAGTCACGCATAAGCACCCTCCGCAACCAACACCGCACAAGTTGCCACGACTCGGTCTCCCAACGTCACCCTGTGACCCACACAACTCTGCTCCCCTCACCAAACCATCACAACAACAACAACAACAACATGATACAATCATAGGAAGGAACAGAACCTTACCCTAACTATCGGTGATGACAAAGTATGCGAGAGAGCTTCGAAGCTTCACCGACACGGCAACCTCCGTCTCCTTCACCTCTTGACTCTCACGCCAACACACAGCCTCTAGACTCACCACTCTCTTGCTCTCCACGCCCACACACAGCCACATGACTCCCCCTCACTTGCTCTCCACACCACACACCAACAAGACTCACCTCTCTCTTGCTCAAACAAACTCAGCCTCCCTCTCTCCCTCTCACTCTCTTTCTCTTTTCCTCTAAAGTGAAGTGTCGGCAATATCAGAAGAAATGGTGAGTGGAGATAGTGGAGTAGGGCTGCTTTGTAGGGAATGTGGAGGATGGTGGAGCTGCTTGTGGAAAATAGGTGTAGATAGGGGGTAACTCTAGGGGTTTAGGCTGCTGGTGGAAAGGGGTTGGTGAAAATCTGATTTAATCAGATTAGATTTATTTAGGGTCTGGTCCTTGAACTCCCAAAAGTTCACAAACTGACCCCAAACTTCCCAAAACGAATCCGAACACCCTTACGGGAAAATGTGGTGTAACTTTTAAGTTACTCCAAAATCTCCCGGAAATATTTTCCAGAGATTCTCCGCATAAATCCCGGATATAATTCCGAAATTTCTATTTTTCGGAACACGGGCGTTACACGATGCTTCAGAAATTTGGATTGATATGCAGCAGAGGTTCAATATCTGTAATTTACCTCGCAAATATCAACTGGAGCAAGAGATTTTGACTCTTCGTAAAGGATCTATGACTTTGTCTGCATACTATACTAAGTTGAAAACTCTATGGCAGCGACTGGCAAATAATAAAACACAGAAGATGTGTAAATGCAAGTGTGGAAAGGTTAGTGAATTGATAGAAGATGCAGAGACAAGTCGTATCATACAGTTTCCCATGGGGTTAAACGATTCTTATGCCAACATACGAGGTCAAATCATCAATAAGAAGAACAGACCAAGTTTTAGGCAAATCTACAATATGTTGGACCAGGATCAAAGCCAGATAACTGTTAGCTCAACCTCTAAAGATATTGTTCAATCTTCAGTTCCTCCTACTGCTTTTCAAGTCACTGGTAAAATTTTGTCATATTATGGAGTTGAATGTGTAGGCAGTGTTAATGCAATCAATTATCAACAAAAACCTCGTCATGTTTGTACTCATTGTTGAGGAGTTGGACATCTTAAGGAGATATGTTATAAACTACATGGCTATCCACCAGGTTGGACAGGTAAGAAGAAGACCAATCAATCTCCTTCTTCATCTGTACATGTAGCATCTTCTACTCCAAAGAATGTTCCTGGTTCTGCACCTACTCCGAGCACAAATTTGACTGCTCTCACTGCATTAGACACTATCTCTCTTCAGAAACCGACTCAACTTAAGGCAATAGGAGAGAACTTAACCACATATCAAATTCAGGATATCATCTCCTACTTTAGTTCAAGGCTTCATTCTACAGGTATCACTCCAACATTAGCTGTCTCTCAAGCCTCTACTTCAACCTCTGTATCACATACTACACCAGTATATGGTACTTTCCTTACTCTCTATTCAAACAATTATTATGACATGCTCACTTCCAATTCTCCTGAAATTAACATCTCTCATAGTTATTGGGTTATAGATTCAGAAGCCACTCATCACATTTGTAACTGTAGGTCTAGCTTTCTAAGTTTCCAAGATCTAGAAGATACATTTGTTAATTTGCCTAATGGAACTACAATGAGCATTTTTGGAATAGGTTCAATTCAATTGAGTGATAAAATCGTTTTAAATGATGTTTTGTTCATTCATGTCTTCATATTTAATCTTTTAAGTGTTAGCATGTTAACTAGAACTCTACATTCCATCATTAACTTTACTTCCACTGATTGCTTTATTCAGGATCTTACTCGGGAATTGACGCTTGGTCAAGGTAGTCAAGTTTCCAACCTTTACATTTTGGATTTGAATAAGACTCAGTCTACTTTTGATATAACAGGTAGCATCATTCCTTCTTGTTCTACATTTTCAATTGATTCTTATTTGTGGCATACTAGATTAGGACATCCCTCTCAGTCTAGAAGTGATGCTCTCATTGATGTTTTGCCCCTATCAAAATCAAATAAAATAAAACATTGTTCTATCTGTCCTTTAGCGAAACCAAAGCATTTACATGTTGCCTTAAATCCGAACATTTGTCAAGCATCTTTTGATTTGATTCATATAGATACTTGGGGTCCTTTTGCTGTTCCCACTTATGATGGTTTCAAATATTTTTTAACCATTGTTGATGACCATAGCCGTGCCACCTGGATCTATTTATTAAAATCAAAGTCAGATGTGCTTTCTATGTTTCATGGTTTCTTGCAATTGATTGAGACTCAATATGATGCTAAAGTCAAGGTTGTTAGGTCTGACAATGCTCACAAATTGAAATTTACAGATTTATATCTAGCTAGGGGTATAGTAGCCTTTCTTCTTGTCCTGAGACCCCTCAACAAAATTTTGTAGTTGAACGCAAACACCAACACGTTCTCAATGTTGCTAGAGCTTTAATGTTTCAATCTCAAATTCCATTAGAACATTGGGGGGATTGTGTCTTGACTGCAGTATTTTTAATCAATAGGCTTCCAACTCCTGCCTTGAAAAAATAAAACCCCTTACGAGAATTTCAACTAGTAAACCCCCTGATTATAGTCAACTTAGAGCCTTTTTTAATTATGTTATGTTTCTACTTCTATTAAACAAAGACATAAATTTCAACCTAGAGCTAGAGCTCGTGTCTTCTTAGGATTCAAAGGTTACAAAATTCTGGACTTAGAGAGCAATGTTATTTCAGTTTCAAGACATGTCATTTTCATGAGGATATTTTTCCGTTTGTTTCTTCTACATTGACAGAAGAAACACGGGCTTTCTTTCCTCATCTTCCTTCACCTGCACAATCCGATGAACATCAATCTGTAACTTCATCTTCTGATGCTCCTCAACGTCATGATGAGACATCATCAGAGAACTCTTTGCCTTTGGAATTAGATTCTTGTTGACCTACCAAACTTCCAACATATTTGCAGGACTATCACCTAAATAATACTACTGTTTCTACTCCTTACCCCATCTCTAGCTTTGTTTCTTATAATAGATTGTCCATTTCCTTTTGCTCTTTTTTTTCAAAACATAACCATCACCACTGAACCCCGTACCTATTATGAGGCTAAGAAATGGTTAGTGTGGTGTGATGCTATTGGTGAGGAGCTTGGTGCTATGGAAAGAACCGGTACTTGGTTGATTTGTCCTTTACCACCAGAAAAGAAAGCTACTGGTTGTCGATATGTGTTTAAAATCAAGCACAACGCTGTTGGTACAAATTGAAAGATACAAAGCTAGATTGGTGGCAAAGGGTTATACACAAGAGGAGAGTGTTGATTTTGTAGATACTTTCTCTCCAGTTGCTAAACTCACCATTGTTAGAATTCTTTTGAGTGTTGCTGCAAAGTTGAATTGGCATCTTACTCTACTAGACATTTCAAATGCATTTCTTAATGGTGACTTGAAGGAGGAGATCTGTATGGAGTTATCTCCTGGTTATGAAGTTCCTGAACATATCAAATGTGAAGGAAGAATGGTTTGCAAACTACAAAAATCGATTTATGGTCTTAAACAAGCATCAAGATAGTGGTTTCTCAAATTTTCTACTACTATATATGCTCTTCTTGTTTCCAGAAATCTTATGGTGATCCCAGCATGTTTACGCGGTTTGCTGATGGGATTCTTGTCGTTGATGATATCACCATTATTGCAAGTAGTGATAATAGTGTGATTCCAGCTTTGGTAGAAGGTCTGAGTGCAACGTCCAAGCTTCGTGATCTTGGTGATTTGCAATATTTTCTTGGATTAGAGATTGCCAGATCTTCTAAAGGCATCTCTGTTTGTCAAAGGAAATATGTATTGAAATTGTTGAATGATACAGATTTTCTTGGTAGCAAACCTTCATCATTCCTATGGAACCAAATCACTCTTTACACAAGAATGATACTCCTCTTCTACAAGGTGCTTTAATGTACAGAAGACTAATTGGGAGACTTATGTACCTCTGTACAACAAGACCTGATATTTGTTTTGCTGTTGGGAAGCTTTGCCAGTTTACTTCAGCTCCTAGAAAGGTTCATCTTCAAGCAGCTCATAAAGTTTTGAGATATCTCAAAGGGATTATTGGCAAAGGCTTGTTTTATTCTTCTGATCCGGATTTTACACTCAAAGGTTACACTGCTTCTGATTGGAGTACATGTCCGGAAACAAGAAGATCAGTGTCAGGCTATTGTATGTACATTGGAGATGCTTTGGTTTCGTGGATATCAAAGAAGCAAGAGACTGTTTCTTGTAGTTCTGCTGAAGCAGAGTACAAAGTGATCGGGGTTAAGTTAACCCTAGAGCTACTCTCTCAAATTAAGAGATCACTGTAGTACTTAGGGATCGAATCCACAGAGACTATGCGGTTTCACAATAGACCTTTTCATTTCAAGCTCAGCTAAGTAATAAAGAAGTATTGAAAAGACAATGCAAAGAAGTAAATAAAGATGTAATCAAGTGGGGAAAAGTGTCAGGTCTAGGGAACTTCTCAGGAAATCAAATAAAGCAGGAATAAACAACTGGTCAAGAACTAATTAAAAATCGTTCTAGAACTCAAATCACTAATGCATAGCTAACCAACTGTCATTGTGAAAACTATCTATGACATAAACCTAAAAGACCATCTGTCGTTGCGAATCCTAAAGTTCTGACAAGCTTTAAGTACAAGTTCGATATGTTCACAAGTTATCTAAACCAACTGTCGTTGCGAATATCTAACATGCTCACTAGGATTAGTTCAGATTATAAATCACGCTGCCGCGCCAATTTAACAACCTAATATCATACTTCTAGGTGATCAAGCTAAAAGAAGTATTAAGTACAATCCTAGATGAAGAACTAACAAGTTTGAATCTTAACCAGTGTTAAACCTAACAAGGGATCTACTCAGACATATCAAATGAAAACACAAGACATAGCTGAAATAGATATCATAAACTGAATCAAAAGTAGAATAAAGAAACAGGGGTTCAAAATCTTCTCTCATAAGTACAAGTAGCAAGATCATCCCTTAAGCAAAAGAATAGATAGAATAAAGACGACAAAAGCTGGATGATGAATGATGAAATCTGGATACATCCAACTTAACCTAAACAACTAATATATAGACTAATACAGAGCTGGGTCTCTTTTGTAAACTTCTGGAACTTATGGGGCAAAACTGCAAATCTTCAAAACTTGGTAAATTTCGCATGGACGCCTGACGATGGGTGTCGACCGACACCAGTGATGAGTGTCGATCGACAGCACTGATCACTGAAAACATCGACTTCGTCTTCTCAGCAACAAATGCTCCATAATGCTCTACAATCATCCAAAAAGTCTAAAAACACATAAAACCTATAAAATACTCGATAAAGACTCGAAAGACACGGTTAATACTCGAGAAAGCACTTATATCAAGCTTAAAACTGGTAAAATCCATGATATATCAGAGAGCCATGGCATTTGGCACTAAAGAGCTGATCTGGATTGGTAAGATCATGAAGGATTTTCACTTACCTACTTCAACGTCTGCCATCTTATATTGTTATAATACAGCAGCTCTCCACATTGCCACGAATCCAGTTTTACATGAAAGAACTAAGCATGTGGAGAATGACTGTCACTTAGGTCGAGAGAAAGTTGAAATGGGATTTTTGAAGACTCTTCATGTGAAATTTGAGCATCAACTTGCTGATGTTTTAACTAAACCATTGTATCCTTCTCAGTTTCACACTTTAATATCCAAGATGGGACTTCTCAACCTTTATGAAGCTCCATCTTGAGGGAGGCTATTAGATATGGTTAGATACATTTGGTTTAGTACAGGTTTAGTCATTATTTTATCTCTCATTGGTAAGACATATAAGACATACTTTGTATACTTTGATCATTAATGAAGAGATTATTATTTACATCCATTTACTAAAACTAACATAGCTGATTTCAGTTTTTGAAGAGTTTCAACCCGAGTTTGGATCTTGTCGAAGCAAATTTTGAAGATTCTCAAAGGAAAATGAGGTAAATTTCGGAAAACCCAAATTTCTTGATTTTTGATGAAATTGTTGAGGGAAATCGTGAATTAGGAGTTTGTCTTCTCTTTTAGCTACGCAAATCGTGAATTAGGAACAAGAAGCTTCGATTTTAGTGAATTAGAGATATTGATAAGATTATGCATATCAAATATTCGATGAAATGTCAATTTTAAAAACCCAAATTTTTTATCATGTTTTAGGTCCTTCTTGTTCTCTTCCTCTGCCATTAAAGCCACACTCTGAAACCAGGAATTTTCATGATTTTATGACACTTGCTGGGTATGAATAAAGACCATGAAAGTTTCAAGTTTTAGATTCTAATTGAGAAATTAAGATAAACCTTTTGTGCTTTTGCTGGGTGTGAATAAGAACTGGAACTTCGATTCAAGCATGAGCCTGTAACAAGGTGTAACAACCGTAAACTATTAAATTAAAAAAAAAGTGCTATGTATTAGATAAAGGAGTGGAGTAGAGTAGTATAGGCGTTGAAAAGTTGATCAAGTGGAGAGTGGTTACGGGAAAGAAGGAAAGTGAATAATTGAGGAAAAGTGAAGAAACTAGCTTCTACTTCTTTAAAAACTCAGTCACCTCCATTGTGGCAGAGGGTCGCCGTTTAACAAAGAAGAGAGAGAACTTTGTGTCGGCAAGTTTTAAGGAGAGAGGAATTGCCGATTAAAGGAGAAAGAAAGAAGAAAGGAACTCTTGGCATGGAGATTGACGAGAAGTTCGTGCCGTTCATCACCGTCACCGAGAGCTCAAGGGTAACGAGCTCTTCTTTCTTGTTTGTTGTCGTGTGTATAAGATCGGATAGTTGTCATTGAGAAAGAAGAGGTTTAGTGTTGGTTATGGTGGTCACTTGAACCGCAAGCTAAGTGAAGATGGTGAGTCTTGGCCATTGCGATTGTTGACCGGAGGTGGAGCTTCGCCGGTGATGGCGAGAAGGGATGAGAAAACGCCGTAAAGTGTTTCGCCGGTGGTGATGGTGGGCGTCGCCGGCGTGGTCGCATGTCGAAGTCACCGTCGAGCTTCGCGAAAGTGATATGGCGTTTTGAGTTCAACGCGTTGTGAACTCGATGGCCGGGGATGGAGCTGTGACCTTGTTGTGAGTGGTTGACGTTGGTGAGGACGTTGAACGGTGGAGGTTGGTCGTTGGCTCCGGCGGAACGTTGACGTCGGTGTAGTGATCTCTCTTGCGTTAACGGCGGTGATGGTGTCACGAGACGAGTTCGTCGGAGATGGAGTCACGCGAGAGAGAGAGCTTCGCGGAGAAGACGTCGGCGTTTGTGTCGGAGAAGTTGCAGATTCGGTGTAATGCAACGAAGAGAAGATGCCTTGAAGTCGTGTGTTAATGGCGTGAAGTTGGCAAGGAAGAAGCTTCGTGTGTGTTGAAGAAAATGTGTTGACTTCTTTATATATATATATATATATATATCAATAAGTCACGTGTGTTGGAAAGATAATTGGGCCAATGGGGTCTGAATTTATTTAAATCAGAGTGGTTAATCACAATTAATTTTGTGGTTTAAAGAAGCCGGTTGAGGGTTGGTTTAACGCTAACCGGAGAAATTAATTTAATTGGGAATTAAATTAATTTGGAACCATGAGATGAGTTCGGTTTAGGAGATTAATTCATAAATTAATTTTTAGATATTAATTATGAATTTAATCTTTTTCAGATCGTCGTTGAACCGATTTCTGTGGTTGCGAGATTAAATCGGAAAAAAATCTACCGTTAGCTAAGGTGAGTGCAGGACCATAGGTTTACCTGAGTAATAAAATTGTTAGTGTGTTTTACATGATTATAGGCCGATATGATCTCGGGTGGATCCAGATCGAGTGTTTCATGAGATGGTTGATTTATTTCGGTATTTTTGTGTTTAATTACGCTGAATGATTTTATTGCTTATGTATGACCTGTAGATGGGAGGAGTGCCTCACTCAGTATTTTTATACTGATGCATTACTTCGTTTGATGCAGAAAAAGATAAGGTTTGATCGTGGGATCGAGGCGAGGAAGAGGGGATGATCTTGACTCGTTGGTTGTTGTTTTTCCTATTTTTTTTATTATTCTGGAATTCGGTCTAGAATTTTATCGGTTAAAATACTAGTAAAATAAATTGGAGATTTATTTATTTTAATTCTGGATTAATAATTAGAGATTTGGTTTGTTTGAATTAATTGATTTTCATGAATAGTTGAATTTTAATTGATCGGTTAAGAATAATTATTATTTATGGGAATGATAATTATTTAAAAAAAAAAAAAATCGGTTGCGGTCGTTTTACAAGGATCTTCCATTTCAATCAGAAGCGACAAGATTCCATAGAGAATCAAACAATGGTTTGATAATCGGCAGCAAAGCTTACTTCGTGAGTATGAAGATTTGATGTTGCATTTTAAATCTTGTTCTTGTTTGGAAAATTAATCAATCGAAGTTGAGATTAGTATTTAAGAAGATGAAGAAGAAGTTTGATGTTGGAATCCAAATCTTGTTCTTGTTGATGATGAATGGGATGAACCATAATTTTAATTTAATCTGGAATTTTTTTCGATTGAAAGATATTCAGTAGAATTGACCTATTGCGTGAAGAGTACGGAGGTTGAGACTTGAGAAGAAGATGTCGACAACGGAGGGTAAGAAGAACATTTTCTTTTATTTTTTTTGTAATTGTTTGTATGATGAATGATGATGACTCTAATTTAGGGGGTATATTGGAGTGAGTATTTGGTGAGAATTGAGTTTTAATGGCAAATCATGTGTTATTGAAACATGAATTTCAAAATATCTTTTAAATTCCACTGTTATTGGATTAATGATTTTAAAATATACAATCAAATCCACTGTTATTGAAAACGTTATTAGGATTTCATTTAAAAATTTCAGCTGAGATTTGAGAGGAATTCTTAGTTAAAAATACAAAGACTCAATTCTCATGGTTTTAGCTGAGATTTCAGAGAATTTAATAACAAAATTCCTAATTCACCAAAATTTAATCAAATCCTCTCAGAATTCATTAAAACTCAATTCTCACCAAATACTCACTTCAATATTCTTAGTTCTGATTTAGTGAAATGGATTTAATTTTATCACCAAATTAAGACTGAATAAAGAACCAAATCTAATCCCAAATGCTCGATAAAATTTCATTTTTTAGCAGAAACCTATTTTAAGGTATATATACTTGTGTGTTAATGATAACAATTGAAATTGATGTAGCGTATTGGCACGGACGAATTTTCAAGGGTTAAAGGTAATGAGTTAAAAGTTTGTTTATGCACTATTTTTTCGCCTTTAATGACATGGATTCCATGTAGGACCCACGTCACCAACACTTAACGTCGAATTAATGGTGTTAGTCAATATGTATAGGATTGCACAATTTTATAAGTTAACGTAGTAAATTCAAATTTTTTATAAGTTCAGGGATATAGTTCAGGTATATAATTAACACATGAGTTAAGTCTGGGCATGAGTTGGAGGAATGTATAGTATTGCCTCTCAATACATGGTTTTAATTCATTGGCAAAAACAGGGTCGAATGAATTTAATAAAAAAGGAACGAGATAAAATTTTTAATTCTGTTATAATTTATGAGTATAATTTATGGTATATATAATTATTAATATATATAGTACTAATACTTTCGAAAGGATCAGAATACTTGAATGTAAGTAAAAGAGAGTTATGACTTATTTTTTTGTATTTAATTTTGTTTTTTAAATGCTGATGATTTACAACAATCGTTTATATAGACGTAACAAAGTAAATTACTATACATGTAACGACATTTGGCTCCAACACTTAACATTGGGCGCCACATTTATTTATCTGCCGTTCTACATTTATACTTTTATAACCAAGCCATTTTGTATATATATTTTTAACACTTTATCTATTGGACATAAATGTCCCACATCGGAAACTGGACAAAGATCTTAAGTAATATATAAAGGATATGGACCTCTCCACTCATTGTCAATTGGTTTAAAGTTGGAAGCTCATAGTCTAATATGGTATCAGAGCATGATCCACACGTTGTCCAGCCCGATCCACAATCGGTTTGACCTAAATTTGGTCCACCGATCTTTGCCCAAAAATACCGAGATCTATGGTTAGAAGAACCATCATCTCGAGGGGGTGTATTATACATAATTTTCCACATCGAAAACTGGACAAATATCTTAAGTAATATATAAAGGATATTGGCCTCTCCACTCATTGTCAATTAGTTTTGAGTTGAAAGCCCATAGTCTAATATTCTCGGGGACACGGGTGTTACTATTTCTTTTGCGTTATAGTTTCCGTTACCTTATTAAAAAAAGTTTTAGAAAAAAAGTGAAAATATTTATAAAATGTGAAAAGAGTACAGTTACGCAAGTTTCACCTCGAATGAGGTTAACATTTTACATGTCTTGTTGATGAATGCATTCCAGTTTTATGGATATGTTTCCTCACTTTAATAATTCTTTTTGAATTCTTTGATGCATGAAAAAAACTTTAGAGGGATATAGATGAACCAACCATGTCAACGGTAAAACAGAATTCTAGATCCCTTCATGCTAAATCTAATAGCATCCTCATGATCCATGGTCTTTCACATAGATATCTCAAAAATACAAATTAAACTATTGATATTGTGTGAGTCTCTAAGAAATGGAGAAATCTTAAATGTAGTTGTTAACATCGACTCCATATCCAAAGGAGACTTGGAGATGAAAATTTTTTTTTTCTTTTTTTTTTTTTTGGTCAAAGGCCATAAAAGAGTTTGAGTATCAAAATCAGAATATCAGATAGTCATAAAAGTGGGAAAATCATAGACTCACAGCAAATCTATGACTTCACCGAAAGAAGTATATTTGACATACGTTGTCTTTTGGACATACGTACGAATGAATGACAAAGCGGACATAATGTTTTTAATCTCCACCCAATTCCCAATGAGGAATCTTTACCGAATGAGTGGTTCCACGAAATATTTGGTAACTTTCTATTTGTCCTTTTTAACAAAATGAATATTTTCTCTCGCTATATTCCATCCACATTATATATTAATTAAATTTTGGTCACTCGAATAGAGGTGTCAAAATGGTTCAAATGGGTTGACCCAACCCATTACTCATTGAGTTTAAGAGTTAAATGGGTAATGGGTTGACCCAACTCATTTAGTTAAATGAGTTGGATCAACCCATTAGCCATATAATTTATTGGGTTAATAGTTTAAATGGATCAACCCATTTAAATAATAAATTTAATTAATTAATTAAAATAATTAAATTTTAATTAATTAATTATCATAAAATTAACTAATAAATTAATTATAATAAAACAAGAAACATCTCCATCATCATCATTATCATCATCATCATCACCATCATCATTATCATCACTATCATCATCATCATCATCATCATCACCATCATCATCATCATCATCGTAGTCATCATCATCATCATCATGATCATCACCATCATCATCACCATCATTTTTATCATCACTATCATCATCATCATCATCATCACCATCATCATCATCATCATCATCATCATCGTAGTCATCATCATCATCATCATCATCATCATCATCATCATCACCATCATCATCACCATCATTATCATCATCACCATCAACATCATCACTACCATCATCATCATCACTACCATAATGGGAAAATTACGGATCCGTTTTTGGCGGGAAATATTACGGATCCATTTTTTGCGGGAAAATTGTTGATCCATTTTTAGCGGAAAAATTGTGGATCCGTTTTTGGCGGGAAAATTGCGGATCCGTTTTGGCGGGAATATTGCGGATCCATTTTTTGGCGCGAAAATTGCGAACCCATTTTTGGCGGAAAAATTACGGATCCGTTTTTGGCGGGAAAATTACGAATCCGTTTTTGGCGGCAAAATTGTAGATCCGTTTTTGACGGGAAAATTACGGATCTATTTTTGGCGGAAAAATTATGGATCCATTTTTGACGGGAAAATTACGGATCCGTTTTTTGGCGGGAAAATTGCGGATCCGTTTTTTGGCGGGAAAATTGCGGATCCGTTTTTGGCGGGAAAATTACGGATCCATTTTTTAGCGGGAAAATTATAAATTCATTTTTTGGCTGAAAAATTGCGGATCCGTTTTTGGCGGAAAAAATACGGATCCGTTTTTGGCTGGAAAATTACAAATCCGTTTTTGGCGAAAATTGCGGATCCATTTTTGGCGAAAAAAATTGCGGATCTATTTTTGGTGGGAAAATTTCATATTTTCATTTTGGCCGGAAAATTATGGATTTGCATTTTTTGTGGGAAAATTATTGATTTACATTTTTGGTGGGAAAATTGAGAGATGGTTAAAATTAGTTTGGTTCAATTGAATTAAATTAGATTGAAAATTGGTTAACTTATTTAAATGGTTATAAATGGTTAAAATAAATTGTTAAATGGGTAACTCATCAACTCATCAAAAACTAACACATTCAACCTATTCAACTCATTTAACCATTTATCCACCAACTCATTTGATCCATTAACCTATTAGGGTCAAAAATTTCAACCTATTAGGGTTGATGGGTTAAATTGGGTTGGATCAACCCATCAACCCATTATCCATTTTTACACCCCTACACTCGAGGAACAAATTAAAACCAATCTGAAATCTCTTTAGATCCATTCTATAAACTTGGATATCTGGGAAAATCCGGATTCAGAAATCATGTTCAGATAGTAAAATTTTGGATCCGTAAAATATATTAAAAGAAAATAATTTTACATATATTATATGAATTTTATATTAAAATACTATGCGAATTTAATTGTTGGGTTTTCTGAAGTGAATTTAGGCTACACAAGTGTAGATCATATTTTGTGTGAAACTTGGTCAAAAAAGCAAGTTTGGTGTAACATCCGACCTAAAGCCTAAGTTCATCGTCGAATGTTAATTAGTCACTTAGTACCAGACAACTTGTCTTTTTATTTTATTTTTAACGTTTTTTCTTATATATTAAAAAATGTTTACATGGTTTTTGAATAAACAACTCCTTATTACATCTAGGAGGAGAGTAAAAGCTAATTAAGGGAAAAATTGTTGGCTATGAGCTAATTTTGCCAACTTGTCAACAACCGTATCACATTCATGGTTTATTATTGTAAATTCGATATCTATGAATCGATCCGCCTAATTGTGGATGTCGTCCAAGAGAGAAAATGGCTAATTTCAACATTAACTTTTCGCCTGGTGTTTTTTCATACACTAAGTAAGATTCAATGTATTATTAAACTTCAACTTACAAAACTTTTAAAAAGACCTACATGAACTTTTATATGTGTGCTGAAATCAACTTTGACCCAAACAATGTTAGTCAAACCGCCGATTCAGATGCCACGTGGCATATTTCTGATGAGTCAGATGTCACATGTTTAGTTTTTTGTTGAGTCAGATGTCACATGTACTTTCCAAAAAACAAAAAAAAAATATCATGGAACTTTTGAAGTTTAATGTAATGTGTTGGGTTTAAATTTTTTTTAACACTAATAATTGAGAAACATAAACACCTTTATCAGTTAAGCCACTTTATCGGTTTTTTTTATCTTTTTTGTAGCCGTAACAATCGTAAAGTTCTAACCATTAGACAGTACATTCTTGAATGATTTTGATAATAGTAAATGTATATATGTGTTGGCTTGTAATTATTCAAGAATGTACTTTCTAATGGTCAGAATTTTACGGTTGTTACAACTACAAAAGATATAAGAAAAACCGATAAAGTGGTTGAACTGATTATGGTGTTTCTGTTTGTCTATTATTAGTGTTAATAAAAATTTAGACCCAGTACACATAAAACTTAAGAATTCACATGATTTGAAAAAAAAAACTTTTTTTTTTTTCTGAAAGTACAGGTGGCATCTAACTCAGCAAAAAAACTAGACATGTGGTATCTAACTCAGCAGAAATATACCACGTGGCATCTAACTCAGCGGTTTGACTAACACTGTTTCGGTCAAAGTTGATTTCGGCACACATATGAAAGTTTGTGTAGTTTTTGTGAAAATTATGTAAATTGAAGTTGAAAACACACACGGGATATTCATTGGTAAATGAAAAGGCACTAGGGGAACATTTGATATTGAAATTAACCCTTTTCCCGTCGTCCAAGATGTGTCGCATTGTGATTTTGTAGTACCAGACAAGTCAAGGTTCATCAAAAGTACATTAATTCAATTTCGCTATATCAGAAAGCAGTGTAGATAAAATCTCAAAACAAAGGAGTTTATAATCAATTTTGAAACAATAAAAACATAATTAAAATATGTCAACCCAGCTACCCTTTGCACTCATGCTTCATGCCTTTCTAAGTTCAGCTATGAACATGGTCTAAAGTGGAGTGACTAGTGAGTAGATATGAATTCATGCACGTTAAATCCGATTCAGGTCCATTGTTAACACCTAACCAATTAATATATTCAAAACATTTTTCCAAATACATCAGGTTTTTGGGTGACTACTAAATCGGATTTGTCCGTAGCGAATTCTATTATGGGTGTCTCAATTGGATTTCAGTTTTTAAATAGAGGTTTTTGGTCTATATTAGACAGAAACAGTTAGAACTTAACAATCAAATGGTTAGATATCGATTTTCAAATTTTGTGTGGTTATAGATTATCAAATTTAGAAGGTGTAGTTCGGTCTTCATATAAGATTAAAAAATAAAATAAAAATCGAGGTGATAAAACGGTTGATATCTCAAGAGTAATCTTCTATATATTTGCTGGATTTCAGAGAGTGAGTTTTGTCCAATTTTCTGTTTATGAAGTTTTCAGTACACCACCCGAGTTATCGAGGTGTGGTGGCTTTGTTATTTTTTGTCCAAAAAGCATATCCTTTTTTTTTCACTCAAATGCTCATTAAGAACTTAATTGGTTGCTGATACAAAATTCAATAAAGACTCTTTCGCCAAACTATCGGCAACAACATTAAATGTGCGAGAAAGAAAGTTAAAAGAAATGCTCTCAAAGCATGAAGATAGTGAACTGATGTCGCTTAGGATACCATAGATCTAGTGAACTGATGTCGCTTAGGATACCATAGTTCTCTGAGATTTCTTCTCCGGAGACGATGGCCTTTATCAATTGTTGGGAGTCTGATTCCACAGCCAGATCTTTGAACCCTAAATTCGATGCTGATTCCAGAGCTGCTCGCAAGGCTAAGCTTTCAGCCATTACAGGCGAGCTAACGAAGAGGGATAATGATATATAATGGGTAGCAACCAGGACCCTGAGCCGGCAGTCGAGGAACCACACGAGGAACAGCTGGAACCGGAAGCTAAATATGCTAAGGACCCACCTCTTGGAGCTAGAACCCGGTCAAGGACAGCAAGGGAAGTTCTGAATGTATCATCTGGTTCCATGACTCGCTCTCGGACCAAGCAGCTCAACCATACAGTTGGAGTCTTGCTACGACAAGCAATGGTTCAAGAGGGTCACTCGGACACATGTGGTACCATGTCCTCTTTGGTCATGGTTCACGTACGGGATGGATAGTGTCAAGCCCTATGGCTCACTTACACTTTTTTTCCCTTGCCTCCGGTTTTTCCCATGTGGTTTTCCGAGGAAAGTTTTTAATGAGGTTCGTGGTCCATAGGTACATTTTTGCTTGGCATTGGTCCGACCTATTCCGGCTCGTCACGAGATCATTTGGCGCGGCCCTTATCTATCTATCTTAGTTTTATTTATTTCATTTGAATTTGAATTTGTGTGTTTATGTTTTGGTCTTTGGCGAGTTTTCGAAGCATATCTCGTAACTCGCCTAGCATTTACTTCCTTTGCTCCTCTTCTCTTCTCCTCTTCGTCTTCTTCTCTTTATATTGTCTCCGAGACTCTTTTATATTTTTATCTATCTTTTTAATCAAAAACCTTTTTCTTTGATAGATCCTTGTCTTCTCTTTTGAATGATTCGAATCATAAACTTGTGAACATTTCTAGTGATTAGATTGTTCAAACCCGACTTATCAATGGGACTTCCGCATCCTCTCGTGGCGTCATTCAATCCTTTCAACTTCAGATCGCTTGCTTCTCAAGCCTGGATCAGTTCTTAGCTTCCCGGTGTGTGATTGGGGCGTGATCCTCACCTAGGATCATATCAAGTGGTATCAGAGCCACATCGAGAAGTTAAGTGATTTTCATCCCAACTTTCCGAATTTTAATTAAATATTGGCTCGTACAAAATCGATGAAATCAATTGCAAATTCACCTAGGATGAGTCTAGTATTTGTTAAAATTGATTTGGGAATTTTCTGAAGTTTTTTGATAATTTATAGTGACCGATCAACTCCCACAGTCGCGATTAGGGTTCTTCGGAGAGTTTACCAAGAGTCATTTTCGTGTTCTTATTTGTTAGGATCAATTCGATCTTCAAAAGGAATCTTTACTGGTGTTTTGTTGTGTTTTTGTTTCATGAAAAAGGATGTCTGATCACAGTGAGTCAAGCAACAACAACAAACTTCTACTCGAAGCTATCACGGCGACTATGGCTCGACTAATGGATGAGCGATTCAATGTTTTGCAAGAACAAGTCCTTCCAGAGATGATTCGCGATGTCAGAAATCAACAGAGAGTCAATCCAGGAAGAAATGAGGAAAGAAACAGAGAGCAAGATAGGCAACAAGAAGAAGTGTTAAGGGATCCACTGGAAAACAATCAACGACCGCTCCTAAGGGAACCTGGAGACTTTGAGGCTGAAAAGTATTACAGCAGCTCTTCTAACAGTCATAGGAGGCTGATAACATCGTATTTTTTACCTATTATAGCTATTGTTTTCCTATGATTTGGAGAAGAGATTGGTGTTATTCTTGGGAAAAGAGCCATTTATCATCCATTTCAGGTTCAAGAAGGTTTTCGAGGTTTCAAAGGAAACTGGACCAAAGGAAGAGGAAAACTCGTTTCTAGACAGTTTCAGATCACCAAATGTATGGCACCTTTTGAGGGACTTCCCAATACTAAATTTTGGATTTGTTGGTGTCTATGGAAAGCCAGAAGTGTCAAGTTTCACCTCGAGAAAGAATCAGCACATTCCCTTCAGCCATTTGTGAGATATCATCCGAGGAGTAAAGCCCTATCACGACCGGTCACAGAGGGACGTGACCGGTCTCGGCCTTCTTGGTGCGACTGGTAACGAGGGGTGGTGGCTGGTGCCTCCCGTCTTGACACCACCGGTTAAAAAAGCCATGACCGGTCCGAAGCTAGCCGACCTAACTTTCCTTAAAAGTCTTCCTTGGCCCAATGAAACCCTAGACCGACTTCAAAGCCTATAAATACACTCTTAACGTAACCTAAAAGGTGTGAACTTCAAGACAACTTCAGAGAACCCCTAGGAGCCGCAAGAGAATCTTGGAGGGCCTCCAGCCGCCGCACCTCTTGCAAAGCTCTTGAAGTTCATCATCTCTTTCTCTCTTTCATTCTTTGTTTTAAGGATAAGTCTTTGCATCTTGTAAACCCTTTTACAGAAGTAATCTCTGAACCTTAATCTTATATCTATTCAGTTTATGCTCATTAATTGTCTAAACCTTGCTTTGATGATTCTCTTAAGTATGCTTGAGTAGTTTACTTGTTGGGTTTAAAGGGGACATCAAAGGGGGTGATGGATCTATAGGTATAGGTGGCGAGGTCTGAGCTTTGTGTGATCGTTTATACTGTTCTTTCTATCTTAGTTTGATTATAATGCATGTTGTTAGCGTCATGAACTAGCTCTGATCATAGGTAGTTAGGTTTTTGATGAGGACATAGAGACCAAGACCATTGAAGATGAAGAGGAAGTGAGCATACCCGTCATGAGGTGCACACCAAGAACAAGGTCAGGTACAAAGAGCTTACGAGAGGAGTTTAACAAGTCATTGGAAAGCTTACTCACCCTCATTGAGCATGAAGAACTGAAAGGAAATCTGCTGACTAAAGAAATCACGCAAGAGACTCCAATAGCGCCTCAAGGAGAATCAAGCCTCACGAAGCTCCAAGACGATGAGGAAGATCAAGATAAAGATTGTGCTGGGCTTAAGAGACATCAGGGACTTTACATCAACAACAAAGAGCACGACAACATCTGCTTGCAACCCAAGGAACAAGATATCACTTTCTTACCAGTTTTACAAGGCTGCACCAGAGCTTCTTTGTTTGTCATTTCGGCCAAGGAGGGCTCAGAGGCTCCCCACGACTAGGAGCGGTCCGAAGAGGATCAAACCTGCAGGTAAGCATTTGAATTTGAATTACTCACGAGTTTTCTTTTCTGTTTTGCAGGTTTTATCTTTTTTTTTAAGTTTAATCCTTTTCTAGTTTATTTTAGAATAAGTCCTTGTATTTTATTTCTATTTATTTTTGGCCAAGAAGCCCTAGCTGCTGGACTATTTAATAAAGTCCCTTCTCAGCTTTGTAGTCACGTTTTTTGATCAATAAAATACCTAGTTTTCTTGTTAAGAAAATCCCAGCCGCCTTCTTCTTCTTTGCGTGAGAACGATTGAAGTCAGAGTGCAAACCTCTCTTCTTCTTGTGTGTGATTCACTTGAAGCTGAGTGTTAAGACTTATCACAGAGCTTCTCATCCTCTGTGTGGCGTCTCTCAATCCCCCTTGTTAAGTTCATTCATCACCCATCCACTTGAGTCAATAGAGAGTGTCGTACGACCAGCTATAGATTCACCATCCATCACCCCTTGTAAGAACAAGTCCCCTCTTGTTCCTACATCAGTTTTGCTAATCGCTCGCCTAAGTGAAAGAACCTAGCTGGGATGAATGTTGTGTTATAGGAAGCACATACCACTTACCTATAGGGCTTCATGCACTAGAATCGAACTCGTTATTAATGCTTTGATCTATGCGTCGTTGCCTGCGTGAGTTGAGTAACAGAGTATAGGGATTTTAGATGATTATCTCTAAGATATTAGGTTAATCGTTCATTAGTGTTTCGTATGTCCGAGACTTTGAAATAAACGCACATCGTCTTAGGTTTCTCTTAGATAGGTAGATCCTTGAACCCCCTGCGATCCCTTGAACGCCCAATGCTTTCTCTTTATTATTTTACATCCGTTTATTTACTTGCTTTCATTACTTGTTATCGTGACTTACAACCAACAAAACCCTAATCTGAGTTCTAGCTATACTTTGGTCTATAAGGTTTGCAATACAACTTCTCTCTCTGTGGGATTCGATCCTTAAGTACTACATACGTTTGATGTGAACTTGCAGTAGTCGTGTGGTCTTTGAGGTAAAAGACTGAAGCGAAATAACACACGCATCAGAGGCACATGCAAGCGAGGAATGAGAGGAACCAACCGCAAGACAGCCTTGGAGGACTCAAGCTCCGTATACTTTCGTTTCAAGGGAAGAATGATCCGAGTGCTTACTTGGAGTGGGAGAAGAAAATAGAAATGGTGTTTGATTGTCAACACTATACTGATGTGAACCGAGTGAAGGTTGCAGCTACTGAGTTCAGTGACTATGCTCTGAGTTGGTGGGATCAGGTAGTTACGTCTCGAAGAAGAAACCAAGAGTATCCGGTCTCTACTTGGACCGAGATGAAGAGCATTATACGGAAACGTTTTGTGCCTAGCTACTATTATCGTGAGTTGCATAACCAGCTTAGAAGACTTGTGCAAGGAAGTAAGAGTGTTGAGGAATACTACCAAGAGCTGGAAACGTTGTTGATACGAGCTGATGTACAAGAGGACCGAGAGGCTACTATGTCGAGGTTCCTAGGTGGGTTGAAACGAGATATACAAGACAGATTGGAGATGCAGCCTCATGTGGACCTACAAGAGATGCTACACCAAGCTATTCTTATAGAGCAGCAGCTTAAGAGGAGAGGTCATGTACGATCATACTATGGAGCTGGAAGTAGCGATCTGATCAGAAGGTAGTACATGTTGGCTTCACCAACCGGCATACATTTGAGTTCAAAGGAAGGAAGACCACACTAGTACCCTTGTCACCACACGAAGTATATCTTGACCAAGTTCGACTTCAAGGCAAACATGAATCAAGCAAGAAGGCCAACTACTTTGTTATGGCTGGGATAAGTAAAAGAAATAAACCTTGGGCTGAACCGAACCCTTTTGGACTTAATGATATTTTTACTTATACTTTTAACCCTACATCGGTGCTACCGAGTGAGTCTGAATCTTTGCAGGATATGGGGGCTAAACATGATCATTTCTACCACTACAGTGTGGTCTAAGGCAAGACAAAACTCCACAGTTTGACCAAGACAAGAAAGCACCAAACAAAGAAAAGGTCTTCAAGGAGTATCCATCCGATTCGAGTGCCAAATACTTTGCTTATGATGGCGAGAAGACTCTATACATTTTTCAAGACAAGGATGGGAACCAGACCGAGAGAACCATACAAGTCCAATCCATGAACATTTCGGACCTAACAGGATTTCTTAAACTCTTTAAAATAGTTTCTAATGGCTTTAAATCGATGATAGTACAACCTGGTCCTGTTGTTGATTT
Organism: Barbarea vulgaris; assembly: GCA_963667165.1. Lineage (NCBI taxonomy): Eukaryota > Viridiplantae > Streptophyta > Magnoliopsida > Brassicales > Brassicaceae > Barbarea > Barbarea vulgaris. The sequence goes on from OY763891.1 coordinate 5,242,882, forward strand.
CCTATCATCTAACCAGGATTTTACTTACTATGTTGATAGGACAAGAACAAAGGAAATAACTAAGGCTTACAAGAACAGACGTTTGAACTGAAGAATAGAAACTCAACTAATGGAATTATAAGTCATGGGGTTTTTGGAAAGTGTTCAGCGCTCATATAGATCATGGACAGGATCTATATAATCCATTCTTATGCCAAGCCATATCCTAAGCTTTCTCTCAACCATGCTCTTTAATTTAAATTCCAATATCCATTCTTAAAATTGCTATCTCTTTGTGAAACTAACTTAAAGTTGTTCTTGGCAGTTACTCCGGATTTGAGGACAAATCCTTTTCAACTGGGGGAGCATGATATGATAATGGATAGCAACCAGGACCCTGAGCCGGCAGTCGAGGAACAACACGAGGAACAGCTGGAACCGGAAGCTAAAGATGCTAAGGACACACCTCTTGGAGCTAGAACCCGGTCAAGGACAGCAAGGGAAGTTCTGAACGTACCATCTGGTTCCATGACTCGCTCTCGGACCAAGCAGCTCAACCATACCGTTGGAGTCTTGCTATGACAAGCAATGGCTCAAGAGGTTCACTCGGACACATGTGGTACCACGTCCTCCTTGGTCATGGTTCACGTCCGGGATGGCTAGTGTCAAGCCCTTTGGCTCACTTACACTCTTTTTACCTTGCCTCCGGTTTTTCCCATGTGGTTTTCCGAGGAAGGTTTTTAATGAGGTTCGTGGTCCATAGGTACATCTTTGTTTGGCATTGGTCCGACCTATTCCGGCTCGTCACGAGATCATTTGGCGCGGCCCTTATCTATCTATCTTAGTTTTATTTATCTCATTTGAATTTGAATTTGTGTGTTTATGTTTTGGTCTTTGGCGAGTTTCCGAGGCATGTCTTGTAACTCGCCTAGCATTTACTTCCTCCGCTCCTCTTCTCTTCTCCTCTTCATCTTCTTCTCTTTATATTGTCTCCGAGACTCTTTTGTTTTTCTTATCTATCTTTTTAATCAAAAACCTTTTTCTTTGATAGATCCTTGTCTTCTCTTTTGAGTGATTCGAATTAGAAACTTGTGAACATTTCTAGTGATTAGATTGTTTAAACCCGACTTATCAAGGGGACTTCCGCATCCTCTCGTGTCGTCATTCAATCCTTTCAACTCCAGATCGCTTGCTGCTCAAGCCTGGATCAGTTCTTAGCTTCCCGGTGTGTGATCCTCACCTAGGATCATATCAAATAAGGTGATGTGTTTTAATAGCACTTGATTCAGAATTCGCATGAAGGACCATCCCAATCCAGCTGCATTGATCTGTTTTTTCCAAGCTCGTCCGATCTGCAGATAATTGCATTAGAGTTTCGATCAGATCTGAGACCCGGTGGCTTGGCCAGTCTTGAACTCTTAACAGGTTGGGCTTCTGACCTCTCTTTACAGTTGATTATAGCTTTTGTGATGACGTTTGAGTGGGTATAGGTTCAATTTTTGAACAAGACATTGCTTCTTGCCTTCCACAGGTGCCAAACAATCCATGGTGCAATAGGGGCTTCCACAATCCTTGTAGGAGGCAAGCCAGATGAGGTTTTAACAGCACGCCATCCGTCTTTGAAACGAATAGAACCAGATGGGCCATTCAGTCTTGCCAGAGGAGCATCCTTCCAGACTTGTTTCGCAAACTCACATTGGAAGAAGATGTAAGTGATAGATTCTATCTCACCACATCGTTTACATTTAGGATCCACCTTGATTTGTCTAGATGTGAGTCTTTCTCCAGCGAGAAGAGCTTCATGAACTGCTTTCCATAGGAATAATCTGACCTTTGGAGATGTGTTTATAGACCAAACATCTTGTGCCCATTGACTGTCATTTTGTACTACAGGTTTTAAGCATCATTCTTTGTCTTCACGGGCTGCAAAGTACCCTGACTTGGTGCTATACACTCCAGATGGGTTCCTCAGCCAAATTTGCTTGTCCAGGCCCCCTGTTCTACTTAGTTTGATCATCAGGATGTCTTGCTCATAAGCAGGTAGTATTTTTTGAACCAACTTTTTGTTCCAATTAACTGAATTGGAATGAAATAGATCTTTCACTCTCAGTGATGAGTATCTTTCCTCCACATGGCCTACTAGACTTTTACGCTCAGATGTGGATAACCATTGATCTTTCCAGACATGAATAGCCTCACCATTGCCTACTGCCCATCCCATATTCTTACAAGAAGATCTCTTCCTAGCATAATCCGTCTCCAGCCATGAGATGTTGAATTAGGTACAGTACACTCCATAAATGATTTGTCCGAGCAGTATTTTCCTTTAAGCACTCTTGCTAGGAGAGAATTTGGTTCTTGGATCATCCTCCAACTCAACTTCGCAAGCATAGCATCATTAAAGCATTGGATATCTCTGAAACCTAATCCTCCATCCTTCTTAGCCCTAGTTAGCTTCTCCCATGCTATCCAGGACATCTTTCTCTTTGTAGTATTAGAGTCCCACCAGAATCTTGTTAGTGCTGATTATATTATTTTGCATAGGGGCACAGGGAGTTTGAAACATGACATTGCATAGGAGGGCATAGTTGACAGAACACTATTTAGGAGAATGAGCTTTCCTACTGGAGAAAGAAATTTGGAGGACCAGTTTTGAGCTCTCTGTTTGATTCTATCAACAATAGAGGTAAACAAACCCCTTTTACTTCTTCTGAAATGTTCAGGAAGCCCTAGATACTTTCCAACACCTCCTTCTTCAACAATTTGGAGGCTATTCCTTACTTTGTTTCTCAGGTCTTGGGGTGCTTTTCTGGAAAAGGTAAGTGCCGACTTCTCTTTATTTATGCTCTGTCCAGATGCGCTTTCATAATCCTTAAGAACTTTCTTTAATTCCTCATTGATGTGATTGTTTGTCTTACAAACAAACATTGTAGCATCCGCAAATAGCAGATGATTAATCTTGGGGCTGCCTCTAGAGACTCCAAGACCCTGTAGGCTGCCATCATCCTGAGCTTTCTTACAAAGGCCTGACAAGATTTCACTACAGAGTATGAAGATGTAGGGTGAGAGAGGGTCTCCTTGCCTGATTTTTATCTTAGGTAAGACCTTACGCCTTGGTGATTCATTTATCAGATAACTGTAGGAGACAGTGCTTATGCATTCCATTATCCACCTAATCCATTTATAATGAAACCCAAACTTTTGTAGGACTAGGCGGATGAAATCCCATTCCAGTCTATCATAGGCCTTGTGTAACACCCGTGTTCGGTAAACCTTACCGGGTAATACGGTTCAAGGTTTGGGAAGGGTCATAGACGATCAAATGAGATGGAATCCAAGAGTGTTGGATTGAGAAAAGTGGGAATTAGACTTGCCGGGTAATTCGGAGCGGTTACCGAGCTGGCTAGTTGTGTTCCGAGTTACCGAGGAAGCATTTCTGAGTTACCGGGTAGTGATCCATAATTCTCGGAGTAGATTGACGGTTACCTGTGTGACGGTTACCTTGGTGACGGTTCCATAATAGCCTGGTAAAAGAGCTAGGGAGATTTGGTGGGAACAGTTACTTCTTGGAACGCTCAGGTAAAGACGCGGGAACGGTTATCTGACCTGAGCGTTGAGAAGGAAAGGGCAGAAACTGTTATTCCCGAGCAAAGGCAATTTTTCGCGTGAACGGTTACCTAGACGGTTTATGGCAGGGATCCGGAAGGAAATTAGCGAGAACGGTTACCTGGTAGGAAGGACGCGTGTGTGACGGTTACTTGGGCGGTTTCTGAGCGGTTTCACAAGGAAACGCTTATAAATAAGAGACAGAAGCGTCATTGGAAAAGGTTACGAGTTTCAGAGAAGAAAAGAGGGTTCTCTTAGAGAGGAATGATGAGTGTTCTAGGCGGTTTCACAAGGAAACGCTTATTAATACGAATGGAAATGAGAGAAAGGGGGAGGATATGGACGAGTTTGGGAGAATTAGTAAGAGATATCGAGAGAGCCTGAGTGTTGGCATGATTAAGGGCGATGTGATGGTTCATCGTGCTTTGGTGATGGCGCCTTGCAGCGCCGTGATCGTACTTGGTAGCCTAAGCGGTTACAGAATGGTCTGATATGTACTTGGTGGCGTTAAGCGGTTACTGGACGATGATTAGGCGGTTATCGATCATTATACGATCGTACCTGATGCTTGGCGACTGGAACTGGTGGTTCCTTCTCCGTATCTTATGGCCAGAGTGGTCCGAGTAGAAGGAGACCGTACTTGGAGATGTCATAACCGTGATGGTTCGTCTAAGAACGTATGTATCTGGCAGCATGTGATCGATGATGAGCGATCTTGGTAGCGGTTACCAGCAGTGATGCGCGATGGCGGTTTCTCGGTGCCGATGGCAGTTAGTCGGTACAGATGTGTGATGTGAGATGACTGGCTCGGTAGAGATGTCGAGAGGGTGATCTTACTGTAGCGGAAGCGCGAAGGCGATGGTGGTTACTCGGCAGTTACCCGGTATCTGGGTAGTGCCAATGACAGTATTAGGCTGTGGGTACTCGGTGGTGATAGTATCCGGAAGCGGTTACACGGCAATGATTGTACTTGGTAGCAGTTATGGAAAAGGGATTCCAGGAGTTGCTGCCGAGTAGTGTGAAGTTGGACTTGCAAAGCGATTGACGGTTTTAAGAGAAGTAAGTGGGGAATCATGTGGGATTCCGAGAGGAGAAGTGCGAGAATGACTTGGAAGAATGGGTGATGGTTCGGTATGACTTGGATCCAGACATCTTTCTCCGTTACTTGGTCATGTGGGGATGGTTGGTTGAGTGACTAAGTACCGAAGAGATTGTTGGTTGCCTTGTTGATAGTTGGAGCTAAGGAAGCAATGGAACATAAGGCGGTTCGAAGATGCGACTAAGGAACGATGGATGGGTTCAAGGAGTCGGTCAGACTCTATGAAAGTAAGGTAACGGTCTAACTAAGTGTTTAGATGCGTTAGATTGCTAGAGAGCAAATCGAATGATGTGTTGAATGGTGTTACGTTATCAAAATAACTTAAGTAAAATTCGTGAAACCTCATTGAGGTGTTTATAAGGAAAAGTTAATAGTCTTGGAGGTTTGGTCATGTCGTGACCAAGCAGTTGTGCCTTGGCCGTGGTTAGGAAAACCGGGTTAGGGTGTTACACCTTGCTCATATCTGTTTTGACTGCCACGGAGGAGTACTTCTTTGCTTGTGAGGAATTCAGAAAATGCAAAACTTCATGTGTGATCATGACATTATCTGCAATGGCTCCACCTGGGACAAAAGCAGATTGAGTCCCCGAGATCAGGTTAGACAGTATAGGTTTCAGCCTTTAAGTTAGGATCTTGGAAATGATTTTGTAGAGTACAGAACAAAGAGCTATAGGTCTGTACTCATTCACCTTCCTAGGGCTATGAATTTTTGGAATTAGCCTGACATATGTTTCATTGATGCTTAAAGGGAGACTTCCGGATTGAAACAACTCTTTAATTTCTCTGCAGATTGCTGGCCCAATGGAACCCCAGTTGGATTGGAAAAAGCTTGCTGAGAACCAATCTGGTCCAGGCGCCTTTGTCTGCATGGATGGAGAACAATGCTGATTTAATTTCCTCATCTGAAGGGTCTAAGATCAGAGCTAGTTTTCCTTCCTCAAAGATAGTTGGGAGAATGGCAGAGTTAACAATTTCCTCCCAGTTGCCTTCTTGTGAGGTAAAGAGATTTTGATTGTATTGCACAACAATCTTTGCTATATCTTCTTCTTTAAAGACTGCAATTCCATTCTCATTTTCAAGGACTGAGAACTTGTTTCTAGCTGTTCTATTTCTAGTGACAGCATGAAAGTACCCTGAATTTTTGTCTCCAAGGCTTAACCACAAAGCATATCCTTCTTTGGATTTTTTTTGTAAGGTGAATTTCACCTTGAGGGTGTTAGTATTTAACTTACCCTTCGTATAATTTTGAATTAATTCAAGGTGATATATATCCACCTCTTATTTTCTCACCAAGTTTACATAATTGAAGTCAGATTTGTTAACTAATAATGTTTGGTTATACATAAATTTAAATTTATGATTAATTAGTTGAATTTAACTGTCACATTTGAACCAATAAACACAAAATTAATATTATATAGTTGTGGCATATTTTCGCTCAGTAGATAACACAAAAGGTTAGTAGTCGATAAATATATAAACACTATAAATAATAAAAATAGCACCAGATACTTAAATATTACTATATAGATGTTGCATATTTTCACTCAGTAACACCAAGTTTTATTTTTAAGTATTTACAATCTCCTTTAGTTAGAACTCTTTCTAAAATTATGTTATATTTTTGAAAAATTTAATAACATATTCCAAATGTAAGTCTGGATTTCAGTTTTTGAATCTACTACTTTTAGAAAATAAAAAATTATTCAAAATAAGGGTTTCAAATTTGCCGAACCCATAGCTCAACTTTCCGAATAGGTGCAGCTTGATGGATCTTTCATGTCCATATATGTAATCTTTTGTTACTGCATCAGCATGCGCAAGGGATCAAGTAGGTTATCCTTAGACCGTCTACATCAGTCATCCTCCATGAGTGTCTTCCCACAATTTAAATAATATATATGTAAAAGTATTATTATTTTTAGAGTTAATTTGTCATTTGGGTTATTTATTTGAAAGTAATTGGGTAATAGGGCCAATTACTATTCAAAATTGGAGAATTGAGACATTCACACTATTCATGTTTGTTAAGAATACTATGTTGCCCTCAACTAATTGAATGAATTGCAAAATATGTCATTGAATCATTATAAATATATCCTTAATTTATATGAAAATTACAGCAATTGCCACTCTTTCCCAACTAGTTTCAATCTCGAAAAGAAAAAAAAAATTATCTTTCTTCTCAACTTTTTTCACCCCAAAAATATTATAACTAAATTTTCTTATAAGTTTTCCTTTAAAAAATTAATGCAACCAAATATTAATCCTTCATTTTTTTTGTGAATCTAGGGAGCTCAATTTTGTTATATTTACGAATTTGTAAAATTTTATTTTATAATAATATCGTACACCACTATATCTCTACATCATTATATCATGTACACTATGATGTCATGTACATCTCGTACATCACCATTGGTGTACGTTATATAAAAAATAGTGTACAAAGATTATTATAACATTATGGGTGTACGTATTTCTGTTATGTGAAATGGTGTACGTTATTAATAAAGTGGTGTACAAGAATATTTAGCTCGACGTAGGTGTTCAATCATAGATATACAACAAAAGTAGTCCATAGTTCAACTATGAGTGTACGTACTTCTCTTATGAAAAATGGTGTACATTATATAATAAATTGGTGTACAAAGATATTTGGTTTGACGTAGGTGTTCAATCATTGATGTACAAAAAAAGTAGTGCATAGTTCAATTATGCGTGGAGAAGATATGTATCATTCCGTAGTATTAATATTACAAACCTTCTAGATGAAATTGTACGTAACATTTTTTTTAGGTCAACTGTACAGAACATTTAAATGTATAAATATATATTGAAATGTAACCAAAGTAAATTTGGAAAAAGTAACCAAAGTCGGTTTGAGAAGGATATTTGGTAGTAGAAGTGTGTTAAATTATGGGTGTATGTACTTTCGTTATGTAACATGGTGTACGTTATGTAAAACAGAGGTGTACAAGGATATTGGTTGTGGAATGGTGTTAAATAATGAATGTATGTATTTCTATTATAATATGGTGTACGTTATATAAAACAGTGGTGTAATAGGTGTACGTATTTCTGTTATGTTAAAATGGTATACGTTATTGGAGCTGGTGAACAATACATTTTATTTACATGTGTATATTGACATATCACGTACACTATCTTGTTCAATATCATATCTGATATCCTTAGATTTTACATGTTTTTATGGTTTAGTTTCATAGATTCTTAGTTCCCATTTTGTATAGTTTTAGGAATTTTTCATGCATTTGAGTCTTGTATTCGCATGGTATCACATCTTAGAGTCCTAGGTTGTTTTATTGCATATTGCACATGTTTTGAGTCTTTTTAGGTGAATGGAATACCATGGAGACTTGAAGTTTGGATTAGAGATCATTTGGAAGCAAATAAGAGAAATGATCATGCAGAACCATTCTGAAGCGTCTCAAAGATATACTCAGATGAAGGCTTTAACTTGCGTTTTAGATCCAGATTCCTTGATAAAGGTTGTAGACAATTGAGTTAGCTTTCATGTGCAAGTGGTTTGAAGGCGATCCAACGGTGGAATCAAAAGTTATGCCAAATTTCATGAAGGGCAGTACTGAACGATCGATCCCACTACCACGAACGATTGATCTAAGAAGTTATAAGAACGATCGTTCCCAAGACCAGGAACGATCATTCTCCAATTTGCGAGATGCCAAACGATCGACCATTTGCCCCGGGATCGATCGTTCTCATCAAGAACGATCGATCCACACCCGAGAACGATCGTTCTCTTTTTCAGCAGCATTTTCCCACATGATTGAGACATCATACCAACTTCGTCTTTTCTTCTTTTACCCGATTTTCTGCCATTGTGAGGCAATTATTACACACTTTTTAGACTTCAGAAACTCTCTTGAGCTCTGGAAAACTTGAAGAAACAAGATCCAATCCATTGTTCTAGAGAAGAATTCTTATAACTTTTCTTGCTTATTTCAATAATATATCATGTTTTCTATAAATCTTTGTGTTGATCTGGTTAATATGTGTGAGTAGTTCATCAATTGGGTTTTAGGGTTCTAAAGGAGATTCAATGATTTAGTGATATGAATGTTGTTTGGGGTTTATAATCCATAGATTCTTCAATTCATATGATCTTAATGCTAGATTAGGACTGATCACTCTAATCTTGATTTTAAGTTGTTCTATGCATCAAAAGTGTTTATAGAAGGCTTGAATAATATGAATTGAGCTTTGTATCTCTAGCCAATGAAAGTTGAAGCTAGATCATCATTGTGAACTTAGTGAACTTGTTTGTTAATGCGAATTTGGTTAGGAGATTTCAAACGAAAGTTTAGTAATCGAGTAGTCAAGTTTAGTGATTAATGCTTTGAAAGAAGGTTAGTCTAAACTTGTGTTCATGTTCAAGAATGGTTCTTAATTATTAAACCCCATACTTCATATTTTCATTTGTCATTGATGTCCTAAAAGCCCTTTAGCCCAATGTTTTTTTAAATTGCAAAGTTTACCGTTTAAATTTCCCGTATTTTTATTTACATGCTTACAAAACCAACCAACCATTTCGCTCTAGCTAATTTCGACTCTCGTAAATCCTTAGAGTACCACTGGTTCTTGTGGATCGACCCCGTATATACTACCTAGCGGTTAAGTGTATCGGGTTAAATACTCGAGCAATCAAGTTGGCGCCGTTGCCGGGGACCAATTGCGTTACCTAAAGATTTAGGACTAGTTGTTAGTCTAGAGTATTTTTTTTTTTATTTACAGTTACTTATAATCGCTTTCTTTTCCCTTTGATGTTTTCAGGTGCATGACCCGAAGTGAAGGTCCATCTAATCTTGTGGAATATCATAAGGAGATTGGAAAGTTTGAAAGAGCAAACAGAAGGAAGAAAAAGCTGGCTGAAGAAAGAGAAGCCGAAATGGCTCATGCTGGTCAAGGCGGTAACGTTCTACCACCGGAAGGAGCTCCACACAATGGAGATAATGGAGGAGAATTGCAAGATCCTCCTGTTGCAGCTGCATTCAACCCAAGACCTGCACCTGTTCGACGGACTTTAAGGGATCATGATGCCCCAAATGCTCAAACGTACCGAGGAGGAGTCCAACATCCTCCTATCAACAGGAATGATTTCGAGATCAAACCAGGATTGCTAGCTCTTGTTAAGCAAAACCAATTCCATGGCCTACCTTCTAAGAATCCCGTCTATCACTTAGACAATTTCGAGGATGTGTGCGGTACAACGAGAATGAATGGAGTGCCAGATGATGCTGTAAAGTGCAGGTTGTTCTCGTTTTCCTTGAGTGACAAAGCGCACCGATGGTTCAAGTCATTGGAGAGAGACTCCATTAGAACGTGGGACGAGTACAAAGCTGCATTCTTGGGTCAATACTTCACCCAAGCGAGAACCACTCTCCTTCGGAACAAGATCTCGAGTTTTCAACAAGGTGCAACTGAATCTTTTCATGAAGCTTGGGAAAGATTTAAGGATTACAAGAGGGAGTGCCCTCACCATGGGTTCACCCCCGAATCCCTCATCAACACATTCTATCGAGGGATTGATGAGAAATACAAGATGGCTTTGGATACAGCCAGCAATGGGGACTTCATGACCAAAACCGAAGAAGAAGCCCAAATATTGATAGAGAATCTTGCAGCTAGCAATAGCAACCACTGTGTTGACTATGACAGAACCTTGAGAGGCGGTGGAACGGGAGAATCAAAACAAATTGCAGATTTGACTGCAAAAGTTGAGCAAATTTTGAGACGCGATCAAAGAGCCATTAACTATTGTGAAGATTCCGGAGATGGTCAAGCTTACCAAGATCAAGTTGGGGATGGCCTTGAAGACTTGCAGGCTGAGTTGAACTATGTGAATGGCCAGGGGAACTATCAGAACCAGTTCAACCAAAACTACAGGAACCATCCCAACCTCTCATACAGAAGTACAAACGTTGAGAATCCTCAGGATCAGAGATACCCAGCACAGGTAAGACCACAAGGTCAACAGTATCAACCGAGGCAGTTTGTACCGAATCAGGGAGGTTTCAACAAGCCTTTTGAGAACAAAGGTCAGACACAGGGAATGGGATATAGGCAAGGAGGTTTTCAGCAGAGACCTCAGTTTAACAACTTCCAGGGAGGTTACCAAGCCCCGCCCCAAGCTCCTGTGAACAATGCCCCTGCGTTTTCCTCTGGTGAAAGCGAAATGAAAACAATGATGCAACAGATACTCGAGGGCCAGAAGAAGAATGCTTCTGACATCAATTCCGAAGTAGACAACATGTACAGCGATCTCCACGGTAAGTTTGAGATGCTATCTTCACACGTTAGGACGCTTAAGAATCAAGTAGCACAGACTGCGTCCACTTCTGCAAGACCAATGGGGGTTCTTCCTGCGAAACCACAACCGAACCCGAAAGACTACAACCATGGCAAAGAGTTTGTCAGTGCTATCACCTTGAGAAGTGGGAAACAGGTAGAACCGGTTTTGAAGAAAGAAAAAGTAGTAGAGGTTGATGATTCAGAGGAAGATGTTGTGAAAAGGAAGGTTGATGATGAATCACAAGTTGAAAATGTTGTAGCTAAGGAAGCAGCTGATGAAGATGAGGAGGTTGAGAACATTTTGCCTCCACCTTATATACCCAAGTTGCCATTTCCAGGTCGTTTAAGGAAGATTCAGAGAGAGAAGGAATATGCTCGTTTCGATGAAGTGATGAGGCAACTTCAAATCAAGCTCCCTTTTCTTGAGTTAGTCCAGAACATTCCTATCTACAGGAAGTATATCAAAGATATATTGACTAACAAGAGAACTCTTGAAGAAGGAGCGGTCTTGATCACACATGAATGTAGCGCCATTCTACAAAACACCATACCGAAAAAGAAAGAAGATCCTGGTAGTTTTGTTTTGCCTTGCAAGATTGGTGACTCGTTGTTTGCTAGATGTTTGTGCGATTTGGGAGCAAGTGTGAGTTTGATGCCCCTTTCAGTCTCAAAGCGGTTGGGAATTACAAACTTCAAACCATCAGGTATATCTCTCGTGCTTGCAGACCGTTCTGTGCGGTTTCCCATTGGAATAGCCGAAGATGTCTATGTGAGAGTTGGGACATTCCATATCCCAACTGATTTTATTGTTCTGGAGTTGGAAGAAGAACCAAAAGATCCGCTCATTCTTGGTAGACCATTCTTGCACACTGCTGGTGCATTGATAGATGTGAAGAGAAGCTTGATCAAGCTACAAGTTGGGGACATTGTCCAAGAGTTTGATATGGAGAGGGTGATGTCTAAACCAACCATTGAAGGTCAAGCATTTTGGATTGATATAATGGATGAGCTAGCTGATGAACTCTTGGAAGAGTTAAACACGGAGGATCCATTACAAATCGCTTTGACTAAGGAAGGAAATGAATATGGGTACCTTGGCGAAGCAACTACTGGTTTTGCCAAGATCTTGGATGAAAGTGCTGAGTTGAGTAGAGTGTCTACATTTGCTGTGCTAGACAAACCAAAGGTAGAAAATGAGGAAGTTGGTTCCACATCAAAAGACTGCGATGATTGGAGCGAACTCAGGGCTCCGAAAGTGGAACTCAAACCGCTTCCTAATGGGCTAAGGTACGCATTTCTTGGTCCTAATTCTACTTACCCTATCATAATCAATGCTGAGTTGAACAATGTGGAGATTGCCTTGTTGTTATGCGAGTTGAGAAAGTATAGAAAAGCCATAGGATATTCTCTTGATGACATAAAAGGAATTTCTCCTAATCTATGTATGCACCGGATATATCTAGAAGATGAATCAATGATGTCTATCGAACATCAGAGACGGTTAAACCCGAACCTCAAGGATGTCGTTAAGACGGAGATAATGAAACTTTTAGATGCGGGAGTCATCTATCCTATCTCAGATAGTACTTGGGTGAGTCTGGTCCATGCTGTACCTAAGAAAGGTGGTGTCACTGTAATCAAAAATGAAAAAAATGAGTTAATCCCAACAAGAACTGTCACGGGACACCGAATGTGTATTGATTATCGAAAACTTAATTCTGCTACCCAAAAAGACCACTTCCCACTTCCCTTTATTGATCAAATGCTTGAAAGATTAGCAAACCATCCATACTATTGTTTTCTTGATGGGTACTCAGGATTCTTTCAGATTCCTATTCACCCCGATGATCAAGAGAAAACCACTTTCACATGTCCTTATGGCACCTTCGCATATCGAAGAATGCCGTTTGGATTATGTAACGCTCCAGCCACATTTCAGCGTTGTATGATATCTATTTTTACTGAAATGATTGAGGATTTTATGGAGGTTTTCATGGATGACTTCTCCGTGCATGGCACGTCTTTTGCTGTTTGTCTGTCTAATCTGTGCAGGGTACTTCAACGCTGTGAGGAGAAACATTTGGTTCTGAATTGGGAGAAGTGTCATTTCATGGTGAGAGATGGGATTGTTCTTGGTCACAAGATTTCTGAGAAAGGCATCGAAGTGGATAAGGCAAAGATAGAGGTGATGATGAGTATGCAGCCTCCGAATTCAGTGAAAGGGATTAGAAGCTTTTTGGGACATGCTGGGTTTTATAGGAGGTTCATTAAGGATTTTTCCAAGATCGCTAGACCACTTACTCAGCTGTTGTGCAAAGATCAGAAGTTCGAATTCGATGAGGACTGCCACAAGGCATTTCAAACAATCAAGGAATCTCTTATTAGTGCTCCAATTGTGCAACCCCCTGATTGGGAACTACCTTTTGAGGTGATGTGTGATGCTAGTGATTATGCTGTGGGTGCTGTTTTGGGACAGCGAAAAGATAGGAAGATGCACGCCATTTACTATGCGAGTCGTACCCTTGACGGAGCACAATGCAACTACGCAACCACAGAGAAAGAGCTACTTGCGATTGTGTTTGCATTTGAGAAGTTTAGATCCTATTTGGTTGGGTCCAAGGTCATTGTTCATACCGACCACGCTGCTCTGAGATATTTGTTATTAAAGAAGGATGCCAAGCCGAGACTATTGAGATGGGTACTCTTGCTGCAAGAGTTTGACTTGGAGATCAAAGATAAGAAGGGCATCGAGAATGGAGTAGCAGACAACTTGTCTCGGTTAAGAGTTGAAGAAGAAGTTCCAATGAACGACACTCTTCCAGGAGAAGAGCTTGCTCTAGTGGAAGACGGTTATGTCTATGAGGTGGAAAAGTCTCACGCCACAAGTGCATCCAAGCTTATGACAATAGACACCAAAGAGACAAACTTGCCGTGGTATGCGGATTTTGCAAATTACCTATCTTGTGATGTTCAACCTCCTGATTTCACCGGACATGATAAGAAGAAGTTTCTAAGGGATGTTCAACATTACTACTGGGACGAGCCATTTCTCTACAAGAGGTGCAAAGATGAGGTTTTCAGGAGGTGTATTCCCGAGAGTGAAGTAAACGGTGTCCTCCTTCGTTGTCACGCTTCTGATTACGCGGGACATTTCGCCTCGTTTAAGACAGCTACAAAGGTTCTACAGGCTGGTTTTGGGTGGCCTAGTCAATTTAGAGATGCTCATGAGTTTGTCGCAAGGTGTGATGCTTGTCAGCGGAAAGGTAATATCAGCAAGAGAAATGAAATGCCGCAAAACTTCATTCTTGAGGTTGAAGTGTTTGACGTGTGGGGCATTGATTTCATGGGGCATTTTCCGTCATCCTACGGAAATGAATATATCTTAGTCGCTGTAGACTATGTGTCCAAATGGGTGGAAGCAATTGCCAGCCCAACAAATGATGGAAAAGTGGTGCTGAAAATGTTTAAAAAGATCATCTTTCCTCGATTCGGAGTACCACGTGTGGTGATTAGTGATGGTGGGAAACACTTCATTAACAAAGTTTTTGAAAACTTGTTAGCAAAACATGGTGTAAAGCACAAGGTAACAACCCCCTATCACCCTCAAACCAGCGGACAAGTGGAGATTTCCAACCGCGAGATCAAAGGAATCCTAGAGAAGACCGTAGGAAGGTCGAGAAAGGATTGGGCAGCGAGGCTTGATGATGCCCTTTGGGCATATAGAACTGCATTCAAGACACCTATTGGAACCACGCCTTTCAATCTCATCTATGGAAAAGCATGCCACCTCCCTGTTGAGTTGGAGTACAAAGCTTTGTGGGCGACAAAGATGATGAACTTCGATATCAAAACCGCAGCAGAAAAGCGCTTGATCCAACTAAATGAGTTAGACGAGATTAGGCTAAATGCCTATGAGAGTTCAAGGATCTATAAAGAAAGGACCAAAGCACTTCATGACAAAAAGATTACCCTTAAAAAGTTTTCTGAAAACGATAAGGTACTCATTTTTAACTCACGTCTTAAACTTTTTCCAGGAAAGCTAAGATCGCGATGGTCCGGACCGTTCACAGTCAAGGAAGTGAAACCACATGGTGCAGTGGTTCTGTTGGACACAAATGGAAAACCATTTACTGTAAATGGTCAGCGAGTCAAACCGTATCTTGCGGGAACAACTCCTGAAGAAGGCACCATGGTTCCTCTCGAGGATCCAACCCAAGTCTAAACTCACGGAAGTCAAGCTAACGACTAAAAACAAGCGCTTGGTGGGAGGCAACCCACCGGTAAGTGTACAAACATAGTTCTAGTTTTCATTTAGTCCATATGGATCGATCGATCCTCTTGCCCAAAACCTGTTTTTAAGTCGCATAACTCAAAACAAAAATCACAAAACCACTATTTATCTTCTTCTCGGGTTAAGCTGTGATTTTTGGGAAACTTTGGCAAAACCTAACTCTTTCGATTCTTGACCGAATTCAACGATTCCTGAGCCTATTCTGATTGGATTTTTACCCTCTATCTGATTATACAACTCATTCCCACAATCTGCTAAGGTATGCGACTCAATCTCTAATTTTTTGTCTGAAAATTTCGAAGAACAATAGTGAAATCTGGGTTCGTTTATGCTGTTTTAGGGTGATTCAATAGATTCCTAGTAGTTTCTAGGTTGATTTCAAGCGAACCCTGGTCTTATTTTGCAGATTTGTGTAGTTTGAATTCAATGAAATTTTTGAAAACGGATTAGAGGGATTTTAGAGTTTGAATTCGAAATTGGATTAAGATTGTTGGCATTTTGGGCATTGTGGTTTTTTTTTTTTTGTAATTATTTTTGTTAATTTTAAGCTCGTTTTGTTTGAATTATCATTGTGATTTGTTTTGTTTTGTAAATATTTTTGGTTTTGGCTTTATATTGTGAAAATTCTGAAATTTTACAATGTGTTTATTTGCAGGACATAGCGAGAAGTTGGACTGGCTCATTCAATCGCACAAGAAGACCCACACGAGGGTAGAAAAGATATTGAGTGCACTGGCGAAGCTCAGATGTCCTAGACCCCCGTCATGTTTCAGAGCTTCTGATACTGCTGAGAGACGTGCAGATACAGCCTATCCTGCAGGAGTTGATCCCGATGTTGCTGGACACGGGATAGCAGATGATTTTGATACCAGCGATCATGTTCACCGCTCTCGGATGAGGAGGAGCCCAGACGATTCACAGACACCTCCTTCTACATATGGTTCACGAGACGACACTACTGGGAGCGAGGAATTCTGAGGGATTCGCTGAGTATCATTCTACCAACCTTACCATTGTATTATTTCATTATGATATTTACTACTTTATTTTGGCGTTTGTGTTATCTTTCTCTTGATGTAGTTGCACTACTAAGACGGGAACAAGCTGGAACAAGCGCGTTTTTCTTTATTTATTTTAAATTGTGTGTGTGTTTATTTGTTTGATTAAAACTGGTGGTATCAATTTCAACTAACCAGGCAGCGAATTAAACGTCAAGCTCAGAGACGTAAAACAAGCCATTGGGGACTCCCCCATTTTCTATCCACTGTATATAAGGTTTTATTTGTTTTCCTAAATATGCTGTTAATCTACTATATTTTCATTTTACTAGAAGTTGGTAAGCAAGAATTCAGATCAAATCATGGATGGAATGAAACAACTCCAAATCCTCCTAATCCTCTTCACAGTATTCGGTAAAATTCACTTCTAAAGTACATTATGCATTTTGCTCTTTCTCACGTTATTTTCACACCGAGACGGTGCGAAATAAGTTGGGGGGAGTTAGAGATTTTGTTATCTAATGTTGTGTTTTATTTTGGTTTTCCATTTTTATATTTGAGTCATGCATTGTCAAAAATTTCTATATTTTCATCATGTAGATTTGCATCTCATTGTATTATATTGGTTTGCATATCCATTTGGGATATTAGCCTTCTTAAAATTTACGCTTAGGATTACGATCGTTGCCCTTAGTCATGGTTATCTATTGCTTGAACTTATCTACAACTTCTACTTAGGTAAAGCTCACTTGATTTTTGATGCTTCTCTATGAATTTGAAACTTAATTCGAACATTAATACTCTTGCTTAGGGTAATTCGAATGCATTCTCATGGTCGACTATATGTCACATTCGGGTTTTCTTATTCATTTTACCACCCTTGTGCTTACCCGAATGGTCATTCTTATTTTAAGAGTGATCTCCATACCCATAAATCTTAACCATTTCTTTCAAACCCCTGATTTATTTGATGAAGTGAGGCCTCTTGTTGATAATGCTTTAATTTTGCAAAAACTTGAGAGTATCGGGAACGACAAAGGCTTAACTCTCGTTCTAAGCTAGCAATGGTAAGTCTAGCTATTAGGATGGGAATGAAAGACATGATTGGTTTGATTGGGTAGTTTGTTAGGGTGCTGAAAAAAAAAAAAAAAAAAAAAAAAAAAAAAAAAAAAGCTTGATCAATATGATAAAAGGAATGCTTAGGGAAGCTAAATGAAAAGTTAAAGAGCTCTAAGTCTCAATTGTAAATAAGAAAAGAAAAAAATAAAGAGATAAAAATAGCTAAGTGTTTCATGAAAATATTTTCCCTATGAAGCTAATAGAAGAGATTGATCATGAGGTTTAAGGTTACGAAAAGGGTAGAAACTAGGATGCATTTCATAAGATCGGGTAGAATAACGAGAATTAAACTTTGTATGCATCAATTGTTCCCCTTCTTAGATAGATTTTGTATTTGATAAAGCATTCCTATGTTTTGAGAGAAGCTACCCAAAAGAGAAACATTTCTGAAACCACCTCAAAAAGCTTTAACCCACAAACCGATTGAGAATGATTTGGTTTCCCTTAGCAAGACCGCACTAAAAATATCATAATGAATGTTAAAGAGAAGTTTTCGATTTAATTGTGAGTTTTTGCTTAAGTTTAAGGGTTTACCGAAAGAATGAAATGTTTGTTCTTGCACCTTATAACCATCTTTGAGGACAACGCGTTTAATCCTTCGTTTGGAATTTTCTAGCTTTTTCAAACTTGCCTATAACTGTTTCTACTTGTTTGCTTGCGGACAAGCAATGGACAAGTTGGGGGGAGTTGATATCCTTAGATTTTACATGTTTTTATGGTTTAGTTTCATAGATTCTTAGTTCCCATTTTGCATAGTTTTAGGAATTTTTCATGCATTTGAGTCTTGTATTCGCATGGTATCACATCTTAGAGTCCTAGGTTGTTTTATTGTATATTGCACATGTTTTGAGTCTTTTTAGGTGAATGGAATACCATGGAGACTTGAAGTTTGGATTAGAGATCATTTGGAAGCAAATAAGAGAAATGATCATGCAGAACCATTCTGAAGCGTCTCAAAGATATACTCAGATGAAGGCTTTAACTTGCGTTTTAGATCCAGATTCCTTGATAAATGTTGTAGACAATTGAGTTAGCTTTCATGTGCAAGTGGTTTGAAGGCGATCCAAAGGTGGAATCAAAAGTTATGCCAAATTTCATGAAGGGCAGTACTGAACGATCGATCCCACTACCACGAACGATTGATCTAAGAAGTTATAAGAACGATCGTTCCCAAGACCAGGAACGATCGTT
The DNA here is from genome assembly GCA_963667165.1 of Barbarea vulgaris. NCBI lineage: Eukaryota > Viridiplantae > Streptophyta > Magnoliopsida > Brassicales > Brassicaceae > Barbarea > Barbarea vulgaris. Next base: position 5,261,498 of record OY763891.1, read on the forward strand.
CTCCAATTTGCGAGATGCCAAACGATCGACCATTTGCCCCGGGATCGATCGTTCTCATCAAGAACGATCGATCCACACCCGAGAACGATCGTTCTCTTTTTCAGCAGCATTTTCCCACATGATTGAGACATCATACCAACTTCGTCTTTTCTTCTTTTACCCGATTTTCTGCCATTGTGAGGCAATTATTACACACTTTTTAGACTTCAGAAACTCTCTTGAGCTCTGGAAAACTTGAAGAAACAAGATCCAATCCATTGTTCTAGAGAAGAATTCTTATAACTTTTCTTGCTTATTTCAATAATATATCATGTTTTCTATAAATCTTTGTGTTGATCTGGTTAATATGTGTGAGTAGTTCATCAATTGGGTTTTAGGGTTCTAAAGGAGATTCAATGATTTAGTGATATGATTGTTGTTTGGGGTTTATAATTCATAGATTCTTCAATTCATATGATCTTAATGCTAGATTAGGACTGATCACTCTAATCTTGATTTTAAGTTGTTCTATGCATCAAAAGTGTTTATAGAAGGCTTGAATAATATGAATTGAGCTTTGTATCTCTAGCCAACGAAAGTTGAAGCTAGATCATCATTGTGAACTTAGTGAACTTGTTTGTTAATGCGAATTTGGTTAGGAGATTTCAAACGAAAGTTTAGTAATCGAGTAGTCAAGTTTAGTGATTAATGCTTTGAAAGAAGGTTAGTCTAAACTTGTGTTCATGTTCAAGAATGGTTCTTAATTATTAAACCCCATACTTCATATTTTCATTTGTCATTGATGTCCTAAAAGCCCTTTAGCCCAATGTTTTTTTAAATCGCAAAGTTTACTGTTTAAATTTCCCGTATTTTTATTTACATGCTTACAAAACCAACCAACCATTTCGCTCTAGCTAATTTCGATTCTCGTAAATCCTTAGAGTACCATTGGTTCTTGTGGATCGACCTCGTATATACTACCTAGCGGTTAAGTGTATCGGGTTAAATACTCGAGCAATCAATATCCCTCAACAATCTTGTATACAGTCAAATTTTATATATCATCTTGTTTATTGCTTAGTCGATATTTGATATAAAAAAATTAGTGTGTTTAAAATTTTTAAAATATAACAAAATTGGACTCTTTAGATTCACAAAATAAAATGAAGAAATAATAATTGATAAAAAAAAAATATTTTATGAAAAATTTGTAGTGAAATAAAGTTAGAAATATATAAAGAGAACGAAGAAAGAGAAAACAAAAAGAATTCAATAAAAATAAAATAATTTAATTTTTATTAAATTATTTGAATGGCAATTAGTTTGAAAAACAAGCCCACCAACATTTCACACAAAATCCATCTAAAAGAGAAATGGTCGTGGGCCCTTAATCTATAATACCCTTATCTGTCATTTAAACATAAGAGAGAGATTGTTATTACAGAGAATGTTGTATTAGACTGACAATGGGACCAGATTCTTTTTACTATTTTAAATAGTAAATAGTTTGTTCTACCAATTACTTTTCAAAAATGTCTCTGTTTTATAATTATTTCTTATTTTTAATGTTGGATGTCTTTAAACTTAAGACATATTTTCTTAAAGTGTCTCTGCATAGATATTATGGCAAGAGTGTCTTAATTTTAAAGACACCCAACATTAAAAATAATAATACTTTATATATATATATATATATATACATATATATATATATATATATTATTTAAATTGTTGGAAGATATTTTCATAGAATGAGGGATGGAAATGCTCTTATTGGAAAACTGCCAAAGTCTTGAGTTAGAAATAACAACAGAACATTCGAACAATAATCGCTATTTATCTTTTTCTTTAATTTAGAAACACAAATTAGGTTTCAGCCCACTCACATGTTGGTAGAACAAACTAGACTCAAATGAACCAATGTCCCTCTCAATGTTGAAATCCATTTGTAAAAGTCCGAATTACGGAGTAATTGGTAAAGCGGTTATTAAGGTTGTAAAATAAGACTTATAATGCGTCATGCTATCCATTAGTTCGATAGCATGATACATTCTTAGCCTGAAGGGAGGGGGCTGGGGGGAGGGGTTGAAAATCTAAGTTCAGTAAATTTGGAAGATAGTGACCAACTACTTCATTTACACAAACAAGGGTAAAATGTTTTTCAAGACCATCGGCTAGCTCTTTTTTCTTTTTTTCTTTTCTTTAAGCAACTGTTTAGCATTGACTTCAATTTTTGTTGATACGAAGATGAGTCTTTTTATTTTCTTTATTTTTTTGCAACCATTTAAAACATAAGGTTTGCAAAGCCCAGCTTACCTAAATTCATTCATGTTCAACAGGTCATAAACTTTCTATATGTCGTATTAAAAATAACTATGAATGTCAAACGCTTAATTTGTGATATTTCTTGACATGGGTCGATGATATGCCACAAAGTAAATGCTTGATACTCCATTTTTTGAAGTTCAGCCAGCAGGATGAATCAACCAGGCATAAACTTCTTCTGGGTTAAATTTATCCTGACTGCACATAATATTGACAGATATCTTTTGGTATGTCAGTTTAATGGAATTAGATATAGAATAGGAACTTAGCCAATCACCTGATCTTGAAACCAACGCCTAAACTTCTTCCTAGTGTGTTTACTTGGGGAAAATGGTCAATTTTGACCTTGATAATCCGCAAAGTGTCATTTACAATCGGTACAATTACACAGTGCTAATATATACCTGAATACTTAAAAATTTCAAAATTTTTACCCAAATATATAATTTTGTGGTCGTCATTAATGGATGTTATCAACCGTTACAATTGCTGAGTCGAAATGGCTGACATGGCATTAAATGATGCTTTTTTGGTGTTTTGAGTTCAAAAAAAGAAATTGGATTTTCTAAAAATCGAACCCGACTCAAACTGTCCCACCCGAAACTTTTGCCAGTTGACTATCAGTGTTTTTAAAATTTGGTAAACCCTCGAAGTTGAAGTGTAAAACCTAAGACTTTTGCCATTAGACTACAATCACAGTTACTGTATTTTAATAAATTTTAAATATATAAACCTAAACCCGAGATTTTTGCCATTTGGATTAAAATATTTATGTTTATATATTTAAATGTTATGAACATATATATTAACGACAATTGTAGTCAAGTGGTAAAAGTCTCTGGTTTTACACTTCAACAAATTTTCTAAAGGTCTCACGTTTATATATTTAAATGTTTGAGATATACATTGATGTTTGTTGTTAGCACTGTTTAATTTTATATATGAAACATTTAAGTGTTCGGGTATATATTAGCACTGTCTAATTTTACAGGTTGCAAATGGCACTTTGCGGATTATCTATGTCAAAATTGATCTTTTCCCCGTGTTTAGTTGTATCCAATTAAGACTAAGAAAGTAGCAACCTCTTCAGACACATCCATTTAACGGTGGTGTTTCTCGTATGGATTTGGTCATCGTCTCAGGCTCTCAGCGTTGGATGCTTCCACCAGACGATATATATGGTTTGCCCGAAGTCGAAACGAATCGTAATTGAGAAACTATAAAGAAAGCTGAAGAAATTGTGGTGCTATGCGTGGAAACCAAGAGTACAAGATCTGAGAATTAGTAGGAAATTGAAGCAGTGGTAACGATAGAAATAAAAAGAAATGGAAGACGAAGAGGACTTAGCGAATCAAAAGAGGAAGTGGAAGATGTTTAGACGATTAATGGATGTTATCAACCGTTACGGTTGCTGAGTCGAAATGGCTGATATGGCATTAAATGACGCCGTTTTGATGTTTTGAGTTCAAAAAATAAAATTGGATTTTCTAAAAATCGAACCCGACTCAAACTGTCCCACCCGAAAATTTTGCCAGTTGACTATCAGTATTTTTAAAATTTGGTAAACCCTTGAAGTTGAAGTGTAAAACCTAAGACTTTTGCCACTTGACTACAATCACAGTTAATGTATTTTAATAAATTTTAAATATCTAAACCTAAACCCGAGATTTTTACCATTTGGATTAAAGGATATGTGTGTGTGTTGTTGATTTTTGGTATTACCCTATATTTACCCTATATTTATTACCCTACACACAATCCGAAGCTATATTTTTGGTATTACCCTATATTTACCCTATATTTATTCTCAACAACACACACATATAGATATGAAATGGCAAACACACTATTTTATGTGTGTGTTCACATCTAACAAAAATTTAAAAAATTTCAGAATGTGTATTCTAATCTTACTAGAATACATAATATAAACGTTTTAGAACATGTACAATTGCTAGAATGTGTATTCTAAATTATGTAGATCCCTAGAATACATATTCTAAATGTTTTAGAACATTTACAATTGTTAGAATGTGTATTCTAAATTTCGTAAAAGGTGAATTCTAAAATGTATAGAATATATATTATGAAATCTTTATTCTAAATTTTCTAGAACATGAACAAATGGTAGAATACATAATTTAATTTTTTCAGAACATGTATAATGTTTAGAATACGTATTGCTCAGAATACATATTCTAAATTTTTCAGAACATACTTCATCAGCCTAAAAACCTACATAAAACTGCCTAAAATCAAAAAAAAATTTCTTTAAATGTTATTCTTTATTATTTATTAACATGTTTTTTTTGGTTTTTTTCTATGTTTTTTTTATTATTAGAGGCAGTTTTGGTAAAACTGACAATCTAAAAAAAAAAAAAAGTATAGAAGGACAAAGTCTTTTTAATATAACTATTGTCGCATATTTGTTGCAAAATGAATTGGAAAGATGCTTTTGTCATTTCTATTAACTGTAGACATCATAGTTATTTACCAAAAAGGACTACAGTTATTTACCAAAAAAAATTGTACCAACGTTAGAGAATTTATTATTTAGACTATTTTACAAATTGACCCATAAATATACACAAATTGAAAATGTTTAATGACTGTTGTAGTACTCATACCTGCTGCAACGCATCTAACTATCATCATCCACATCCGAACTCGAAATATCTAAAATTCTGAAATAAATCGAAACATACATATATCGAATCGAACAAAATATTACGGGTAATATGTCCATCTCGCCTCGAACCAATGTGCTTCCACAACTTTGCTAACATGTGTTTTTGGCATTACATTCTTTTTACACGACACAATCCGTCTACTAAATTTGTATTGACCATTCTATAATTTTCTCTCTCCCACCACGGCTTCCTTATCTTCTCGTCAAGAAAAGTTTTTGTCATATTCTTCTAACTTTACAGAAAAACCGGAAAAATACTAATAATCATAAATAAATAAAGGGAAAAAAAAACATATAACCCCACTTTACGTGCAAGTCTCAAGACTGAACCTAATAATATTATTATTATACCATATCATATCCTTTGATCAACACAAAATTCCCTTTTCCCTTTTTTTTGATTAATTTTTCTTTTATTCTTTCCTCTATCATCATGGAAACTCATCTACAACAGATGAAGAACAGTTCTCAAACTTTTTCTGAAAAGCAAAACCCTAAAAAAGAAGCTTTACAATCATCATCATCATCACTTTCACCAATCTCATCACCTTCTTCTTCTCCTTCTCATGACTTCTCTTTCACTATATCTCTCCAGCCTCTCTCTTCTTCTTCCAAACACATCAGCTCTACTCTCAGAAACCCAACCAAAACGACATCGTCTTATCAACAAACCGATCCATTCGCCGTCGACTTATCTCCAGCCGATGAGATCTTCTTCCATGGCCATCTTCTCCCTCTCCATCTCCTTTCTCACCTCCCTGTCTCTCCAAGAACTTCAACAAGCTCTTATAATGACGGTTTTACCCTCCCTGTCAAAGATATATTACCTGACCAGCCCACAAACAACAACAAAGACGACATCAGCAACATCAATACAGAGGCAAAGAACAACAACACAGAAGATAAACAAGACAGTGAGAATCGGGTAAAAACCAAACCGGTTAAGTCATTTTCTCTCTTTGGTTTATCAAAATGGAAAAAAGGGTTTGAAAGCAACGAAAGAGAACAGCAACAACAGAAGAAGAAACCTCTAAGCTTAGACCTAAGTCATGCCGTCAAGAAGTACATAAGGATGTTGTTTCAAAGGAGAGAAAACGGCACGCAGTTTAGGAACAGAAGACAGACTTCTTCTTATTCATTCTCATCTTCTCTGATGGGTCCAAACGGAAACAGCAAAACAATGATGAACGGATCATACAACAAGAGAGATCTGATAAGAAGGAGAAGAGATGAGTTGTTCTCAGCTCCGGCGTCGATGAGAACATCTCCGACGAACAGTGGTCATCTCCGTGTGTCCACGGCGGGACTCTCATCAAGCTCGGCGTCCACGTCATCATCGTCTAGTGATAGTACTATGGAAGAGTTACAAGCTGCGATTCAAGCGGCCATTGCTCATTGCAAGAACTCAAGCGCCGTTGATCGTGATGATAAGGTGAAGGATTCTTGATTTGGTTTTTTTCTTTTGTCCTTAATATGTTGTCTTTTTTTGTCAGAAAGAAGAACAAAAACAAAGTGTTTTAGTGTGTGACGTGGAATTTAAAAATCACAGTAGAGGTAAAAATTATTTATTTGGTGTATAGAAAAGGAGTCATTGTTCCTATACTATGTCTCTCTCCATAATTCATTTATAATAAAAATAATGATGAAAATAATAGAGAATTATTTTCTTTTAGAAAAATTTGGCAACTTATGTTTATAATAATAGAAAGATAACTACAAGTCCAGGCTGGGTTTTATTGTTTGTTTCCACAAATTGGGGATGGACAGAAACCGAGAAAATGAGTGGAGTTGTAGTTTGAAAAACAAAAGAACACATGCGGTTTCAAAATCGATTATTTTCTTGGTTTAATTTAACTCGAGAGAATGGGCCTTTTCGTTTCATTGTCTCGAGCAACACCGATCAATAAAACCAACTAGCTCTTGTTTTAATAAGTGTCATGCTCTTCCTAACGGTCTAAGTGGTTTAAACGCAGCTATGTGAGTATGAGTGTATAAGTTTGCGGAAGCAAACATGTGGGGTTTAAAGCGTTATTAAGCGATTTGTATAATTGGTGTGAAAATAAGAAATATATACGTTTGCGAAATATTTTTCATTAGTTGATAGTTATTGTAGTAAGGTAGTAACCCTTTAATATAAAATTACCAAAAAATATAAAAAATATATCATTTATATAAGAAAGCAAAAAAAAATATTTATAATAAAAGTTTTAAAATATATTCAAATAAATCCTAAAATAACTAATTAAAATTATTCTAAAAGGTTTTTGAACATTTTTTATATATTACATATATTTTTTATATTTTAGTTTAGTTACTATAAGAATTTGATATAATAATATTTGATAGAGGATAAAAAATATTATTTTTAAAAAAAAAAAATTTGTAAATTTTTGTTACAAATATTGGCTAAAAATAAAATTTTATTCAACCAACTATAACCACTAGACGTGGCACACGGTTGCAAAAAATGAGTTTTTGAAATGGTTACATAGCATTTGCGACTAGTTGTGGAAGAACCAATTTAGCCCTGAACTCCAAATTAGAGATTACTTGGGAGGAGGGGTATTCCCAAAAAAAATTAGTTTAAAAGCTGATTTCATACCGAAATATTAAAGGGATAGACTTGAAATTCACGGTTTAACCAAAATTTCTTTTTACAAATAACATCAATCAATAACCAAAATATTAGGTACATACATACTCGTTGTTGTCGTGATAAAAACAGATTTCGACAACTAAATTATGTTTGATATGTATAGTTCTTGGTTCATTGAGAGGTTTGATAACATGTCACTATTGTTGAAACTTTCAACCTTTGAAAAATTTTGGTTGCCTAGTCAACGAAACAAGTTGCTGATGAAATATATTGTTGAACCATCAAGTATAAAACGTGTTATAAGTCATTGTTGATGGTCGATGTCGTTAATCGTTAGCTCTAACCACAATGGAAAACATGGCCAATATATAGTAGCAAATGATTCACCAGATGTGACGACAGAAAACAGTCAACTTGAGACTGAGTGAATGAGTCGTGCTAAATTCTGTTTTGTTCATATTGGCCATAGCAAAAAACTTTTTACAGGATTTGTACTGCATGGCAATAGAAATACTGACAGGCCCGGTCCTGAGATAAGATAAGTAAACGTTTCGGGAATCTCTGCTCAAAATATTCAATGGTTCAATTGGTCGTAGATTTGTTTGTCTCAGATATGCCAAGTTCGAAAGGCATCATGGGGTGTTTTTAATACACAACCAACCAAGTGGGTGTGTGATGGCCCAGAATTATATATCAACGTTTTCTTTTATTTTTGTTTGTCTTAAAAATGGATATAGTAAATATTTTATAATTTTTTTGATTTGATTTGATTGGTATCTATTTAATTCTCTATATATATACCAAATGTTATCAAGATATTATTTTAATCAAAATATTCAAGTAAAGTAGTAAACCTTGGAAAAATGTATAATAAAAAACTTTTTGATTTAAAAAAATTACACTAACAGATTTTAGTATAAAAGAATAGAAATTTATTTTTAATGAGATATACAAAATTAATAAATATTTGTATTCAATAAATAATTAATTAAAATAATTACTTTTATGGTAAATATTAAATCTCTATTTTATAGTATAGCTTTAGGCATAAACATCCTAGGCCGGCCCTGGAAATACAGAACTACAATTGGGCAAATCAAAGATGCAAAATGGGTTAAAGCATGTTCCAGAAAGCTTGAACACTTTGGTTTATGAGATTCTGCTGAAAAAAGACGAAGACAATCAAATTAATTACATTTACCATTCGTTGTGATATTGTTAAATCATTCAAAGCGATTGTGTTCTCATTTCATTTCTGTGGTGATTATGGTCTTAGGATACTTGGAATTTTAACATTTGTATATAAAAGACTCATCACATCTGATAATATATTCCCAAGTTTGATTTTATGGGGTTTGGATTATTAATACCTCAAATTTGGATACAAAGCAAGTGGCGAATCAAGTATATAGATTAGGGACAGCCGAAGAAAAGAAGAACAAGACTGCAAAAAAGCTCGAATGTTTCAGGTTTTGACTGAAGGAGAAACTGGGTCAGGGCTTGTTCGTCATATCTGCGGCTCGGAACTTGTCTGGAAAAATATTTAAGAGATGTTTTAGTCAGAAAAATGATCGCGAGAATGTGAGAGATGTTACACATACATACCTCGAGATATCGTTTCAAAAGCGTGGTGGTACTGTAATTGAATCCCTCGAGAGCGGTTCCTTGAGTGCGTGATGAATGAAGCTGTTTCCTCACTTGAGTAGCCAGAACTTTTCCTAGTTCAACTCCCCACTGGTCGAACGAATTGATACCCCACACAAAGCCTTGAACCGCAACTCTGTGTTCGTAGATTCCCAACAACTGAAAACAATACATCAACAAACAATGTCGGCTTTTATAGCAATGATGCTCTCATTTCAATCTTAAGACAGTACTGATAAACCTCAGATAGGAACAGACCTGGCCAACATTGTAAGCACTCAATTCTGGAAGTAGAAGGCTAAGAGAAGGTCGGTTGCCGGAGAATGTCTGTGGAAAGATACCAACATTTTACCCGACAATGTTCATAAACTGAGAAACAAAGAAGCTCTGTTTAACAATACTCCAAGACCATTTCTTACCTTGTGAGGAATGAGATTTTCTGAAACATTCTCTTTCTGTAACTGTTCAGGTGTCTACAAAAGGCAAAAACCAAAGAGTTTGTTTCAGAATGAAACCTTAGTCATACATTAGTAATGTCTTTATCCCGCATGACCAAATGTAATGTATTACTTTTCCATATGCAAGAGCATCAGGCTGGGCAAAGAAGTTGGACATGAGCTCGTCATGGTTACTAACAATCTCTCCTGTGAATCCAATTCAGATCAGTTAAAGTTTCAAGAGAGAATGCATAAAAGAGCTCAAGTCAAATCTTCAGGAAATGGAAATGCTTTACCCTTTAGGTACACAGGTTGCTGACTCTTCACAACACCGATGAAATCACAAGGGATTACGCGTCCCTAAAACATCATTAAGAAAGATTTAGTGCATTCCTCAATAGCTTAACTTGCTAAAACCCAGATCCAATTTCAGCAAAATGTAAATTTACATGTAACAAGCACCTGGTGAATTAGTTGGTAAAAGCTGTGTTGACCATTTGTTCCAGGTTCACCAAAATCGATCTCACCAGTCTCGTACGGGAGAGGTAGACCATCAATTGAGACTCCCTTTCCATTACTCTCCATACTAACCTGAAATCAAACAAAGTCTCCGTTTAATATCCCAGTAAACAACTTTAATTTTTATGTCGAAAAAATATCAAGCAGCAAAGATTAAGGAGACAAAAGGAAAACCCAGTTCACATGCCTGTTGAATGTGTGGAGCAAATTTCTCAAGGGCTTGGGAGTAAGGTAAGATGGCCTGAGAAAACAAAAAGATGCTGTTGATGGAGGCTAAACATCTTAAACTGATAAGAAAATTTGAGCTTGCTGTTAAAGGAGTCGAAACTTACCCTGGCAGGATATCCAAGAAATGATACATTCCATACACTCAACAATCCTAAAAGCACCTGAAATCGTCAAATGTCACCAAAATCAACCTCTCACTCTGGCAAGACTACACTTATTAATACTGACTTAAGAGTCAATGGACATTGCTTGCTTTAAAGTGACTACAAGAAACTTCAAGGAAGAGTAATTCTAGAAGAGCTGACCCAAAACACAGTAAAAAGATGAGAAATTTGATAATCACCACATAAAGCACTCATATACTGATACACATTGTTAAAGGACGACTTCAGATTGCTATTAATGATAATCAATATACAACACTCACGGGTATATTCTTCTCGAATGGTGTGGACTGGAAATGCTGATCAATGCTTGAAGCTCCCTTCAAAAACCTGCAGTCCAAAAACACAAAAGACTGAATATCAACTGCATCTATTAGGAAGGTTTATTCTGGATTAAACATATAACATTCCTTTCCAAATAAAAATGGTGATACAAGAAAAGAATAAATTTTTCAGGAAAAGGAGAAAAGAAACAGAATATACATCAATGGTTAACCAGTACATCTGCAAACTTATGTCATAAATTTCTCAAGAAAAATATGCATTACTTCTTATGCCCAAGACTTTTATGAAATACATAATGAATAGAAGGTACCGTACTTCTCAACCACAGAGAAGCCATACTGCAGAGATAAAGGTAAGACTCCAACAGCACTGCAAACTGCAACAGAATTTCAGTTAAAGACTAAGTAAGTGAATATTGGTGAGAAATGAATCCAACCAAACAGAGCAGAACTTACCACTGTACCGTCCACCAACCCAGTCCCAAAATGCAAATGCATTGTTCGGGTCAATACCAAACTTCTCCACTAACTGTTAAACAAAGCATCCAGGGTTCAAACATTTAGTCTGAATATGAAACATGTGGAAGTATGAAATTCAGTTTCTAAAAAGACTAGATTAACATGCCATCCATTTTACGTAATCAGAAAGACTCGAGTATGTGTTTCTTGGTTTAGTTTTACTAAAATGAACGATAAAGATATAAAGTCCCAAATGCATACCGCAAGATTAGTGCTGACAGCAACCATGTGTTTTGCAACAGCCGAAGCCCTGTTAAGTTATCACATGTTAAATGAATGCTGTTCATCCATGATGACTCAAAAATTTGATCATAATGACTCAAAACATGATAGAATAACAGAGATTATATTTTGATCATAATTGCTTAAAAAATGAACAAGCATAAAAGCTTTCTACTGGTGATAATGTATAGCGTCAACAATAGGGTGTAACACATACTTACTCTAGAGATGCAAAAACAAGGGAAACAGCATGCACATGCTCAGAGTACGTGTCGATCCAGACATGATAATTGTAAATTTTTCTAACGGAACAAGATTAGGATGCCAGGCGAAGAGAAATACTAACCCAAGAGCATTTGTTATCCATTCCCTCAATGTCCTAGCGTTCAGCATTGTTTCAGCCGTTGTAAATGTTTTTGACACCACCACAACTGGATTACAAGTATCCTCGCGATTAGTTAGAGTAAAAGTCTGTGAATTGAAATTATCAAGGTGAATTTATTGATAGGTTTGAGCATGAACCTAGAGTAGTCTCTGGATTTAGTCCATTGATATTTCTTGCAACATCAACAGGATCAATATTTGCTAGGCTGCGAAAAGAAACACAAATGAAATCCAGGCCTTAACATAGACTGTCACAAAACATAACAAAGAATGGAATCAGAAGCGAATAAGTAGATGCAAAGAAGTTCAACACAGCCTCCTCATACTAAGTTAGCAAAAATTTAGATAAACAGTTGAGTATCTGGTGTCTACGAATATGATGGTAAAAAGAACACATAATTAGGGATTTCAGGAAAAACTTGTAACCATTGTTACAAGCATATCAATTAAGACGCTCATTCGCTAAACTACCAAAGCCTTGCAGAAAAAAACACAGCAAAAAACTATGAATGGAACTATATAACCAGAGGTATGTATTACTTACAATCGCAGCTGACGTCCTTTAGCACACTCTACAGATTCAGGATCTGAGCATCAACATGCATAGAAAAGCAGAAATTTGAATTAAAACAAGCTAGAAATAACACCAGCAAGAGAGTAGCCTACCAAAACAAGATGCAGCCACCTGTTTGGAGAGCCGTGTGCACAAACAGTGGACCTAAGAAACTACCACCAATACCAATAGCAATAACATCTTTCAGCGGTTTGCCAGTAGCTCCAACCTGTCAATAAGTTCAAAACTCAACACATAGCTATAAAAAAGCGTTAAAAAGGTAGGTTTTGGAACCGCATCAACAAATTACCCATGAACCAGAGCGGATTTTCTCAGAAAACTCCTTGATCTTATCTAAAACGTTCCACACTTCAGGAACCACATTCTTTCCATCAGCCTTAATAACTGCATCCTTTGGAGCACGGAGCGCAACATGAAGAACTGACCTATTCTCCGTACTGTTAATCTGAGGAAAGCCAGTTCAGAAAGTTTTGCACAAAAAAATCAGACTACCAAAGAACAACAGAACAACGGAGAATATATCATATTACTCTAACTAGTCTCGCATATAAAAACTTCATTTACATTCTCTAATATGTACCACAATAAGAAAAAAGTTTCATAACATCAAAACCAATGCGAGATTAACAGCTATTCCCGTTGTGAGATAGTAAATACAGGAACACTCACATGCTCCCCATTGAACATACGGCTAATCTTCTCTGTCAATTGTGCATCCTGCATATAAACAAACAAATGGTTAAAACTCTCAAGTGATATATTCAACCAAATCTGCCCAAAAAAAAAAAAAAAAAACATCTTCCCTTACCTTTGCCAATTTCAAAAGCTTGTCCATTGTCTCTACAGTAGCACACTGTCTAGAATAATCTAACAACAGCCCATCAAATTCCCTAATAAAAAAAAAAAAGCAGAAAACTCGTAAAATGCAAAATCACTTGAAACAAAAAAAAAAATATATGCCAAAGACACAAAACAAAAACATACACCTTAATCTATACAGCAATAAAGATACTCTTAAAATCATTTAAGAAACAATTAAAGCCAAAAAATATAAAAGAACACATACATCATCATGGATTCGCATCTGTTAGCATCACTCATCAAATCACGTAAATGAGTCTTCTTAATATCTTCAACATGTCCCTGGAAAAAAAAAAAAAAAAATTACTAGAAAATCCCAAATTTTACTTCTCAAACACAACCACCATTGATAAATTATAAACTTACCTTCAAATCCTTCCATGCCTCAGTGTCACAAATCAGAGAAGTTGATGACGCCATTACTGGGAATTTATTTTAAAAAAAAAAGAAAAGAAAAAAAAAAGTCAATTATACATCAAATACAAAAACAGTTTCGTTTATTTTGTAGCTAAGATAATAAAACTGAAGTCAGATAATATGAAACTTCAATTGAATTACAGATTTTTAAGCTCGAGAGTTTTTTTTATTCAACGAAACCTTGTCAACGATTTAACGGAAAAAAAAAAAATTGGTATTTACAATTGGGATTGATCGAGAGGAAAAGAAAATTAAAATTAAAAAAAAAAAAAAAAAAAAACCTGAGGAGTGAGGATCTATCGAAGATGAGAGGAAGAAGAAGGTTTCGGGATTGAGCTGAAGAGAAAATAAAGCGATAGAGAAAGGGTGAGAAGAAAACTGTGGGCCGCGGGAGAACTGAGGGTATGACACGTGTCGAAGAAGGTTCTGTTCAGTTCAGTTATACGCAGAATATATTAAAAACGACGGCGTTTTTAAGGTGTAGACTTGGGGAAAATGTCAAAAACTAGGTTCATTGATTTTGTTTGCCATATGTTATGCCTTATTCTCTTGTTGAGAAAGGGAAAGTCAAAAATTTTGTAAATTTTTATGGGATATTCTCTTGCTCATAGTATTTCTAAACAAGCTAAATCGAATTTTACACATATCTAGTGTCCAATTATTATAGTTAGTGATTAGATATGAATATATTTGTAATTAGTGTACATGCTTCGTTTACTCTGTTTAATTGTGCGTTAAGTTTAATTACGATTTTTAGCGAGTTGGTCCACTGTAATCCGCATGTTCTAAATTAATAAATCTGACCTATTCACCACTATAACCGTGGATGTAGCGCTGAATAAATAAAGATTTATAAAAAAAATTAAATTAACTATAAAAAAAAATAAAAAAAAAATAAAGCTTTATAAAATGAACTCAACCACCATAAAGTAAGTGTCTTTTATTTCGTTCTTGAAATCCAAAACAAATAGTTTTAAAAATTACAAAATGCATAACTAAATCAACAAAGTTATAGTTTTTAAGGATTTAAATCTAAAATCGATTTGAGCATTATCAATGTCTCCAACTTATTAAGTAAAAGGAAAAAAAAATGTTTTATTCAAAACTTTTAAAGTAAAACTAGTATGACGAGGTTTCATTGCTACTACTTTTTTTGTCTTCACTGTCTTTGGTATCCAGTTGGACATGGATTTTGTGGCATATCCACATTCCCATCTTTCTGTTTTTCCTTACAAACTAATATACAGTAGAACCTCTATAAATTAATACTCTATAAATTAATAACCTCTCTAAATTAATAAATTATTCCGGTCCCAAGTTGGATCAGTGTAATAATTGACATATTTTGATAAGATAATAAGATAATAATTCTTTTGAAATCTCTATGTAGATATATGGTCCCATTAATAACATAAATTAATAATCATATAAATTTATTGTATATTGTATATATAAGATATTTTAGTGGAATATGATTCTAATGTTGTTTATTTATTAGTAAATTTATAATTTTGTTAAACTTTATCTCTATTTTTCTTAAAATATCAAAAAATATTATATTATCTTCTCAAATTGCATCAAAATTATTTAAATTTTTTTATAAATGCAATTATTATTTTCTAATGTGTAAATGCGTTAAAACACATCGAAGTATTATTTTCATTTTTATACTTTTTATATAACATTTTTTGAAATTTG
The DNA here is from genome assembly GCA_963667165.1 of Barbarea vulgaris. Lineage (NCBI taxonomy): Eukaryota > Viridiplantae > Streptophyta > Magnoliopsida > Brassicales > Brassicaceae > Barbarea > Barbarea vulgaris. Next base: position 5,277,038 of record OY763891.1, read on the forward strand.
GAAAAACTCTCTACAAATTAATAATTAATAATTTATTGATAAATTAATAACCTCTATAAATTAATAAAATTCTTCGGTCCCAACATTATTAATTTATAGAGGTTTTACTGTATGACGTTCCAAGCACGCAGTTCCATTCTGATGTAGATTGTATAAGTATGTTTGTTCACAATGATTTTGTTTCATCACTTCTTTACCTTCCTAATCAGATTATCTAACAATTGAAATGAAATGTTGATGGTGTGTAAGTTTTACCTCTTGTAAAACACCACAAAAAGACTGCAAGTGCACAGTCACTTAAGGATCCATCCCACAGAGAGTGAAGTACAAGGGCGAGTCTACTAAGAAACTAAAGCGAGAATATAGCAAATAAGAGTGGGGTTTTGAGTGCAAAATATTTAAAGACGATTAAAACAATAAACTAAAAAGTGTTGGGCGTAAGGGGCACTATCCAGGGACTATGGCTCTCAAATAATCTAAGTAATCTTCATACTATTTTCTCTAATAGAATACTAGAACTACCACCGTAATGTAAAGGAAGCTACCGTCGCAGTCAACCTGTCTATTCCCATATCTACCACGGCTTCATCGACTGTCGTCTCTTCCAGTGTAGTGTAGGTAAGCAATGTGCTCCAGTGGGTCAATTCATAGCCCCCATGCACATCGACTATCGTCGTCCATGAGTAATAAAACTAAAAAGCTGTTATATATATGTCTAGCTGCTCCATACGATTCATATCAGATTTAAAAAGGAAAATCTTTTGGAAACTCCCTCTTAGGTCTATGAATAATCACTAGCAGGGTAACTAAGCAATTAGTGTGTTACTGACGAATCTGTGGAAGTATCCCAATCATAAGATAAAGAGAAAAACAAATCTAACAACCTAAATAAATCGAACCATCGATCCCTTTCAAGTGAGCCCCATTAAACCCAACAAAGAGACTACTCAGACATGATCAAATGAAACCATATCAATAGATTCAATGAAAAACATAAATCGAATATGAGTATTAAAAAGTGTTAAGGGATCTTCTCTCAAGTGGTACAGAGGAGATCTTCTCCCAAAAAGTAGAAAACTATGAAAGTAATGAAAGAGATGATGAACTAGGGTGTCGATCTTCAGAGAGGAGCTTGGGGGCATCTTTTTCTGTTCTCCACGATTTGGCTTCTTAGGGCTGATAGTTCATACCCTATTAGGGTTTTAGACGAGTATTTATAGGGTTTAAGGCGTCTTAAGTCGATCTTAGGTCAAAATAGATGAAGTGTTGTCGTTTTGGCTTAAGTGGGCTTCATACGTCCTGGCGCTCCTGCGGATAGGGCTGATAGTTCATATCCTATTAACTCTTTCTTGTTCATCTATAGTTTTTATTGAGTGATCCATTAAGGCCTATTGAAGACCTGCGGATTGAGTTTGTTGAGTGATTCAACATTCTTGTTTGTACCATTGATTGAGTGAGTCAATCGCCCCTTATCCCGTGCCATGTTGACATCAATCCCACCTTCCCCAAGATAAGCTTGGAATCTCGTGATCTTGGAGTGATCTACAATTGGAGTGGTTCCAATCTTGCATCATCACTGATCTATTTCTTCAACTCCTTCTTCAGATGATCTATCTTTGTGTCCATACTCTTCCTCACCTTCATAATTTGTGCAAATAGTTTGGTAATGGTTTGGCCCTCTCCCATTGAATCGATTGGCTCTGATACCAAGTTGATACGAGCTAAAGTTTTCTTCTTCGATCTTGTAATCGTAGCTTTTGTTAACGTGATAAATATACAACGATTTAAAATAAACTACCTCGTAACCCTAGTCTCTCTTGGAGATTAAGGTTAATTCTTGGAAGTTGGTTCTTTATTAATCATAAGAGGTCCTTATATAGAGCTACGTACAAACTTATAATAACTAAATTATAAAGGAAAATACCTTAACGCTAAATTAAAAAGGAAAAACATTAAAAATAATTAATTAAAACATCATAATCGTATCCTAATCAACCTAACCATATATCATACTTCTCCAAAAAATTTATCATACACCGAAGATCTCATTACACTCAATTTTAATATATTTAATTGTTTGACAATGCTGCAGATCTCTTCACAAAATTACTACCACCACTTTGTTTAGAAAGCATGTCCATGACATTGGAATACATCATACACGAGACTTGTAAGATGTGATCCTCATGATTTGATGGGAAGATTATGTAGTTATACTTTTTCTACCAATTTTTTGTTGCTAGGTTTTCCTAAATAAGTTTCTAATGGGCAACAAATATATAAACCATGAGACAATAATAATATTGGCACCAAAAGGAAGTGTTCATGAAGCAGGGTTTACATATAAATGTGGATAAATAAATTTGTTAAATCCACTATCACTATGCATGACATGGTAATTTACATTTTCACTGTCTATATAAACGGTCATTGTAAATCATCAACATTCTTACACAACTTAAATACAAAAAGAAATCATAACTCTCTCTCTTCTATTTAAGTACCCATATCGTGTAGGTATTAGTTCTTTGTTCAACTTATATTTATGTATACCATGAGTTATACTCATATATTATAATGTAACTAAATTTTAAGCAGTTCATTTTTATTGGGTTAAATATTTTTTGAGGATTCACGACAATTTAAATGGTCTTTGCCCATACTATATTCTGTCAAAATAAAATCGACTCATGATATTTTGTTTGGTTAACTTTGCAATCCTAGGCTTAGTTTTTGTTTTCATTCTTTGGTTAAACTGTAAATTCAATTAAACCAGATTTTCCAAATGAATTGAAGCCATTTAATACGGATCAATATTTAATAATCCTTCAGTCAAATATAAATATGTTATCATAAAATGGAAAGCTTATTTTCTGTTTGAATTTAGTATCCAGCTAACTAAAAATTAGGAATGTATCAATGAAAAAGGAAAAAAAAATGGAAAAAAAGAAACTAGGTTTTCTACCTTTTCTTAGTCAGATTTCTTTATCTTTTGGCACCAAACCAAATTACAAAAGCACAGAAGAAGAAGAGAGTTTTGTAAACTTTGTAAGAAGAAAGACAAGAAAGAAGGAGTAGATGAGTAATACAAAGATGAAGCAGAAGATAAGGAAGATTATAATAGCAATGAAGAGCAGGTTGGAGAAGAGGAAGACAAAAAAAAAAAAAAAAAAAGAAGACGAATAAATAGGTCAAGGTTGCTTTTTTTTTTTTTTGGGGTTTTTTACTCGTGGAAACGTATATCACATTTATATGTGAGTGTGTGTGCGTTTATTAGTATCTTCCTTTGATTTTATTCTCTTTTTTTCAAATTCTCAAATTTCAAATAAGGAGAACAATCAGAGTAAGGCAGATAATTTCTCCACTCTCTCCATATTCAAATTCAACCATAACGCTTGGTTCAGAAATCTAAAGTATTCGATGGGCCCATGGACGATCTCTTTGGACTATCTTCAGTTGTTCGGCCATATGACAGTCAGAACGACACGTAGCACGATGTCCCCAATTTTTTTTTATCGTATTTAGTAAAGTGTTGTTTTTAGCCACCTACATGAACTTTATCTTCCTTGGTCTCTTTCAATTTTTAATTACTGAGTTGGTGCTTCTAGGTATTGTTTTTGCACATAAGCTTTTTTTTTTTTTTTTTTTTTTTAAGTGTCTAGCCTCCTTTGTTTATTATTGTTATTTTATTTACATCCCAGTTCTAACAAGTTTCATTTGACATTATTTCGTAATACAGACTCCTGATATCAAATCATTTATTGAACAAAGTAATGCGGATTCCATTGTTAGAAATTGCAATACCTCTGTCCAGTTTTTGGCGGGTGTACACTATGGTAATATTCACTATAGTATCTTAGATGTTCAGATTCTTATTTTTTTTTTTCTTTTGCTTCTTTTTTTTTTCTTTTCCAAAGTAATTTTTGAGCCAACGTTCCTGATTTACTTATGGCATTAATGATACTTCTAAGGCTTTAAGCTATTTGAACTAGTTAGCCATCTCAAACTCTAAAAATCTGTCAAAATTTACATACTTTAACAATGAAAAAAGCATTGAAGTAATAACAGTTGACCAGTATAATAATTATATTCTTTCAAGCATCGATACCTCCTGAACCCTGAAAACCCTTACTTTGTGAAAACGGTGACAAAAAAGAATGACGTTCTAGTAATGATAATAGTCTTTTTCAGAGTCAGTTTTGATTATAGTCATATAAACTTTCAGTTTATGTACATTCCTTTTAAAGCTAAAGAGATATGTCTTGTTATATTTCTATGTTTCCATATGTATGTGCAACTATGTAAGCCAATTGGTGATTCAGACGTATGGCTTGATGTTTGGTGGCCATAACACCCCCATTGCTGATATTCTTCCCCAAGGAAATGAGGATGGCTTTACTAAGATCTATGGTTGTTGTCCTTGTTTAAGTGGCTGGACAGTTCTATGTGGAAGGTACAATATGCAAATCAGAGACTCTGTGGTTTGTAAACATGAACGCCCAAGAGGAGTAGTAACGGCTGTTAGAGTGCAACAAAATTCCCAACTCCATGTTTAAAACTTCTCAATATCAATCAAAACCCTCAGTTACAATTTAATAGCCGTCACTACTCCTCCTGAGCGTTCAAGTTCACAAATCACAGTCTCTGTTTTTCATATTGTACTTTCGACATAGACCTGTCCAGTAATTAAAACACGGACAACCACCATAGATCTTAGTCAAGCCATCCTCATTTCCTTGGGGAAGAATGTAAGTCATCGTGGAATTATTGCCACCAAACATCAAGCCGTACGTCTGAATCTCCAGTTGGCTCACACACTACTTGCACATATATGGGAAACATAGAAAAAAAAAAGATAAGTGTTTAGCTTTCAAAAAATATACATAAACTGTACTTTTATATGATTATAATTGAAACTAACTATTAAAGTGACTACTATCATATATAAAGATAACATTGCATGTGTTCCGTAGACAAAGGAATTATAGGTCAAAGTGATAGAAAAGTATAATTCTCCAGAATATTTATAATACGCCAAAGATCCCATGAAGAATAAATACACTAAATTTAAATATTTTTAATTGTTTAACAATGTTGCAGATCTCTTCACAAAATTAATACCTGTCAGGCTGTCACTTTGTTTAGAAATGTCCATAACAATGAAATACGCCGTACACGAGACTTGTAAGATGTGATCCTCATGATTTGATGGGAAGATTATGTAGTTATACTCTTTCTACCTATTGTTTTACACTAGGTTTTCCTAAATAGGTTTTTTAAGGCGGGAACAAATATTTAAACCATGAGACAATAATGATATTGGCCACCAAGAGGAAGTGTTCATGAAAGAGGGTTCACATATAAATGTGGGTAAATAAATTTGTTGAATCCACTATCACTATGCGTGACATAATAATTTACATTTTTACTGTCTATATAAACGACCGTTGTAAAAATCAACATTCTTACACAACTTGAATACAAAAAAAAATCATAATTCTCTTTCTCTTCTTTTTAAGTATCCCGATCTTTACGTAGGTATTAGTTCTCTGTTCAACTTATATTTATGTATACCATGAATTATACTAATATATTATAATGTAACTAACTTTTAAGCAGTTTAGTTTTATTGGATTAAATATCTTTTGAGGATTCACGACAATTAAGATGGTCTTTGCCCATACTATATTCTGTCAAAATTAAAATCGACTCATGATATTTTGTCTAAATCACTTTGCAATCGTAGGCTTAGTTCTTGTTTTAATTATTTGGTTAAACTGTAAATTCATTTAAACAAGATTTTTTCCAATGAATAGAAACCATTTCATACGAATGAATACTCAACACTCTTTCAGTCAAATATGTTATGCATAAAAAGGAAAGCTTTTTTTCTGTTTGAATTCAGTATCCAGCCAACTAAAAATTAGGAATGTATCCATCTAACGTTTTTTCTGTGTATATAAACAATCATTGTAAATCATCAACATTCTTACACAACTTGAATACCAAATAAACTTTGTGTCTAAAAAGACTATGGAGTTTCATTTGCATGGTTAGTTTTAATCTCTGTCCAGGTACTCTTTGAAACAAAATTCAAAGTGAATTTGTCTCTTTTACTTGTCCACAAGACCAGATCCTCACTGACCATTAACCCCTTACTCCTTTGAGTTTCAATTACTTCTATAATATTAATGAAAATTTTCATTTTGATGTCTTTTCCAACATAAGATGAGTACGGACTACCAACTCCACCGTAGATAGCTTGGTGTAATGAAATAAATAGATCCTCTTTCACATAGGAGACCAGTGATCATCGCATAGTAGAGTTGATTCTCCATAACATACCTCAATCATAACTAAAGTTTTCTCTATTTCTCAATATATTAGAAGCTTTCCCCACATCAATGATCCCAAAAATGATGATACTCTCACAATCTTGAAAGAGCACTTTCTAATAAATACATTCGAAACTAAATCACCCAAGGCGAAGAATGCGCAGATAAAAATCCTCCAGATCATTTAAAACATCAAACTTTATTTGCTTCCTTAATGATCTTAAACGCAACCACAGCTTCCTCCTAGGGTTTACAAATTTCCGTCCATATCCTCGCCTTCTTAGCATTCAATTCTTCCCAGGACCAAAGTAATGCAGAAACAGCTTGTCAATTTCATTGTGGCATGCTTTAGGTACATGAAAAGCCAATATCAAGAAGTTTGTCAAACAGTGGATCACTGAACTAATAAGTTATAACCTTCTAGAACAATACAAGTATCCTGCAGTCCAGCATTTTTAGTCTCCGTCTAATTTTTTCTAGAAACGGATCGTAGTCTTATACTCTCATGCTCTTAGTCAACATGGGTAAACCCAAGTATCTCACTGGTGATGCACCTGTGTCAAAAGGGATTTGATCGAGTATTATCTCCTTTATTGTATATTTAACTCCAGCCATAAGAAAGTAGACTTCTCGAGACTTATGTTCAGCCCCAAAAACTTAGCAAATTCTGAAAATATTGACATTGAAAATATTGTCCAAGTCGGCCCTGTTATACCGGAATCATGGTCCAATTAAGCCCAATTTTTTTTATTTAGGAAAAACCCAAAATTAGCAAAGATTGTCTCAGAAACCCATTTTGGTTGAAGACAAATCTCTTATGTCCCTATTTAATCTCTTATACCCCTTTTTAATGTGTGATGACGAAATTACCCTTCCTTCCAATCTATATTTTAAAAATCTGAGTACACGTCGCACCCAGTTATACCCATTTATACCCAGTTGTACCCAGTTGTACCCAGTTGTACCACAACTAGTATATCTAGTTGTACCCAGTTGTACCTAGTTATACCCAGTTATACTCCGCTCTGCATGGTTCGAACCCTGGACGCGCATTCCGCGCGAGGAATCAAATCGAGCTCCAAACCACTGAGCTACCATGTATTTCGTTGAAACATTACCGATTCAAAACTATTTAACTCTTATAATTTTTATTAAGGGTAAATTTGTCATTTTAACCAGGTGGAGTTTTGAGATTTGAGTTTTAGATTTAGGGGCTTCTGAGCTAATGGCTCCAAAATTAGTGTTAAGTTAATTAGAGCCCATTAAGCTCCATAAGTATGTTTGTAAACCCTAGAAGCTACTTTATAAATAGTGAAGGCCCCTGTTAGTTTTCAGAACCTTAGATACTTAGATAAAGTTAGACAGAGAGTTCGAGAGAGAGAGCAGAGGAAACCGAGCCTGAGCCGCCCCCTTCCCCCCCAAGGACATCTTTGCCTATGAGCCGCCATCATGTACATCAAGAACATATCTAAAGGAAAATAAAATAGTAAATTTCTTTAGATCTGATGTGTTTGATAATCGACGAGTTGATCACAACGAAGATCATCAAGGTATAGAGAGAGGGGAAACACTTTGTACAGAAATGAGAAAAGCATAACGCATCAAAAATTTTTGTTTTAATCGATTTTGTATCTATGTCTGTTTCCACAGAACGAAGAAGAGAAGAGATGTTGAAGCTTAAGAAATTAGGGCTTAATCGGGATCTTAAAGGTAATTCACTTTTTTGACAAATCTCAAAAATTTAGGGTTTATGTCTTTGTTTTGTCAAATTTATTTTTCTATTATTGTGTCTCTAAATAATGTATTTGATGCCTTTGTTTTTTGATCACCTTTGGATGACTCTTAATCCTTAATACTCTCAGTAAATATGTGAAAGGTATGAATTGGATTAAGCCAAAGATAGCTAAAATGTTTAATCTTGGGCTCTATAATTTGAGAATTTTTTTGTGATTTTAAATCATCGACGCTGAGCATGTGAGTTCATAATTAGGTTTTCTTGTTCAAGGTAAATTTTATCAAGTTTGGTTGGTTCAACTTAATGGTGAAAACTATCATCTATGATAATTTTGGGATTATTTATCCAGTTTGGTTTAGGTTTATACATACAGGCCCGTCTCTGGCCCATAGCAACATTGACATTTGCCAAATTTTAAAAAATCTTTAAAGAAAAGAGCCCAAAAAAAGAATTTGTTTTTTATGAAAGGGCTCTGCAAATTTGATTTGCCTAGGGCCCAAAACATTTATGAGATGGACCTGATATATGTTTATTATCTTGTCACATGTCTACCACTAACATTCCAATTTTAACAAGTTATCATCCATGATGCTAATCGATTTCAAAGGTGATTACAAACCCTTTTCCGATTTTCTTTTCTTTCACCTCCACCAACATCGTCTCTCCAATGTTGGCTGCTTTCTTTGCCAATCTCTTCTAGTCGGCCCTCCCCTCAGAAAAAGGGAAGATTAAACTCAATAAAAAACCTCCTCTCCAACAAATTCAAAATCTGGATTTGATTTTTCTTCTAAGACTTGGACCTCTTTAAGCCATGTTTCTCCTACTTTCAGTGCCGCCACAACTATTTCTTCTCGAAACCTTGGCTCTCCAAAGACCTCAGTTGACTTGAGCAAAACATATATGGCCTCTTCACCAGCTTAGGCTGCAGCGACCATTGCCTCACCATCTATTGTTCCAGATCCACCAACGCCATCAGATCTGCAACACAAAGTTCAGAATCAGACCTCAACTTCTTAGGAAAGTGCAAAGGATCTGACCACAAACACATCTACCTAACTCAGTCATCGCAAAGAACGTGCGCTATTGGGACCAATTCATCATCAGACAATTTTATGTAGATGCACCGACTAAAGGTGCTATTCACACCATTGTTAATGGCATTTATAGCCGCTAGTTGCGAGACATCACAATTTCACGCTTGGATGGTAATGCATACATATTTCGTATTCCTAGCACTATAATACATAAGCATATACTGAGCCAAGCCTTATGGCACATCGAGGAACAAACAATGTTTGTGGCGAAATAGGCTCCAGGTCCAAAACCAGTCAAACCAGAGATCTGCTCAAGCCTGGCTTGAGTTTAGGCAAGTTACCGTTCAGTTCTGGTCTGAAGAGGGACTTGAACATATTGCAAAAATGGTGGGAGGTTTACCCTTCAACTCTAAGAATGGCTAATGTCAAAGTGGCGAAAGTTCTCACAATGATAGACCCTCGTAAGCCAATACCAGGAGCAATTAATTCAAAATTTGAATAATGTGAAATTAGTCAGATTGTATCAAGCCCATGGACGCCACCAATTTGCAACCTCTAAAATGTTGTGGGTCATAGCATAAAAAGTTGTCCAATTGCGCCTAAGGCTTGCTCGGGATGAAACTCAACTGTCCACACGATTGAGTCTTCTCCACGAGCTAAAGCTAAGACAAGCAATGACATGTCAAAACCAAAGCGCCATCATAAGCCTTTGAAGATAACTGATCAGACCCTTCCTCAGACCAATATCGCTTTTAAACAATAGTTACCGCCAAAGCACGAACAATTGATGATCACAAACCCAAATGCAATGAGCTGGACATAATTACGCCTTCTTCTGTCTTTAATCCCACAGACATTGCCATTTGCACGATTTGTGTTGACCTTACGCTAGTCAAGAAGAGAGTAACGATTTCCCATAAATCAGATACTGCATTTGAAGCAGCCAGCATATATGAGGAAGATGATAAGCTTTCGGAAGATAGCGCAATGTTTCAGTTAGTGGTTTCTCAGCAAAAGTTGCAAAGTGCTTGGGATAAAGGACCTGCAGATCCCTAAATATCATAAAGGCCCTGCAGATACCTTTTTTTGGTAATCTTATTGAGACTCACATCAAGCAGCCAGATGCTCACCGGATCATTATTTTTACTGTTCTTGGCTGGAATTTTGAATATGGGGAAGATCTTCGTTATCTGGCATCCCATAGTTTCAGTCACAGTGATCTCAAAGTCTCTTCAGATGATCACTTGTTCTGTGCAAAATTCCTCAAGTTACAAAATTTGTCAATTCTTTTGTCTATGCATCTACGGATAAGGATACTCGCAAGGTACTTTAAGATGAAATATTAACCCAGGAAAGTAGTTCTACAATCCAGGATAAGACTTGGATTTTTTCGGGGACCTCAATCGCTAAATTGTTTTGGGCGATCTCAATCAGAACATTCTAAAGTTGTAATGATGGGATGACCATCGATATACGAGCTCCACATCAGTGCCTCTCTAGCATAGACCTCACTGATCTTCCTTACCGTGGCAGCAGCTTCACCTGGTGAATTAACCAAGACGCTTTTCTAATTGCAATGAAACTTGATAGAATTCTGAGAAATGACATATGGTGGGCTGCCATCCCCCATTCTCTTGAATTTTTTGGAGAACCAAACGAATTGAAATAGATTTCGTTGTTTAGAGTATTTTGAAGGTTTACTTGGAAGCTATGATGAGAATGCGCATATTCCCTCTCAGCCCCTTGCCATGGTTCTAAATAGATTTCGTTGTTCCGAGTCCATGGTTCAGCTACTGCAAGCACCTGTTTCTCTGGTAGATATCAAGAAAGTTATCTAGTTTCTTCCAAGAAACCATTTAGTGAATTCTTTAAAGGTTGTTGAGGTTTTATCGGGAAAGACTTCACATCAACCATCTCTAAAGTTTTCACTTCGGGTAAGCTATTGAAACAATACAATTCCACAATCCTATCATTGATCCCTAAGTCTCCTAATGTGTCTAAAATAACTGAGTTCAAACTAAATTCATGTTGTAATACAAGTTACAAGGTAATTTCGAAGATGCAAGTTCTTCCAAATGACATATCCTACTTTCAATCAGCATTTTTCCAGGGGTGTTTATTTGTTGAAAATATTCTCCTGGAAAATGAGTTAGTGCAAGGATACAATAGGAATACTATCTCACCTAGAGCTATGCGTAAGGTTGATTTATAGAAAGCTTTTTACTCGGTCAAGTGGGAGTTTGTCATCAGCTTCTTGAGGTCTATAAACATGTCTGAAAGCTTTATCTCTTGGGTCTGGCAATATATCTCAATATCGTCTCACTCAGTTTTTATAAATTGGGAACTCTGCGGATCCTTCCCAGTATCACAGGGACTTTGCCAGGGCAACCCATTATCCCCAAATCCATTTTTCATAGTGATAGAAGCCCTCTCGTAGATGCTGCAAGCGCACTACATTATTGGTTCTATTGGCTTTTACCCCAAAGCGAGCTCCCAATGTGCATTTCATCTGGTCTTTGTTGGTGATATAATAATTTTCTTCGACAGCTCTACAAATTCCCTCCAAGGTTGCAAGGGACCGGATTTGGTAAGAAGAAATAAGGCCCAGAACGAGCCCACCACATACTTTGGTTGCATGTATAAGAGAAGGGTACAAAATTGGAGACAAACCTTAGAGAGTTATAGCCACCATGAACTTTGTACAGCCACCATCATCGAGCCTATTCCGCTACCGTTAGCTACACATGATTCTCGGTAAGCCTCTAATAAATAGTTTTGACTAGGGCTTGCTTGTTACGACCAGACTTGATCTAACTAAGGTTGTTCGTGAATGGTTGACCCCGCCCCTAACCACCTCATAGATTTGTCGAGCAAGCCAGAGCCAGTGCGTTTACCACCCTCGCCAGAAAGGTAATCGCGAGCATTTTGCTTATTTAAACGGATTTGATGATTTGTTGGTTATTGGAGTTGAGACTTAATTGATGTGGCCGTAGGTGATGCAGATCTGCCGCTGTTGAGCCACCACCATCGTCGGCCGCCCTCCGAGCACACCGTCGGGAAGAATAGCAGAGATAGGTACAGATGGAACTTGTCTTCTTCGTTGTGGTGTTGTTGTGTTGTATTAATTATTGAACCAGATATTAACTAGCTATACCAAGAAATATCGATTTAATTGATGTTGGTGTTTCTCCAATTAAAATAATTAGACCCGGTTTAATAATTAAATCAAACCTAATCTAATAATTTAATAACACCACAAGTCAACTCCATGTTCACGTCATCGGCTTCGGTTCAATAACAATCCACTTACGTGACCATGAGCAATACAATTTAATTTAATGGGCTAAATTAAATTAGATTCCTTAGTTTAGCTGGTTCAATAATTAACACAACACAACAAAGCCACAACAAAGAAGAAAAGTTCCATATGTACCTCTCTCTGCGATTCTTCTTGACACGACAGTGTTCTCAGAGGTTGGCCGACGATGGTGGTGGCTCAACAGCGGCAAATCTGCATCACCCACAACCACATCAAGCAAGCCTCAACACCAACATCCAACAGATCATAAAACCCCTTTAAAGAAGCCAAAAGTCCGCGATTACCTTTTCGACGAGGGTGGTAAACACAGTGGCTCTGGCTGGCTCGACAAGTCTCTCAAGTGGTCAAGGGCGGGGCTATAACCATTCACGAGCAACCTCAGTTAGATCAAATTAAGTCGCAATAAGCAAGCTCAAGTCCAAACTACTTATCGGAGGCTTACCAAGAATCATGTGTGGCTAACGGCACCAGAATAGGCTTGATGATGGTGGCTGGAAAAAGTTCACATTGCTTCAACTGTCTAGGGTTTGTCTCGAATTTTGTGCCCTTCTCTTACACACATGTCCAAAGTATGTAGTGGGCACATTTTGGGCCTTATTTCTTGATACCGAATCTGGTCAATTACAATTCTTCCCTACTACAAAGAAATTTGTCCCCGAATTCAAACCATCTCTCTGGTCCTTAAAAAGGTCAAGACAATCTGTCTGCATCTGTTTCTCTGATTCCCAGGTCTCTTCTTGTATTCCGTCTCTTTCCCAACATACCTTGACTGACCACCACCTTTCCTTAGATTTTTTGTTTCCTGACGGTCAAAGATTTATATGGGTTTACTCAGTGCAGTTAAATTCCGATTAAAATCTGCTGACGGGTTTCGTAAAATCAATTATGGTTCGCTTTCGCAATTTGGACACGTTAAAAAAAACGTGGAAGCTAGATAATTCATGTGGTAATGCCAAACAATAAGCTACAGCGCCAATCGATTCAGTAATGACTTATGGTCCCATATACCTTGACTTAAGCTTTTTCGAATTCCCATCTTTATCCACTCCTCTGAATGCCCTCATTTTTAAGTATACTCCATCACTGACTACAAATTCCAGATCTTAATATCTCTACAAAAGTATTTTCTCTCTTAAGTGTCGTACATTTTTCCACTAAGGTCATATATATTTAACACGGATGTCAGATATTTCGGTAGAAGATCATAGGTTTTCTTCTCTAGTGATATTGTTTAGATTCAATTGGTCCAATGTTAACACCAAATGATTCCAAATATCACTTGGACAAGGTAGAGATATTAGATTCTGGTACTGAGGATGACACAATTGATGAATTTCTAAATATACTAGTTTTCAATAATAGACAAAGATCAAATTCATTGTCCAACCTAGATTATTCCCACCACCCTTGCTCATTAGAACACTAGGAAAAAACTGTGATCAACACAGCTGATGTGTCTTCAAGTAAAACACTTGAAAGGAATAGCATCATGTTTTCACATAATCTCTCTTGTAAACTAATCACTTTTTTAACTGTTCATAATTAATACATGTGTCTTCTTTCCACAAACCAACGAAGAAAGAGCAAAAGTTACCCACGTGATTGAAGAAGAAACTATGTATTGTCCTTTTAAGTTCTTAATAGACGAATTATTGCTGGAAAGAAGCACAATCCAAGGTAAGATAAAAATTTTATAATAGTTTTCTAGTATTGTCTTGCTAGAAATTTTTGGGCTTCTCTAATGCCTTTAAAATCATGTGTTGTTTACAGAGCTTGTCTTGTGAACAATCAATCTCACGGTTTTTTTTTTGGACAAGGCAAGCCTTGTGAACAGCAGATGATTTTAAAAGCATCAGAGAAGCCCGTAAATTTCTAGCAAGACAATACTAGAAAACCAAAATAAAAAAAATTATCTTACCTTGGATTGTGCTTCTTTCCAGAGATATTTCGTCTGTTAATAGCATAAAAGGACAATACATAGTTTCTTCTTCAATCACTTCGGTAACTTTTGCTTTTTTTTTTCTTCATTGGTTTGTGGAAAGGAGACACATGCATTATAAAGAGTTCAAAAGTGGTTAGTTTACAAGAGAGATTATGAGAAACAATGATGCTATTCCTTTCAAGCGATTTACTTGAAGACACATATGATGTGTTGATCACAGCTTTTTCCTAGTGTTCTAATGAGCAAGGGAGGTGGGAATAATCTAGGTTGGACAATGAATTTAATCTTTGTCTATTATTGAAAACTAGTATATTTATAAATTCATCAATTAACTCATCCTTGCTACCAGATTCTAATATCTCTACCATGTCCAAGTGATATTGGGATCATTTGGCGTTAACATTGGACCAATTGAATCTAAACAATATCACTAGAGAAGAAAAACCCATGATCTTCTACAGAAATATCTTACCTTCGTGTTAAATATATGACCTTAGAGGAAGAATGTAAGACACTTAAGAGAGAAAATTCTTTTGTCCAAAAAAAAATGAAAGATGGAAAACACTTCACTGAGAGCGGAATTAGACTTTCTGATGAAAGAATGGGATGATGGCAAAACTAGAAAATGGAATTTGAGAATCACAGAGGACACTGCTGAGAGGGTTAAGGGCTTTCCTCATCCTGGACTTGTTACTCATCGGGACATTGCTACAACTCCAAAGGGTACAACTGATAACAATGGACTTGATGACCTTGTTGATGATGATCATGTTATTAATGACCCCCACACATCTACAATTGTGTGTTTGCAATAGGTTCAATTTTCTTACATGGAATAATTATTATTTTTTCCCCTACATTTTAAGGTCCTACAACATCTAATGAACCATACTCATTATCTCGTCAAGTGAGATTATCAGACCTTCACTCAACTTAACTGGTACTTGCTGCCTGTTTATTTCTCTTCTTGTTATATCTAAAACCTAGATTCTCCCAGAACAAGTAATATTTATCTCCAATTATCGTGATAATATTCCTTGAGTTTTAGTAACTTTTTTGATGATTTTTTGCTGCTAATGATAGTCATTCTAAATCCTATGTATGCCATAACAACTAATGTGTTATAGTCATTAATTGTTGACTTCCCTTATTTGTCTTTTCGGCATTCCCAATCATCACTCACACATGAATGATAAAACTTCTGTAGCCATCGCTTCATGTCAGTATTCAGATAATAAGTGATACCAAGAAAAGATAATAATTGTGAAACACCCAGACCCATTTTTTTTTTTACTATTCCCATAAATAATAAAACCTCAACGACGTAAATCAATTAACGCAACTCAACCAAATTCAACTTTTCCCATAAGATAATATCCAATAAAACGCATAGCAAATCTAACAACCTAACTGATGCGAGAATGGATAGCAACCCGGAAGAACAACCGATGGCCGAGGAAATGTGGGAACCGGTCGAAGACACGATCGAGCTGGTCGAGCAGGAAGAGACGGATGAGCCATATTGTGATAGGAAGCGTTCTTGTTCGGCCAAGGAAGAGCTAGTGGGAACAATTACTCGTACTAAGACTAAGGAACTCATTCATGCAGCTGGAACATTGCTACGACAAGCTTTGGTTCATAGGGGTCACTCGGACGTAGGTGATACCTCGGCCACGTTGGTCTTGGTTCATGTCCGGGATGGCTAGTATCAAGCCCTATGGCTCACCTACACTCTTTTTCCCTTGCCTTTGGTTTTTCCCAAGTGGTTTTCCAAAGGAAGGTTTTTAATGAGGTTCGTGGTCCATAGGTTCATCATTGCTTGGTGCTAGTCCGACCTAGTCCGGCCTTCTCGAGATTATTTGGCGCGGACCGACTATCTCTTATCTTTCTATCTTTATTTCTATTTTAGTTATTGAATTTTAAACTTATGTCTGAGTGTTTTAGGCGTGTGAGACTTTAGTTGTGTGTTTGATTGAGTTGGTCTTTGGTGAGTTTCCGAGGCATGTCTCGAAACTCACCAAGCATTAACTCCATGCGCTCCTCCTCTCTTCTCCTCTTCGTCTCCTCTCTTCTTTATATTCTCTGAGACTCTATGATATTTCTTAACCTCTTTTTGAATAAAAATTATCTTTCTATCTTTTATTTTTGGAGTGATTCGAATCAGAAACCCAAGAACAATCCTAGTGATTAGGTTGTTCGAACCAGACTTATCAAGAGGCCTTCCGCATCCTCTCGTGGCGTCTATCCTTCCACCCAACTCTAGATCAGCTTGCTGTTCAAGCCTGGAGTCTAAACTTGTCACCTTAACTTCCAGTGAGTGATTGGGACACGATTCTCCATCCATAATCGTATCACTAACGGTTCCAGCAATTCATAAATAAGCAACTATCCGGAATAAATAATAAAATAATATCCCCATACGTCATCTCATCCCACAGCTACGGTCACACGAGCTCCAGCTAAGACTCCTTTCTTTTTTCCTTACCTTAGCCAAAGGCAGAAACTTAATTTTGGAGCTCCCCGGGACGAATACACCCCTTATTTCCCGAATGCAAGACCTAAAATAATAAAATATTGAAACTTAACACTCAAGCAACAAAAGAACACAAAAATCATCTTCTTCGTTCTACGACTCTGCAACACACCACCACCGACGACAACGCCACACCACCAGTGGCCATGAAGAAGAGGATCTGATCACCACCCTTGATAATTACTAACGTCAAAACTACAACTTAACAAATGACTTAAGTCGTCTTCTACGGCTTAAACCTCTGTAACTACTCGCACACCACCTATGACTTCGATCAACACCAACACCTCACGTTCAACACACACCCCCTCCTCGCCAAACTCCATCACACTTCCCAACTCCAACTTCACGCCACCAACCACTCAACGTTCATCACCATCTCCGACATAATCAACAATACGAACCGTTCAACAAGAACAACTACAAGGAGAGATCCTTACCGTGAAGAAATGAGATGGAGGGGGAGACTTGAAGCTTCCCACTCACGGCAATCCAGCGACCAACTCCCAACTCTCCTATTCTCTCCTCTCTTCTTCTCTTTTCTTTTAGGTGAACGACAGCTCTCTCTCACTCTCGTTGACGGCGACGACGTGAATAATGAAGATGAAGGATGCAGCTCGTTTTTAACAACTAATAGGAGATTAGGTTTTCTTTTAAACTCCTTCGAAATTGCCACTAAGTCCCCAAATTTTGTGATCTTTGCAACCAACCCCATAACTTTTGATTGAATCAATGAAACCCAGCATAACTTTCTGATTTAAAAGAAATAACCCTAAACTTTTCGATTCTCCTATTTAACATCCTAGATTTTTATTTGTTTAAATAAAATCTGCAAAACACAGCTCACTAATCCGAAAAATAAATTCAACTTCTTAATTTTCGGGAACACGGATGTTACAAATTGTCTTTCCTTTATGATATCATAACTAGAGCAAAGCTGATTTTTTGTTTTTTTGGCTCTTACTGTAATGTCCGTGTTCTAAAAATTAAATTTGGAATATATGACAGAAGTTGGTTAAGGAAATAAAGTCGAAGGTCGGTTTTATGTTGTCGGAATTAAGGAGTGGAGTGTGTTAATTCCAATTTTTGGTTTAGAAATAGTGAATTTTTGGATTAATATTAAACCAAGGGGGTTTAATTAATAATTTCCAGTTTTATTCTAATTTTTCTGGTTTGATTTTAATATACCGGAAATAAACCCTAAGAGCACCATTAGTGGGAGTATCTCACAAGAGTCTCTCGACTTTAAAATAAATAATAAATTAATATATAATATTATTTAATTATGAGAGTCTCTCAATAAAGTGGTGAGAGTCTCTCATTTGAGAGACTCTCTCCACTTTATTGAGAGACTCTCACAATTAAATAATACTATATATTAATTTTTATTTATTTTAAAGTTGAGAGACTCTTGTTAGAGACTCCCACTAATGGTGCTCTAAGCCCATTTAAATGCTGAAATCGCAAGAAACATTAGCCTTTTTCTATCTAAATTTTGTGGCCACCTAGAGAGAGAAGAGAGGCTGAGCATTGTTCCTTACTTGTGAGGGAGGAGGAGGCTGAAGCTTCATCTATGGTCGGATCATCAGAAAACTTTGAGGTTAGCTTCAGGACATCTAGGGATTGAGTTTCAACGGTGCATATTGTAATTGGAAGGTTAGATTTTGATTTGTGACTCAATCTTTAAGGCTTATCTCGTTTTTGTCATTTTTCAGATTTTTCTATTTTGGGTAGAATGTTGTTTCGTTGATGTGATTGGCTGAAGGGTGAGAAAGAGGGATTGTGGCCGTGTTGTTGTGACCTTTAAGAACCCCTAGAAGTTCCAGGAAGTCTAGATCTTGTGACTTTTGTCAGTTGTGTTGTCAGGAGACCACGAAAAGGTTAAGATGAGTGCAGTGTCGTGGTTTATCTGGTTTTTACGGATTGTTCCTAGTCTAATAGAGTTGTGTTAGAGTTTTCTGTGTTGTTTGTTGATTGGCTGATTTGCTGAGCTTGTTGATTTGATTTTTGTGCTGAATTAAATTAATTAATTAATTGCTATTAATTTTGAATTAAATTGCCGAATATTGTTGGAATTAATTATGTTGAAATAAATTGTTGAAAAATTGTTGAAATTAATTATATGGAGTTATTGATGAATTTTTGTTGAATTAAATTAATTAATTAATTACTGATAATTAATTAATAGATGAAGGTTTTGTTGTGTTGGTTGTTGAATCATGTAAGCATATGTATTATTGTAGGAAATTATTGTTGACCTTTGTGTATAGTTGTGAGATGGGTTAATCGCCTCACTCAGTATCTATTAAATACTGATGCATCTCTTTGTAATGATGCAGAACAAGTTTAGCTTGCTGGAGCTCGTGGGACTAAGGCTGCGGAAAGGTGATGACATACTTGAGATTATTGTTTATTTATTTTATTGCTGGTACTGTTGTATGGTGATGAATTTTCGTGAACATGTGGGTTGTTAGTTGACAATTATACTGATGTGGTATGCAAATTTATTGAGTTAATTATATTAACTTGGTTTTCCTGAATTGTTTAATTTAGTTCGTGCTAGCTGGAGGATTTTATTATGGAAATATTATTATTAAAAAAATGGGTTGGGTTGTTTTACTTATGATGAGGCATGAAATAGAGATTAGTCTAAAAAGAAGAGAAATGTCTCAAGCATGTTAGTTATCATAAGTGTGCTTGATGAGCCATTAGAAGATTATAATTTGTGTCTAGCTTTGGAAGACTCTTTTTCTTATAATGCTTTTATTTGGTATTACACACTTCACATAAGGATTCGACTGGTTTAAACGCAGCGGCTGCGGTTATGGGTGCGAGATATATAAAAAAAGACTTCAGATGCTAATAACAAAATTATCATCTTTTAATGGCCCATGAAGCAAACTTGTGAAAAAGAGATAAATATATTCTCTTACACTGAGTTCTAACCTTTGCCGCATCATAAAATCATCATAGTGATGATATCATCAAGAAACAGGAGCGGTTCAATTATATTGTGGGCCCTGTGAAGATATCAATAGTGATATCATGTATAAACTTTTTTCCTAATTTTTGGGCACTGTATTCCAAAATTTTGGGCCCTTTTAATGTAAAGAAAAATGTTAAAAATAGTAGATCATGTATTTTTGCTCCTCTAGCACTCCCTCAGATTTTAAAGGCATCAGAGAAGTCCGTAAATTTGAATATTTAATATGCAAATAAAAAATCAAAATATAAGATTACATATTAAAATAATAACAGTTTTTAATGTATGCATGTATTATCGTATGGCACATA
Source organism: Barbarea vulgaris (assembly GCA_963667165.1). Lineage (NCBI taxonomy): Eukaryota > Viridiplantae > Streptophyta > Magnoliopsida > Brassicales > Brassicaceae > Barbarea > Barbarea vulgaris. The sequence continues at coordinate 5,297,230 of OY763891.1, forward strand.
TTATTATGTATGAACTCAAAACGAATGTATTACATGTTTCTTTACTTGAAAAAATAAATTACAGCTAATATCATAATAAATACATAAATATTATAAAGTTTAACTAATTGATTCATTGTATATGTATATGTATTATGTATTTCCAAATTTTTTTTTTTTGTTTTTTATGTCTTTATAATTTTTAAAGATGCCACTTGTTTGGGTCTCCGTGGTGAAAAATGTGAAACAGACATTTGGATTTTTGTGGATTTATCCACACATTTTTTTACCCTTACAGAATGAATCGTGTAATTCATGCGTCAATATTGCGTAGAGCGTTCTTACAATACATTTTTACATAAAATACAAAAGTTGACTAAATATTATAGAAATACAAATTATCAAATTTTATACTAAAATAATCACAATGTTAACTATACACTTGTATTCAATTGTATGACACATATTATTATGTATTAACTCGAAACTAACATGTTTGTCTTTTTACTTAAAAACGTAAATTACAACTAATATAATCATAAATATAGTAAATATTTTAAACTCTTACCAACTGCTTCATTGTATATGCAACCAACTAATTCATATTGTATATGCATGTATATATATTTATGTATTTTCCAATTTTGGTATCGTATTTGTTATTTTTTTTTAGTTTTTCTAAATTATCAAGATGCCACTTGTTTATGAATGGATCGTGTACTTTACCCGTCATATTGCGCTTAGTACTCTAGCAATGCAATTTTCTAAGAAACTACAGATTATAACTCAAAATTATACAAATACAAATTAAAAGATTTTATAATAAAATAGTCAGAGTGTTACCGATACACGTGTAGTCAAATGTATGATACATATTATACTATGTATTAACTTAAAACGAAGGCCATTAATGATTATTGTTATAAAGTGGGGTCAAATATTAATGATACATGCAGATGCATGTGTACTTGTTAACGCTCAAATTCTACTTGGTAACTTACATATAAAATTATGTTTGGTTCATGACATTTTTTTTTCATTATTTTGGTAAATTTAGTTTATATCATTTTAAAAAGTATGCATATCTTAAATTAATTTAATTATAAAGTGAACAAACGAATTACTTTTCATTCATATATATAACTAAGTAAAATATACAATTAATAGAAATGACTCAACTGGTTAAAGATTCCAAATTTTATTAGGGACACACAAGTCCGAGCCTTCCACCATGAGGACATTATATAAAAATAAAACTTGCGAAATATAAATGCAGAATGAAAATCCAAAGCTAAAAAAAAAGAAAAAGAAAAAAAAAATCCAAAGCTAATTAAACCCATTTGCTTAATAGTCGAAACCATCAAACGAAAAAAGGTTTAAAAATAAATACTCCAAGGACCAAAACATATACGATATCTCAAGGTTTTCCAAATGGATGATTTGGATGTGAAAATTTCATCCTAGCCTCAAGATCAGGAGCTCCACTACGACCACCACCACCATTAAAGTTGCTCACAATTCTTCCATTAACGCCAAGAAAGTCCAAAGTCATCCTATCCGAGCCTTCGATGCTAAGATTGTTTCCGAATTGATGATCAAAAATTCTACCAGACCGGCCTTGATGATCTGCTGTCGCAGCTAGAGAGTTCATTAGGCCTTGAAGGTTTCCATTATCACTATCTCCAAAATCATTAACGACCAAACTTGATGAAGAGAAAGAATTTGACCCTCTTAGCAAATCAGCACAAGGATCGTTATTACCAGCACCGTTGGTAAAATGAGAAGGACCGCTTGTCTGGTTAGGGCCATACTGGTTCATGAAACTCGGATAGTTTTGCGTCAACAATCCTTGGTTCGGAGAGCAGTGCATGAGGAAATTGGTAGGGCCAGGATTCGGGTTTGTGGATTGAGGAATGAAGTCTTCAAATTTGCTGGACGGAGATAAACGGCTCGGATTGTAACCTGAAGCTGGAGGGGTAAAACCAGAATTTGAATTGTTACCGAAATGGTTGTGAGAGAGAGCAGAAGCAGCACCGCCGTAAAAGCAGAGGGCCTTGTGCGTAATGTAACCATCGCTTCTGCAATTACATCAAATAAAGAATACAAAAATAAAATAATAATAATTGGATAAGGTCAATATGTATAACCACAAAAAAAAATATTTAATTTTACCAAAATCAGAAAAAAAAATTGTAAAATCCTGTATCATGCTGACCACAATAATTGTTAATTAAATTAACAATAATTATTATATTAAAATATTAAAAAGTTAGTGAAAGTAACTACTAGACCACAATAATTATTAATTAAATTAACAATAATTATTAATTAAAAATATATAGCCGATATGTAAAATCTACGGTTAAAACAATATGAAAAAAAGACATCATTTTCGAACAAGAAAATTATATTAACCACTACACTGTGATTTATGGATTAACCAACACATGTTTTTTAATGTTTTTTTATATGTTCTTTCACATTGATCTGGTTTAAAATACAAACAACTATGAAATCAAGAGAGAAAAAGAGAGTTTACCTAGAGAATATGGCACCACAATCACATGGATACTCTTTGGTACCGCAAGTCTTAGAGTGAGCTTTCAAATCAGATTGAACGGCGTAACTCTTAGAGCATTTCTCACATATCCACTTCTTTTCGCCGTGCTTCCGGTAATAATGCTTCTTGATTCCGGTGAGATCTCCGAGAGCACGTGAGGGGTCATGGTGGACGCACGTGAGCACCGGACAAATATACACTTTCCTCCTCACTTCTTTGTTAGAATTTTTTTTCAACTTCCATGGAAGGTTGTGTCCCCTCTTATGAAGCTGCAGATTTTGTTCCCTCTTAAACCCTTTGTTGCATACTTCACATATGAATCTGTTCGTCGCCATTATCGTCTTCGGAGATAACGCTATCACTTCAGCATCTGGATCTATTTTATTAAAAATTAATAATCACCAAAAAAAAAATATAGCATCCATTAGTCAAAAGAAAATTATATTCAAGCATATCAATTAATCTAATCTATTATTAAAAAAAAACACAAAAAACAATATATATATAGGAGATACTTGCTTGGGTTTCCGGGTTGGTTTTTTTGTTTCTTTGGTGGTGGAGCAACGGAGTTGGGATGTTGAATCATCGTCATTGTCGGCTCTTCATGGTTAAAGATGTTTACTTCAGTGCCAGCGCCGGAGAGTAGGAAGGACGGAGTGGAGGATGATGAAATTGAGTTCTTATATGACGAAGACATCTTTTTCAGACAAAGACACCAAGTACACCTCGGAAAGCCTATATTTGTCTCTTTCTCTTTCTCTTTCTCTTTTAAGTCTTTTTCAATTGGGATAGAGTCTTAGTATGAATTCTAAAATATATAGGTAGAGTCTCTTTTCCTTTTTCACTAAATAAAGAAAAAAATTAATTTCCAAAAAGAGTCTAAACTTTCTTTTATATTAAAATGAGTAGAATTGTATTAATTTGGTTTTCGTATAAGAATGAGTATACTGACTACGCGCTATAGTTATTCGTGAAATACACGAAAAATCCAAACCGTGGATATTTATCCAAACACACATTTACCTCCATCGAATGAATCGTGCAACTCACGCGCCATTATTGCGCGTAGCGCTCTAACAATACAATTTTAGACAAAAAATGCAGATTATGACTTAAAGCTATATAAATACAAATTATAAGATATTATACTAAAATAGGCAATGTGTTAACCACACACGTGTATTCAAATGTATGGCACATATTATTATGCATAAATCAAAACAAATGTGTTTACCTATTTTAAAACAAAATGCAGATTATGACTTAATGCTATATAAATACAAATTATAAGATTTTATAATAAAATAATCACTGCTTTAACCACACATGTGCATTCAAATGTATGGTACATATTATTATGCATAAACTCAAAACCAACATGTTTGTCTCTTTACTTAAAAACGTAAATTACAACTAATATTACAATAAATACAGTAAATATTTTAAAATTTTACCAACTGATTCATTGTATATGTATATGTATTAATGTATTTTTCCAGTTCTGGTTTCATATTAATTATCTTTTAGATTTTTTCTAATTTTTAAAGATGTTACTTGTATATGAATGGATCGTGTACTTTACGCGCAACTATTGCGCACAGATTATGAGTTAATGTTATATAAATATAAATTATAAGATTTTATACTAACCATACACGTGTATTCAATTTAGACACATATTATTATGTATTAACTCAAAACGAAGGCGATTTATGATTATTGTTATAAACATGGGTTAAAATATTGTTATACTATGGGGGATGGGTTATGCACCATCCATATGATCCGGCCCAAATCCAAGATAAATTTAATCAGCCTTCGAAGAAGAAACATCTGGCTTGGCCCAATAGGTGTTGCGGCGACCTCAATGTCACAAATGAAAAGTCAATCCTAATAGAAGGAAACTTGGCGAATAAAAATATCTGAGGAAGAAAAGGAAGCATCAAACCCTAGAATCAAGGGGTAACCCTACCATTTCAAAAGCACTATAAATACGGGATGATCTCCTCTTAGCGCACAGAACCTAGAATCACGGAAGAAGACCGAAGAGCTGGAGAATCTTACTATCTAAAAGTCTTTTATATTCGCTCTTGAAGAACAGTAATTTTGCTTCTGTAAATATAATCTCAATGATTCATTAGTAACAAAAGTCTCCGATTCCCTAAAATATAAATCTTATTCTTCAGATCAAAACCCTATTTAAACAATTGGCGCCGTCTGTGGGGGCTTGAGGCTTTTTATTGCACGAAGTCTTTGATTTACGATGGTAGAAGAAGGAAAATTCATTCTAGGAGCCCAAGCCAACAATCTCCCACTCGGAGGCGGAGACCACGTCGGTCTTGGCGCGCAACAACTTCAACCGCCCCCGGCGATGGCACTTGGGCAAGCTGGAGATGGAAATCTAGGTGGAGCCAGCCTGTGAAATATTCCACATCCCCTGATAGCACAAGGGCAAAATATCGATGATGGAGGTCAAAGAGGCATTAATCCAAAAATACTAGAACGTAAAGTCAGCAATGGAATCCAAGAAGGTGCTAGTGTGCATAACCCGCTACCACCGCAAGCGATGCAACCAGTCAATTAAAAAAACTCCCAACTCTCATGGGATTGTTGATGGCTCTATTTGAACGACAAGATGCTATGGAAGCCGCTTATAAAGCGCATATGGAAACCATATCCGCAGCCAACATCGCAGCAATGGTCGAAATCAACGAAGTACATGCTGGAAGAGGAACCAATATTAGAGAATAACCTATGAAACACTTTTGGGTTTCAATGATTGTCAATTCCATAAGTTCATTGGTACATTATTAGGGAAACGCTACTGATTTAGATGAAGAGCTTGCACCTTTCGGCTTTTTTTTCTCTTTCCGTCTCTGATGTTATGTATGTCTTGAGATGATAAAATTACTCATTCTCCAAGTTTTAGTTCAGTCATGGAGACCATTCATACAGATTCAGCTTACTAATCCTTCTCAAGTAGAATCTCCAATAGTAAGATCAATTCCGACATGCCACTCAATAACTCCCTGAGCAGGATATCTTAAAGAAGAGCTCCAGAATGCAAACATCCCAAACGATGGGTTGAAAACTGAGGTTACTGTCTACTCTCCCTTCCCTGGTTTTATAACAAGTAACTGTGAAAAAGATCCAAATTTTGGATTGAGTACTTAGATACAATAATATAGGAATTGAATTATGAATTTGAGCACATGGAGAAACACCAGTCCTCAAGCAACCAATTGCAGCAACACGGTCTCAACAGCTCAATAAATTTCATTGATCTGCATCCATCTTGAATGGTTCTGAAATCTCTCCCACCAAAATCCATTTAACTTTTAGAAATGGGTTTGTAGTGATTTTTAAATTGAAATCTTTGATTGAGAAACATAGTGAAATAAATAATCGTACAGCTTTATATTTCAAGGGGTAAGTATAAATAAAGTAACGTCCCTCTAACACAATACCAATTCTTGATTTTTATGGTTGCTAATGTTAATTGTGAAAAAATTACAACGCGTTCAACTCTGTGTAGAGTCTTTTGCTAACGACCTTCTTGGTGTATAAGACACTCAATTCAGATGGTAAACGTGTGCATCACGCGGGTACTATCCTAATATTATAATTAATTTTAGCAATATAAGGGCTGGCTATCTATTATTCCACCAGAACTATCATATAGCATCAAATGCAGCACAAACTAAGACCCCGATTTATATATCCTTCCGATAATAATTCTGAATTTATATCTCCCCGAAGTAAAAGTTACCCTGAATTAAAAGTTCAAAATCTAATAACCCATAAACCCGGTTTACTATTTTGAAATTATATCTTAACCATCTAATACCATTTTAAACCGGATTAGACCCGATGATCACCCAAATTCAACCCGAAATCCCCAAATTCAACTTGAAATCCCCAAATTGAAAAATTGATCAGAAAGTACTAAATTACTACATAAACCTGCAAATTTTGATACTAGAGATTGTTAGAGTTGTAATTCACTTCTTAAAATGCCTATTTTGACAACGTAGTTTTTGATAAATTCACGAGTTTATCAAAGAAGCTCACGAGTCACCACTCATGGATTTCATTCGAATACTGAATCAATAACACACGTTTGTCAAGTTTTTCAAGAACGATTTAATTTGAGGTACAGAAGAGAGAAAGAGTAAACAAATAATGAAGAAGATAGACAAAGAGCTTTGAGCTCATCCACCTTATAAACAACTCTGTTTTCCCTTAGAAGCAGAATCGAATTGAGGTTGTTGCAGATTGTTTCTCGAATTGGGGTTGAAGGATATCGCCGGAGATAGAGTATCTGAAACATAGAAAGCCATTGGAGGCAGCGACGGGGATGAAATCACTGAGGTCATCCATGGGGAAATCAGAGCTAAGTGTATCTTCTTCATCTCGTGATTTTTTTTCCCAGTTGAGAATCCCATTTTAAATCTGCGCATATTAAAGAAATACTCAGTGAAAATTTTCAGATTCAATTTCAAGAAATTATGAGAAACTCAGAAGAAGCTGATCCTGATTTTGATTCTGGAGAAGCTCATCGAGACAGTCTGACAGAGAACCATGATGAGAATTGCATTGCAACAGGACAGTGATGAGGAGATCATAGAAGGCAGGAAGGGAGACTGTGACAGACATGGGCGGTGGTGAGGAGATTGTTCCCGACGTTGAATCGTGTGAACTGTTCTTCTATTCCTAGATTTATCTGATCAAATCGAAATATTAGATTACGTGAATTAATCAGAAGCTATTTTTTTTTGTCACTCAACTTACTACTATTATATTAAAATCATCAAGTTACAAGATGGGGGCTCATTGCCAGAGAGTACTCACTTGCTACATAAACTAAATTACAACACAAATATAAGATAGAGTAACGAAAACCTTTGCCAAAAAGTTTTAGAAATGATCGATATAAATCGATATCCAATTTTTCTGTCAATAGAGGCGATCGGACGATACAAATAGCTCGCATTGTCTTCAAGACTTTGATCATAGAGCGTTGAAACACGAACTCCGAAGCGGAGAGAGGTGATGAAACGGTTCTCTCCAAAAAGGAGGAGGGTGAAAAGATTATCTCCTTAAGAAAGGAGGGTGAAAGTGATCTCTCTCATTGTGAGGAAATTTGTGATATACTCTTAGAAGCATGGTTTGACAATGTGATCAAATAAAATCTTGAGGTAAAATAGTCAACGAGTCCTTGTATCCAAGTCAACACAATCTTTGAGAGGGGTCCTCGCCCAAACAAATCAAAGTGTCGGTTTAGATAAGTAAAAGGGGAAGTCAACTTACTTTTCAAAACAGCCATGGCCTTCATGGGGATTGAAGAAATGCCACCGGTCATGGGGAAATGCCAAGAGAAGAACAGACTTTGTTCCAATGACGACTCAAATCTCGAGCAGAGTCCTTGGCCACTCGAGAGCTTGTGTCGAAATAAACAAAACAAAGACAACTTCAGCATAATGCAAAGATCGGACCTGGGCCAAATGGATGGGCGAGATGGGCCATCATTAATGCACAAGGGCCAGAAAGGAGTAACAACTGGGCCGAACAAGTCTAGGCCCAAAAAGGAAAAGGCTAGGTTAGAAATACCTGAAGCGAGGAAACAACTCCTATGGCTGGACGGCGGTGAGCAGCTGAACGGAGGCGAGCAGCTGATCGGAGGAAGGGGCGTCGCCGGAGCGGGTGGCCTCAACCAACTGTTATCCGAGGAAGATTGAAGAGTATGGGAAGATCTATCTCCCACCATGAAAAGCATCAAGACGCCATAAAAGCTCCGGCGGCCCTCACAGTCCGTGAGGAAAAGATACGGTGGTTCGAAACCCACCAATCCGGAAACACGGCAAACCCACAGCGGTTGGGTAGATCCAAGAGCAACCTCGAAGGATGTGTGGATCTGGGGAGAAGACACAAGATCTGGTCGGTTGAGAACTCCAATTCCAGTAAAACAGCACCTCCAAGTCTTCCGGTGGTTGGCGGGTGAAGAGTAACATGATCTTTGAGCTTTGCTCGAGAAAAATTCAGATCCGGCGGTGGGCATTTGTTTCTCTAGAACAGATGAGAGTGGTGAGCACGACGACTTAACCGGCACCGGAGGAGAAGAGTAAAACGAAACGACTTTTGAGATCGGAAAACAAAAACCGGAGCTAAATAGCACCATAAGACAGAACGAACCAAGAGAGAAGGAGAGAAATAAACGCCTTGAAAAGGGGGAGTCCCGACGCCGGCGATCAATGCCTACGCCGGCGTCGGAGGAAGGTAAGGTTTTTGAAATCTTGGTAATAGTGCCTGAGAGGATATTCGACCATGAGCTGTTAATCAGAAGCTAATTAATTTCAATTTCTAATATCAAAATTTTGCAATTTTGTGTAATAATTTCTAATCAATTTTGCACTTTTTTGTAGTAATTTCGGATCAATTTTCAATTTGGGGATTTCAAGTTGAATTTGGGGGTTTCGGGTTGAATTTGGGTGATAATCGGGTTTAATTCGGTTTATAGTTGGTATTAGATGGTTAATATATAATTTTTAAATAGTAAACCAATTCAATTCGAGTTTATGGGTTAGTAGATTTTAAACTTTTAATTCAGAGAGATATAGAACTGTAACTTTTAATTCGGAGAGATATAAGTTTGAAATTATTGTCAGAAGGATATATGGAACGAAGTATTAGTTTGGACTGCATCTGATGCTATATGATAGTTCTGGTAAGTAAATAGATCGTCAGCCCGCAATATAACGATAAAAAATAGTGAAAACTTTTTCTAGTTTCCTTTTAGAAAAGCCTAAAACTACTACTATTGTTCGAATTCTACAATGCTACAAAATATTGCAATTACTATGTAACCGGTGAATCACATTTTGAAAATGGTAGACTCACATTATGAAGACCTCAAAACATGAAAAAAACGGTGGACTCACATCACCAAATGAATGAGAAACTCCATTCTCAAACTATTATTTTCTTGTCAAGTTTCTTCTAATAATAGTTACTCACAAAACCTCAAGTTCCATAGGTATCTTTGGTATACTATCTTAATTCTTACATCAAAGTAGACTCAAGAAATTAGAACAGATAGCTCATACAATGAGGGTAGTCAGGGTAGATTATGAATATCATTATCTATACGGATAGCGCATTCCTATATCATTGGTTTATATTATTATAGTCCATTCAGTTTGCTTAGTTTAAATTTAGTGAGAAATGCATAATATATGATTTTTAACATTTCAACTCTTGAAGATCGATGAGAACAATTCACAACTATATGATCAAAGCATACAAAACGGAAACAAATAACATCATTGTTGAAATAGAGAGAGAATGGCATATGTGAGCAAGAGAGGCAGAGCGCGGCGTGGAATTGTGAACGTCCGTTTGTCCAGAGTTTTTGTCGGAGGGAGAAACAGGTGAAGGGAGAATCATCTGCGGCGGAGCAGGTAAGATTTGTCTTGTTGGGGCCGCGGCTGGTGGGAGACGTGGTGTTGGCGACTGTGGAGCCAAGGAAGTCTAGGACATGTAACAAAATTAAATCATGGTTTGGTTTAGCCAAATATCGAAATAAAGAGGTTAGATCATAGTGCCTATATATACTCTAACTTCACTCACCTTAGATCAGCATCATATAAACCATATGTTAATAATCATATAGTTCAATTTAAAATCTTTAAGATTTCGTTCCAATGACTCTAGTTACTAAGTTTTCAATCTAGTTTTCGATTCAAACATTTAGTATTTAAATTTTTTTTTTTTACGTCATTAAATTTGTTAGGTTATGAAACAGAAAATTCAATAGAAAATTAAATAGTAGTTATAAATAGTAGTTATTGGCATTGGCGTTCGGATACCCATTAGAATTGGGTCGGGTCTTTTTGGTTTCTTGGGTTTAGAGGTCGAAAATCCATTCAGATATTTATAATATTCGGGTCGGGTTCGGTTCGGTTCGGTTCCATCTGGATTCAGGTCGTGTTAAATGTTAAATTTGAATAAAGTTTGGTTAAATTTTCATAATATAACAAAAAAAAAAAATCTAAGTTTTGATAATCTTGGGTATTTTGTTTATTTTGTTCTAAAACTAATTGTTATCTTTGGATATATAATTATTTGTTCAGGCCTACGAAATGCCATTCTATTTGGTTTTATACGGTTTCGGTTCAGGTTGTGGTCCATAAAAGATTTGAAAGATTTTTTGAAAATAAGATATTGGTTTGAACTTTTGATCGGATTATTTTCTCAGTTCTAAAATGTGGGTTATTTGGTATGAGAAAGTAACATTAAATCGGTGTACATTCTTTCAAATTCTTTTTATTTTTTATTTTATTTTTTGTATAGTTTTGATTCGCATCTTGTTGAATTCAATTTGAGATTTCTATTAGTTATGGTATACCTATCTTGCAATGAAAACTTACTTGGTTATTAGTAGTCCGGGTGAGTCCGATATCATAGGTCATGGTTAGATCAGGGTTGAACAACCCGAAGGCGCGTTCAGACCCTTTACCGGGCTTGAGATTCTCGTCGTACAATGCGAACAAGTATGTATCGATCACTTTCCCGGGCATTAGCGGCGTCCCGGCCATGGATTTCAAATGAGCGATGAGGTTTTTATTGTAAGCTCTAGCATTCTCAATGGTCGTGCCAGCTTCATCTGAGTCTCCTTTGTATGGCCATCCAGTCTCAGCGACCATTATCTCTACGTCCTTGAACCCCATTGAACTCAAAGCTGAATGCACCGCATCAACCTACACAAAGCCAAAATTTACCACCGTAAACCACAAAACAGATTTAATATCATATATCTTTTTTTTTCCTTCCTTTTATATGTCATAATTAATCACATTTATGTATTCATTTTCTTTTCCTAATAGCAGGAATCCACATTTGCAATCTTTTATATCAATTTTCTTCTTTCCACTAACTTTGTCCTTTACCAATTTATACTACTTTTTCCTCCGAAAACACAGTTTTCACTTTTCTTTCATCTGACGTAACAAAATTTGCCAGATTCTTTAACCAAAATTTTACAACTAAACTCCAAAAAAGGTTAAATCTTATTGGAAAAAAACTCTACTAAAATATGATCGCAGCTAATACTCCATATGTTCCAAATTGTTAGATGTTTTAGCTAAAAACACAAAATTTAAGAAACTACTGTAAATTACATTTATTTTCATCTTGAAAACATAATTTAATATTTAATTTAAACAATTGAACTAATTGTAAAACATACTACAAAATATTAACAGTCAAAAAGATTCATTACTAGCATAGAAACTTAAAAAATTCAAATAAAATAAAACAGAATAAAATCTTTAAAACATATAACATAATCGAACCAAGAGAGTAATATACCAAAAGAAATTTCATTAAATAATTACTTATTTAGTTATTATGATTTGAATAGATTCATGAACCTTTTGTCCACTAAATTTCCGGTTCATAAATAGCAATATATAAAAAAAAAAAAACTTTTTAAGGTGAACGTTTTTTTCCACGAGACCAGATATTTAAAACAAAAGACACAACTTAGTGTAAACGTGTAAAGCTGAAACTTAAAAAAATAGCAAAAAGAAGTAAAGAAGTGGAGTAGAACCTGAGCATCGAACATGTTCATATACTTGATGTTACTGTTGGTATCAACACGGCCAGGATTGGGCTGAAACAAGCAATAAGCCAATGTATCCGGTCTCGGGTCATCCTGGTAAGCGAAAAACGGGTACGGGTTAATCGCGAAAGGCGACCCGGTTTCACTATTAAACTCTAACAACCCCTTCAATATATCAGCATGCTCCGGTTTAAATATCGCGGTCGAAGGAGGATTTGAACTGGCCAGAACCGACATTACATGTACCGTCGTAACCTTAATTTTACCGCCAAGAGACGCCGCCTCGAGGGCACTTTGGACATTTTTCATCGCCGGGAGAAGCTGTGACATGAGATTGATGTCGCCAAAGGTTGTAACCTCGTTCCCAACGGCTATGAGAATGATCTTGCTCGCTGGATAGTAAGGAAGAACGTTGGTTTCGACCCAAGTTCGGGCGAAACTCGGGTCGGATGCTAAACCCGGTACGTCACCGTTTGATGCTCCGATAACAATTTCGATTCCAGAGTTTCCAAGGGCCTTGATTACACCCGGGTCGGATCCGTAAAGTCGGACCTTTTGGATAGTTGTTGATTGAAGAAGCTTTACAGATGCTGATGGAGGTGGTAGGTTATTGGCAACTAGGCCGTAGTTTACTCCGATGAACGGTTGAGACTCTGTTTTGAAACATGTGAAAAAAAATCAGATTAAAAAAAATAAAAAAAATTGTATAAACAAGAATGATGAAATTATAAATGGGTTTTTGAAAAATAAACTTACTTGTTAGATGTAAACATGAGAAGAAGAGTAAGATCAATGGATAAACAGAAGCTGCCATGGCTGCTCTGTTTTTTTTTTGTTTTTTTGAATATAAATGCTCTCTGACAATTTTTGTTTTTGTCCTTTATAGAGAACTATCGAGAAGAAGTGAGTAATCTATACATATAGATGCAGAAAACGACCGACGTTTTTAAAAGGTAAATGTAAAAAAAATTTCAAATTTTAAATCGTAAAATGACATGAATACTCTCTTTTTGGTTTGGACCAATGTAAGTTAGTGAAATACATCAAAGCCTCTATAAATTAGTTATATTGGATCCAATATAATTTATATTTCTTTTTTATTAATTTATCGTATTTATTAATTTATATATATGATATTTAGGTTAAAATATCAATTTGAGAGCAGAAAAAATTATTAATTTAGCTAGATATTAATTTATCGAGGTTTTATTTGAAATACATGAATTAAGAGCTTTTATATTACACAAGTCTCTAACCATATTTAAGCCCTGAAAAACATATTTGAGCTTAACTACGTGAGTGTAGGTAAAATCATAATCACAACTAAATCACCCTTCCGTTCTAAGGTCTAAGTAAAAAGGTTAGTGGTATTAGAATTTTTTTAATTTTTTTTTTTTTTTTTTTTTTGGAGTCACACAGTGGTATTAGAATATTACGTAAAAATTATTAATCTTCTCAACTTACGACAAAGATCACCGCTGGATTCGATTTTATTTTTGTTGGTATATTCTGATCAATGGGTTTCAGTTTTGTGTTTTATGACTTTTTATCTATAGTGAGCTTGCGGAAACCTTTTAGTTAAATAATTTGTTCACCTTCAAATTTAGCAAGATGGCTTCGTCCATACATGGAATCCTATATTATAATACGGTTAATATTGTCTTTATATATATAAAAACAATAGAGGGGTGTATTGGACTGAGTATTTGGTGAGATTAGAGTTAAAGTGATAAATCATGTTATTGAAACATGAAGTTTAAAATATCTTTTAAATTCCAGTGTTATTGGATGAATGATTTTAAAATATGCCATCAAATCTACTGTTATTGAAAATGTTATTAGAATTTGATTTAAAAGTTTCAGCTGAGATTTGAGGGGAATTGTTAGTTAAAAATACAAAAACTCAATTCCCATGGTTTTATGTGAGAATTCAGAGAATTTAATAACAAAATTCCTAATTCAATAAAATTTAACCAAATCCTCTCAGAATTCATTAAAACTCAAATTTTCCTAAATATTCAGTGCAATACACTCCTTAGGAGATATATACTCGATAAAGAAACAAAATACATCACTGTATAAGTACGTGTTGCAAGACAATTAAAAGAGATGATAAAGGGAACTAAAACTCTAAAGTGTGTTTTAGTTAATTAGTTGCATGGAAAAGTGAGACAGAATTATTATGAAAAAAATAATAAATGGATTTTCCCACTATTAATGAAAAGATTCATCACATAATTAACTAGTTTAAGTAAATTGAGGACTTTTTGTTAATAAGATTTTGCTTCTCTACTAAGAAATGGAGTAATGCCTCTAAGGTGGTGGAGAAGGAGAGCAAGGAATTAGACATTCCAACATCAACCACAAAGATGGAAAAAGAATAATAAAAAAGAAGACGAAGTCGCTTTTGCAGTGGCCTAAGGAAAAGATAAAGCATGTTATTACTATTGTTTTTTTCCTCAAAAAGACAGGAAAATTATTAAAACAAAAAGCACAAAAGGCCTAACATTTGAACCACAGTTTTTCAAATCGGGGTGTATTTGAACGTGACTTTCAGGAACTTTTAACGAATAGTAACAATCTTTTTTGAAAATAATAGTAGATGATTTTCGTGTAATATTATGTCCCAAAAACTCTATTTAGTTGACTTAAGAGTTAAGAATTAAACCATAGTAGATACTAGATAGTATAAGTTGTATTTAAGATCGTATAGTGTATGTTATGTGTGTGGGTTGTACTTTGGTTTTGGCGGGTCGAAACGGTTCAAATTTTTGATATGAGGATTTTATCAAAACAAAAACTTAGTAAGACAATGGAATGCTTTAAGAGGACTGCAAAAATCGATTAAATTTTAGAAGATTGTGAACTATTATTCCAAATTAGAACGGTTCATGGTAACCAAGTGGTGGTAGTACTGTGGTCGAGGATTCACCATGAATGCACTTTTTGGCAGAGTTCAATCATCTTTAGCTATCCGTAGACGCCTTTAATGACAAGAGACCCAAAATTTTATAGGCTTCGGCGAATTAGTCTAAACTATGGTCTGGGATTGTCACGGTTAACAAAGGTTAACAAAAGAAAAAATGAACTGGTTCATGGTTCTTAATTATATATCCCTATCAACTATATATTTATTGCATCATTTGGATGTGTATAAGTACGGTACTATCTTTATTACAACAATTGGGTTGATAGTCCACAAAAGAATCTCACTCTGTCCATTGATTCCAAATCTTTGCTCACACAAACCAAAAAAAGTAAAAAAAAAAAAAAAAACCATTTCCAGACAAGACATTAACGAAGTGGATTAATGTCTGAAAACAATAATCACCTAAAATGAGAGCTCACTTATGTACCAGAAAATTTAAGAGTAACGGCTATATGCATATAAGATCTCTGGTCACCTCCTCCATGAGTCCACTGAAAACTTCCCTCTCTATGTCCCTCATAACATCATCTTTCTCAATGAAGGCGAACATCGAATCGTTCCAACCCATATCCCACATTGAGTTTAAGTTTGGGTCTTTATGATAAACATCTCTTTCCAACACATAGTCTTCAACATGTGATCCAGTGTAGCAATCCCTACTGTAGGCTCTCAGCTTCTCCAACTCTTTGCTTAATTGTTTAACAAGATTGTCCAATGAGTTTACTTTAGAGAAACTGATTGGTACCTTCACAAAAGGATGAACACTTAACTCTTGAAATCTTCCTTTTCGTTTCATTAGCTCGAAACCGCAATCTAAGATTAGATTCTTGTCTTCTTGATAGTAATTGTTCCCACCGTTGGCGTCGTTGAGGACATTGAGAGGAGTTTTGAGTTTGAAAAGTGCCTCTGCTGTGTGTAGAAAGAGTTGGCTTTTCAAAAATATCTTCTTGAGGTTTGTTTCATTTTCAGACAATGTCTCTTTAGTTTCTCGTTTTCGGTGTACTTGTCGCTTCTTCAACAAGGATAAACCAGCTTCAACCTCCCCTTTGGTTCCTGAAATAATTGAAACTTATTTTAGTTCCATTTTATCCAAAAGAAACAATATGTGACTTGTTGTACGAAATGCTTGTGGTTCCATTATTAGCATACTATAAGCCTTAGATTTATTATGAAAATGCGATTTTACGCATTGTTGGTCTACGATTTCAACAATGAGATTACAAGCCTTAATTGTTGGTCTATGGTTAAGAGATTAGTCTGGGTTTCGGTTTGGGATCTACCACTTATCAAAAAAGGTCTAAACTTAGGATACGTTTTGACACATTTGGCTACATGTTTTGATATCTATGAGTGTCTAGGCTTTAATCTTATCAATAGTACTTGATTATTAGTGATTTTAAAGTGTTTACCTTTGTATAGTTTCTTGGATAATCTATCTGAGTTTCCATCACAGTTTGGTATTGGAGCTTGTTGATCCATCACATCCGTGAACATAAGCCCATGATGCTGCTGAAGATCAAGAAATGTATTAGAAGTAATATATATGATATGTGAAGCTTATAATAATAAGCTTACATTTTCTAATGGAGCTTGGCATGAGACTCTCTCCGCGGTAATAAGCATGATTGAGTCATCTTTGATTTCTCTCTTATGTTCTACAACATTTCTCTTTGATGATTGGACCTCAACATTTGAAACTTGAGATGTTTTGATGTATGTCTCTGCTTCTGCTTTCATAGTGTTACTTTCATTATAACTTTTGAGTAACTGATGATCTGCTTTCTTAATCTCTGGATGCTTCATTACTTTGCACATCTCTCCATTTGGATTGAAGATGTCTTGATTTTTCTTCTCGCGGTTCTTGGCTTTATGAACCTCTCCTTCTTTTACCTTTCGTGCTACTTCAACATGAGAAAAGCTTTTCCTCAGAGCTTTAGCTTTGTCCGTGTGTTGTTGCTTCCTTTGTATATCCACTGAACTCAACTGTTTTGGTGAATGATTGGTCATTACACCATTTTCTCGCTGCAAATTCTCTTTCTTAATGCTCTTTTCTTCCTCAGAGTTATGAAAATTTAGTTTTTTCTCAAAACTAAGTTTATGTAAAGGCTTTTGTTGGCTCCTTGTAACAACCCTGTGTTTATTTTCAGTTACAGATGGACTCTTTCTGAGAACATTTTTCGTCGCCATTTCACCTTCCTTCTTGTGTGAAACCTTGTTTCTTTTTCTGCTGTTTGAATCATCCTTCTCTTTATCTCTTTGCTGAGACTTGGCTTTGTGATTTATTCCATTTGCGGTTTGAGTCTCCTTATGGATTACTAAATCCAATGATGTAGATTTCCTTTGTGCCTTCAGTTCAACAACATTTTCACTAGCTTGCATTACTCTATGCTTCTCTTCATATATGTTCTTGGTCTCTTTTTCATCTTCTGGAAACTCTCCTAATCCCATCAACTTGGCAACAACACTTGGAATCCTTCCCTTCTGCGGTTTCAGTGATCTCTGCTCGGTATCTTCGAAACTACTCGTGTGCTTTCTGTGTTTTTTCTTCTTATCCTCTGGATAGTTAAGTGCCAATAGTCTCATCTCGATATCCGCCTTTGCGACTTGTTTGATCTTTTCATATTTTCGGTTATGCGCATCTTCCTCTTCCTCCTCATCATTTTCTCCAAGTAGCTTAATTCTGTTTTTCCTCTGTTTGTTAGTTGTGTACTCAGAAGCTTGCTGAATGTCTACAAGCAAACGTAGAGACTGTTCTAACTCAATGGCACCTTCCATGAGTTGTTCCCCGCATTGTATCGAGTATCTCCCTTTGCGGAAACTCAGACCATTACTACATGCTTTAATGATCTGATTCAGTTTCTGTGTCCCCTTTGAAATTTCTTTGATATGAACATGAATCATAGGACTGCTTGAAGAAGGTTGTTGTTGACTGCTTCGTCTTTCTCCTAAAGATCTCTTTCCTACATCATGCAAGAAACTAATGATTGAGGCACTCCCTGAAGGATCTGCTCTTGACGCCTTTCCAGCATTTTCTAGTGCAAATGCTAATGCTTTCGAAAGATCGAGTTTCTCCATGCTCCGGCCTTTTCCATAAGGAACTATCTGATTTGAAGCCTCTATACAGCCACTAGTGAGATCTTGAAATGTTGTCTGCAACCAAACAAACCATTTCATTTTAATAAGATAATGGTAAGACTCATTGTGAATCTTGAAATTTTTAAAGATGCTTCATAGCTTACAGATTTGGCTCTAGATCCCTTAAATCCTCTGCTCGAATATGCATAGTTATCTGCAATCAAAAGAGCCAAAATTTGACTTTAAAGATATTTTTCCTATGTCGCTCGTTGCAATTAGGCTGTGATTGATTGAAATCTCTTACAAACCTTTTTTGATTTATTTTTATGTATATAAGAAATTACGGGACTAAATTAATGTGCTCTTGTTCTGGACCCGAAGATCTTATTGACCTAGGCCCGGAACTTGTTAGTTAATAGAAGAATAATACTTAGATTTTCTATATTTATAGTTCAGAACATTTTGAAGCCCTTAATGAATTGGCTAGGAGCATTTTAGCTTTTGTTGGCTACATCTACATCTAGATCTAACAGAGAATATGTATGCGTTTTGCGATATCGAAAATATTCAAGAATCTAGCTTAGCTGCATGCTCTCTATTAAGGTTCAATGTTTGTTCATTCTTACCTGTTGGTAGGCAGTTCTGAGAGCTTGAAAGCTGTTCCTTCCGCACGCGAAGATCATCCAAAAGCTTCTGTGCAAAATCTGACCTTTTCATCATTCTCTTCTCTCCATTCGAACTCATTCTAAGTTAGTGAGATCTTCTGTTTTGAAACAAGAGAAGTGAGGTCTTCCTTTCAAACTAGAAGACATAAGAGAAGTCTCTGCACATTTGCTTTTTTAGAATTATTTCTAAAGACTCAAATACTTTCTTTTTTTGTTGGTTTCAGTTGTTTTCTTGACTTAATCTTTGGTTGAAATGGTTCTTTCAATATTTGGTGAGAAAATTCTTAGTAGTGATAGCAAAAATCTAATTGATAACAATGGAAGATTCTGAAAAAATTAAAATGTGTGTGTTTAGATGATTGACGTGAACGTTAGTCCCTTTTGAGTAAATGTGAGTTTCCTAACTTCGATTGCAAGTTAAGCAATGACGCAGCCTTCCTTTGGCGACTTAACTTTCAAGCCTCTCTCACTCTGTTTTGAGTCTTTTGGTGCCTATGAATTTATTATATAAATATAAATATTAATTAGAATATATAATTCGTACAAAAAAATTGAAAATTCGAAATGGATTGTGCATGTTAGTAATCTATGTCCGATCCAAATGTTTTGGCCAGGCTAACCATGACGTCCCGTGTAGATTTGATTTTTAAAAAAAATTTATTAATGAATAAAAAATGTTAAAATTTGATTTTCATGAATGCCCTTTATCAAAAAAATAAAATAACAAATTTCATGCATTATACGGATATAAAATTACTTTTTTGTAAAATACCAGATTGCTATTTTTTTTTTTCATATCAGGAAATTAGAAATACGATATTACTATTAGATAAATTAATGAACACTTAAAATTAACAGAAGAGTTTTGGTCCTAAGTTGGTTAGTGTAAAAATAAATAAGTTGGTTAGTGTAAAACAATATTTTTTTCCAACCGTATGTAAACATAAGATCTCAATAATATATATAATAAATTAATAGTTACATAAACTTATACAAATATAACTAAGATTATTTCATGTTTTTTTACTAGTCCTGCGACTGTTATCAACGATCCAATCGTAGACAGAAAATGAAGGAAAATTGAATAGAAAGAGAAGTAAAACTGAACGTTGCGACTCCTTTTATTCTAAATAAACTTTCATACGCTAACAGAATGTAAAGTAGCAAACTTAATTTTTGTTTTCCTGCCTAAAGAAGCCAACTCATTATCGCATTTTTATAGTATAAGGTTTTAATTTTAGTTTTATGAGTGGCATATTCATTTGATATTCTCTACGTTCATAATCATGGTCTTATTCATTGTCTTTTCGCAACAACTCGGGATCCACAGCTGCGATAGATTTGTTGTTCGTTTATCTAGCACAAGGTCGCACATCACTACAACATGCAAACGAGCATGATCCATGTAGCTTTTATTTACAATTTTCTTGCGTAATCGTGTGATGTTAACCACATATAAACATAAATATACCAAAAAAAGGCTCGTAGAAACTCTCCCAGGCGCGATTATCGAAGCGAAGACCTTTGCACCGCTTTCGGACGCCATAGGAGCTGAGGCTCGCCGGCGTCGGAACCTCTACTTCTTGCTCGTCTTGGGTTATGTTCTCTTGTCAATGTTGTTTCTGATTTTACTCTCGGATCTGGCACGTTTATCGAATCGAAGGCCTTTGCACCGCTCTCCGACGCCATAGGAGCTGAGACTCACCGGCGTCGGAACCTCTACTTCTTGCTCGTCTTGGGTTATGTTCTCTTGTCAATGTTGTTTCTGATTTTACTCTCGGATCTGGCGCGTTTATCGAATCGAAGACATTTGCACCGCTCTCCGACGCCATAGGAGCTGAGGCTCACCGGCGTCGGAACCTCTACTTCTTGCTAGTCTTGGGTTATGTTTTCTTGTCAATGTTGTTTCTGATTTTACTCTCGGATCTAGCGCGATTATCGAAGCAAAGAACTTTGCACCGCTCTCCGACGCCAGAGGAGCTGAGGCTCGCCGGCGTTGGAACCTCTACGTCTTGCTCGTCTTGGGTTATGTTCTCTTGTCAATGTTGTTTCTGATTTTACTCTCGGATCTGTCGCCGGCTCTTTGCATCGACTGTCTGAACCTTTTTTTTCCGGTGTCTGGCTTTCATCCGCCCGGATCTGATCACTTTGTGGATAGATCCCGTCGATCTTCCACCTTACCACTTGCTATTCATCACAGCCATTGGAGAGATCTCGCCATGCTCGATCTTGCCTCCTACCCTAACGGCAGATGCTCCTCTTTGTCTCCGATGATGGTGAACTTTCCAACACTTCGAATCAAGGTCTCCTCACCTGTGGAAGCAGAGGCTACTCTTATCATGACTGCTCGATCTATGGTGTTTAATGATTGTACGATTCTCGTCGTCCATTTAGCTCTCAGTGCTTCGTTTTTTTCTAGATCCAATTGTTGAGAAGACGGTGAATGAGCTTTCTCTAGCTTCTTCCGCCTCTAACCCCTCAACCATGAGTTATAAAATCCAACCGCCGGTGATGCTTGTTCCTTATCTGGCCAATAGCTTGCCGCCGTTCCCCTGTTGCCACAGCCTCTGCTATGTGGCTGCGTTTCTTGGGGAACTAGGGTTGAGAGATTTGGGCTTCTCTCAGTTCTGCCCATCTAGCTGTTCGTATTGGACTTTGCTCAACGATGGTGGCCCAGCTACAGTCACTTGGCCCAGACCTTTTTTCAGAAGTGGAGGCACATATGTTTTTCATTGCCCCAGGTTTGTACAGAACTCTCGTCTAACTAGAATTATCTCGTCTCTGAACCGATATAATCCCATGATTTGTCGAGGACTCTCTTCGAGGATTGAATTAGTTCTTAGAATGTTTCTAGTAGACTCATATCGTATGGCCGTGAATCTAGTCTACTTTCATCTCATATCTTGCGCCAGTTTTATGCTTAATCTCCTTTTGGTTAACCATATGTTTGTGTTGAGACGGCAAATCATTACAATAGGCCAAAGACTCCTTTTGTTGTTTGTGTCGATTTTTAATACAAAATTTGGTTACCAATCACTCTGCTGAACCATTGCAAGTTTATCCGCCAGCCTCCACCCGAGCTAAAAGTGTCTCTATGGTTGGGTTTAGACATCCTTATGTCTTCTCCTTCACGGAGTATCCATACCCTAGAAGAAATTCTTACTCCACTGCGAAATCTAGTACTCTTTCCTCTTCATTTGAAGAGAGATCTTTCACCCTAACTTCCCTCTTTTTGAGAGGTAAATCTTTTCCACAATTTGTTTGGAAGAGGTTCTATACCGACTTGCATTCTTACGTGATGGTCTACACGGGACCGGAAGATGCTACTGTCCTCATTCCGGTGAGTACCGAGGTGTGGAATATTGTTTCAAAATCACATGGCAAAGTGACTACCCTTAAGTCGTTTGAAAGAGTTGGATTGATGGCGTCTTCAATGGAGCAAAATGGAGGTTAGTTTCGTTTGTGAGAAAGATAAAGAAAAAGAAGATGAATAAATTAGATGACACATGTTAACTTTTGATTGGTCTTATTTAATTTCTCTAATTAAATTGAAACCTACCAAACACTTTTTCTTCCTCTCTCTTTCACTTCATTCGATTCTTTTTCTTAATTTTTCTTTTTCTTTTTTCATTTATTTTGTTGAATTTCATTAAGATTAGTTTAATCATTACACATACAAGAGATGTATAGAAATTAGAAAGATGTATTGAGATTTTTTTTAAACCACTAATGTATTTGAGCCTTTGATCCAAAGGAGAAGAAGCGAGAAACGAGTCAAATACACGACACTTAGAACTAAATGATTTAATTTTTCTTACATTTGTTGTCAGTGGGCTGGATTGTGAATTTTTTTTTGCCAAATTTTATTGGGCTATACTAAGGCCCAAATACTTATAAGAAGTCGTAGTATTTTGGGTAAATATATGAGTTTTCTTTGGTTCTTTAGACATTTAAAACACTTTCTGATTTAAAAATAATTATAACTTTAATTAAAAACATAACAGGGATATCTCGACCGAATTTGTTGGAACACTTTCTGATTTAAAAATAATTATAAATTTAATTAAAAACATAACAGGGATATCTCGACCGAATTTGTTGGAGAAATGGGTATATGAGAAAACTATCCCAGGGGGACTCGCCAGATTGGAATCCACGAGAGCTTGCCGGACTAGATAACACATGAGTTTACCGAGATAAAAACGACAAGATGATCCATCTAAGAGACAATCGGTGGTAAGTAATGCTTGACTCCGGTGAAGAAGATTCCATCGGCAGCAAACTTCAAAGGCAGATTGAAATCCGTTAAAGGAGGAGCAATTGAGAGCTTTACTTATGAGAGGATCTTCAAATGACTGAGAAGACGAGTAACTGGAGAGAGCCACCGTGATAACCAAAATTACGATGAGGAATAACAGATCTAATTTTCCGAAAGAGAAAAGGGTCTCGTCATCGGTGAACCACCAAACGACGGAGGTAAGAACATGATTCTTCAGTAGGCCTATGACAGAGGCTGCAAGAAGAGCTACTACCACTACTACGGAGGCGATGTAATAGTCTGGGCGGAGGTTGATGAAGGAGCAGATGACATATGGGGAGAACCATATCATTTGACTAAGCTCCAGATCTGGCCGGAGGAAGAATGACCGGTCGGAGGAAGCTCGAGGTACAACCATTTGAGAAAATCACTCCCAATAGGAGGAAAACGGTAGGAGAAAAGAGTGACTCTGAGTATAAAGCTCCAGATCTGTCCGGAGGAAGCTCGAAGAGACACAAAGATGGTGATGAAGTTGTTGAAGGTTCTTCGGGGTTTTCCCGAGAAAGATTCAGGTCAGGTGGGAGCTCTTCGGTTTTCTGAGTGGCTGAGACCGCACTAGTCAACGACGGAGCCGGAGCCTGGTGAGAAGAAAACTGACAGTCAGAGCCCGAATAGAAAAGTTGAAATGAAAATGGGCCAAAAAAATCAGCACTCGAGTGAGATTTCAAAAAGCAGAAAAAGAAATAGCAACAAAGGGCACGACGCCGGCGAGCTACAGCTCCACCGGCATCGGAGAGCGGTGGAAGGCAAAGAGTTTTGATATCCTTGTCAGAGAGAATTTGAATTTCTTACCTATTCTTTAGTTAACCGCTGAGACTCTGCAGTTAATTTGTTCATCGTGAGCATATTAGATTAGATTCGTAATGCATGCAAGATTCTTACTCGTAATTCCTCGCATAGAACTTTTGCATAGATATAAGTTAATGCATCATGAAAGTAGGATAACTTTACATTCGTAATCTAAGCTCTAGACGGTTCTTAATGCATCTCATATAATCATTGTATTCATTTATATGCATGAATTCCTGTTTATTATTATTTATTTATTTCTTATTAGGATGTTAGAATCAACGAGTTTCACCGTCAACTCTTCTGCATCTTAGCTTGATTTAGACTACTATAGTTCATATATCGTATAGCCTATTGTTCTCTATGGGATCGATACCTTAAATACTACTAGAATGCACTGTGCACTTGCAATATATTCTATAGGTTAAGTACCATCTGTCCATTGATGATTAAAGTTTTGTGAAGTTTTACTTGAGATAGAAGAAAAATTTACCCCCATAGGTTGCAGGTTTTTCATTTTTCTATTTCTTTTCATATTAGTTAGAAATGGAAAAATGAAAAACCTGTTTATGAATCAGCTCTTGATCATGACAATTTCTCGGTTTATTTACAGCAAATTTAGCTTTAGTTGGGTTATAATAAACTATTTACAGGTCATCTCTCAAATCTAGCGATCGATTGATTTTTTTCCCGTAAAAGTTAAATAAAATTAAATATTCTTGACGAAAATTATAGATGTGAATGCAATGACGGTTAGAAACAAATTATTTGTCTCTATGGAAACAGTAGTTTATTGTTAAGTTGTTAGAAGAAGTTAGATGGGTGATTAAAATAGATGTCAAAAGCCAAAAATACATCTATACAAAATGCTGCCATTCATTTTCTAAAACCTTTCATCTCAACTTTTTTTATATATAAATCCTTCTCTTTCTTCTCAAACAATTCAGAGAAAAATAGAATGGGAAAACAACAAGATTGGTCTGTGACCGCTTATGTTTTCCTATTCTTGTCTCTGACATCACAAATAATCCATTGTAGGAGCCAACCTAACCCGCCAAAGCGAGGAAGCGCGGCTTGGCTGAAGGAGAACGATCTAATCAAGAAGCTTCCTGGACAACCTTCTGTTAGTTTCAGACAGTACGGCGGTTATGTGTCCGTAAACGAAACGGCCGGTCGGTTTTTGTACTATTATTTTGTGGAAGCCATAAAATCCAGTAACTCTACTCCTCTTGTGATATGGTTCAATGGAGGTACATATATATAACATACATCCCTCTAAACAAATTTTTCTGTTGGAGTTAGTTATATTATTATTATTATTATTTGACTCTTCTAAAACCATGAAAAGACAACTCCTTTCTTTTGGGTTAACTTACCCACTTCTACCATCTATTTTGAAGATATATTCTTTTTTCCCTAATCATTGAGAATTAAACTAGTAAAAAAATTTATAATGATGATCTTGGTTCACAAAACTCTGAAATTATTTGTTTTATTAATGCAGGACCTGCCTGCTCAGCTCTAGGAGCAGGGGCGTTTAGGGAGCTTGGACCCTTCCGTTTACACAGCGACGGCAAAACACTTTTCCGTAATCCTTATTCATGGAACAATGGTACATTTCCACATCTATTGATTATAATATTTAGTGTATACTCACAAGATATAATGAGATTAGTAAGTATGTAATATATGGAATTGCAGAGGCGAACTTGTTGTTCTTAGAAATGCCGGCAGGAGTAGGATTCTCGTACTCGAATACTCCAATTGATCTAGAGGAATTCGGGGCACAAGCGGACAAGTTGACAGCAGAAGAAAACTACATATTCTTGGTGAATTGGCTTAAAAGGTTTCCGGAATTCAAAGGAAGAGACTTTTACATCGCCGGTCAGAGTTACGCCGGCCACTATGTTCCCCAACTTGCTCAGCTCATTATTCACCATAACAACCAAAACTTTATCAACCTACGAGGCATTTTGATGGGTAATCCATCAATCGACTACTATGCCGAGCTAGATGCTGAATACCAATTTATGTTGAGTCATGCTTTGATTAACCAAGAAATTATGGACAACTACAATAAAAACTGTAGAGCCAACTTGAATCATGATTGCGGACCTTGGCTGAGTAAAATAAATAGGCAAAAAGAAGACTTGGATGTATACAACCTATACGCTCCTGTGTGCCTAAACTCAACGTTAACCAGCAAGCCCAAGGAATCCACCACAATAATGGATTTTGATGAGTGCGCTTCTTACTACGTGGCGGCTTATTTGAACACAAGAAAGGTTCAAAAAGCGATACATGCTAACACCACAAAACTACCGTACGAGTGGAAAGGTTGCAACCTAGATATGACTGCAATGTGGGCCGATAAAGATAAAGAGACCTCAATGATTCCTATCCTCCAGGAACTGAGTGATAAGGGTGTTCGAGTCTTGGTGTACAGTGGAGACATGGACCTTGCAGTTTCGGTTACAGCTACATTTGCTGCGTTGAAGAAGATGAATCTAACTATCGTAAATGAATGGCGTCAGTGGTTTAGTGAAGGACAGGTGGGAGGGTTCACAGAAGATTACAAAGGGAACATTTCCTTTGCAACTGTGAGAGGAGCAGGTCATTATGTGCCTAGAGACCAGCCTATACGTGCTCTTCTTCTTTTTAACAGCTTTATCCGTAACACTCCTCTCCCTCAAAAAACCCTTTGATTTGTAACTAAATAAGACACTTTGGTCCAGTGGTTGAACTATCTATAAATACATATGATGTACTTTGTGATTAAAGTCGATATTATGTTGTGCCAAAAAGATATTTACAAAAGAAGTGAATTTATGTTTGATAAAATAAGAAGTGAGTCTGTTAAAAAGGCATTTACATGTTTGGTATTCCCTCCGTTTCGCAAATACTGTCATTCCACTACAAGCAGTAGTAGTATTGGTAGCATATTAAGATAGCACGGTATCACACTACCTTCTCTTATCCTAATCAGGTTAATTTTCCAATTCCAAATTTTTAGGGTTTTTTTAATTGCTTGTAATCGTATAGCCTGGAGTTAACTGAACATTTTAGGGTGTTGGTATTGCTTCGATTGTGATTTGAGTCGATTGATTTCACTGTTTGGGTCGTGTTTGATTTGAACAGAAGGTGATGACTTATATAATCTGCAAAGTAGAGTTTAAGGGTGAAGAAACAGAGCTTTCTTCTACTGGTAGTGAAATTGAGAATAATCATAATTCTTACATTATTTGATTCAACATTTTGCTGGTAGAGCCCTGAGAGTGCTGCAATTGATGTCTATGATGTTAGTAGACGCTTGAGTTCACTGAGGAGCTCATGGAGAAAGGCTCTAGCTTTTTAAATGAACAAGATTTCGCTGAATTCGTTGATTGCTTCAGCCGTGCTGTATCATTTCACATCACGGTAAAATTTAATCAATGATTTCAGTTTCAAATGTTTCTGATTTATTCCTTGAGTTTATGGTCTAGTTTTTTTTTTTTTGGTAGAATGATCTAATCCTAGTTTTGGGTTTTAGTGAGATTCAATTGTGTTTTGAAGGTCTTTTTAGCAGAGGATCTAATGAAACATTGCTTTGATTTTCTTTTTAGCAAAGGATCATGCTAAATTGAGTTGTATTTGCATTTTACAACTCATAATCCTTTTTTTTTTTTTTCTGTTATATGATGTGGAGAAAGAAATCAAAGAACTCCAAGAAGATTGTTGAACCAAATTAGTTCAATCTAGGGTTTCTATGCGAAAAGCGTATTTCTTATTGAGTATGAATGTGGATCAATTGCAACAAGTTGATCAAAAGATTGTAGAGAGAGAAAGTAGAGAGAGAGTAAGATTGATCTCTGACTTTTCTCCTAATTTTCTGATGCCTTGCGAAGCAGGCAAACCCCTCTATTTATAAGCCGACAAAGTCGGTGACTCCGCCGTTTCTGAGCTTTAAATGGGCCTTCGTCCTTTTAACAAATCTTCCTTTAGGTCGGCTAAACTCGCTGGATTGAGTCGACCTAGTCGTTGATTCTGCAATCTGGGCTTAACCTGGTTTATCGGGCTTGGACTGGGCCGGACCTAGGTCGGGTGCTAAACCCGGTACCAACAATTAGTCCCCCCCCCAGTTCGTCTGAAGTGTCCTTTAGATGAATTTATAAGCATTCGGTGCGGTCCGAGCCCGATTATTACTTTAAGGTCGAAGCTCTGGCGCGGCACGAGCGGGCTCGTTTTCCGGAATTGCTGTTTGGAGAAAATATCTATGGAATATTTTATTACCTATTTTGTCGTTATGTGGCTCTGGAACCGAACCGTTTCGTAGGTTTTAGGTCGGAATTCGAAACGTCGCGTAGGTTGGAACTCGAAGCGTCGCCAATCCCCTATAAATACCCGACTCCCGGCTCATTATTTCACACTTCTGCTCCCGATTAATCAGGTACTCTCTTGCTCTGATCTTGAGTCTTTTACTTCCTTTCTTTTCTTAAGTTATTTCCGGTGACTATCCTCCGTGTTAGTTGATTTATTCCGGTGTGATCTTGAATTCTCCGACTGTTTACCGCGTCGAACGAATATGTCTGAGTCCGAATCATCTGATAGTTCGCCAATCCGACCTTTGATGCGTTGCAAAAAATTTGTTCGACCTCAAACTACAGAAACGGTCGCAGATATCCCAGCTCGAACAATTCCCTCATTAGTAGACGAAGAGTGGTCTTCGGAAGGATCACCAAACTACCTATCCCGTCAGCAAGAAACTTTGAACCGAGCCGCTATGAGCGGTGAGATCCTGCCCCTATTCTCAGGGCACAACCGGTCGGAAGAGGCCAGGGCTGACCCCGCTGAGTCGACGTCGAGGCAGAGGAGAAAGAAAAGAAGTCGAGCGCCTCGTAGGAAAGGAAAAATTAGCCGAGGCCAGGAGTACATGACTTCAGATAATCAGTACGACATATTCCCGAGCTGGTGTGATAAAACATCAATTGAGAACATGAGATCGAATTGTAAGATCCCAAGTTACGTCGAGATCCTTCTCCCTGAGGGCGATCAGCGTCCATGGGATTGCCCCGACGGCTATGCTTGTCTCTACGAGTCCTTTTTCTTAGAAGCTCGCCTTTGGTTCCCCCTACCCCGGCTACTGATTGACTACTGCTGGAAACGCGGTATCGCCATATCACAACTTACTGCTAAGTCGATCTGCCATATCGTCGGACTACTAGTCCTAGGAACCGAAGCGAATGTTCAGATTGACACCCGTTTTCTCGAGGAGATCGGCCAGATTAAGAGAAACAAAAATGGCACGTTCTATGTCTCCCTCAAGCCAAAGCATAATGTGATCACACATGACAAAGGGGATTATGTGAAAGATTGGAAGCGATTTTATTTCTTCGTGAAACTAGACGAGCTATCGTCGACTCATCCTCCGAGTAAATTCCATCGGGATTGGTCTGATAGCTATGGTAGTGATTAGCTCGGTTAGTTATGACTTGCGGGTTATTGATAACTATTCTGACTTGCCTCTCTACCTTTTGCAGTATTGCACGAATTTTTCCGAGCTCCTCCAGCGCAATTTCTGAAGAAAGTCGAAGCACTAAAAGCTTTAGGCGAACAGAAGTGGCCGGACATTGTTCAGGCTCGAATTGATAAAGCCCGAAAACGCCTCGAAGGAGGTCGGTATCCTGAGCACCAAACTTTCTTTTTGGTTTATAATTCCTGATCCAAACTTAATTCTTGTGCAGCTAAGTGGCAATCCTCGCCTTATCGCCCATACGTCGATTCTGATTCAGACACGATGGCGCCCCTCAATTTTGACGACGTGCCCAGTTTGCTCGATGAGATCGATAAAACGACGACTCAAGATGCGTCCGGATCCTCGGCTCGCCCGAAGAAGACATCTGAACCTCAATCTAAGAAACCGGAGTCCAAGGAGGCTTCTAAGGACCGAACTGCCGCGAAGAAACAAGACAAGCCGTCCAGAGAAAGACCGCCTAAAGACGGGCAAACTCCTCGCTTGGAGAAAGAAGCTGCAACAGCAGTAGGAATCATGAGGATGCCTTCAACTCATCATTCGACCCGTCCTGAGAAATCTGCTGATACACCCCGACCTGTGGCAGAACGAGGTAATCGCACCAAAGACTCTGCTGCTACTCTCAAGGATCGAGCGCCGGCATCATCTGGCGCAAAACGTACCAACGAAGAAGTCGGCGGTACAAGTGCGGCTAACCCCTCCAAGAAGGCAAAAGCGAGCGCGAGGCTCTTCCTGACCTACTCAGGAAAGGAGAGACACATATCCGAAGATCCTCCTGCTTGTGCCGAGCTGTGCCACTCAATTGGAGGATCGAGCCGACCTATGCCCCCGTTAGGTCAGATGGTCGAGTCCACGGGATACGAGGACGTAACGCAGCTTGGCGTTAAGGTAAACACACTTCGAAGAACATACGCACTTCCCTTTGTCGTTCATTTTGTTAAAAACTTAACCTTGCGTATTATTGCAGGCGATCTGTGCCCTGAACGATTTTTATGAGAGGCTGAATAGCCGGGTTGCGTCCACTGAGGCCGATGCGGTGGATATGGCGGAACTAAACAAGTCATTGGCTCTTGCACGAAGCCAGTATCAGGCAGAGATCGAACGATCAAACGAGCTGCGAGTCGAGCTAGACAAGGTTAAGTTTGACTGTACAAATGCCTTGGCTCAGTGGACACGAGAACTTACGGCCCGAGAAGCTGCGGATGCTGAAGTAGGGCTACTTAAGTCGCAGAAAGCCGAACTAGAAAAAACACTCGACCTCGAGTGCGAGCGGCTGAGGCGGTCCCGTCGGAAAGAAGTGACCAGGGAGGTCCGGATTAAAGAAGCGATGAAGGAAAGCTGCCAACGTACCTTCGACAAGGTCAAGGCCTATATTAAGGACAAAGAGCCTATGCACAGATTGAGGTCGCTGATTGCTCAGGCCCGAGGAACTCGGCGGATTCTTCAGCGGATTTCCTCGGAGAACGAAGAGGCGGCTCCCTTCCTTGCTGAATCAATTAGAGAGCTGTCAGCTCGAGAAGATAAGTACCTCAACGAAGCTGAAGAAACGGTGGATCCGGAATTGGATCTAAACGAGCTGAAGGTTCCGAATGTAGTAGATGGAGTTCCTTTGGATGAACAGGCCGGCGTCCAACCCTACGGATCGAACGTTGGATTGGTGACAGGTGACGTTGCGCAGGATCTCGCCACCGAGCGACCAGAACCTCTGCTCGCAGATTCGGCGCCTCTTACTGCGGAAGGTGTCCCAGATCCACTCTTCTTCGTTGGTGACTTTTGAGGATGAACCTCTTAGCGATCTGCTCCTTTCCTTCTTTACTGTTTTGTTCTCTGTTTTTCGACGTAGGTCGTTTGTGACCTTGAATAGGTTATCGTTTTTGTAAGAATGTTGCCCGGAGGGGTTTTTACTCAAATATTTCTAAATCGACGCTTAATCCAAGTTAACGAACTGATTGCTTCGAAAAACCAGTTTAGACCCTTGGTAAAATAACGAAAGATGTTACAATCAATTGATTGTGTTAACCTACTACCGACTTAGGGTGCGAGACTAGGTCGGCTTATCCAGCGGTGTTGACGGGGAAATGTGATTATCCGAAACCGACATAGAAGAGGACGTCTCCTGATCTATTTGTGCCGATCTGGTTTTGTATTTGTGATGTCTGCGAGACACGGCGAAAGCTTAAGTGTGGGGCAAAGCCCGTTATACTGAGGAGTGCTCGATGCATATTATTGCGAGATTTTGCTAAGTCGTTAGTGCAAATGATCGATTGATTATTTATATATTTGCAGCTGTATCCCGAAAGGGATTGCCTACGTACCCGTTTGAAGGGATCAAGCCGAACGTAGTTCTTTACATGGTAGTTTAGCCGTAAACACTTAGTTATAAACAAGGAACGAAGATTCGAGGAGCTTGCGGCTGAGGGGACCGTTCTTTAGTAGTAGTAACGTTTGAGATTGATCGAATTCCAGGATCTGATGATTCGTTCGCCAGACATTGTTGACAACTCGTAGACGCCTGGTTTGACGACTTTATCGACCAAGTAAGGTCCTTCCCATTTGGCTCCCATCTTGTTCTTGCACTCTCTGGTGTTAGCGTAGACTTTGCGCAAGACAAGGTCGCCTTCTTCAAAAAATTGATTTCGCACCTTCTTGTTGTAATACCGAGCTGCGGACTGCTGATAATTTTGTATACGGAGTAGTGCTTGGTCGGGTAGTTCCTCGGTATCGTCGTAAACGTCGTAGAGCATTCGATTATTGGTTGAGGTATTTTCGGGCATCTTTAGGCGACGTAAAGTATATACGTTAGCTTCAGCCGGTGCTAAGGCCTCGACTCCGTGAGATAACGAAAACGGGGATCGGTTAGTAGATCGTCGAGGTGTAGTTCGGTACGACCATAGTACGCCGTCGAGCTCTTCGGACCATTAACCCTTCTTTTTGCCGAGGCGTTTCTTCAAACCATCGAGTATCATTTTGTTAGTTGCTTCTGCCTGCCCATTCCCTTGAGGATACCGCGGGGTTGAAGAGCTAAGTCGAATTCTCCATTTAGCGCAGAAATCCTCGACCTCGTTCGCGGTCAAATTAGTGCCGTTATCGGTGGATTTCCGGATAAGCTCTAGCTTCAACCCATTTGGTGAAGTAATCGGTTAAAACGAGTATGAACTTTTTGCCGTACGAGTTCGGTAAAGGTCCGATGATATCCATTGCCCACCTCATGAAAGGATAGGGAGCTGAGCCGGCCGTTAGTAGCTCGGTTGGAGATTTTACCAGATGGACGTGCCGCTGACACATGTCACACTTTGCCGCAAATTTTTCACAATCTGCTAACATAGTCGGCCAATAGTGGCCATGCCGCCTGATCTTCATCGCTAAAACCCTTCCGCCAGAGTGATTTCCTCCTGCTCCTTCGTGAGTTTTGATTAGGATTCGCTCGACCTCTGTGCCGTGGATGCAAATGAGAAGTTCTCCAGAAGCACTATATCGGAAAAGTCCGTCGTCGATCATAATGTAATGTGCGGCCCGAGCTTTCAACCGTCGAGCCTCCCATTTATCGGAAGGTACCTCGCCATCCGCGATATACAACGTGATAGGAGTTCGCCAATCGTCGTCCGGTTGTGTCTGGGAAGAGTCGCTTGGTAATGCTTCGTCGACTTCCATGGGGTCGTCTTCTGACGGAATGGCGCAGACTCTGTTGGGTAGATCGATACTTGGTTCCTCGATCGCGTCGACTGGAATTGATCTCATGTAAGGGCTTGGCGCACTAGCTATTGAAGCAAGAGCATCGGCCGCCCTATTCTCTGTTCGAGATACCTTAATCAAGCCGAAAATCGTGAACTTCTTGGCGAGCTGTTGCACTAGAAGGTGATATTTGTCCATACGTTCACTCTTTGTTTCGAAGTCGCCTGTAAATTGGTTGGTGACGAGTTGGGAATCGCAGTGTGCCTTGAGATTTTTAACTCCAATACCGTTGGCGAGCTTTAGGCCGGCAATTAGGGCTTCGTATTCTGCCTCGTTATTAGTCGAGCTGAAGTTGAGACGTAAGGCCTGCTTGAGCACCTCGCCTGTTGGCGATCGAAGTAAAATACCGATTCCAGAGCCGTTTTGAGTGGACGATCTGTCGACGTAAAGTTCCCAAGATTCTTCTGATGGGTTTGTAGCGACAATGTCCGGTGGTAGCTCGACTAAAAAATCTGCCAAAGCTTGAGACTTATGTGCTTTCCGTGGTTGATACGTGATGTCGTACTCGCTGAGCTCGATTGCCCATTTGGTGAGTCAACTTGGAGAGTGCAATATTGTTCGTATGTTGGCGTCGGAAAGGACGGTGATTGGGTGACTCTGGAAATACGGACGGAGCTTCCGCGCTGCTGTGACGATTGCAAAAGCTATTTTCTCGGAGGGCGAATAACGTGTTTCGGCTGCTTCGAGGGTCTTGCTTATATAAAAGATCGGCCTTTGTTCACCTCTGTCGTCCTTGACTAAGACACCGCTGACTGCGGAGTCCGATTTGGCGATATATAGGTATAAAGTTTCTCCCTCAATTGGCTTTGCGAGTACTGGCGGTGTGGACAGATATACCTTGAGTTCTTGGAAAGCTGCTTCACAACGCTCATCCCAGTGGAAATTTTTGTTGCTTCGAAGAAGTTGGTAAAAGGGAAGGCATCGATCCGTAGATCGTGCGATAAAGCGGTTTAGTGCGGCTATTCGTCCTGACAAGCGTTGGACTTCTCGCTTGTTTTGTGGTGATGGTAGGTCGAGAATGGCTGTAATCTGCTTTGGGTTAGCTTCGATCCCACGTTGTGTTACTATGTAGCCGAGAAACTCCCCGGAGGTGACTCCGAACGTGCATTTAGACGGATTCAGTTTCATTCCATACTTGTCCAAAATTTCGAAGCAAGTTTTCAGGTGGTCGATGTGATCCTCTGCGCTGGCGGACTTAACGAGCATATCGTCGATGTATACTTCCATGGTTTTACCGAGCTGATTGGCGAACATTTTGTTGACCAACCGTTGATAGGTCGCTCCTGCGTTTTTGAGGCCGAACGGCATGACCTTATAGCAATAGGTTCCGCGATCAGTTATAAATGATGTTTTCTCTCTATCGTCGGGGTGCATCAAAATCAGATTGTATCCGGAAAAGGCGTCCATGAAAGTGAGGAGCTCGTTTCCTGCAGTAGCCTCGACTAGTCGGTCGATGTGAGGCAGTGGAAAACAGTCCTTTGGGCAAGCTTTATTAATATCGGTGAAATCAACGCAGACTCTCCATTTGCCGTTTTTCTTCTTAACCACTACCGGGTTAGCTAGCCATTCTGGATACTTGACCTCGCAGATCGATCCTGCCTTAAGTAGCTTGTCGACCTCGCTGTTGACGGCGTTTGCCCTCTCGACTCCAAGTTTCCTTCTTTTTTGGCGAGCAGGCTTGTATGTTGGGTCGACGTTGAGCTCGTGTGTAGTTATACTTGGGTTGATTCCGATCATATCCTCCATCGTCCAAGCGAAGGTCGATATGTGCTTTCGCAAAAATGCTTCTAGTTTACTTCGTAGGTGCGGTGGGAGTTGGGACCCAATGCTGACGTGTTGTTCGGGGTGTTTAGGGTTGATGATGATTGTATCGACTATCTCTTTATTGGATCGTATTGTCGGCCTAGGAGCAATGATATCGTAGCCCAGAATCTCATCGGTGATTGAGTGTACAGCTACCGGAGGTACGCGAAGCTTCTTCTCGGCGATGAAACATGTTCGAGCTACGGTCTGATTTCCTTTTATGGTGAATATGGCCCCGCTGGAGGGGAATCGAATGCATTGGTGATAACTTGATGCTACTGCCCTCATTGAATGTATCCAGGGTGTTCCCATTATCACGTTGTAAACTGATGGTTGATCGATGAAGATGAATCGAACTTGCTTACAAGTCTTCCCAGCGTAAACCGGTAGCTTGATGGTTCCAATCGACTTGACTTGATGGCTATCGAACGCGGTGAGAATTCTGGGATTCTCTTTAATTGACGACTTAGGGATGCCCATTTTTGTCAAAGTGTCGACGTAGATGAGGTCGACTGAACTGCCGATGTCGATGAGAATCTTGGCTACGTTGCAATCGCTAATGCCGAGACTTATGACGAGGGGGTCGTTATGTGGAAGATCCAACCCGTCGGTGTCAACCTCGAAAAATATGATTGGGAGCTCGCCTCTTATCGCGTTAATCTGAGTTGAGGAGGCTGTTTTGCTGGAAATCGCTTCTGCTTTTCTCTTGTGCTCCTTTAATGATCTGACTGAATCGTTGCAATCGAGGAGGCCGCCCATGATCATATGGATTTCTCTCCGTTTGTGGGGTTCATCGACGTGCTGGTTATCTTCGCGTTCCCGCTTGTGTTGCTCGACCTGCCGCTCTGGAGTTAGTTCTCGTTGTGCGGACGGGCGGTCCGTTTGTTGTGGTTTGTTGTTTGACCGTTGTTGCTGATTGTTGTATGGGCGTGGTGGCCGGTATTCTTTATTATCGTATCGTCGGGACTTGTGCACAGCATCTGGTATTTCCCCTTTTCGAAATTTTTCGAGCAAGAACTCCTGAAGTCCTCGACATTCGGCTGTAGAGTGACCCGCACGCATATGGTACTCGCAGTAAGAGTTTTTTACGACACCTTTTGAGTATGTCGAATCTGTAGATCGGCCGTCGGAGTCGGGATCTTGAGACGAACTGTCCTGATTAGGTCGAATGTACTTGTTCCATGGAATTGGTTTTTGATTGTCAGATATCTGGTATGTTCCGTCGTATTTCCGACCTTTGTCGTCTCTATATGGCTCGAAATGTTGACGTGGTTCTTTATACGTATCCTTGGTTTTTTCTTTAGGTGTGCTGGTAGTCTTAGGAGCGTACTGTCGTTCCAGTGCTTTTCGTTCTTCTTCGAGGTTTATGTAGATCGTTGATCGGTGTAAAGCATCTTCAAGGGTTCGAGGTCGAGCGGATGCCAATGTTTCACGGAATTTGCACTCGTACCACAGACCTCGTCTGAGAGCTTCGATAGAGGCGACGTCATCCATTGTTACACGAGCTGCGACCTTCTTGAAGCGGCTGATGTAATCGCGAAGGCTTTCTCCTCGCTCTTGGGTCATACTCCAGAGATCGGCTGTAGATTCTTCTGGTCGGAAGAGGATGGAATATTTCTTCATGAATGCTTGAGAGAGGTCGTTAAAAGAGTCGATAGTGCCCGGTTTTAACTTTGAGAACCACTGCAAGGCGTCGTGGCTAAGGTTTTCGACGAATAATTGGCACAGGACTGCGTCTTTCTGTTTTTTGGATAACCGGGCTCGTCCAGTTGCTATTGTGAATGCGGTCATGTGACTACGCGGATCACCGGATCCATCGTAAGGGAGGATCTTGAGTTTACCGATCTGGTGCATGTCGGTATTGGAGATTCTTGCTGTAAACGGAGTTTGCTGGGTTTCCTCAATAACCCTATCTATGTCGGGAGCTGAACTCGTAGCTTGATGCACTTGCGACTTCATATCCTTGATCGTCTGTGACATCTCGGCTTCCCGACTTCGGTTAATCGCCAGTTCTTCCATGATATCTTGGGGCGTGAATGGTAATGATTCTGATGCCGTTGTTCTTTGGAAAAGGTTTCGTCGAAGTGGCGGAGTTGAAGTCGGAATGTTTGTTTGTTCTGGAATAGTCGTTCTTGTGGAATCTTGAGCCGGATGCTAAGCAGCTAACAGCCGTAATAAGTTGGCTACGTCAGGTGATCGTAGAAGAATATCGAGTTGAGGTGAGGATTGAAGTGTGTTGACTGCCGAAGGATCGTTTGCAGAACCATCTTGAGAGCCGAGATGGGTTTCTTGATCTCCTTCTTGAAGTCCGCCTGGAGGAACTCCTGTGGTACCATCGTTGTCGCCGCCCGCCGGGAGGTCTGTTAATGGATTTCGCGGTAACGGGCCAATCAGAGGAGCCTGAGGTGCAGTCATCGGATGAAGATAGGTTCGACTTGGTGGGTCAGAAAAGCGGTTCGATCCCCACAGACGGCGCCAAATTGTTGAACCAAATTAGTTCAATCTAGGGTTTCTATGCGAAAAGCGTATTTCTTATTGAGTATGAATGTGGAATTGCAACAAGTTGATCAAAAGATTGTAGAGAGAGAAAGTAGAGAGAGAGTAAGATTGATCTCTGACTTTTCTCCTAATTTTCCGATGCCTTGCGAAGCAGGCAAACCCCTCTATTTATAAGCCGACAAAGTCGGTGACTCCGCCGTTTCTGGGCTTTAAATGGGCCTTCGTCCTTTTAACAAATCTTCCTTTAGGTCGGCTAAACTCGCTGGATTGAGTCGACCTAGTCGTTGATTCTGCAATCTGGGCTTAACCTGGTTTATCGGGCTTGGACTGGGTCGGACTCAGGTCGGGTGCTAAACCCGGTACCAACAAAGATCAATGATCTTTGTGGTATGTGCACACTCTTTGTTGCTTAAGTGTTGGGCTTATATTCATCAATCATTTCTATTTACAGCATGACTAATATGGTTAATGGTTATATGGAAACTGTATACATGTATCAAGAGACTCAGACTGAGACATCTTGAATTTGAAAGTCATCGTCCTGATCAACTAATCGTGAGTTTTTCCGCATTTTTTTACTTATTAGTATTGCTATATGGAAAATTACTCATCTTGCAAACATAATTTATTTGGAAATGATGGTTCTATCTATAATTCAGTGAAAATATTGCTCAGTGGATTATTTTGTAGCTTTTGGAATTTGAATGGTGACCTGCTTTTGGCTACTCCTTTTTTTTCTTTTAAGTATTGTCATTTATGCTTTTGTAGGTACTCGTTAGAAATGTTCCTCCAGATTTTGATGAATCAGTAAACGAGCATGTGGAGCTCTTATTTTGAGTAAATCATCCAGATCATTATCTTTGTCATCAGGTATCTTTCTTTATCGGAACGAATGTAAATTCATCAATAACACCTCCAAACCACAAATAGAGTAAGATTCAGAATTACTGAGATCTCAAATGTCGTATGTTTGCTAAGCTTTCATCTTTTTTCATCCCATGCAGTGTTGAAAGTTGATGAGAAAGATGCAGTATGAGGCAATGGCATAAATTATGTTGGTTTCTCAATTATCTAGTAGTGTTAGTGAAGATTTGGTTTGATGGTATGTAATATTGTTAGTCTAAAACTTGGTTTAATCTATACTATGAAAGACAAGTTTGCTCTCCTTTGGATGCCATGTGGCTGATTGAGAGAATGCCACTTGTCTCTATTTAAAAAAAAAAAACTTCCAATTTTATTTCTCTTCAAAACTTCAACCTTATTAATGTTAATCTCTTCTTCTCCCTCATTCTAAGGGTTACAAATCCTGCGCTCAAAGTAATAATCTTGGGCTTCTCCACACCATTCTCACCACTTCATCTGCATCTTCAAATCTTCCTCAGGTCCGGAAACCGGTTTCACTTTTCCTCGGTCATTATCCCCCGTCTTGGATGCATAAATCTCTATAATTCCACTGTCGAGGATGAGGTCGATTTAAGTTTCATCACCAAATACAAACCATTTAGTCTTAGCACACTTCAATATCTAAAGTACACTTCAACCCGAATATTGCAGATGCAACATTACTGCATGATCGGTAAGTTACCACAATATGTATCTAGTTCTCAATAATGTTATTTTATAGGTATGATAAACCAAAAAATATGTGACAATTAACATTTTAAATTTCTAAAACAAATTACAAACTTGTAATAGTTACATTGAGAGCCAATCTCAACTGGGAGAAATGGAAAGAAGTGGTGGACCGCGCGTAGCGCGGTTACATCCCTATACTAAACAAAAATGGGTTTAAATCAAATTATATGAATGTCTCTTAGAATTGTAAGAAAAGGTTCTGCCTCATCCTTCAGACTAAAATCAATGCAATGACAAGCAAATTAACCAAACACTTGATGACAATATTATCAAATCAGAAGCTCTAGGACAAACTTACTCACGCAAGGTAGACGCCCATAAAATAATCTACATATCAAATTAATCAAAATCAACATCTTCAGAATTCCAAACCCCCTAATTGGAGACATCAACAAAAACTGAATCTTCCCTTGGCAATACATGGCAAACAAGAAACCATAAAAATAAACAATCTGACAATAAACTTAATAAAAAAAATCACAAACCAAACATCCGTGTGTAGCGCGGGTTCTGCCCTAGTATTATGGAAGAGTTGAGATGTATATTTTGGATAAATTTTTTATGAATGTTCTGCCCAATGATCTTTATCCCACCCAATGTGGGACATTTTAGGTTCTAATAATAGCGTAAAAATCTGAAAATTTTGGCAGCTTGAAGGTTAAAACATTGTGAGAGTTCGAACTAATTTAATTGCAAAATTTCGAAATTAAGGCAAAGGGCAACAAAGAAAATTTTTCACCATGTATAGGCTCTTGATAAAGGCAATTTCTCGGTTTATTTACAACAAATTTAGCTTTAGTTGGGTTATAATTAACTAGTTACAGGTAATCTCTCAAATCTAGCGGTGGATTGATTTTTTTTTTTTGTTTAGTAGTTAAATAAAATTAAATATTCTTGACAAAATTTATAGATGTGAATGCAATGACAGTTAGAAACAAAGTATTTTTATCCTTTGTCTATGGAGACAGTAGTTTATTGTTAAGTTGTTAGAAAAAGTTAAATAGGTAATTAAAGTAGATGTCAAAAGCCAAAAATACATCTATATAAAATGCTGCCAATGATTTTCTAAACCTTTCATCTCAACTTTTTTATATATAAATCCTTCTCTTTCTTCTCAAACAATTCAGAGATAAATAGAATGGGAAAACAACAAGATTGGTCTGTGAGCGCTTATGTTTTCCTATTCTTGTCTCTGACATCACAAATAATCCATTGTAGGAGCCAACCTAACCCGCCAAAGCGAGGAAGCGCGGCTTGGCTGAAGGAGAAAGATCTAATCAAGAAGCTTCCCGGACAACCTTCTGTTAGTTTCAGACAGTACGGTGGTTATGTGTCCGTAAACGAAACAGCCGGTCGGTTTTTGTACTATTATTTTGTGGAAGCCATAAAATCCAGTAACTCTACTCCTCTTGTGATATGGTTCAATGGAGGTACATATATATAATCTATCTCTCTAAACAAATTCTTCTGTTGGAGTTAGGTATATTATTATTATTATTAATTGACTCTTCTAAAACCATGAAAAGACAAGTCCTTTCTTTTGGGTTAACTTAGAGCATGTGCAGTGGGAGGTTCTGAAAGAGTCTCTCACCAATTAAAAAATAGAAAAAACTAAAAAATAGGAGAGAGAATGGAGAATCGGTTCTCAAATGAGAACCTCTCAGAACCTCTCTAGAGACTCCATGTACACATGTCAACATGTAATTGGTTTTAAGCTTTATTTATTATTTAAATTTTAATTAAATAAATTAATTATTACAAAATCATTAAAATACTATATCTGAGAGATTTTGAGAGTCTTCCAGCACTGCACATGCTCTTACCAACTTCTACCATCTATTTTGAAGATGTATTCTTTTTTCCCTAATCTTTGAGAATTAAACTAGTAAAAAAAGTTATAATGATGATCTTGGTTCACAAAACTCTGAAATTATTTGTTTTTTTAATGCAGGACCTGCCTGCTCAGCTTTAGGAGCAGGGGCGTTTAGGGAGCTTGGACCCTTCCGTTTACACAGCGACGGCAAAACACTTTTCCGTAATCCTTATTCATGGAACAATGGTACATTTCCAAATCTATTGCTTATAATCTTTAGTGTATATTCACAATATATAATGTAAGTATGTAATATATGGAATTGCAGAGGCGAACTTGTTGTTCTTAGAAATGCCGGTAGGAGTAGGATTCTCGTACTCGAATACTCCAATTGATGTAGAGGAATTTGGGGCACAAGCGGACAAGTTGACAGCAGAAGAAAACTACATATTCTTAGTGAACTGGCTTAAAAGGTTTCCGGAATTTAAAGGAAGAGAACTTTACATCGGCGGTCAGAGTTACGCCGGCCACTATGTTCCCCAACTTGCTCAGCTCATTATTCACCGTAACAACCAAAACTTTATCAACCTACGAGGCATTTTGGTGGGTAATCCATCAATCGACTACTATGCCGAGCTAGATGCTGAATACCAATTTATGTTGAGTCATGCTTTGATTAACCAAGAAATTATGGACAACTACAATAAAAACTGCAGAGCGGACTTGAATCATGATTGCGTACCTTGGCTGAGTAAAATAGATAGGCAAAAAGAAGACTTGGATATATACAACATATACGCTCCTGTGTGCCTAAACTCCACGTTAACCAGCAAGCCCAATAAATCCATCACAATAATGGATATTGATGCATGCGCTACTTACTACGTGGCGGCTTATTTGAACACAAAAGATGTTCAAAAGGCGATACATGCCAACACCACGAATATACCGTACACGTGGAAAGGTTGCAACCTAGATATAACTGCAATGTGGGCCGATAAAGATAAAGAGACCTCAATGATTCCTATCCTCCAAGAACTGAGTGATAAGGGTGTCCGAGTCTTAGTGTACAGTGGAGACCTGGACCTCGCAGTTTCGGTTACAGCTACATTTGCTACGTTGAAGATTATGAATCTAACGATAGTAAATGAATGGCGTCAGTGGTTTAGCGAAGGACAGGTGGGAGGGTTCACAGAAGATTACAAAGGGAACATTTCTTTTGCAACTGTGAGAGGAGCAGGTCATTATGTGCCTAGAGACCAGCCTATACGTGCTCTTCTTCTTTTTAACAGCTTTATCCGTAACACTCCTCTCCCTCGAAAGACCCCTTGATTTGTAACTGAACAAGACACTAGTGGTTGAATGATCTTTAAATAAATACGATGTACTTTGTGATTAAAGTCAATATTATGGTGTGGCAAAAGCCATTTTTCAGTTTTTTTTGTTTGGTAATACATTAACACAAAAAAAATACTTACTTACACAAGAAGTGAATTTTTGTTTAACAAAAAAAGAAGTGAATTTGTGAAAAAAGCATTTACATGTTTTGTATAGAAGATTAGTTGCTCTACTATATGAAAATGGGTTTTCTGCTAAAAAACCATCAAAGTTTTTAAAATTTGCAAGTTTGACATTCACCTCAAAACTGTGCAAGTCAAACTGAAACGACCGCACTCGTTTTTTTTTTTTTTTAATTAATTAATTATTATTCTCATAAATAATAATTAATCTTCCCAAACTAATTAATATTCCCATAAATATTAATTACTACCCCAATCAATTAATATTCAACTACTCATGAATAGTAATCAAACACTCCAACAATAAAAATATATTCATAAATCGCTAGTCGCTAAATGGCATAGTCGTTAAAATAGTCGCCAATTGACGAATAATTTACGACTAAATCACATGATCAGTTGGTCGATTGTTGTGTAATAGTCGTACCGTAGTCGCAAAATGCAGTGACTAATTTATGACTACTATAGTGACTAATAAGTGACTGTAGTCTGGGTCTAGATGTAGTCAAATAGTATTAGTCACTATATAGTCGTAAGTTTTAGTGACTATTTTTTTACTATTCTATAACTTATTTAAAGACTATTTGGGGAGTAATAAAAACATCAAGATATACAATTATCTACAGATTTTGCGACCATTTGGCGACTACTATGTGACTGTTTGGCGACTAAATGGACTAGTGTTTAGTGACTATATTTGTTTTCGAAATAAGAATTGGTTTTGTTTCTCAAAATAAGATTGAAATTGTTTTCCTATAACAAGAGAAGAGAAAGAAAAAAAAATCCTTGAAAAAAATAAAAACAAATTGAAAAGGGGAAATCGAAGAATTGACTTAGTCATCGCGGTTCAGTGAAATATTTCACTTAGTGTTGGCG
This sequence comes from Barbarea vulgaris, assembly GCA_963667165.1. Classification (NCBI taxonomy): domain Eukaryota; kingdom Viridiplantae; phylum Streptophyta; class Magnoliopsida; order Brassicales; family Brassicaceae; genus Barbarea; species Barbarea vulgaris. The sequence goes on from OY763891.1 coordinate 5,340,551, forward strand.
GAAGAAGTAATTTTGGCTTCCCGCTCAAAGAACTATTTGCTTGGCGTTTATTATATGCTATTGTAGAATATTCAAAATCGAGAACACACCTACAATAGCAGAAACAATTTTTTCGCTTTTGTCTACTGCTATCATTGAAGGTTTTTTTTGTAGTGTATAGAATAAATGATTCATATGTATTATATATTCTCGATGAAAGAACGTCTATAACGACATTAATGTGCATATATATTATTGAATTTTGATTATATAAACATTTGTGGTGACTAAATAGCGACTACGACGCCACCAAATAGCGACTACGGATTGTAGTCGCATATAACCGGTACACCAACCCCAAAACGTATAACACGTGTTTTTTGCAACGGTATCATGTTATGACTGATAGCCTGCCGAAGGAGTCGGATATTAGTCACCAAATTAGCGACTACTCTGCGACTAAAGTTTCTCATCTGCAAAAATAGTCATAAATTAGTCACTAATTTAGGACTATATAACCGACTACTGTCATTGGTCGCAATACAGCGACCGGTTTACGACTAAATTTTTTTGGTTGCAAAACAGTGCCATATTAATATCTAATTAGTTGCAACATTTGGTGACTAAATATATAGTCGCCAGTTGTAGTCGGAAAAACCATGTTTTCTTGTAGCGAAGTATGATGACTTATACAATCTGCAATGTAGAGTCTAAGGGTGAAGAAACAGAGCTTTCCTCTTCTTGTTCTTCTTCTTCTGGAGGTAGTGAAATTGAGAATAATCACAATTCTTACATTATTTGATTGAACATTTGCTGGTAGGGCCCTTGAGAGTGCTGCAATTGATGTCTCTGACATTAGTAGACGCTTGAGTTCACTGAGGAGCTCATGGAGAAAGGTTCTGACTTTTTAAAAGAACAAAATTTCGCTGAATTCGTTGATTAGCCGTTCTGTATCATTTCACATCACGGTAAAATTTAATCAATGATTTCTGTTTTAAATGTTTCTGATTTATTTCCTTACCTTTACGGTCAAGTTTTTTTTTTTTTTTTTTGTAGAATGATCTAATCCTGGCTCTGGGTTTTAGTGAGATTCAATTATGTTTTTGAAGGTCTTTTTAGCAAAGGATCTAATGAAACCTTGCTATGATTTTCTTTTTAGCGAAGGATCATGCTGAATCAAGTTGTATTTGCATTTTACAACTCATAATCCTTTTTTTTGTTTCTGTTGTATGATGAGGAGAAAGAAATCAAAGAACTCCACTTTGAAGATCAACGATCTTTGTGGTATGTGCACACTCTTTGTTGCTCAAGTGTTGGGCTTATTTTGATCAATAATTTCTATTTAGAGCATGAATAATATGGTTACTGGTTATATGGAAACTGTATACATGGATCAAGAGACTGAGACTGAGACATCTTACATTTGAAAGTTGATAGAAGTTTTTACTAACCGAGGCTATCAATTAACCTCTTGTACATTGAGTACTTGAGGGTCAATCCACGAGGAAACAAGAACAACTCACTAAAAATACAATTTATCTATCCAAGCTAAGAAAATTAAAGATATTGTGGTTTGTAACAAACAAGATTCAAAAGTAAATAAAAAGCGTTAAAAGCGGCTTGAAATCAAATAATAAAAGGTGACGAGTCTCGGGAATGGTTATGATTAAGATGAGATGATGAATGTTTGATGATGCAAGAACACATGATGAACAATGTATTAGGCTAACGGATCACTAGCTAGACTAATCTAGTTACATGGTATTAGCCTCTACACTAATCAATGAATCATCATCAACTTCCATTGGTAATTCATATGACTAATGAGCAATGATAACAATTTCTAATCCAAACACAATCATCCTAATCAACTACTTCCATAGGCTAGGTATGAAAAGCTCATTTAGGTTTCATTCAAGCATTTTAACAAACACTTTGTGGGCATGAAAATGCAAATGATCTAGATTAATAATTCTTTGTCTAATCTACCATTACTAGCACCTTAAATGAAAGACTACCTAAGATCTAGTCCTAAACATCATCTTCAAACCATCAAAACATCAAAATTGCCAAACCCTGAACCCATCCAAAAGACTACTAACAAATAGTCACGAAAATACAAATCAATTGACTTGATCTTTGCATAATCATGATTATAAGATGAATAGAAAGAATATTCAAAGATAAAAAGAAGATTTGATACTTGAAATTAAGAAATCTCTACAAAGTATTTGCATAAAGCTCAAGTGGCTAGAGAGAAAATCCTCATAATACAAGCATAAGCACTCTAATTAGGTTTAGAGGCTATATGTAGTGGAAAATAAAAGTTGGTTTAACACTTAAGCAATTGGGTAAATATCAATCAAAGCTTGGTAAAACTTGGTTTAACGAGAAAAGAAGAAAATCCGACTGCTCAAAGCAGCCTACATCATCCCTCTGCATCATCATGGTGGCTCATAACGGCTTACATGAACTCGCTACATCATCTCGGTGACTCCCATCGGCCAACATGAACCCGCTACGTCATCCCGGTGGCTCCCAGCGGCCTACATGAATCCGATACAACATCTCGCCAACAATTCAGCCATATTTCGAGAATCTCGTATCGGTCTCTTTCATCCCGCTGCACCAGGCCGCTGCTCACTAAATGGCTTGTATGTCCTCAACCGCTGACTCAAATCACACGAGACCACATTCATTGGAAGCTAACTCGATTGTCTATAAATTTCGTGAAGGGTTATGGAGCTAAATCGCAATGGAAGGGTTTGTAGTATAGTGGTAAGTATTCATGCCTGTCACGCGGGTGACCTGGGTTCGATCTCCGGCAACAACGCCAAATTGATAGATAGGTTTTTACAAACCGAGGCTATCAATTAACCTCTCGTACGTTGAGTACTTTAGGGTCAATCCACGAGGAAACAAGAACAACTCACTAAGAATACAAACTATATATTCAATCTAAGAAAATTAAAGAGATTGTGGTTTGTAACAAATGAAAATTCAAATTTAAATAAAAAGCGGTAAAAGAGGATTGACATCAAATAATAGAAGGCGACAAGTCTCGTGAATGGTTATGATTAAAATGAGATGATGAATTTTTGATGATGTAAGAGCACATGATGAACAATGTCTTAGGCTAAATGATCACTAGCTAGCCTCTACACTAATCAATGGATCATCATCAACTTTCATTGGTAATTCAAATGACTAATGAGCAATGATATTAAGTTCTAATCTAACCACAAATCATCCTTATCAACTACTTCCATAGGCTAGGTATGAAAATCTCATTTAGGTTTCATTCAAGCATTTTAACAAACACCTTGTGGGTATGAAAATGCAAATGATCTTGATTAACAATTCCTTACCTAATCTAGCATTACTAGCACCCTAAATTAAAGACTACCTAAGATCTAGTCCTAAATATCATCTTCAATCCATCAAAACATCAAAATCACCAAACCCTTAACTAATCTAAAAGACTACTCACAAATAGTCATGAAAATACAAATCAATTCACTTGATCTTTGCATAATCATGATTATAAGATAAATAGAAAGAATATTCAAATATAAAAAGAAGATTTGATATTTAAAATTAAGAAATCTCTACAAAGTCGTTGCATAAAGCTCAAGTGGCTAGAGAGAAAATCCTCAAAATACAAGCATAATCACTCTAATTAGGTTTAGAGGCTATATATAGTTAAAAATAAAACTTGATTTAACACTTAAGCAATTGGGTAAATATCAATCAAAGCTTGGTAAAACTTGTTTTAACGAGAAAAGAAGAAAATCGGACTGCTCACAGCAGCCTACATCATCCCTCTGCATCATCTTGGTGGCTCACAACGGATTACATGAACTCGCTACATCATCCCGGTGACTCTCATCGGCCAACATGAACCCGCTACGTCATCCCGGTGGCTCCCAGCGGCCTACATGAACCCGCTACAACATCTCGCCAACAATTCGGCCATTTTCCGTGAATCTCGTAGCGGTCTAATCCTTCGTGTATTCACTTATTTTCCAATTCCAAAAAGAAGAGGAATAGGTGTGTTGCATTTCTGTTCCCTTGCACGGACACGTGTAGATTCTTCATCGTAGAAATTTCCAGAGGCGATTGAAAAAAAAGTTGAAAGTACACCTTCACTTCCTCCCTCCGTAACGGTATCATCAGCGGTCCATCTCTTTGTAAGGCTTTTTAAAAAATCTTGTATAATTGATGACACATTTATAAGGCTCAAAACTCGATAACTAATGGTAGAAAGGTGAGTTGTGGCAGTGATAAGATTGGGGAAGATGCAATAGAAGTATATTAAAAGACGCTCAAGTTAGTCGGCTCTTAAAGACAATAATAATTGTTTTCTTTTTCTCAGGTGGCTCTGTAATTTGGATATTTACATATCAAAGACTGCACTGTTGGTCCGTGCCTCTGAGATATATTTAGTTGTTCGGGAAATCTTAAGTTGTCTTCTCCTTATTCGACTACAGTTTCTTCTCTTTGCAAGATTTTTCATATCCTTCATATTCATGGCATTAAGATTACATGAAATTGTAAGTACACTTTCTGTCTTAATCATACATGGGTAGTTCGAACAAGCTTAATGAATGTGGTTATGATTGTTTATCAACAACAAAAAACAAAAAAAAACAAAAAAAACAAAAGAAACATATTGATCAAAACAACAAGAAGTTTGAAGAAATTGCCATAGACCGAGCTTGAGGAATCATAAGGCTACCACAAATATGGCGGCTATTAGGAATATGACATTACTTAACCCAAAAACTATTTAAAGAGTTAAGAGTAGGCACATTATTTATTTATAGTCCAAAAAACTTTATCCCAACCAATGTGGGACATTTTAGATTCTAATAGCGGCGCAAAAATCTGAAAATTTTGGCAGCTTGACGGTCAAAATTTTTCGTCAAAACATTGTGAGAGCTAGAACTAATTTAGCTATGAAAATTCGAAAATTAAGCCAAAGGGCAACATACAAAATTTTCACCATGAATCAGCTCTTGATCATGGAAATTTCTCGGTTTATTTACAGAAAATTTAGCTTTAGTTGGGTTATAATAAACTAGTTACAGGTAATCTCTCAAATCTAGCGGTCGATTGATTTATTTATTTTCCGTAATAAATAAAACTAAATATATTTGACAAAATTTAGATGTGAATGCAATGATGGTTAGAAACAAATTATTTTTAAACTTTGTCTCTATGGAGACAGTAGTTTATTGTTAAGTTGTTAGAAAAAGTTAGATGGGTGATTAAAATAGATGTCAAAAGCCAAAAATACATCTATTTAAAATGCTGCCATTCATTTCTAAACCTTTCATCTTTACTTTTTTTTTAATACAAATCCTTTTCTTTCTTCCAAAAAAAAATCAGAGATAATAGAATGGGAAAACAACAAGTCTGGTCTTTGACGGCTTATGTTTTCCTATTCTTGTCTCTGACATCACAAATACTCCATTGTAGGAGCCAACCTAACCCGCCAAAGCGAGGAAGCGTGGCTTGGCTGAAGGAGAAAGATCTAATCAAGAAGCTTCCTGGACAACCTTCCGTTAGTTTCAAACAGTACGGCGGTTATGTGTCCGTAAACGAAACGGCCGGCCGGTTTTTGTACTATTATTTTGTGGAAGCCATAAAATCCAGTAACTCTACTCCTCTTGTGATATGGTTCAATGGAGGTACATATATAACATATATCTCTCTAAAATTATTACAAGATAAGTCCTTCTTCTGGGTTTTTAACATCACATGCTGACGATTTCGTAACTTACTAACTTCTACCATCTATGTATTATTTTTTCCCTAATCTTTGAGAATTAAACTAGTAAAAAAAGTTATAATGATGATCTTGGTTCACAAAACTCTGAATTATCTGTTTTTTTTTTTTAATGCAGGACCTGCCTGCTCAGCTTTAGGAGCAGGGGCGTTTAGGGAGCTTGGACCCTTCCGTTTACACAGCGACGGCAAAACACTTTTCCGTAATCCTTATTCATGGAACAATGGTACATTTCCAAATCTATTGCTTATAATCTTTAGTGTATATTCACAATATATAATGTAAGTATGTAATATATGGAATTGCAGAGGCGAACTTGTTGTTCTTAGAAATGCCGGTAGGAGTAGGATTCTCGTACTCGAATACTCCAATTGATGTAGAGGAATTTGGGGCACAAGCGGACAAGTTGACAGCAGAAGAAAACTACATATTCTTAGTGAACTGGCTTAAAAGGTTTCCGGAATTTAAAGGAAGAGAACTTTACATCGGCGGTCAGAGTTACGCCGGCCACTATGTTCCCCAACTTGCTCAGCTCATTATTCACCGTAACAACCAAAACTTTATCAACCTACGAGGCATTTTGGTGGGTAATCCATCAATCGACTACTATGCCGAGCTAGATGCTGAATACCAATTTATGTTGAGTCATGCTTTGATTAACCAAGAAATTATGGACAACTACAATAAAAACTGCAGAGCGGACTTGAATCATGATTGCGTACCTTGGCTGAGTAAAATAGATAGGCAAAAAGAAGACTTGGATATATACAACATATACGCTCCTGTGTGCCTAAACTCCACGTTAACCAGCAAGCCCAATAAATCCATCACAATAATGGATATTGATGCATGCGCTACTTACTACGTGGCGGCTTATTTGAACACAAAAGATGTTCAAAAGGCGATACATGCCAACACCACGAATATACCGTACACGTGGAAAGGTTGCAACCTAGATATAACTGCAATGTGGGCCGATAAAGATAAAGAGACCTCAATGATTCCTATCCTCCAAGAACTGAGTGATAAGGGTGTCCGAGTCTTAGTGTACAGTGGAGACCTGGACCTCGCAGTTTCGGTTACAGCTACATTTGCTACGTTGAAGATTATGAATCTAACGATAGTAAATGAATGGCGTCAGTGGTTTAGCGAAGGACAGGTGGGAGGGTTCACAGAAGATTACAAAGGGAACATTTCTTTTGCAACTGTGAGAGGAGCAGGTCATTATGTGCCTAGAGACCAGCCTATACGTGCTCTTCTTCTTTTTAACAGCTTTATCCGTAACACTCCTCTCCCTCGAAAGACCCCTTGATTTGTAACTGAACAAGACACTAGTGGTTGAATGATCTTTAAATAAATACGATGTACTTTGTGATTAAAGTCAATATTATGGTGTGGCAAAAGCCATTTTTCAGTTTTTTTTGTTTGGTAATACATTAACACAAAAAAAATACTTACTTACACAAGAAGTGAATTTTTGTTTAACAAAAAAAGAAGTGAATTTGTGAAAAAAGCATTTACATGTTTTGTATAGAAGATTAGTTGCTCTACTATATGAAAATGGGTTTTCTGCTAAAAAACCATCAAAGTTTTTAAAATTTGCAAGTTTGACATTCACCTCAAAACTGTGCAAGTCAAACTGAAACAACCGCACTCGTTTTTTTTTTTTTTTAATTAATTAATTATTATTCTCATAAATAATAATTAATCTTCCCAAACTAATTAATATTCCCATAAATATTAATTACTACCCCAATCAATTAATATTCAACTACTCATGAATAGTAATCAAACACTCCAACACTAAAAATATATTTTTATTGTTCACCGTAAGGATATTAGATCGATTGATCTTTCCAGAATACGACGACTTGAGTTGAGAGTCGAAGTTGGTCTGTATAGCCACCTTGGCTTTCATAGACAATTTCTGTTGTCTATAACGGTTCTCGATAAACGAGAAACCGGACTCGAGATCGTTAGATCATTTATCCATAAATACTAAACAACACAAATCTTTTTATAGCGGAAGACTCTTAAACAAACAACCGAGTTCCTAGATCATCCCTTCTTCTTCGCCATAATTCCATGGTTACACATTCTCTTATTCTGCATCAAATAAAAGAGATGCATAAGTATTTCAACAAATACTTAGTGAGGCAATCCTCCCATCTACAAGCTATACACACAAACGATTTAAATCATTCGATGTAATAACACGGAAATACCGACAATAAATCAACCATCTCAAGAACACTCGATCTAGATCCCCCATGAGATCTTACGGCCTATAACCATGAAAACACAGCAAACAATTAAACCGTTCAGATAAGCTTATGGTCATGCACTCATCTTTAGACACGCACGGAAATTCCCAAAACTTCCCGGGATGAATTGACCCTCAATTCTCCAAACGCGTGCCTAAAGACAATCAAACGAAAATAACTTAAGACACAAGAAACCAAACTACACACACAGGTCGACCAGATCGATCGATCCAGTTCCGGATCGATCGATCCACCCGTGCGAGCACTTCCCAGATCGATCGTTCCTCCTCTGGATCGATCGATCTCGCCCTGGATCGATTGATCCGGCCTGGATCGATCGATCCGGCATGGCCGTGAGTCTTTCAGATCGACCATCCCACCTCCAGATCGATCGATCCGTCATGGATCGATCGATCTAGCCCTGGATCGATCGTTCCAAGTGCATTTCAACAACACTGACTTGCACCACTCACACCAACTTGGCCACGCGATCGAACTCCAACTCCTAAACCACAAACCACCGTCACAGAGTCACGTTCCAGCACTTTCCGCAACCAACACCACTCACACCCGCGGCCACAAAACACTGTCACACCAACACGTCTCCTAACTCGTGTCTCCCGCCTAACCGAACCTCACCAACGTCACCACCGTGACTTACACCCTCTGTTCTTCTCACTAAACCATCATGATCCACATGATAACAAAAGAAGGAAGAGAACATTACCCTATCTAACGGTGATGATACAAGCTGCTAGAGCTTCGAAGCTTCACCGTCACGGCAACCTTCGTTCCCTTCACCTCGACTCTCACGCCCTCACACAACCACCAAGCTACTCTTCTCTAGCTCTCCACGCCCACACACAGCCACCAAGCTCACCTCCTTTGGCTCTCCACACCCACACACAGCCACCAAGCTCACCTTAACTCCTCTTCTTTGTCTCAAGACAAACTCAGCCTTCTCTCTTCTCTCCTTCTCCCTCTCTCTCTCGCTCTTTTCTCTCTTTCTCTCTTTCTCTCTTCCTCTGAATCAAGTGTCGGCAGATTCAGCTAATGGAGATGAGAGTGGCTTTGGTGGAGAAAGATAATGGCTGCTTTGTTGAAAATAGGTGCATAGGTGGGTGACCCTAGTGGAGAAAATGGAGACAGCTATGGTGGAAATGGTTAGTGGCTTCTTGAAGAAAGTGGAGGCTGATTATTCAGCTTCAAATATTTAGGGTCTGGTCCTTGAACTCTCAAAAGTTCACAAATTGATCACAAACTTTCAAATTCACACCGAACACCCCTACGGGAACAATACGGTGTAACTTCCAAATTACTCCGAAAATTCCTGGAAATATTTTCCAGAAATTCTACGCATAAATCCCGGATATATTCCAAAATTTCTATTTTTCAAAACACGGGCGTTACACAATCTATCGACCTCAAAAATCACCCGCTATATAACCATCATGTGTATCGTCGACGTGGCACCGTCCACTGTTGTCACAAAACTAACGGTTATCTTAAAACGACGTAGTTTTGGTCGTTAAAAACAACATGATGTTTTATTATATCTTGTTTGTTTTGTTGCAAATGTTGTTGTTTTTTAGTTGGCAAAACAACATGATTTTTAAGTTAATATACATCATCATTTACAAAAATAAAAAAAAAAAATCAAAAAAATTACAATATCTGCTACAGTGCTTCGTCTTCTCCATCATACCAATTCCAAGAAATTTAATCTGGATTTTGGGCAGCTTCAGAGCCAATCCCACCGACTTTAAGCTATTTTATGAGCTTGTTTCGCTTCACCTTAGCTTCAATAAACGCCCATGCACTATCTTGTGGATCTTAAGCTTCAAGATCTGAAGCTATGGCTGAATAAGTTAGAAGGAGAGATCCATCAGGAGATTATGTACGCCAAGACCTTTGAAACTATGATTCTCGACTTCAATGACTAAACCAATGAACTCTCTTCCTGTTCGTTGAGTGAGAGATTCAATACAGCAGTGACTCGGAGCTGAAGATCCAAAGACGAAATCAGAGAAATCAAGGTTTAATCACGCCGTCTTTAGCAATTTTGATCCGATTATCTGGGTTTGAGTTGATCTCCTTTGACCTGTATGCAATTGATGAACATTCTCGTTTAAATCTTTTGTATTTGAGAGTTTGTTTTGTTTCCTGTTTGTTTTTTTTCGATCTTCAAATCAAATTCAAGGAAACAAAACACTGACTTCGAATCGAAATAGAGTAATTGAATGTATTGGGAATCCGCATCAATTTCAGCCATAGACACAGTTCTTATATGTATATTAAAGCTTGTGTCTTTCTTAAGATTAGATCAAACCCAGATTTGATGAAGGTCGTTGTTGAAGCCTGTCGGAAATATAAATGATTTGTTAGTTTAGACGATGAGGATTTTTCCGACCAGATGTATGATTATTTGGAATTTTTTTTTATATACTATGAACTCACACGAGAGAAGAAAGATTATAGATGTATCAAAATGACGATGAATGATGAACCCTAATTTTAGTTTTCCCCCAATTTGTTTTTTTTCCAAATCTAAATCTAATTTATGATGTTTTAAAAAATCAAGTTGTTTAGTTGACGAAAAACAACGTGATGGTTAAAACTACATCCAACCACTGACCAAACATCATGCAGTTTTTTTATTTTAAAACTACGTCGTTTTAAAGACAACCGTTAGTTTTGTAAGATGGTGCCACGTCCGTTAGTTTTGTAAGATGGTGCCACGTCGATGATACACATAATGGTTATATATATAGCGGGTGACTTTTGAGGTCGATAGGTTGACTTGCACGGTTTTGAGATGAGTGTCAAACTTCCAAATTTTAAAAACTATGATGGGTTTTTAGAAGAAAACCCTATGAAAATTGAGGGAGTCTTCTTAGGATTGCCATGTTGCATAGCAATAGCATTACACATGTCATGTTATTGATCAGCCACGTGGCAGTCTAGAGAGCTCCCTTCTATTTTTATATAGTAGATTTCACTTTTTAAAATTCATATTTTAATGACAAAAAAATTAGCTATATTAGTACAAATTACTCCAAATCACTCATTCAATACCCCCTTTCCCTTAGTGATTATATCCCATTCATAAAATTTCAAAGATTTTAGCACTACCAAATTACTTGCCAATTCAGAACAACATTAGCCTAGAATTTAGCAGCTTAGTTACAGAAGACAAAAGGGTAATAAACTTCTAACTCAGATCATTACCAGAACCCTAACATGATCAGCTCATATCATTGAGCTTTCTTCAGAACTTCCAACTCTTGTAATGTAAACCTGACAGAAGAACAACAACATTGATCATTAGTTTCAGCATTTCTTGCCCCAAATTTGGTTTCTTAGGTAACTAAACAGGTTTACAAACCTTGAAAGCGGTAGAACGAACTAACTCGAAAACAAGTGTATCTCCATATGCTAGATTGTGGGCAACTGCAAACCCAATCCATCCACCACTAAGTCCAGTCTTTCTTGCTAAGTAGACTGTCTCAAACTCCTCGTCTTCTTCATCTATCAAAGTTATGACACCATCTTGTTTTCCGAGGTGAGATCTGCAGAAATGAACTGGAAGACCCTGAATTATAACAAAATAACAAAAATTTATGGTTAGATTATGCCATTCACGTGTCCAAACATCAGATATGGTTAATAAGATTCAATTCTAAAACCATAGAAGAGACTTGATTAAACAGAGAAACCCCAAACCAAAACCTTAGACCAGGCAAGTCTCTAACTCTCAACCAACCCCTAAACCAAGACCTAGACAAATCTTGAACGGTCACAACACATTCTCGAAACTCTTCTATGAAATTAAGCTAAGCTAAGCAAGTTATCAATGGATATACAAAATTGTTTACCAGCCAGAAGCCACCAGAAACATGTGATTGAAGCATAGATTTAACAAAACTTGGGAAATCACTTCCCAAATCAGCCTGAAATTTCTCAGCTTTTGAAATAGTCTCTTCTCTGATTTCTTCAGATACATAAACTCCACTGGACAAATCTCTCCTCTTAATATACCCCCTAAAAGAAAACCAGAAAAAAAAACAAAAATTAAACTAATTTCAAAAACATATTGCAGAAATTATCCAAAAGATTAATCATTAAGCAATATCACCTTCTATGAGTCTGCACTCGTTGAACAGAAACCTGAAATAACAAAACCTCCAATTTCAAAAATCCTAAAAATTACGAAAACCCCAAAATCAAGAGATTAAAAATAAAGGAACTTGCTTCTCTGTAAACAAGAGTAGAAGAAGAATTTGACAGACGGCTCGATCGACGAACCATCATCATCTGTTTCTCTTCTGTACGAAGATAAGATCTCTTCTTCATCTGCAATAGTTTTTAGGGCAATTCTCAAAAATAGCACAAAATCTAGTTTTTGTTCCATAATTAGCACATATTTTCATTTAGGACATAAATAGCATTTTCATTAAAGGATAATCCTAACCTCTTATTTTTATGGTTTAGGATTTAGGATTTAGGGTTTAGAAAACCCTAAATCCTAAGCCCTAAACCCTAAATTTTAACCCCTACCCCCTAAAAACTATACCCTAAATACTAATATAATTAACCCAAACAAAAAATTTTAAATTATGAACCTTATAAAATGCTATTTTTGTCCTAAATAAAAATGTGTGCTAATTATGGAACAAAAACATCATTTGGTGCTATTTGAGGGAATTTCTCTAGTTTTTATAGCAAAAACATTAAATTAATAAAAACATATTCAGTCACTCATTTGTAATGATTTGTAAAATGATAAGAGCAAAGGATCAAAACTGGAGAAGTTTTGACGGAATTGAGATTTTGAGCGAGCTTTGGAAGATTTAGAGATTCCATTCGTTTCTTGTTTTCTTCAACTCTTTTCAGACGAAAATCTTCGTAAGACGATTGCTTAGGGACTACCATTTTTTTCCCCCAAAGAAGTAAAACAAAGATTTCTGATCCGAGTGAATGAAGAAACCCTAGTCGACCGTTCAGAGCTAAAGAATTTGAATAAGTGAACTGAGTTGAGTGAGCTTCATAGAAAAGTTAAGAGTAAGGATTGTGATAAAAATGGTAGATCACAGATTTGGACCGAATTTGGGTTTTTATGGGCTGAGGATCAATTGTTGTTTTGGAGAACTAAACCCAATAGTGTTTTACAATTATATCTTTCATTTCTTGTAGTAGAAAACTCGTACTGGTTACAATTGTATGCTGTACAATTTAGGCCATATTTTTACTTTTACATTTACATTGTTATTAAATTTAGATTTTAGACGGTAGGTTTTTCTTTTTGCTGCTATTGCAAATATTTTGATATAGCACTAGGATGGGTGATCTACCGGGAAGTGATTGTCGGTACCGTGTGAGTGAGACCAAAACACGGGAAAATATCATATGGTGATTTGTAGAGACAGTAAACAAGTCTTTAGAACCTCTCGAAATAACAAACCGGCCGTCGGACGAGGGTGGGGCCTACGGGCCTCGAGAGGGTGTGGGGACTCACGGACGGTGGCGGTCGGGGCGTTTCATTGTCGTTTTACGATTTCAAGAGCATCACATGATGGCACAATATCCAATAATTTTAGAACTTGGACATAGTGAGAGTTCCTTAAGAATATCTACAACCAAGTGATGATTTTGCTTTGCTTTAACAGAATTATTTTAACAGGCATTACAGTAAATTAAAAGATCTTTAATAATTAATGCATATGAATAAGGAAGTTGGGCAGATGAATAAGGAAGTTGTGTGTGAACAAATGTGAAGTGTGAAGAGTAGAAGTATAACACATAGATGTAGTAATACACTATTGGTTTTAGTCATTTCTCCAAGTATAACATTTTAATATTCAATTTTAGATTATTACATTAATTTTTTCTTAGATACTAGTAATTTTAACAATACTAACAATTTAAAATAAAATGTAAAATTAGAAAAGAGAAGAAAAAGATTAATAAAAATAAACTATAAATAGTTGGTCAATATCTAGAACCAAAAGAGAAATTAAAATTGACATATATTTACATTAAATATTGTAATTTAAAATAGCATATGATACACTATATTTTTTTTGGGACTCTTAGTCAGATGGGATACAAATTATGTGATATGACGAGAACCATACAAAACTTTTTTTTATTACTGTCATATTTCGCCCGTTTTTTTCATACCCAGCGTGCCCCTGTTACATGTTATAAGAAAAAACGTAATTTACATGGAATGCCATTACTTTTCAGAAAAAACGCGCTGCCACGTGAGATACCGCTGACGTGTATTAATGAACTCAGCCGCAGCGACAATGACGGCAGAGTTACGTTATGTTACGGCTGATTTAACGAAAATGGCTGAGTTGTGAGAAAATGGCTGACTTACACGTATAACCCGGCTAGTGGTTTCGGTTGACCTATTGAAATCTGTCTGAGTTATGGGACAGCGACTGACTTATGAGAATAACCCAGACGTATGTTATGGCTGATTTATATCCCGATGGTTGAGTTGTCAACATTTCGCTGAGTCATTTTCTGATTACGGTTGAGTTAACGTTCGCCGGTTGGCTGAGTTTTCTCTTCCTGACGGCTGATTTACGTTTTTAATGAAAACTCGGCCCAATTACAGCTGACTTATTAGTGGAAGATTAATTACTACCATAGTATGCTTTGACGGCTGACTTCTTAACGTTACGGCTGAGTTATATATTTTCGGTCTGAGTTACGACATTAAAAGGCTGAATTTGGCAGCCGATTTTTCCTTTATTAATTACTGAAATAGCATTCATGTTACGGCTGACTTAAAATTTGTTTGATGGTTGGTTTAAGACAATTTATTTACTTGTTCGTTTGGTGGCTGACTTGCACACGACATCAGTGACGTGGATGCATATTTCCACGTCATCATCATAAAGAGAAATACGAAACGTCGTCTTCTAACAATCTCATATCCGTTGTTCCTTCACTCTGTTCTTTACATCAACAGAGATCCAATTCGTCTTCCTCTTTCTTCTTGATTTTCGTTCACCTTTTTTCCGATATATGATGGATTCGGTGGCTTCAATAATGGTAGTCTCGGGTAATTGGGTAAAGAAACACAAATTTGTATTTAACCCCGACCATCGAGGGTGTAGATTTGTGCATCTACATGAAACAACAAAGCTAGGCGATCTTGAAAATTTGGTTCTCGATGACTACGGAATCAATGAGTTGAGCCATAAGGTGAAGCTGAGCTACATGTTGTCGAACAAGACTATGAAACATATGTCTCCTGGTACTCCACCAGTTTATTTATCCAACCATCGACAGCTGAAATCTTTTATAATCCTAGTCCAATTCAACAGTCTACAACTCTGTGCGTAGTTTACGGATCTGTTCGAAATTAGTCGGACGGACGGATCGAGAGGGAAGATGAAACGACAAATCAGTGCTGACTCAACATTCGACTCAAGATTGCATGGTGTATGCTACGAAAAAGACGAAGAATTTATCGAAGCAGCAGATGAAGCTGCCGAAAAATCGAATGTATCTGACGGAGAAGCAGACGACGAAGAAGATGATGAATTTTCAAGCCGATTTGATGTTTTCGACGATTCCGATGGTGAGTCATCGGATGACGAAAATTTCACTATATTCGGCAAGCCTCCGGAAAAAGACGAAGATTCACCAAATCTGCCTCCAAAGAAGAGTCCTCACAAGAATCAGACGAGCGGATCAAAAGAGAATTCGGCAGCTGTAACGACCGGATCAATAGGGAATTCGGCAGCTGTAACGACCGGAGCAAAAGGGAATTCGGAAGCTTTAAGTTTGGAGATGTCTTCCCTACACCTAGCTGTAGGACAACGATACAGGAGCAAAGACGCGTTGGTGCTTGTAATAAAACTTCTTGCAGTAAGGGATGGATTTGATTTTAGGGTACCAACATCAAATAAGAATCTAGTAGTTATTAAGTGCTGGTTGGATGATTGTCTTTGGAAAGTTCGTGCATCTACAACGGAGGTGGATGAGCCAGATTTTTATGTTCGTATATACGATTCGGAACACACATGTTCTGTGACGGAACGTTCTCATCGATCGCGACAATCAACATATAAAATTCTTGGAGATCTTTACAGAGACTATCTTGGTGACGTTGGTCCGTCCGTTAAACCTAATAGCGTCGGAGTACTCATAAATAAGATATTTGGTATAAAGGTAAGAGATTGTATGCGGCCGACTTATATAGTGTTTTATGGTTGACTTATTGCTGTAATATAGTTACTTTATGGCGGATTTATTATATATACATATGGCTGACTTATAGTTACTTTATGGCGGAGTTAGGTATATATTTCGGCTGATTTATTACTATGTTGGTTTCAACAGATGGATTACTGGAAGTCATATAGGACGCTAAGGCACGCAAGGCTGCTCGATCAGGGGACTCCTGAGCGTAGTTTTGAAGAATTGCCTTCTTATCTATACATGATAAGACAGGCAAATCCGGGTACAGTCGCAAAACTCCAAATTGATGAGAATGCAAGATTCAAATATGTGTTCCTTTCTTTTGGTGCGAGTGTTGCTGGGTTTGAATTCATGCGCAAAGTTATTGTTGTCGACGGTACGTTTCTACATGGTAGTTACAAAGGGACGCTCCTAACAGCACTAGCTCAGGATGGTAATTTTCAGATTTTCCCGATAGCTTTCGGTGTTGTTGACACTGAAAATGATGAGTCTTGGCGGTGGTTTTTTACGCAACTCAAAGTAGTTATTCCTGACGATCCGGATCTTGCTATAATATCGGACAGACATAAGTCAATAGGAAAAGCAATTGGCGAGGTGTATCCGTCGGCTTCTCGTGGGATTTGCACTTACCATCTGTATAAGAATATTTTGGTGAAATTCAAAAGAAAACATATGTTCCGTCTGGTGAAAAATGCGGCAAGGTGTTTTAGACTGTCTGATTTCAATGCTGCGTTCAATGAAATTGCAGAGGTTCATCCTGAACTGCATGGATACCTCCAAAGAGCTAATGTCAAACTGTGGGCGCGTGTTTATTTCCCGGGTAACAGATACAATTTAATGACTTCGAATATAGCGGAATCAATGAACAATGCACTGTCAGGTGCTAGAAGTCTTCCCATAGTTCGACTGTTAGAAGCGATTCGGCTTATGATGACTAGATGGTTTGCTGAACGGAGAGAGGATGCAAACTCGCAGCACACAACGCTCTCACGCGGTGTTGAAAAACTTTTACAGGTAACTCAGCTGTAATCGTTTACATAAGTCAGACATTATTTTCATAAATCAGCCTTTACGTTATTTGTTTATTTTCTCTCATTTTCTCTTTACTAGGGCCGTGTCTCCGCAGCAAGACTTTTGGATGTACAACCGATTGATCCTTCACGTGTACAGGTCTCACATGGAAATAATACTTCGCTGCATGTTGTAAATGTGCCTGCAAAAACTTGCACTTGCCGTCGTTTCAACCTCGAAAAAATACCTTGCGTCCATGCAATCGCAGCTGCAGCGCATAAGGGTGTGTCTCGTATAGGGCTGTGCAGTCTTCACTACACGACCGGCCATTTTGTTAGAGCATACGCTGATTCAATCATGCCTTCAGATACGGCGATACCTGTTCCTCAACATATAATTAACCATTTGTGCCTACCTCCGATTGTTGTAAACCCGCCAGGAAGGCCCAAGAAAATTAGGATTAAATCATCGTTGGAAGTTGCTATTGGAAATAAACGCCCTAGGAAGGAACACACATGTTCTCGATGTAAACAAGTTGGTCATAATGTATCGACTTGTCCAGCGTAGTATTGTTGGGATGTTCATGTTCATTCGTGACATATCATGTCAAAATGTTTCGCTATGTTTACTTGTGTTACAAATCAGTCTTCCATAAATCAGCCACGACGTGTGTTATAACTAATTTGGAAAATATAATAATCAGTTTATTTGGTTGAGTTATTATAACGAACTGGCCGACTTAACATATTTGTAGTTTTACATTATGGCTGATATATTTCTATAATAATTAGTTTATTTGGCTGAGTTAATTATCGAATTGACTGAGTTAACGCATAATCAAAATACAGAATTCACCACCGGCTGAGTTATTTGTTAAATTACAGCCACGATACCATTGCAAAAGTAATCACAAATAACTTAGGAAGGAAGGAACCAGAATACAACATCCATCAAAATACATAAACTACTAGGAATTAAAATACATTAAACTACGTAATAGCGTTCTTCATTAATCATCTGAGCTCGTATCCTCCGAGGGTCCTACCCCAAATTCATCTCGCTCGAACTCTGTCACCTTCCATGCTTGCTTCGCCACATCCGCTATATGTAACTCCTCATCCACCTTACGGATCTCTTCGTCGATGTTAAACTCAGGCTTCTTAACTCTCTCTAACAGATTTCGTTCCGCTAGCTTCTGGATGAATGTTTTATCCAACTCGTGTGCTTCTTCTCTCTCTCTAATCATTGCTTCTATGATATCGAATACCTTTTTCATCACCTTCGCATGATGAGCATCTGCAACAGACTTGTTCTTCTTTGAACCAGAACCGGAACCGGATGCGTCCATTTAATGTATTGCCTGAAACGAAAATGGTTTTGAAAATGTTGTAAGATGGTTTAGTGCACGGAAGAGAAAATCAGAAATAATAGTTTCGTTTCTATCGACTATTAATTATATAGAGATTGACTAAGACGCTTCCAGAACGATGCGACGTTTCGGATGCATCGCTTGGGAAAAGAAAAAAATTAATAACTTTAACCGCCTATATTACCTTTTCGTATATCGTGTTTCCAATTTTGTCAATATTCTCATTATTAGTTTCTGTAATAATCAATATTTATTTAATCGGTTTATTATTTTGACAATAATGAAGTTTTACAAATATATCTTTTTAATATTATTTCAATTTTCTCATATACATTATCGTCAAATGAATTAGTCATATTCTATTCAGTAAATCAGCCGTAAAAGAATATAACTCAGTCGCAATACTTCAATAAATCAGTCACAATGGGTATAATAAGTCAGACGGTAATATCATAACTCAAGGACATTACGTAAATAAAACAGCCGTCAAGGTGTTATAACTCAGCCGAGCGAATTATAACTCATCCGTAATATATACTTTTGACATAAAACAGTCCATAAACCTTCAATATACGAACAAGTAACATAGGAAGCAAAATAGCTGATAGAAATCCATTGGTGTTTTTTTGGTTAAAAAAAAAATTGATTCATAAGAGATATGGTTAACACTGTGATATGAAAGGTTGTCTGCGACTTAATTATTTACCACGAAAAGGTGTATATGGTTACAGATATATGTAACTTCCATCATGAGTCTATAAGTCTATTCGCTATAGTTACTGTCTACTCGCTATAATTACTGAAGATTTGCATCGCTTTGGGAAAAGATAAAATCAAGAAGCAGGTGGAGTAATTATCACGTTTTATACAATATTTTAATTCATAATAATGCAAACACCCGAATCATCATACTTCAATAAAGTTAAGTCGCAACGTATCGATCATGCATCTCCACCGTTATATAAGTCTCGCCTAGAGACGTTGTAACCATCCAGAATACGAAGGGTTTTCACGTCTACACCATGAGAGATCGTTTACATGGCGACAACCACAGATCCGTTCGCAAAAAAAGAGAAGCAGATTTGCCTACTTTGAACATCACGTTTCTTCCTGATGATCTTGTTATTACTATGTTGCTAAAAATCATGCAGACTGGTTTCCGGTTCTTTTGTCGTGCTAAGGCGATATGCAGGCGCTTTAGAGATCTTGCAAACTCGACGTTATTCCACAGAAGTGTCGATTTCTATTTCATGGAGGTACCTTGGCCTGAGCATCCACCTCCTATGTATTTCAAGCAGCGTTGTCTCGCACATAACAACCCGTCGGCTCTTTTGCTAAAGGGAGTTAATGATTACTTCTTTACGGCCGATGAGACGGAGGGTCTGAGGATGATACAACAAGCTGCTGCGCTACGTTGGGAGCCTGCTATCTACATCTACTCTATGATGGTCAAAACTATTTTCAATCTTGAAGGTATCAGGCGGCATGATTTTCAGTTAGCAAGGGAATCGGCTAAAAGGATTCGTGATAAGATCTTCGATCCGAATACATATATCTTAAGACATCAACCTGCTAGCATGTTAAAAGGGATAAGGGAAGGTGTGGATTTAGAGTCTGTGGTGAAATGTAGGTGTGCAGTGTACAATCCATGGTTGTCTTGGTGGAACGAGGGTTTTAAGATTGGGATACTGTGTGACTCATGCTTTTGGAAGATGGAGGTTTTGTTTTTCTGCAAGTTTATAGATCTCCACTTTCCCTTGTGGTATAAATTTGATTTTTAACTTTTAAGTCTACTCGTAATAATTACTTAAGATTTGCAACGCTTTGGAAAAGAGAAAATCATTTTTTTTTAATCGGGTTATTATTTTGTCAATAATAACTCAGATGGATAATTAAATCTAAGTAACAATACTAAAATAAATCAGCCACATTACGCCATTAAATCAGCCGTCATAGTGTTATAACGCAACCGAACGAATTATAACTCAGCCGTACTATATAATTTTATCATAAAATATTATATATTTTCAATATACGTTTCAATATACGAACACACAATATGAATAACACAACAAAAAAATTAAAAGGATTTAGTAATTTTAAACAAACAAATCATAAAATAAGTAAATAATTATTCAAACATACACGCATAGCAATAATAATAGTCATTCGTTCTAAGATGTAGAAATTTAAGACATAGCAAGTTTATAAATTATCAAGCTTCGTCTATGTTGCCGATCTCTGTCCTCTCCAACCTATAACAAAACAATGCGTACAAATTGTTACGATATTTTCATAAAATAATGTTTTTTTTAATATATTTGATTATGCTGGTTTGACTTACATTTCACGAACTGCAATGGTCTCTGGGATGGTTTGATTGATACACACCTTAGAAATTGGTCCATGTGTGCATATCTTGACGTTCGTAGGTCCATCCCAAAAACGATCGATTTTCCACCATCGTAAAACAACGACAATCACACCACCACCATGCGTTCGGTAATTACGATCAAAGTCTACAGCTTCTTTCTTAACAGCAGTACATGCTAAGACACGTTCACTGATAATTGAAGATTGAAAATAAAAACCATCAAAACAATATCAATCAGATGTTAAGATTTAAAGGAATCAGTTGCATACTTACTTGCTATCTTTTATCTTAAAATCAAGTTCGAATCCATCAATGTCGTTTCTGGTTTGGGCATTGTTGTTTCTAAGAGTCCCAACATCAAAAATTGCACCAACCAAATCTTCCAAATAAAGTAAATAAGTTAAATCATTGAAAACCTAATATATAAGACATAATATATATTTACGTATGAACGACTTACCAATTAAGTAAGAATCATCGATAGTATCATCGATGATATCCTGAAACTTTGCAAAATGATTAGGGATGTTTGCAGCGATTCTTGGTGTTGGTTTGACCACTGTACCTTTAAGAAAGAACATCTTGAAGTGATGTCTAGTGGCCCTAAACTCATCCTCCAGGTTGTTATACAGCCCAAATTTGGTAATAGTGAACCATTTTCCTTCTTCTATGAAATCGTCATAATAATTAGCCATAGTACGGTCCACAGTACATTCAATTTTCACACCCTGACAACAAAACATATGATATGGAACTATTATTGCAGAGAAATTTTTTAATATTTATATGTGACATGTATATGAAGAAACTTACTTGTTCGTTTGAGAAAACAAAACCAAGCCTTTTGAATGGAGGATCGAGTAAGACACGGAAAGCTCTCAAGACCTTAACTCGAACATGCCAGCCGGTGATAGGAGGAACAACATCACCAAGGTCGTGATAGAATTCCATTATTTTTTTTATGTTTCAAGGAAAAAAAAAAAAAATTTGAAGACCTTCAGAGATGTGGATGAGCAATGTGATATGAAAGGTTGTCTGCGACTTATTTATTTACAGATAGATACATGTAAATATTCGTAATAATTACTTACGACTTGCATCGCTTGGGAAAAGAGAAAGTCAAGAGCGTAAACCGCCTATATGACCTTTCGTAAACCGCCTATATGACCTTTCGTAAATATGAACTAGTGTAAATATCATAAATTAGACACGATATTTCTTTAAATAAGCCGTCAAAGTGTAATATCTCAGCCGAACGAATTATAAATCAGCCGTAATATAAAAATTTGACATAAAACATTATATAACATAAAACATTATAAATTTTCATTTGTATTTTTAATTTTTTTTTAAAAAAATGGAAGTAATAGATGTGGCTAATCAAGGTGATATGAAAGGTTGTCTGCGACTTATTAACACCTATTTATCCCGAAAAGGTGTTTACAAATATATGTATGTACCTACCAATTATGATTTTTTACTGCCACCACCATAAAATGTAAAACTAAAAAAAGCAATAATTCCGCCACGACGTTTTAATAACTCAACCAACTCGAGGACTGTAAACGTCGCATCATCTGGAAGCATCTGTTCGTACTCTATATATATACTATATACTAATACTCCATAGAAACAAAGCAATCATCTTTCATATCTTCTATCTTCCGGACATTAAAACCCTTTTATCAACCTAGTCTCGTTTCCTTCAACACATCAATCGGCATCAATGGACTTACCCGGTTCCGGTTCTGTTTCAAAGAAGAGGAAGCATGTTGCAGATGGTGGGAGTGCGAAAATAAGAGAACAACAAGCGAAGTTCAAAGCGGTAATCAATATCGTCAAAACAACAATGAAAGAGACAGAAAATGCACATCTGTTGGAAATCGCATACTGTGAGAAGAAAGCGGAACGTGATCTGTTAGAAAGAATGAAAAAGTATGATTTTAACATCGATGAAGAGATCCGTCTGGTGGATGAGGAGTTAAAGTTGGCGGATGTGGAGAAGGAAGCCGTGAAGGTGACGACAATCGATTGGGATAAATTGGGGTTTGGATCCGCGTAGTTTACTGCTCTTTACTGCTTTTTAATTCCTATTTGTTTAATTATTGACTATTAGTATTTCAATGTTTGTTAAACTTTGTAAAATGAGTTGCAGTTTATGTTTATGTAGTTTCTTTTGAATTGGTATCGTTATAATCAACCGTATAATCAACTCAGCCGTAAAACAGAGTAATCAACCGTTAAACAGAGTAACTCAGCAACCGTAAAACAGAGCAGAGTAAACCAGCCAAACCACAAAATGATTATGCGCTAACTCAGCCTTTTGTTATAATAACTCAGCCATTACATAAATGAATTTCCGTAATATCAGCCATCATAGAAATCAATCAGCCATAATGCGTTAAGTGAGCCATATCGTTATAATACAAATGAATTATAACGCATAAAAATATAGGCAGTTTAAGACACGTATTGGTTTTTCTCTCTTCCCAAGAGTTGCAACTCTTCAGTAATTATTACTAATAGAATTAGACTCTTAAGAAAACCTACTTTTTATGGTGGTGTCAGTAAAATATTTATTACTAATAGACTTAAACTCTTCAGTTTCTAATAGTTTCGTATATTTGAATTATTCTGAATAAAATCTTTATTTATTTTCAAAAAACGTGATGATTACTGGATTTATTATGCGTGTAGATACGTATTGTTGGGTTGCGTTTCCCCATAAACACGTAATAATATTGTTGGAGTACCTTAATTTATAATGATGTTGTACATATAACTCAGCCGTATACAGGAACGTAACCCTGCTGTAACGGTTAATGTGTCGCAGACAACCTTTCATATCACCTTGATTAGCCACATCTATTACTTCCATTTTTTTTATATGTTTAGCTGAGTTATCACGTCATATTAAATGCATCGCTTGGGAAAAAGATAAAATAAAGGGTTAACATTTATTTTCCGTTAATTAGGCCAGTCGAAAATTATAACTCTGTAACATTATTTCCGTAAATCAGCCATCATGTGTGTACTAAGTCAGATGACAATATCATATCTCAGCCGTTTTGTATAATATACGAACAAATATCTTAGCAATCAAAATAGAACATCGTCTTACTACTTGTGTGGTACCAAAATTAAAAATCATTAAAAACTCGATCTGCGTTCTTCAGTAGTCATCCGTAGATCCATACCCTAATTTATCCCAATTGATCGGGTGCACCTTGAAAGCGCCCTTCTTCACAGTCGCCTCCTTCAACTCCTTATCCACCATACGGATCTCTTCCTTGAGGTTAAAGCCAGGCTCCTCCATTTTTGCTAACAGATCACGTTCCGCTTGTTTCTCACGGTACGTGATATCCAACCAGTGTGCTTGGTCTGTCTCCCAAATTGATTTTTTCACGAAATAGATTATCGCTTTGAACTTTTTTTCCTGTTCCCACCACATCTTCACACTCGCGTCATCATCTGGAACATACTTTCTCTTCTTCGAATCAGAACCAGAACCGGAACCGGATGCGGCCATTGATATAACTAGATGAATTGAATGAAACGGAAATAGGTTGAAAGGGTTTTAATTTATTGGCAGATTGACGATATGAGATATACTAGGTTTGTTTCTACTGATTATATAAGAGCCTGTGCAGCGGTTAGAGTCTCACCCAGTCTCTTATTTATAATATTTTAATGATGTTAATATAATTTAAATACTTATTTTAATTTTAATTAACAAAAAAAAATTAAAACCAATTAAAAGTTGACAAGTGGCAGAACAGTCTCTCAAGAGGTTCTTAGAGCATCTCCAACGGTGGGTTCTTAAAGGGTTTCTCAGAATAAAAAAATAATAAAATAATTGTTCGGAGATGTAATATAAAAGGAAAAAATTTAAGAAACTGTGCCAATAATTTCTCAATATGAGAAACGGTATCTAGAATATTTCTCATATATGTCTTACTGTTATTGGTTCAATTTTTATACTAAAATAGAAAAAAATACTATCACTAGTGCAATGGCTGAGTTATTATAACGACAGGTTGAGTTAAATCATAATAATTTGGTGTTTGGCTGATTTACTCTGCTTCTTTTTTACGGTTGCTTAGTTACTCTGTTTTCACGGTTGAGTACTCTGTTTTACGGCCGAGTTATTTTATTAAATTACAAGCCCTTTAATAAGAAACAACATAAACATAAACATAAACTGCAACCCATTTAAACAAGTTTAACAAACATTGAAACACTAATAGCCAAGAAACAACATTGAATTTGTTTCCTTTGCTTTACCAGCTAGTAGGTAAGCAATGACAATCGTCAAAAAACAAAGCCAGACAAAACACACTTTCAACCACAATTTGCACTTGCCGATTTCAAGTTTACTCAACTTTACATCATATCGCAGTTCTTGTAAAGCAGTGCTTACCTATGACTTAACGTTTGTGATATCATTTACCAAAATTTCCAGTTTTGGTAATGCATCTTCAACCTCTTCATACACCGCATCCTCCACCCACTTAAATAAGTGACCCTATTTCATAACAAATAAACGAGATTGAATAAAGCAACAATAACATACATAAACATCAAGAAAACCAAAATAATCTGCTTACATCTTTTTTATTTGTCCACTCCTTTGCATCTTTCTTACTTTCGCAACGGAAGAACGGTCTGCCAGGATTGTCTTGAGTTTTCGATGTAAAAATCGTAACACCTAATCCACACACACATTTCGACGGCAATCCACGGTCACTGAGTACGACTGATGACTCGGAACCAAAACTCATTTTTTAGTTGACGAATATAGAAATCGAATGAATTAATCGACGAAATTGAGAGTATTTTTTCTTAGGGTTTGGAATTGGGATTTTTTTTTTTTAAGTGGATAGTGAAGATTTGTTTGGGGATGAGTCGAATTATTTTTGTCGTTTCTTTGCAGAAAAGCGTGTTTATTGGGAAACGCAACCCAGCCTTACGTGTCTACACGCATAGTAAATTCAGTCATTATCACATTTGCACAGTAGTTAAATAAAGTTTAATTCCAAAAAAATACAAAAAATTCAAAATGCCGAATTTTGCGGTATAAACATACGTTACGACTGAGTTATGTTCTCGTCACGGTTGAGTTGTTAGATAAAATTATCATAAAGAAAATAAACTTTTTAATATATATTTATAAATGATTATTACATATATTTATTTTCAGATTATTAACAATAAATTCACATCCTATTCGATAAAAAAAAAAACAAATGTTAACTCTGTCTAAGTAAAGCTTATATGGTATGACAATGATTTAGGGTTTAGGGTTTGTGTTACATCGTTTTGCAGGATAAGTTTGAAAATGCACAAACATGTTGTAATTTCATGATCTTCACCGGCTAAGGTTCATCTAAATGTTAATTATAACTCGTTGTTTATATGAAAAGTAAAAAAATATTCACATTTACTGCATTCGAGGTTTAGCTGAGTTATAATAATGACACGGTTGAGTTATATAAATCCAAAAAATTGAGATAACTAACGAATATAGGAATCGACAAACATACGTTAGACTGATAGATAGTGTTGGTCGAAATTGTTAAGCGAACAAAAGCTTTGCCTTCGGTATTTGTGAAGCAGATCGAGTTTTTTTGTTTGGGGAAGCGGCGTTTTTTTTTTTTTTTTATTATTCTTTTATTTGCAGGAGAAATCGTGTATGTATATTGGGAAACGCAACCCAGCTTTACGTGTCTACACGCATAGTAAATTCAGTAATTATGACGTTTGTACAGTACTTAAATAAAGTTTAATTCAAAAAAGTTTAATTCAAAAAAGTTTAACTCAAAAAAATTCAAATTTTTTAATTCAGTGGCATACACATACGTTACGACTGAGTTATGTTCTCGTCACGGTTGAGTTGTTAGATAAAATTATCATAAAGAAAATAAACTTTTTAATATATATTTATAAATTATTATTACATATATTTATTTTCAGATTATTAACAATAAATTCACATCCTATTCGATAAAAAAAAACAAATGTTAACTCTGTCTAAGTAAAGCTTATATGGTATGACAATGGTTTAGGGTTTAGGGTTTGTGTTACATCGTTTTGCAGGATAAGTTTGAAAATGCACAAACATGTTGTAATTTCATGATCTTCACCGGCTAAGGTTCATCTAAATGTTAATTATAACTCGTTGTTTATATGAAAAGTAAAAAAATATTCACATTTACTGCATTCGAGGTTTAGCTGAGTTATCATAATGACACGGTTGAGTTATATAAATCCAAAAAATTGAGATAACTAACGAATATAGGAATCGACAAACATACGTTAGACTGATAGATAGTGTTGGTCGAAATTGTTAAGCGAACAAAAGCTTTGCCTTCGGTATTTGTGAAGCAGATCGAGTTTTTTTGTTTGGGGAAGCGGCGTTTTTTTTTTTTTTTATTATTCTTTTATTTGCAGGAGAAATCGTGTATGTATATTGGGAAACGCAACCCAGCTTTACGTGTCTACACGCATAGTAAATTCAGTAATTATGACGTTTGTACAGTACTTAAAAAAAGTTTAATTCAAAAAAGTTTAATTCAAAAAAGTTTAACTCAAAAAAATTCAAATTTTTTAATTCAGTGGCATACACATACGTTACGACTGAGTTATGTTCTCGTCACGTTTGATTTGTTAGATAAAATTATCATAAAGAAAATAAACTTTTTAATATATATTTATAAATGATTATTACATATATTTATTTTCAGATTATTAACAATAAATTCACATCCTATTCGATAAAAAAAAAAAACAAATGTTAACTCTGTCTAAGTAAAGCTTATATGGTATGACAATGGTTTAGGGTTTAGGGTTTGTGTTACATCGTTTTGCAGGATAAGTTTGAAAATGCAAAAACATGTTGTAATTTCATGATCTTCACCGGCTAAGGTTCATCTAAATGTTAATTATAACTCGTTGTTTATATGAAAAGTAAAAAATATTCACATTTACTGCATTCGAGGTTTAGCTGAGTTATCATAATGACACGGTTGAGTTATATAAATCCAAAAAATTGAGATAACTAACGAATATAGGAATCGACAAACATACGTTAGACTGATAGATAGTGTTGGTCGAAATTGTTAAGCGAACAAAAGCTTTGCCTTCGGTATTTGTGAAGCAGATCGAGTTTTTTTGTTTGGGGAAGCGGCGTTTTTTTTTTTTTTTATTATTCTTTTATTTGCAGGAGAAATCGTGTATGTATATTGGGAAACGCAACCCAGCTTTACGTGTCTACACGCATAGTAAATTCAGTAATTATGACGTTTGTACAGTACTTAAATAAAGTTTAATTCAAAAAAGTTTAATTCAAAAAAGTTTAACTCAAAAAAATTCAAAATTTTTAATTCAGTGGCATACACATACGTTACGACTGAGTTATGTTCTCGTCACGTTTG
Organism: Barbarea vulgaris; assembly: GCA_963667165.1. NCBI lineage: Eukaryota > Viridiplantae > Streptophyta > Magnoliopsida > Brassicales > Brassicaceae > Barbarea > Barbarea vulgaris. Next base: position 5,368,992 of record OY763891.1, read on the forward strand.
ATTTGTTAGATAAAATTATCATAAAGAAAATAAACTTTTTAATATATATTTATAAATGATTATTACATATATTTATTTTCAGATTATTAACAATAAATTCACATCCTATTCGATAAAAAAAAAAAACAAATGTTAACTCTGTCTAAGTAAAGCTTATATGGTATGACAATGGTTTAGGGTTTAGGGTTTGTGTTACATCGTTTTGCAGGATAAGTTTGAAAATGCAAAAACATGTTGTAATTTCATGATCTTCACCGGCTAAGGTTCATCTAAATGTTAATTATAACTCGTTGTTTATATGAAAAGTAAAAAAATATTCACATTTACTGCATTCGAGGTTTAGCTGAGTTATCATAATGACACGGTTGAGTTATGTTCTCGTCCCGACTGAGTTGTTAGATAAAATGGTCTGACTTTCTCATAATCTTTTGTCAAAATACATTGATGAACTAAACTACTTAAACAAATAGAATAATATTGCTAGGACAACAAAAACCGCAACAACCGCATTCTTCAACTCCGTAGCAATTCCATCCCTCTTTTTGTCAATCAGCGCCTTGAGCCTACCTATCTCATTCTCGTTTTCTAATTGGAGATCATATAGGTGAGCAATCGCGTCTCTATGGACAGTAAGAGTTTCACGCATTTGATTCATAGTAGGATACTCATGAATTTCTTGCCTTACCGTTACTAATTCCTCCATCATAGCTTCATCCCACCATTTCCGAATGTGACATCCCCCATCCTACACATACATATTAAAACCAAAATTCAACAATTTAATTCGTAAATTACCCATAATTCGAACTCAATATCAAAAATTCGACCAAAACATTGAACAACTTACATCTCTGTCTTGACATGTGTAGAAGAGTCTTCCAAAATTCGTACTTGTCATAGAAGATTCAAGAAGTGCCCTTCCACCACACAAACAATTACTAGGGATCCCAAAATTAGCATCATCAAATTCAATTGGATCTGTGTTGGGTAAAGAGTAAGAACTTTCTGGCATTGTAAAAGAAAAGAAATTGAGGATCAATGAGGCAACAAATATAATGAACCGTAATATAAATATACAACATAAATCCGTAACAGTAATTACGAATAGCGTGTTTATGGGGAACCGCAAACCAACATTACGTGTCTACACGCATGATAAACTCATTGTAGTAATTATTAAATTGTTTTTGAAAAAATAAAAAAAGTTTAATTCAGAATAATTCAAAAAAATTCAATATATACTGAATTCGTTATTTCGCTGAGTTATCATAACGTTATTACTGAGTTAACATTAATCGAAGGAATTGAGATTACGGAGATACGAATCGACTAACATACGTTATATTGTGAGAACTAACACATGTTTATTTTCCGATATTGAAAATAAAATACAATAAGTTTTCACTGATAACCAAATTCATTAAACATGTCAGACAAATCTTTCCACACTATCATATTCATCCATTCTGGCTTATCGCCCAAACAACTCAATTTGTACTTGATATCACGCATATGTCCTATGTATACTTGTCGAGCTGTCAAGTTAAACTGCGTCCATACCGTTAAAGTATGTCTCGGATCCCACGTGTATTGACGCTACACAATAAAAACAAAAAAAAAATTGATTCATAAGAGTCAAAATAAGTTTTTTTGTTTGCTTAATATCAAGGGAAATATCGATGCTTACCGCGAGTGTGAAAAACCATTTTTTCTTATAATGAAATGGAATGAAGCGATAAGTCGGCCACGCATGCACCCAATTGTTTTTCAGGATCTCCGTGAAGGCGACAAATAGTTTGAAATCTAACTCTTTAAACGTGTCAGATGTTTTGTCAACATTGAAATTAAACCCACTACCAGGGTTTAAAACGGGAAGATTCTCACGACCAACAGCGTTTAGGATCGCTTCAACCTCTATGTAAAACTGACTGTTGATGGAAGGAACAACGTCCATGTCGACAAGAAGATGTAACACATATATAAATAGGGAAAATGAGATACAATATGAGACAGGGAGAATAAGATCGAATATGAGATGAAAAATTAGGGTTATCTAATATAAATAGAGGAAAAACGGAGCAGAAGGCGAAAGGTTACGTTTGTAACTTATGGTTACGAGGCAAATTTCTGTTTCACGGAAATCGATTAGGTTGCGTATATATGACATAGTCGCTGAATTACATTGTTAATTGATGTATCAATAATGCTTCATGGCTGATTTATTTATCTCATGGCAGATGAGTTATATTGTTAATTTTGTATATTAACTTAAGTCTATTATATATATAATTATTTTAAGATTATTGATAATAAAATACACTTAATTTTTGGACAATATTAAAATATACAAACATTGAAGTAATTTCATGATCATTATTATGTCTGATTTCTCATAATCATTTGTGAAAGTACATGGGTGAACTAACACATATGTTTATTTTCAGATCATTACAATAAAATTTCATTTTCAATAACCTAAATCCAAAAAAAGGTAAAAGAAATCTTTCCACACTTTCTTATCCATCCAGTCGGGCTTATCGACATAGGAGTAATTTCTACGCTTCCAAATGAGCCTTCTAATCTCTTCTTGGTATACTTCACGAGCCACCAAGTTAAACTGCGTCCACACCGTAAAAGTATGTCTCGGATCCCACGTGTATTGACGCTACACATCAAAAAATAAAAAAATAAAAAAATAAATAAAAATACACTATTATTCATAAGAGTGAAAATAAGTTTTTAGTTTGCTTAATATCAAGGGAAATATCGGTGCTTACCGCGAGTGTTAAAAACCATTGTTTCCTATAATGGAATGGAATGAAGCGATAAGTCGGCCACGCATGCACCCAATTGTCTCTCAGGATATTTGGGAAGGCGCAATATAGTTTGAAATCGAACTCTTTAAACGTGTCAGAGGTTTTGTCAAGATTGATACCAAAACCACTACCAGGGTTTAGAACGGGGAGATTCTCACGATCAGCAGCGTATAGGATCGCTTTAACATCTCCGTGAAACTGACTTCTGATTTGAGGAACAACTTCCATGTCGATAAGAAGATGTAACAGATATAAATAGACAAAATGAGATACAGTATGAGAAAGGGTGAATAAGATCGAGTATCAGATGAATATTAGGGTTATGTAATATAAATAGAGAAAAAAACAGAGAGGAATGCGAAAGGGGAGTTTGTTAACTTATGGTTTCGCGCCAAAGTTTGTTAACTAATGTTTTGGCGGCAAATTTCCGTTAATTGATGTATATATAATGCTTCATGGCTGATTTATTTATCTCATGGCAGCTGAGTTCTATCGTTAATTAATGTACTACTAATGCTTATGGCTTATTTATAGATTCATTTTGGATGAGTTATAGTGTTCATTGAATAATGCTTCATGTCTGATTTATAATAGCGTAACGGCTGATTTATATTGTTAATTGAATTACTAATAATGCGTAACGGCTGAGTTATATCAAATGTCCACAAAATAAACATTCCTAGAAATAAAACATAAAATTACATATTGTCTGCCTGCTTAGTCAATTAAATCCCGAATAAAATTCAGGTTCCTCCGCCAGTATATCTGCTGCCATCTTAACCCGTAAACCCTGAATGTTCTTATCACAGAGGCCATCGAATGTTACCCCAAGCGCGAGACATTCAATGTATATTAGCGCATATACACCGCAGTCTCCGGGATCCTCGTTTTGAGGCACATTCTTTGGACTCTTCCATCTGAAAGTAAACTGATCGTAGCTAGGAGATCGTTGGGATTTAGGAATTACATCGTTTAGCATGTACGGAATCATTACCCTTAACGGCTTACAAGATTCAAGAATTCGTAATTTCTTCTCCTCAGTCACTGTTCCCACAATGCTATCGTAGCAATCAATGTGCCCACGAGTCAGGTCCACGTCCAGCGCCAACCAATGATCACCTCCGGTTTGTACAACGAAATACACATGCCAAACATCTAGCGCCCATATCTTACCAGTTTGTTGATCATCCGGATGCAAACCTCTGACTACAGCTTCATACGTGGTCCCATTAAACTTGAAGTTCTTAGGTTTCATTTTGAACTGATCATAATCACGGATCATCTGAGCGGTGAAGTACTGATCTACAAACGCAATGCCATTGGTATGATATGGGCAGGGTTCTGTAATCAACCTACGTCTGAGGACTCTCAGGTACGCACTGATATGCTGAAATAAAAAAAGCATAACTCAGTCATAATGTATAATACGTCTATCTCAGCCGTAACGTATAAAAAATTATTACATAACCCAGCCAAAATAAAGAATAAGTCATTACAACTCAGCTGTAACCTTATATTACGGCAAAGCATAAATCAGTCATAATAATAAATAATAAGTCATAGAATAACTCAGCCGTTATGAATAATAAGTCATAGAATAACTCAGCCGTACAACTTACAGTTTCGTTCAGCCATCCAAACTGTTTGTCTGGCCACGACTTCCGTGGAACAATGATGACCCTATAGAACTCACGCAGGTCTGTAGGATTTCCCAATTTGATGCCCCTGTTGAAAGACAAACACAAGTCAATATGTTAAAACATTGTTAACAAGAAGCTGTAATTAACAAATTAATGAACAAGATCATACTTCAGTGATTTTAGGTTTTCCTTCAGTTTCTTATATCTAACCGGATCAACAGGTGACATAGGATCATATATTGCAGATGAAGGTTCACAGTTCTTCCTCATGCACGTCAGTCCGTCTTCTCGAATACGAGGAAAAATACTTCTTGGCTTATCTTTTAGTTTAATCATATCAGACCCAGTATTGGACAGCTTAACACTTTGATTCCTGATTTCACTTATAGATTGAAGCCTTAGCTGTTCATCATCATCATCCTCTGACTCAGATATCATGTGCATGTCGACCTTCATAACATCAAGTGTGGACTCTTCTACTTCTTCATCATTATTGTCTTTTCCATCATCATCACCAGCTTTTTCATCAAGTTTCTTATGCGCATCATCACCATCAGCTTTTCCATCAATTATCCCCTGCGCATCATCACCATCAGCTTTTCCATCAATTATATCCTGCGCATCATCATCAGCTTCTGTAGAAACTGCTTCATCAGCTAAATTCTGCGCATCATCATCAGCTTCTGTAGAAACTGCTTCATCAGCTAAATTCTGCGCATCATCAGCTTTTTTAGAAACTGCTTCAGCAGCTAAAATATCCAGCGCATTAGCAGCTGATGTAAACTCTTCTTCATTCCGCTCTGGATTGGCAATGAATTTCTCGACTTTTACATTCTTTCTAGGTCTTCCCCTACCCTTTTTTTCCTGTTTATTGGCATCTGCTTTTGCTTTTTCTACCTGTGCTTTTGCTTTTTTTCCCTGTGTTTTTGCTTTTTTGGACTCTAATTCTCTAGTCTTTCCTTCTTCTTTGTCCTTTGCTGTCTTCTTTCTCGTACATATAGGAGACCGCTGATTACCAACATGCTGCTTCTTAACATCATTTTTCGAAGCAACCACCTCAATGAGATCATCATCATAGTAGCTGGTGGACTTACCAGCCACTTCCATATTCGTAGTCAGGTTCTTCTGAACATTCTCAAGAATTTTGGCATCCTTCCCCTGTATAACATTACAAATAAAATAAGATAACTCAGTCATAATGGCTTTTTAATTCAGCCGAAATAATGATAAATCAGTCGTACGTATGGCACTGTTAGCTTACCAGAGGATTACTACTTACAGATTTCGACGGGTCTTTTATAAGTAACGGTGGTACGCTGGGATTTTTTACCAGAGTGGATGGGTCGTGGTATCCGGATGATTTACCAGCCAGATGCTGGATACGGAAACCGGTTGAATCTTTCAACTCTTTCAATTCACTCTCCACCTTCTCTAGCTGTGAAGACATGCCGTTCATGCTTGTATCAAGATGATCAAATCTTGAGTTGAAATTAGCCTCCATATCCATAATGAGTTTTCTAAGCGACACATAATCTGCCTTCTCATTACAACACTGCAACACATATACACAAAAAAAAAACGCATAAGCAACCTAACCAAACATTAAATATCAACACAATATACAATATCAATTACCTTTGCTTCATCATTCTTATTCCCGACAGATTCATCAAAATCAACATCATTCTCCTTCAAGACTTTAGACTTCTTTGCGATATGTTGAGATTCATCCTTATCATCTGGTTTTTTCTTCTTCTTCCTCTTTTTCTCATTATCAGGCATCTTCTTGTCCCAGAAGCCTGGGACAAACCTCTTATCAGCTATGTCTTGTATCAAATTATCAAGTTCTTGGTCTTCTGGTTGATCAGGCCACTCAGGATATAGCACTATATCATTTCTAATAATCATATTCACCACACGCACCTACAACATCAGATATAATAAACAATAATCATCGTAAACAATAACTCAGCCATGAATAAACCACAACTCAGTCACAATAATCCATAACTCAGTCACAGTTAACTATAACTCAGCTATCAATTAACTCTAACTCAACCGTCAATGACTCATAATAATATATAACTCAGTCAAAACCTTACCTTTTTATTTGTTTCGATTTCTTCATCAATGATCGGAACCAAATCTTTTCGTGTGCGGTTTCCCTTCCATCGCAACAGAGGACTCATATCCCCGGCGGATGGGTTACCAAAAAGTTCTCCAAAGCATGTGATAGATTCATAAGCCCAAGCTTGTAACACGAACACCAGACCGTTGACGGTGTACGTCCTTCCGTTTGGACTCATGGTCTTGATAGACCCAACAAGAGACTGAAATGCTACCCGACCCCATGGATAATTATTCAAGGCTTCATCATCAAAAACTCTTTTAGCAGATTCCAACGGTATTCTAGAGTTGTGATGAAGTGCATGGATACCAATTGCTATTAGAAGCAACCGCCCCATCCATAAACGCCTAATGTCTTGTGGTACCCATGCCCGGCATTTATCCAATCCATCCATAAGCTCATATAAATTGGGACCTCCTTCTGCTCCATCAGGCACATTCAACTCTCTGAAAAACGCTCTGTAATCAGCCTCAGGTTCAAATGGCTCTGTAGGCAACGGATCTATGTTGAAACCCGTGACATACTCAAACTCATTCAACCCAAATCTGATAGGTTGACCACCAATGAGAAACTAAAGCTCATTCTTCCTTACTCTTAACTGTCTGCATAGAAGGTAGTGGACAGTTTTACCAGACCATATAATGTTCCTCTCAAAGATTTTGGCTGCTATTCCAGTTGGGTGCTCCTTAATTTGATTCCAAACAGTTTCACCTACTGATTCTCTAATTGTAACTAGATTTTTGGTTGCAACATTGTGGTTAATATCTTTATCATCCAGATTAGACTTCCCTTCCGCATAGAGTCTTGGAGGGTAATGCCTTGGTTCATCCATCTGATACGAACATTACATCAAACAGAGTATAGATACATCAAACAGAGTATAAATCACAACTCAGCCAAAACATAAATAATAACTCAGTCACAAATGCATTGGGATAGTATAACTCAACAGTATAGTAAATATTAACTCAGCCGAAACAGAAACAAATTCAGCCACAGATGCATCGATAAAAATCAGGACATATAAAGAAACTCAGCGACATATACCAATATAAACCATAAATTAGCCCTAACACAACCCGTAACTCAATCGTAATAAACCAGACACCAAATCCAGTAGATCCATAAATTAGCCCTAACACAACCCGTAACTCAGTCGTAATAAACCAGACACCAAATCCAGTAGATCTATCAAATCAACCACAATGACGGCGGAAATCAGCCGTAATAATCACCGATAAAAAGCTATATGTTTCAGATAACGGTTTAAACTCATCCAAATAGAGATATTCGAGAGTGATGAAAGCAGAGATTTTTACCGAGAGTGATGAAAGCAGAGATATTCAAACCCACTCGAGTTCCTTGAAACTGAGACGAAATGACACAGAAACGGCCGGAAACCGACTTAGTGTTTAAGTTTCGAAATCAGTCGCCGGAAAGAAAGAGATAAATTTTTTTCTCCTCCGTCGAGTCGTGAACAGTTGCTATAAAGTGATGATGGACGCTTCAGTTTCTCTTTGATTAGTGACGTGGATTAGTGATGTGGATTAGTGACGTTCAAACAAAAAAAATTTAATCAAGGGTGTTAATAGTAATTTTACAAGCACTCAAAACATATGAGTTATTTTCAAAAAATGTATCCCACGCTAGCAATAAACAGACTTTTCTAACCCATTTAAGTCAATCTTTCATTTTTTTTTGAAAAAATGACATAATTCAATACAATTATATATACTAAAGATAATATATAATATATTCGCGCGTTGCGCGGGTTATTTCCTAGTAGTAATAATATTTTTATTTACTAACTGTAAATAGTAAAATGACCTATTACCCTATTATTTCCAAAAAATTGTCTATTACACCAATTCACCTTTTTAAAAATAATGATAGTTGAGGTCACCAATAGTAAATTTAAATTTATGTATATCGTTTGTATTAGTGAATTCATCAATAGCTTTTGTTATTCATCGTCAACAATTTATTTTCTTCTAAATATGAAATATGTAAGTCAAAACTATATTTCCTAGATCACCCCAATACAAAGTCTGCAAAAGGAGGTATGCGATGTCATTATAACAAGTCTATCGTAGAAAGTTCGTTGTAACATAGTGGCAACAAATCTGACAGAATAAGTTTGTATATACTAAAAATATTATTCTACTAAGAAAAATGTCTATTGTAACAGGAACTGGATAAATCTATTGTCAATAATTTTTGTTTACCTAGAAAAAATAAAACAAATATGTGATGTTTTGAAATAAATCTTCTTTAACTACGAATTAATATAGCAATTAACTTTCTATAATCGAATATATGAATACTAGTAGGTAAAAAAAATATGCGATAACGTAAAATTTAAAATTGCGATGAAAAATTAAGTTTGTAAAAAAAAAGATAAAAAATTAACTCTGCTGGAGATATTCTAATATGTTAGAGAAATAAAAAATTTAATGTTTCTATCACGAACTTCGGAAAATAAATCTATGGAGATTAAAAAATTAATATGCGATGAATTAGAAAATCTATCACCGCTAAGACATGTAAATCTGCAAGACAAATCTTTCATACAAATAAATATGCCACAATATAGAATCTCATATTTTAGCGGTGCGAAGATCACATATACTTGCCATTTTTCCTTTTAATACTTTCTCTCTCTCTTCTTTTTTTTTTGTTTCGTGCTCGCTTGGTTCTCCGGGATTCAATCTGCTGTGCTGGCCGTGGCTGGGGCGGGTCGTTGGCGGGAGTCGATCCTCCTGTTGATGGCTTGTCTTCAACTTGGTCTCGACGTTTCTGTAGTTTGGTCGCGGCCAGCGGGCTGCTGAGTTTGAAGAAGGGATGCTTCATTCGGTTTGGTCGGTTCTCTTCCTGGTTTCATCTGGCATGTCCTTCTTGATCCTTGGTTATTTTGTAACCCGGTGTAATCAAATCATTTCTGTACCGTTCTTTCGTTCCAAATTTATTAGGTTTTCCCCTTTTATTTTCTGTTTTGTTGTATTGGGCTACCTGTGGTGTTCATGTCTGTTAATGAAGTTTAAAAAAAAAAAAAAACCATTGTTAGTCTGGCATACATATCGTATCAAAGTAAAAAAAATAATAGAGAACAATGAAAATAGCAATATACAATGTATGTTAGTGTGTAAGCCTTATCTCGAAAAAAGCAACGTTCAAATTTGTTTCTTCTAATATTTGTCTTCGATGTATGACACATATAATTGTTTATGTAATAATTAGTATTTTGATGTTTTGTATTTGATTTTGTAATCATCGTTATACTTTGGTATCTTAACGGAATATAAGCAGAAAAAATATAACTTTTTGTGTAATAATACATTTACATATATATATCATAACACTCAAAACTGATTATCGAGTATCACATCTAGTCAAAAAAAATTCGTAATTTTAATTTTCTTATATATTATGCAAATGTGAAAATTATATCAAATATCACGAATCTGAAATGAAAAATTTACTATATAGATATTTTATTGACACTTTACTTTAAAAACTATTAGTTTAAATTAATCAAAATTTTATATAATAACGGTACGTTTACAGACGATAAAAAGAACAAATATTTATATTAACTAACTAATTATTTATTCTGAAAAACACCAAATATTATAAACACCAAATACTAGGTCTTGGATCCACGCTACGCATAGATATTTTAATATACTTTTTGTAAAAATCATGTATGTTCTATCATTTATAAACATATTAGTTTTATATAAGATATGATAATAATATATATTAACTTTTTAAAAACAAATATTAGTAACTTTAAACTCTAAATTTTTAAAGTATAATTAAGTCTACTATTGCAATTAAAATTACAAAATTTGGGAAACTATAGTTATGTATACATAAAAAATAAATTGATTATAATAGTCAATTATTAAAATTTGGTATAATATTATGTTTTTATTTTTTGATAATTTATTATATATGTTTAATGTGTAAGTTTTAAAGGAATAAATTATTTTTGTAAGATTATATATATATATATATAGTTGATCTTTTTCCAATTATAAACATGATTTTGAGCATATATATTGTGTCATATTTTTGACGATTTTTTTTTCATATTTATTTAGAGAATCTCTTTCCTATATTTTATCATAGGAAGTATGTATATAATATTTTTTGCATTCAATATATTTATCATGCAATATTTTGTTTTTCCTTCTTGTTTTCTATTTTATAGGATTTTGTTTTGCCATTTTTTTACTTTACTTTTTTTTTTATGTTCTTTTAAATTCTAAACTTATTCAAATATGATTTTTGTTTCATATTTGTATTTAGTTTCCCTTTTATTTTCCAATTCAAATCTATTTACATCGGCGAGATTTTTTCTTCATTTATATATATATATATATATATATATATATCATTCGCTTGGTTCTTAAAGTTACACTAAAAGTTATGTTTTTTTTTTCAATTTTTATTTATTTTGAAAATTTAGAATTTGTTTTTTTTTTCTATTTTCAAGTTTCAACTACAAATAGACATGTACTTAATATATTTTATTACTTTTTTTGCCGGTGATCTTTTTTTTTAAGCATGAGTTATTCCTATACCACATTTATTATCTCTTTCTTTCTTAAACGTCTTTGGATTTATCATATTGTTTTTCTTTTTTTGTCTTTGGGGTTTCTATCATTCTCCTTCTTCCTAAATTTTCTGAGATTTTCTCTAAGGTATATTCTTTCTTTCTTTCTTTTTTCTCCTTTATCTGTATACAATATACTATTTAAGATTAAAATAAGAGATTCAAAACTATTATGCGACCAATTGTCTTTATTTTAAAGGCACATATTTATTTTTCTTCTTTAGTATTTTCATATTAAATAATTGCTATATTAATTATCAGAAAAATATAAAGTTATGAAAAAAATATTATTCTTTATTATTCATTAATAAAAAGTTAAGGAAACTTATTATTTTGAGTAGTTTCTTTTATTTTGTTGCTTAATAAGAAATTAAGACATAATTTTTCTTATATACTAATTTTAATATTTTGAGTAATTTCTATTATTTTGTTTTCTATTTTGGTGATTATTTTTCTTTTTGAGTTTTTGGCAGATATCGAGTTTTTCATTTTTTAAGATTTTGTTAAGTTACCTCGAGAATTTATGTTAAACATTGATGTGAACCAATAGCATCGCGTTTTTCAAATCCTAGGTCTTGGATCCACGCTGCGCGTGGATATTTTAATATACTTTTCGTAAAAATCATGTCAGATCTATCATTTATAAAAATAATAGTTTTATATAAGAGATGATAATAATATATATTAACTTTTTGAAAACAAGTTTTAGTGACTTTAAACCCTAAATTTTTAAAGTATAATTAAGTTTACTATTGCAATTAAAATTACATAATTTGAATAACTATAGTTATGTATATAAAAAAAAATTGATTATAACAGTCAATTATTAAAATTTGGTATAATCTTATGTTTTATTTATTTTTTATAATTTATTGTATGTTTTTAATGTGTAAGTTTTAAAGGAATAAATCATTTTTGTAAGGTTATATATATATAGTTGATCCTTTTCCAATTATAAAAATGATTTTGAGCATATATATGATAAGCGAGGTTTTTAAGCTCGGGTTTATCAAATAAACCCTTTCGTACGTTGAGTACTTAGGGATCGATCCACAGGGAAAACAAGAATAACACACCAAGAATACAGGAACCTATTTAATCTAAGCGAAAATCACAAGTTGGTTTTTATGGTATCGATTCAAAATAAAACATTCAACAACTTATAGATGAACAAATCATACAAAGTAATTCGATTAAAACTAAGGACTAGTGCATTTAAATGAACTAAACACAATTCAAATTTAGCAACTTAGAAGATTAGACAATCTAAATGATAATCAAAGAAAGATTTAAACTTTTGTATCGATATTTTAACAAACGAATTCTCGGGTGAAGCTACCGACTCGGGTGATTTCTAATCAGCTCTAGAAAAACTTAGACATTCAATCATAAGCCTCCTTAGGCCTTAGATCACTACTAAAGATTAACCCAGGTTAATGGCGCTAATCCCTTTGTCGACTACTATCCGGCATCAACTCTCGTTCGCGGAATCATAGCTAACAAGCAATGCGTACAAGTCTAACTAACCACAATTCACCTTAAGCATCGATGATTAGTCGGTTAAGATGTGAAAAGCGCTTATTAAATTCTCTCGGGAATTTTATCGAACACCTTTCGGGTGATAAATTCCTAATGATCTAAATCAACTTGATCAAGGCTAATCTAGCATTACAAACACTCAATAAGCAAGGATAACCGATAACTTAGCATCTAAAACTCCTAGAACTAAACTATAATCACCCTAATCACACTTCACCCAAGAACTCTAGAAGACTACTCACACATGATCAATTCACAAAAGTAAACCGAACAAATCGAAGCTAAGAACATAATGAACACAAATATGAAAACAGATTTAAGAAAACTTCACTAATAAGATCAAGATCTAGAAATGAAAATGATGTTACAGAGCTTTGTTTTTCAGTAAAAATGGCTTAAAAATAAATCAGAGTCGTCCCTAAAGTGATAAGGTTCGATATTTATACAAAGAGGATAGTTGGAGTAGGTAGAAAGGTAAAGTGAGTCGGCCGGTGGTGTGGCGGTGGTGTTCTGGCGGTGGGGTGTCGCCATGGCATCCTGGCGGGCCATTTGTGGCGGCCAAATGGCCGCTAGGATTTTCTCCGGAAAGCTGAGTCTCCATTTTTGTCTTGGCGGTCCTGCGATAGCGGTCTGGGGTGCGGGGGCCATATCTCCTTAACCGTTTACCCAAATCAATCGGGATCACTTCCATTCGAAAGCTAACGCAATTGCCTACAACTTTCATGAAGGAAGCTGGAGCTAAATCGCACTGTAAAACCTTCATTTGAGTCGATATTTCAGACCATTTGGATTGGTTCCGCCAAGGATGCTCGTGCACGTTCTGGCGGTCCGTCTATAGCGGTCAAATGACCGCTACGTTCAGCACCAGATGGAGTGTTTGGGGTGATGATCCTGGCGGTCCTTATATGGCGAGGGGGTACCGCCACAAGTTGATGTGTGAGTCTTGGCGGTTCAATCTTGGCGAGGGGGTGCCGCTAGGATTCTCACGGAACGTGTTGAAACTTCAAATCATCATAACTTTCCAACCGTAACTCCAAATTCACTTCCGTTTCGACCTATATTCCTCATTTTCGATGCTCTTCAATCCATGTTTAAACTCCAAGTCTCATAAATACCTAGAAAGACTCGAAAACTATGCAAAATGCAATATATATATAGTCTAGGACTTATAAAATGCATGTTAAAAGAAAATGAGACTCAAATGCAAGAAAAACTCCCAAAATTATAAAAAGTGGTATTAAAAACCTATAAAACTAAACCTTAAAACATGTAAAATATGGTGTTATCAATATATTGTGTCATATTTTTGACGATTTTTTTTATATTTCTTTACCGAATCTCTTTCCTAAATTTTATCATAGAAAGTATGTATATAATATTTTTTGTATTCAATATATTTATCATGCAATATTTTATTTTTCTTTTTTGTTTTCTATTTTATAGGATTTTATTTTGTCATCTTTTGACTTTACTTTCCTTTTTTCTGTTCTCTTAAATTCCAAACTTATTCAAATATGATTTTTGTTTCATATTTGTATTTAGTTTTCCTTTTATTTTCCAATTCAAATCTATTTACATACGCGATATTTTTTCTTCATTTATATATATCGGTCTCTTGGTTCTTAAAGTTACACTTAAAATTATGTTTCTTTTAATTTTTATTTATTTTGAAAATTTTATCTAAATTTTTTTTTTTTTTTTTTTCCATTTTCAAGTTTCAACTACAATAGACATGTACTTAATATATTTTTTTTACTTTTTTTTGCCGGTGATGATCTTTTTCTTAAGCATGAGTTATTCCTATAAAACTTTTATTATCTCTTTCTTTCTTAAACGTTTTTAGATTTGTCATATTGTTTTTCTTTTTTGTCTTTGAGGTTTCTATCATTCTTCTTCTTCCTAATTTTTTCTGAAATTTTTTCTAAGGGTTATTTTTTTTCTCCTTTATCTATATACAATATACTATTTAAGATTAAAATAAAGATTCAAAACTATTATTTGACCAATTGTCTTTATTTTAAAGGCACATATTTATTTCCTTCTTTAATACTTTCATATTAAATAATTTCTATACTAATTATCAGGAAAATATAAAGTTATGAAAAATATTATTCTTAATTATTCATTAATAAAAAATTAAGGAAACTTATTATTTTGAGTAGTTTCTTTTATTTTGTTGCTTAATAAGAAACTAAGGCATAATTTTTCTTATATACTAAATTTAATATTTTGAGTAATTTTTATGATTTTTCTTTTTGAGTTTTTGGCAGATATCGATTTTTTTTTTTTTTAAGATTTTGTTAAGTTACCTCGAGAATTTATGTTAAACATTAACGTGGACCAATAGCATCGCGTTTTTTAAATCTTATGTGGACTCCTTAGAAACACTATAGCTTCAATTTTTATATAGTATAGATTACGAAAACTTAAAAATAAAAGACTACTAATTCAAAATAAATTAAAAACCCGTCTTGTAACCAAAAATAAATCAAACAAAATAGCAAAACTCGGTGAATCGGTTTAGATAAAAGTAAAACTTACTACACATTACAAAACATTGAAACATCAATGACTTATTTACATTTTCATCCAAAAAAAGAAAGGAATTACTATATTTTTCTTTTTGTAAACTGCTTATAAATTATTCAGGAATATATAGTCTACATGAAAAAAATAGCATACAGATAACGTCATCAATCTTAAAATTCAAGGAATTAGTACATTTTTGTTTATATATTTTTTACTATTTTCATCGGACGGCGAGTGAACGCATAAAAAGTGGAAATAGAACGTGCGTGGAATCTAATCCTACGGTCAAGATTAAAACTCAATAAATTATAAAGACCTTGTTAAAAAACTCCCCTTAATACACAAAACCTACTAGGGCAACTCACAAAGCCGACGCACGCGTCTTTCACTTTGACATTGAAACATAGCTAAAAAAAAAACCCCTAACTTCAGACCTAATCTTCACTTCACCATTAATACACACAACCACAAGACTCCTTCAACTCAAATCAATCAAACACAATCCCACTAATGGCTGACACTAAGGTCCAATCTCAAGAATCAACGGCGGTTGATGTAACATCACCGCCGCCACCACCACCACAGCCACATCAAAGGAAAGGAATGAGATATCATTCTCCTATGTTAATGCCACATCATATGATGTATGCGCCGCCACCATATTCTCCTTATCCTCATCATCATTATCATCATCATCATCAATCTCGTGGTAATAAGCATCAAAATGCTTCCAATACTGAGAATAAAACTATTTGGGTTGGTGATTTGCTTCATTGGATGGATGAGAATTATCTTAATTCTTCCTTTTCTTCTGCTGGAGAGGTTTGGTTTCACTTTTCTTTTCTTTTTTTCCTCTCTTTATGTTTATGTGAGTCTCTGTTTTGTGTTTCTAATTATAAAAGGTGTTCAAAGTTTTGATTTTTATGTGTTGACTTTTGTATTGATGTTTTGTAAAGCCTCGTTGCTTCAATATGTTGTCTAGTGTATCTTAGTTTGCCAAAGTTAGCTCTTTTATGATGATGGTTTCACTATTTTTTCTCTGTTTTGCGTTTATGTGTGTTTCTAATAACCTCTGTTACAAAAGGTGTTCAAAGTTATGATTTTTATGTGTTGACTTTTGTAATATTGATGTTAGTAACAAGTATCTTAGTTAGTGTGTGTAATTTGATTCTAAAAAGAATTTGTTTTTTTTTTCTCTCTTTATGTTTATGTGTGTCTTTGTTTTGTGTTTCTAATAACCTCTGTTGTAAAAGCTGTTCAAAGTTTTGATTTTTATGTGTTGACTTTTGTAATATTGATGTTAGTAAAGCTTGGTTGTTTCCAAATATTGTGTAGTGTGTGTCTTAGCCTGTTAAAGTTTAGCTCTTTTATGATTGTTTTCATGAAAGTATCCAGTGAACACTCTGATATTATATCCAAGTCTTCGTTTTGATGTATTGACTTTTGCAATTTCGATGTTTTTAGTAAAAGCTGAATAATAGTTTTTGTGGCTTGGTTGCTTCCACCAATTGTTACATTGTCAGCAAAAAGTGTGACTCTTTGAAGGGCTTAGCTACTGTAATGTATATTAATACTATTGAATCTGATGTGTTAGTGTTAACTTTTGAAGCATGTTTTATGGTTATTTTACATTGACTCTATTTGTTATGGTTTTGGTAATATATGTGTTTTTACTTGTTATGATGTAGATTACATCAGTTAAGGTTATCCGCAATAAGCATAATGGTTTATCTGAGGGCTACGGATTTGTCGAATTTGCTTCCCACGATGTTGCCGAGAAGGTTTTGCAGGATTTTAATGGTGAAATTATGTTAGATTCTGACCAACCTTACCGTTTAAACTGGGCTAGTTTTAGCACTGGTGAAAAGCGGTTAGAGAGTGGTCCTGATCTCTCTATATTTGTGGGAGACTTAGCACCAGAAGTCACAGATACTTTGTTGCAGAAACTATTCTCTGAGAAATACCCATCTGTTAAGGCTGCAAAAGTCGTCATAGATGGCAGTACTGGTCGATCTAAAGGTTATGGTTTTGTGAGATTTGGAGATGATAGTGAGAGGAGTAAAGCTATGTTGGAAATGAATGGTGTGAAATGTTCTGGTAGGGCTATGCGAATTGGTCCCGCAACACCTAGGAAGCCAAGTGGCTACCACCAACAAGGTATTTTGTTAAAATGTGTTTTTGATTTACTCTTTTATACTCTCTTAATGTAAAACAAGATCTTGAAATGCTATGTTTACTTCATGTATCTTTTCGTGTCTCTTAATATTGGACTTGGCAGGTGGGTTTATGTCGAACGGTGTTTTGCCTCGACATGAAGGAGACTCGTTGAACACAACAGTAATTTGTTTTCTTTGTATCTCTTTAGTTTTTTTCTCTGTTTTTTTTCATGATTGTTACTGTAGAAAGGTGAGTATGATCTTTGCTTGTCGGTGTTTATATTTTACAGATATTTGTTGGAGGACTTGACTCTAGTGTGACTGATGAAGATCTTAGACAACCTTTTGCTGATTATGGTGAAATTGTCTCTGTTAAGATACCTATTGGCAAAGGATGCGGATTTATTCAGTTTGTGAACAGGTATCATTTTATGCAGTAGTGAAGCTAAGAACTGTGGATGTTAAGTTAATTATATTATTCTTGTTCTCTTACCCTTATTGAATTGGTACTTAACATTTTGTTGCAGAATAAATGCAGAGGAAGCTTTGGAGAAATTAAATGGGTCTGTAATTGGTAAACAAACCGTTCGCCTTTCTTGGGGTCATAATTCAGCCAAACAGGTAATCTTTCTCCATCTTGCGAAAATTTACGTTGTTTGGTTTTTGACTCCATTTAGTGTATTCTAATTTGGTTTCAGTAACAAATTCTCAATGATCTTTAAATTGTCAGATTCGAAGTTTTCTCTAGGCTGAGTTTATTTTACTGCAATGGTTTCTGATACGGGCGGCCAATCTGATATATAGTTTGCTTCGGGTTGTTTTTTTTTGGTTTAATAGAAACTGAAGCCAAAGAAAAACCATTTGTAATTTTGGTTTGATCTAGTTTACGCAGTTTCGGTTTAAATTTGATTTGGTTTTTTGATGAAAAAGTAACTATTTTATAAGTCTTGTATTATGTAAAAAAATGATTACAACTGTTTTTAGCATATAGACATACTTCAAACATAAAATTTAATGAATTTTTGTTTGGTTACACTAAGATCAGTTTCTGTTTCCGTTTTTTGTTTTAACATATTTTGGTTAGAGTTCTAAATTAAGCATTTCGGTTTCGTTTGGTTTGTATGCCCATGCTTAGTTTCTCATCTCTTACTAAAGATGTATGGTTCTTTGCAGCCTAGAGGTGAGTATGCAGACCAATGGGGTGACCCATACTACGGAGGACAGTACTACAACGGTTATGGTTACATGTTACCGCATCCTGTTGACCCGAGAATGTATGCTGCTGCACCTTATGGAGGTTATCCGGTGTACGGTGGTCATCAGCAACAACAAGTAAGCTGAGAGGAAAAATAAAAGAAGTTAGTAGGTACGCGGCAAAACTGTCGTCTTCTTCTCTATCCCCCTCTCCTTGGTTAATTCCTCGGTAACGAATTTTGATGGAACCATAGCGTTACTTGAATTATTTAGGGATTTTGATTGGATTGATTTATTTTATTGCATTCTCAGATGCTTATACTATGGGAATTATCGATGATTGAGTTTTGCGGTTTTGGGATTTGATAAGTCTGGTTTTTAGATTTGTCTACATGTTTCATATATGACTTGGTTCAAAAAATGACAAAATATGGTCGAGACTGGTGCAGCCCACAGGTTCAGTACACACTAGTACACTACATATGTTCGGTTCTCATTTTAGTGATTTGTGACTTACTCGAACACGATTAGTTATATATGATACCAGATACAATAGGAGAGGCAACCAGGCTTATCGTATTGACAAAGTCAGACAGACAGACGAGGGAGATAGGTTCCAGGTAAAGGGAGCTTTACGGGCATCTCTAGCCACTGATACGCTCAACCCACTATTAGGAATTGCCTAATCTCTCCACGAACGTCATGTAGACCGTTGTATTGATAAACCGGAAGACTCAACTAAAGAAAAGGAGCAGATCGTCGACTTACGAATGATAGAAAGAAATCAGAGGTTATGAAGACGTTCTGAATGGAAAACTGGAGAGAATTTAGAACTTCATATTTAGAGAGAGAAACTAGAGAGAGGTTTTTTTTAGTAGAAAATGAGATGATATTTCACAAGGGGGTACACATATTTATAGTGGTAAGGTTAGGCATGCTGACCTAACTGCTTACCTCAGCGATTACATCATCGCTTACGATACAATTTATTTATGTGATTATATTATCGCTTACACACTTAAAACACACTTATTAATAATAAAACATAATTTGAAACTTATGATTACCCACTTAATGATCAATCTCGAATTTGATGATATGTTTGTCACAGCAGCCGTAATGATCATCTGGGCATTCATACTCCATTTCTGGTTCTTCGAAATCGACCTGTGATG
Source organism: Barbarea vulgaris (assembly GCA_963667165.1). Lineage (NCBI taxonomy): Eukaryota > Viridiplantae > Streptophyta > Magnoliopsida > Brassicales > Brassicaceae > Barbarea > Barbarea vulgaris. The sequence goes on from OY763891.1 coordinate 5,388,787, forward strand.
CTGTATTGACATTGGTATTAAACATTTTTGCGACTTCGTCGATATTCATATCATCATCTGGGAGCTGTGCATCTTGAAAATACTCTGGTGGGCAGGTTGGAGACGACGCCATCGTTGGAGATGGTGAAGATCGTCGAGGCGGCGGGGACGGTGGTTCCTTCTTTATAGTTGGAGTTTCTTCGATGTTTTCCCATTTTGTCATGAAGTATTGGAGATCTTCATCAAGGTTCATTTGGTAGTCAATCGGGTAGTGATTCCAGTTTGGATTGAACGGTACCGGAAATGTCTGTCTCGCGTTGTTAAGACGGAACGCATGAGTCTGGAAGTCTTCATACGCTTTGTTGTCATGGAGGTTGAAGTCCGGGCGAATTCTTTTTTGAAAATCGTTGTGATGAATGAGCGTTGGCAGCGCATGTATCTTGTCAGATTTCATGTTGACTTGAACCGGTCGGTGAAAAAAGTATATGGTGTGCGGGTTGAAGAACGGGTTGAGAGTTCCTTGCCTTTTTAGCTTTTTGAATGGTAGGCATGTTGCTTTTGCTGCTTTTCTCAGTTTTCTAGTCCAGATGGATAGTGGTGCAAACCATGTCAGGAATGTTGAGAAGCAGTCTCTTTGACCTTGTTGAGCACTAACATACTGATATAGCCAGTGTATGTCAACGGTGATGCCAATGGTGTAGACGGAGCAAAGATACCAGAGGAAACAGAGAACTTCTTCTGACATGTTTGTACTCTCAATTTTGTAGAGGTGAGCAAACGGATAATCTGGATGGATTCCATCGGGGCGATGTAGTGGCAGTTGATACCATATTTTGAGAGGATGATGGACTGGTACATGAAGATTTTATTCTGAAGATGCTCGTGTAGAACCTGTCTTTCGATCAGCTTGTGGGCGTCTTCAGGCATGTTGGCGGTAAAGTCATAGTAGCTTTTGCCTGTGTTTGAAGAGCTTGCCATCATGTTAATCTCTTTTAATGGGTGTCTGCTGAGCATATCGGCCAAAGTGTTCTTCGTGCCCTTTAAATAGAAGGATTTCAAGTCGTACTTCGAAAACCATTCGCTCCAACGCAATAATTGCTGGTGTGGGACCATATTTTGCTTGAATTATAACATCTACGGGAAAGAAGACATATCCATTTTGATGCAAAATTTATGTCCAATCAGATGGAACTCAAATTTCTCGATAGCCTTCTTGACCGCTAGGATTTCTTTGAACGTGGAGTGATAATGCATCTCCGAATCTTTAAAGCATCCGCTTTTATATCCGCAGATTTGATGTTTCCCGTTTTCTTCTTCGAACAGTATGGCTCCCCAATATTTGTCACTTGCGTCAGTCTATAGGATGTGTGTCCCTGAGGAGGGAATCTTTAAAGGTGGTAGCTTCTGTATCGCTAGCTTTAGGCTTTTGATCATTTCGGTTTGTCGTTTTGTCCACTGTGGTGGATTCTTTTGCAGCATCTTTTGGAGTGGTCTTGTCAGTTGCGAAAGTTGCGGGATAAAGTCACCGACATAATTGATAACTCCAAGGAATTGTTGGACTTGACGTCTAGACAGATTTTCATCCGGAAAATCAAGTAAAGTTGTAGCTAGATGGGCTTGTGGTGTGACATGTCCATTAGTGACCTGCATCCCAAGGAATTCGATGCTGGGCTGGGCTATAATCATCTTTCGGGCCGAGAGCATAATACCATATGCTTTTATTATTTCTTGAAACTGCTTGAGAGTTTGGACGTGTTCTTCATCGGTTGATGAAAACAGCAAGATGTCATCAATGTATATTAGCGCCGTATGGAGGAGACGCTTAAATATACGCAACATCGCTTGTTGGAATAGTGATGGTGCAGTCTTGAGACCGAAAGGTAGAACATTCCACTGTAGATGGCGATTAGGTAGATAAAACGCCGTTTTGTACCTTTCTTCTGGTTGGACTCCAAGTTGCCAGAATCCCGATTTCAAATCAAACTTCAAAAATATAGTGGCTCCTTGAAGATGTTGAAATAGAGCCTTCTTGTTTGGCAAAGGAAGCTTAACGTCTTGCAGATATTGATTCAATGGCTTATAATCAATCACCAATCTGGGTTTTCCTCTTGCTTGCTCCGCACGATTACTGACATAGAATGCTTTACATGCCCATGGTGAATTTGTTGCCGACGCAATTCCTTGAACTACTAGCTGGTCACATTCTTCATTTGCTTGTTTTAACAGTTCATGTGACATTTCTGCATGACTGGCTTTTGTTGGAGTGGTGAGAACATTCTCTTTGAAGGGCAATGACACAAAAAAACTCCGTATTTAGCCGTAGCGGATTTATCGCATTTTTGCAGAAAATCCGTGTGTGAGTCTGTACATGACATTATCGTGATTTCTTCCTTGATTTTGTCGAATTCAGCAGAGGTAAGGTCTTCAACTGTGAATAGCCGAGGTATCGTTGTGAAAGCTTTAAAAAAGGTTTTCCACTTCACTCCTCTTAGTTCGATAGAAATATCGAAATTTTTCTTCAATACTGAATATGTATCCCACCCCGGTATCAGATCTTTTCCTGGTGTGATGAGCCAAGAACCTCTGTTGTAATTTCGCATCCTGGGAAGATTTCTATGGTGATTGGTCTTGATTTAAGCTTGATTGTCAACGAGCCAGAGTTTGCAACTCTAAACTCCTGTTGGTGTGGCAACCACATGAACGAGGAGAGAATTTTGGGATTCATTATTGTTGTATGAGCGCATGTGTCGATGAATGCGACAACATGAACTGGATCCTCTTTTCTCGATGGATCAAAGATCGTAACTGGCAAGTGTGGTGCTTGGAACTCGTCTTCCGGCGGCTTTTTAGTGATCTTGATCGGCAAGTGCTCTGTTTGGATCTCATCTTCTTGCGGCTTCTGAGTGATCTTGAAACAACAATCGTCTTCTTCTTCACATGATGAATTAGACGAGCTGTCAAAATCTGAATACCCACAAATAGCATCTTTATCATCACTATCGCATGAGAGTAATGATTCAAGATCGTGGTTGTCAAGATCGATATCTGGTGCAATGTCTGATATCGAGTTGATGAGATACTGCTTCTTCTTCTTCGATTTATTTGGACAGCTTTTTGCGAAATGTCCCTCCTTGCGACATAGAAAACATTTCGTCGTTTTTCGAAAACTTCGCTTTTTCTGAAAAATCGTTTTCGCTTGAACTTGTTGAAATGTTTCAGGACTGGTCGCCTGAATCTTCTAGGCTTGCTTCGTGCATTACAAGAACATGATTTTTTGGATTTTGGGCATTTGATAGACAGGTCTGGTCGAACACATATTCTTGATAACTGCTTATATTTGTCCATGAATTCGATCCAGAATTCTTAATGCTTGCAAAGTTTATTGAGCGTTCTGAAAACATATTGATGAATCTGTCCAATAGAGATTTTTCAATCATCTGTCCTTGGTCTCTGATGTACAACTTTGTTTGTTGACTGCGATTATCGTCGATTGATGAGAGATACACTTGTTTCAAGCTTGGATTGTTTAGACCATTCAGCGCGTAATATCTTCGTGTCTGCCGTTCGAAGTGCTTTGCCAAATCTTTTTTCTTCAATGAACAACATTTTGCTGAGAAGAACTCTTCTTGTAGTTGTTCTCGTATATGAGTTGGTGTACCGATAAATTCTCTGTGGATTTCTCCCAGAAGTATCGGTATCGATGTTTGATAGACTTGCTCCTGTCTGTATTCGCCAAGGGAATTCCACCATTCTTTTAATGCTCCGGATAGTCTTGCCGTGAATTGTTGTATAACAAGCTCCAGAGGAGAGGTTATTGCTTCGGAATTCATCCATGCATGAAACTCGTCAAGACGATCATTCCATTTTTCGAAAGGAATATCATCAAACGTAAACGTTGTGAGCTTTGAGGCGAATTGCTTTTGTGGCATCTCTTGATGCTTTGGAGGCACATAATTAATCTATTCGTCGCTCGAGAGCACTTCATTTATGTCTGGTTCTTTCTTTGGTGTAGTGGAACCTCCGCCTATAACAAATTGCTTAGGCAGAGATTCGTCGTCAGAGCTGACGTTGTGGCTACTTGAGCTCGTGTCCGAATAATGATTAATCATTTTGATCGGATTTGAAGAACTTGCTTGAAGAATTTGAACTAACGGTTCCTGTGTTGGACCACTAGGGGTTTTGCTGAGACCATTGAGCAGATTTGACATCGAGAATTCAATTATTCCGATATCCTTTCTTTTCTTCTTTTTGTCCTCAGTTGATTCTGATTCATGACTAGAGGAAGAAGTGAGAGTTGGTCGTTTAGTTAGATTGACCAGAAACTCCGATTCTTTCTGTCTCCTTGGTTTTGTTCGTGTTGACCTCGGTTTGAAGTCGCTGACTAGTGTCATTCCATAGCGCAAGGTGAATGCTTCATCAGAGGATAGAAATCCAGGCAGAGACGACTTCGGCTTTTGATCTTGATAACCCGAAAGGAATCCTGGCGAGAAGGATCCTTGGTACATGGGTATTCCTGTTGGCATACCTCCGAGGGGAGTATAATACGTGTTGGCCGAATTTCAATTCTGTATCACGCTTTCGAGGCTTCTTTGGAAACCCTTCAACTGATTCTTTAGGCTAGTCGTTTCAGCTTCTTTGTTTCTGAAGTGTGGCGAATTAACAATCATGTGTTGGGCCATCGTCATCATTTCTTCATGAAGGTTGTTTAGTCATTCATGGATCTCTGTGATGGAACTTTGAAGACTGTTCAATCTTTTGTCGTAACCACCAGCGATTTGATCAACCTTGCGGTTTATTGTTGTCAATAGTTGATTCTGAACGAGGGCATTTTCTGTTTGCCAGTTGAGAACCTTTTCTCCTTGGCTTAGCTGGTCTGGTCCTAAAGGATTGATGGCGCGTGCAAGAATTTTTGGACTGTGAGCCATACCATCTTTGTTGAAATCTTCGGGTGGAGGGAAATCATCAGTTTGCATCATCATAATTTGTGTAGACTCCTCCTTTTTCTCTGAATATTGGACAATAAAGTCGTATTTGTCATCTCCTAATGGGCCGACAGTGGAGTCGCCTTCTAGATACCTCTTGTAAAGGGGATCCTTCTTCTTTCTTCTTCGTCGTCGGATTTCTTCATCAGATTCATATGCTGCGTCTATGCAAGCCGTACAAGAACAAACATCAAAGTATTGATGTCCGTTTTCATCTATGAAAGAAAATACAACTAAGCCATCTTGACAAAAAGAAATTGGTTTTGGCATTTGTTTCCTTGCTGGACCGTAGAAGTCATGTTCGTCGATTTGAATGGCAAATTGAGTGAACAGTTGTTTTCGAAATGACGATGATCTTGGTTTTTCAAACTTAATCTCCGTTGTTCCATCATTTCGAGAGTGAAAACTGACTTCTGAAAATTGAACGGGAGCCTGAGCTGCTTGGTGCATATTCTCATAGCTTGTTATCCATGACTCCGGTAAACGACGTAGTAGCTCTTCACGAGAGATCTGTCTAGGAATCTAGACGGAATTAGGTGCTTGTGTTGCTGAGTTTACTTCGAGGTATAACGCTTCATCTGATGAGGGCAATACAAGATCAAGGGCGTGATCTTGGATTCTATAGACTATTTGATGATGAAGGGTTGCTACCATGCTTTTCTCTTGCATAGGTGCTCATACGAGCTGTAATTGGACTTTGAGCGTCTTGAGAAGATTCAGTTCTTGCAAAGAGACATTAAAGTTAGGAAACAGTGTTATAAATACTGTTCTGGCATTTAATGTTGTCTGTACTGTTCCGATGCAGGCTTGCTGATACGATTTTAGCCTTGTATCGAGCAAAACGATTCGTGCTGTAACTGATAGACTTTTTCGTGCGTGTAAGGTCAGACCAATTCGTACAACACCGAAGTGTAGATGAGTATACCCTTGTTGTTGCCATAGCTTCGGCAGGTTCTCTGGAATATTGAGAGAGATAAACTGCTCTTCTTCAATGGCTGGGACTTGACACGATGAGAACTTGGTGGACTGAACATACTCAAGGACTCTTCTGTTTGAAGAAGGTCGGATGAGTTCTCGGACTCCTTTAATAGAAAAGGCACTAGGTTTTTTTGCAAAGTGCTCGTAAGGATTTACAAGTGGAAGAGTAATTTCAGGTAATCGGTCTCTTGGAACATACTCGATCTCGTAAAGGGAATTGATAGCAGATGAAGAAGAAAGACTATTATTTTTTGGTAAAGTAGAAATTGCAAATTGAGAATCGATGGTTGTGGGATTTGATATAGACATAATGTGAAATTGTTTTCCAGAACATTCAAAATAATCAATCATAAACAATAATTCATTCCACCATAACGCAAGTCTACGCTCTGATACCAGATACAATAGGAGAGGCAACCATGCTTATCGTATTGACAAAGTCAGACAGACAGACGGGGGAGATAGGTTCCAACAAGCGATGTTGCGTATATTCAAGCCTCTCCTCCATACGGCGCTAATATACATTGACGACATCTTGCTGTTTTCATCAACCAATGAAGATCATGTCCAAACTCTCAAGCAGTTTCAAGAAATAATAAAAGCATATGGTATTATGCCCTCGGCCCGAAATATGATTATAGCCCAGCCCAGCATCGAATTCCTTGGGATGCAGATCACTAATGGACATGTCACACCACAAGTCCATCTAACTACAACTCTACTTGATTTTCCGGATGAAAATCTGTCTAGACGTCATGTCCAACAATTCCTTGGAGTTATCAATTATGTCGGTGACTTTATCCCGCAACTTTCGCAACTGACAAGACCACTCTAAAAGAAGCTGCAAAATAATCTACCACAGTGGACAAAACGACAAACCGAAGCGGTCAAAAGCCTAAAGCTAGCGATACAGAAGCTACCACCTTTAAAAATTCTCTCCTTAGGGACACGCATCCTACAGACTGACGCAAGTGACAAATATTGGGGAGCCATACTGTTCGAAGAAGAAAACGGAAAACGTCAAATCTGCGGATATAAAAGCGGACGCTTTAAAGATTCGGAGATGCATTATCACTCCACGTTCAAAGAAATCCTAGCGGTCAAGAAGGCTATCGAGAAATTTGAGCTCCATTTGATTGGACATAAATTTCGCATCGAAATGGATGTCTTCTTTCCCGAAGATGTTACAATTCAAACAAAAGATGGTCCCACACCAGCAATTATTGCGTTGGAGCGAATGGTTTTTGAAGTACGACTTCGAATCCTTCTATTTAAAGGGCACGAAGAACACTTTGGCCGATATGCTCAACTGACACCCATTAAAAGAGATTAACATGATGGCAAGCTCTTCAAACACAGGCAAAAGCTACTATGACTTTAATGCCAACATGCCTAAAGACGCCCACAAGCTGATCGAAAGACAGATTCTACACGAGCATCTTTAGAATAAAATCTTCATGTACCAGTCCATCATCCTCTCAAAATATGGTATCAACTACCACTACATCGCCCCGATGGGAATCCATCCAGATTATCCGTTTGCTCACCTCTACAAAATTGAGAGTACAAACATGTCAGAAGAAGTTCTCTGTTTCCTCTGGTATCTTTGCTCCGTCTACACCATTGGCATCACCTTTGACATACACTGGCTATATCAGTATGTTAGTGCTCAACAAGGTCAAAAAGACTGCTTCTCAACATTCCTGACATGGTTTGCACCACTATCCATCTGGACTAGAAAACTGAGAAAAGCAGCAAAAGCAACATGCCTACCATTCAAAAAGGTAAAAAGGCAAGGAACTCTCAACTCGTTCTTCAACCTGCACACCATATACTTTTTCCACCGACCGGTTCATGTCAACATGAAATCTAACAAGGTACATGCGCTGCCAACGCTCATTCATCACAACGATTTTCAAAAAGGAATTCGCCCGGACTTCAACCTCCATGACAACAAAGCGTATGAAGATTTCCAGACTCATGCGTTCCATCTTAACAACGCGAGACATACATTTCCGGTACCGTTCAATCCTAACTGGAATCACTACCCGATTGACTACCAAATGAACCTTGATGAAGATCTCCAATACTTCATGACAAAATGGGAAAACAGCGAAGAAACTCCAACTATAAAGAAAGAACCACCATCCCCGCCGCCTCGACGATCTTCACCATCTCCAACGATGTCGTCGTCTCCAACCTGCCCACCGGAGTATTTTCAAGATGCACAGCTCTCAGATGATGATATGAAGATTGACGAAGTCGCAAAAATGTTTAATATCGATGTCAATACAGCATCACAGGACAATTTTGAAAAACCAGAAATGGAGTATGAATGCCCAGATGATCATTTCGGCTGCTGTGACAAACATATCATCAAATTCGAGATTGATCATTAAGTGGGTAATCATAAGTTTTAAATTATGTTTAATTATTAATAAGTGTGTTTTAAGTGTGTAAGCGATAATATAATCGCATAAATAAATTGTATCGTAAGCGATGATGTAATCGCTGATGTAATAATGATGTAAGCGATGATGTAATCGTTGAGGTAAGCAGTTAGGTCAGCATGCCTAACCTTACCACTATAAATATGTGTGTACCCCCTTGTGAAATATCATCTCATTTTCTACTAAAAAACCTCTCTCTAGTTTCTCTCTCTAAGTATGAAGTTCTAAATTCTCTCAAGTTTTCCAGACTTCAGCATGCCTAACCTTACCACTATAAATATGTGTGTACCCCCTTGTGAAATATCATCTCATTTTCTACTAAAAAACATCTCTCTAGTTTCTCTCTCTAAGTATGAAGTTCTAAATTCTCTCAAGTTTTCCAGACTTCAAGACATCTTCATAAGCTCTGATTTCTTTCTATCATTCGTAAGTCGACGATCTACTTCTTTTTTTTAGTTGGGTCTTCCTGTTTATCAATACGACGGTCTACACGACGTTCGTGGAGAGATTAGGCAATTCATAATAGTGGGTTGAGCGTATCAGTGGCTAGAGATGCCCGTAAAGCTCCCTTTACCTGGAACCTATCTCCCTCGTCTGTCTGTCTGACTTTGTCAATACGATAAGTCTGGTTACCTCAACTATTGTATTTGGTATCAGAGCCTAGACTTGCGTTATGGTGGAATGAATTATTGTTTATGATTGATTGTTTTCAATGTTCTGGAAAACAATTTCACATTATGTCTATTTCAAATCCCTCAACCATCGATTCTCAATTTGCAATTTCTACTTTACCAAAAAATAAAAGTATTTCTTCTTCATCTGCTATCAATTCCCTCTACGAGATCGAGTATGTTCCAGGAGATCGATTACCTGAAACTACTCTTCCACTTGTAAACCCTTACGAGTACTTTGCAAAATAACCTAGTGCTTTTTCTATCAACGGAGTCCGAGAACTCATACGACCTTCAAACAGAAGAGTCCTTGAGTATGTTCAATCCAGCAACTTCTCATCGTGTCAAGTCCCAGCCACTGAAGAAGAGCAGTTTATCTCTCTCAATATTCCAGAGAACCTGCCAAAGCTATGGCAACAACAAGGGTATACTAATCTACACTTCGGTGTTGTACGAATTGGTCTGACCTTACACGCACGAAAAGGTCTACCAGTTACAGCACGAATCGTTTTGCTCGATACAAGGCTAAAATCGTATCAGCAAGCCTGCATCGGAACAGTACAGACAACATTAAATGCCAGAACAATATTTATAACATTGTTTCCTAACTTTAATGTCTCTTTGCAAGAACTGAATCTTCTCAAGACGCTCAAAGTCCAATTACAGCTCGTAGGAGCACCTATGCAAGAGAAGAGCGTGGTAGCAACCCTTCATCATCAAATAGTCTACAGAATCCAAGATCACGCCCTTGATCTTGTATTTCCCTTATCAGATGAAGCGTTATACCTCGAAGTAAACTCAGCATCACAAGCACCTAATTCCGTCTAGATTCTTAGACAGATCTCTCGTGAAGAGCTACTACGTCGTTTACCGGAGTCATGGATAACAAGCTATGAGAATATGCACCAAGCAGCTCAAGCTCCAGTTCAATTTTCAGAAGTCAGTTTTCACTCTCGAAATGATGGAACAACAAAGATTAAGTTTGAAAAACCAAGATCATCGTCATTTCGAAAACAACTGTTCACTCAATTTGCCATTCAAATCGACGAACATGACTTCTACGGTCCAGCAAGGAAACAAATGCCAAAACCAATTTCTTTTTGTCAAGATGGCTCAGTTGTATTTTTTTTCATAGATGAAAACGGACATCAATACTTTGATGTTTGTTCTTGTACGGCTTGCATAGACGCATCATATGAATCTGATGAAGAAATCCGACGACGAAGAAGAAAGAAGAAGGATCCCCTTTACAAGAGGTATCTAGAAGGCGACCCCACTGTCGGCCCGTTAGGAGATGACAAATACAACTTTATTATCCAATATTCGGAGAGAAAGGAGGAGTCTACACAAATTATGATGATGCAAAGTGATGATTTCCCTCCACCCGAAGATTTCAACAAAGATGGTATCGCTCACAGTCCAAAAATTCTTGCACGCGCCATTAACCCTTTAGGACCAGACCAGCTAAGCCAAGGAGAAAAAGTTCTCAACTGGCAAACAGAAAATGCCCTCGTTCAGAATCAACTATTGACAACAATAAACCGCAAGGTTGATCAAATCGCTGGTGGTTACGACAAAAGATTGAACAGTCTTCAAAGTTCCATCACAGAGATCCATGAACGACAAAACAACCTTCATGAAGAAATGATGACGATGGCCCAACACATGATGGTTAATTCGCAACACTTCAGAAACAAAGAAGCTAAAACGACTAGCCTAAAGAATCAGTTGAAGGATCTCCAAAGAAGACTCGAATGCTTGATACATAATCGAAATTCGGCCAACACGTATTATACTCCCCTCGGAGGTATGCCATCAGGAATACCCATGTACCAAGGATCCTACTCGCCAGGATTCCTTTCGGGTTATCAAGATCAAAATCCGAAGTCGTCTCTGCCATGATTTATGTCCTCTGATGAAGCATTCACCTCGCGCTATGGAATGACACCAGTCAGCGACTTCAAACCGAGGTCAACACGAACAAAACCAAGGAGACATAAAGAATCGGAGTTTCTGGTGAATCCAACTAAACGACCAACTCTCACTTCTTCCTCTAGTCATGAATCAACTGAGGACAAAAAGAAGAAAGGAAAGGATATCGGAATAATCGAATTCTCGATGTCAAATCTGTTCAATGGTCTCAGCGAAACCCCTAGTGGTCCAACATAGGAACCGTTAGTTCAAACTCTTGAAGCAAGTTCTTCAAATCCGATCAAAATGATTAATCATTATTCGGACACGAGCTCAAGTAGCCACAACGTCAGCTCTGACGACGAATCTCTACCTAAGCAATTTGTTATAGGCGGAGGTTCCACTACACCAAAGGAAGAACCATACATAAATGAAGTCCTCTCGAGCGACGAAGAGATGAATTATGCGCCTCCAAAGCATCAAAAGATGCCACAAAAGCAATTCGCCTCAAAAGTCACAACGTTTACGTTTGATGACATTCCTTTCGAAAAATGGAATGATCGTCTTGATGAGTGATAAACAGGTTTTTACACCGTCTTAAGGCTATCAAATAAACCTATCGTGCATAGCACTTTAGGATCGAATCCACAAGGACTAAAGATTACACACCAAAGATGCGAGATACGAACTAATCTAGAGCAAATAAAGAATTGTATTCTAAACTAAGAAATGCAAAGAAAACAAGTAAAATGCAAAACGAAAAATAAGAGAAAAGCATTGGATCATAAGCTCTACTATCCTAAGAGTGAATCAAACAGAGATGCATTAGATCGAATATTCATTATCCTAGAACATGGAACACAAGCATTAGATTAATCCACTCTCGTGGTAATAACCCTTTCATCAATCATCAACCGTCATAGACTCTCGTCCGCGATCCAATGACCAATGAACATTAATCGCAAGCCCAATTGTTCACTAATCACCCTAAACATCAACTCTCGTTGGCTAGGATATGAAAAGCTCACGAAAGGTTTAGGATCAAGCATTCAGAAATTCCTTTTGAGATATGAATGCCTAGGATCTAGAAATTGAACAAACAAACCTAGCCTAGCACTAACACCGCTTACTCGAATCACACCCCTAAAGGCATGGGATGTGACCAAAAATCCTAAGGTGTAATTCTAGCTCGGTTGTCACTCCGACTAGAACTACCTACTCTAAGATGCAACACTAGAGATCGGTTAATCATTGAAAATCTAGCATTAAGAACAAACCTAAGTGAAGGAACTAACAAATAACAACCCAAACAATCATCAACTAACCATCAATTCATCCTAATCTAGCAAATCCCATGATCCAACTAAAAACCTAACACAAGAACACTAAGAACATGCTAAGAACATCAAGAACACAAACCCAGAAAATAAAAGTCAACTCATAAAAATAACACAAATCAAAAATCTAAACCGATCAAATGAAAGAAGATAAAGAAACAAGACATAATATATATATAGATTGAAGAAATCTTCATAAGAGTTGGATTAAAAATGAAGAACAATTCAAGAACACCAAGAGGTGTTCTTGAACTCTCTCAACTCTCAAAAATGAAAAAAACTCGTCCTGACATTATTGGTGATTGGTATTTATACAAAGGGGAGAGTTGGAGTAGGTAAAAAGGTAAAGTGAGTCGGCCGGTGGTGTGGCGGTGGTGTTCTGGCGAGGGGGTACCGCCATGGCATCCTGGCGGTCCATTTGTGGCGGCCAAATGGCCGCTAGGAGCATCCCCTGAGAGCTGAGTCTCCATTTTTGTCTTGGCGGTCCTGCGATAGCGGTCTGGGGTGCGGGGGCCATATCTCCTTAACCGTTTATCCAAATCAATCGGGATCACTTTCATTCGAAAGCTAACTCAATTTCCTATAACTTTCATGAAGGGAGATGGAGCTAAATCGTACGGTAAAGGCTTCCTAGGAGACGATCTTTCAGACCCTTTGGTTTATGGCGGAGGGGGGGGGTCGCTACGGCGTCTCTGGCGGGCCTTTGGTGGCGGTGGGGTACCGCCAGGATGATTATGGCGGGCCATTCTTGGCGAGGGGGTGCCGCCAGGATTGGAATGCGAAGTGTGGCGGTAGTGTTGTGGCGAGGGGGTACCGCCAGGATCTCTGAAAGTTCCCGAAACTCGATTCTAGCATCCTTTGATCATCCCGAGCCTTCTCCTTCATGTCCCAAGCTTCATATTCACCTAGAAAAGACTCAAGACATATGCAAAATGCTATATATACAACCTAGGACTTTAAAATGCAAGTTAAAACAAAGTGAGACTCAAATGCATGAAAAACTCTCAAAACTAAACAAAGTGTGATTAAAAATGTATGAATCTAAACCTTAAAAACATGCAAAATATGGTGTTATCAAACTCCCCCGGACTTGCCATTTGCTTGTCCGCAAGCAAACAATAAAAGACAAACCGAAAGAGAGGTTAGAAAGTGGGAATTACTAAAAGACACGGCAAAAAAAAAATAACTATAATGGCCCAACATAATAATATAACATTGCAAGAACACATCTCAACATGACTCTAACTTCTCTAGGCTTATCGCAACTCCTAATCTTTTCTTTAGACACATAGCCAAGCATACCGTTAGCCATCATATTCACCAACTCCTCACATTCAATTTTTCTTTCAAAGTGTAGTCTCACAAATGGGCAATCGATCTATTCCATTTGGCTTGGTAGAAAAAGGTTATGATATATAAGTGGTGGTTCATGTGTTTGTGGTTACTCTCAAAATCAAACGCAAGTCATTATACAAAAGCAATAGAGAACGGGAAACAATTCATGCATACAAGATGTTCTTCAATTGTTCTACCCATCCTAAAGCTTTTCATCTAAGTCTCGAACTTGACAAGCGATCACCCTTTTCTTTCAAACTCTTCATCAACCACAATTTTTCAAAATCAAAATGCAAACCACATCAAACAACCCTTTCTACACCTTATTTACTAGGGAAATTATATGATTTCTCTTGTTCTCTTTATTTATTTATTTTTATTTCATTTCTCACTTGAGAATTTTCACAAGAGTTCTTTTTATTCCACATTCCCCTAGAACTTCCTATTACAACATGTTTTTTTTTTTTTTTTTTTTTTTTTTTTTTTTTTTTCATTTTTCTTTTCTCATTCCACTTCCCATTTTTTATTTTCAAACCAATCCCACAAATCCCATCAATAACCTTTGTAAACCCCTATCAATTGTAAGAAAGAGCTTGTCGTTTCTATCTCGAAAGATTTTGTACATGAAAGCGCATAGAAAAAGGCCTCACTCAGCGATTAAGCGTATGAGTTCAAAATGAAAGGTCCGGGGTTGGGTGTGGAACCATCTTAAAAAGGAAGATGGCCATTCGAGTTAACAAGTGTGGAATAAAAGGATAAGATAACTCGAATGTTCGTGTAAAACCACAGTTAAGATCTAAAGCCCATAAGCGAGATAATTTTCATTCAATTAAGTCCATAAGTTTGGGAGATGGTTTCAAATGAAGCTATCTTGAACAAGACTATTTGTTTCAAGTGGAGAGATCAAAGCACAAAGTCTACAAGTCTTTTAAGATTTATTCAAGCAATGTTAAACCATTATAGAGGGCATCACAATGAAAGCTAATCATATATCATTTACTAACTCCCATGCACATGAATGCAACCTGTGTCATCTAGATATGAGTGATCAAGTCAAGTCTAGAATGAACAATGAAGCAATGCAAACTACATGATTGTTTTTGGATTTTTTTTTTATTTTCTTTTTTTTTCTATGTAATAAGAGTTAAACAATGCAAGACTCAAGAAAGCAAAACAAAACAACTAAAACAAAATTAGTAACGGTTTCCTCCCCCGGACTTACTTTTCACCGTCTCGGTGAGAAAGTAAAACCGAGAAAAGAAACAAAATACACAAAAAAAAAAACAAAACGAAATGGTATAGACAAAGGGTAGTTAGAGGTACGTTGAAGCGGATTGGAATGAGGAGGAGGAGGCGTTGTGCGTTTCAGCTCACCGGTCTTGACCGTTTGATCCGTACCATTATTCACCTTATTATTCCTACAAAAACGGGGAATCAACATTTATTAAACATGGTGATACAATCACCACGAAATCAAAATCAACAAAAACAATAAGATAAGGGATATAATTGCTTGTTTTATGTCACTAGCATTGACGAGGGATAGGATTGGGGGAGTCCCCAATGGCGCGTTTAACGTCACTAGCTTGACGGTTGCTTCCTTCATCAACTCCTTCCTTGCACATCTTCTCTACTCATAGTTGCGCACCTACAAGATCAAGATCACAAGCAATAAAGAGGAGAAAGATTAGCAATGAAAAACGCTCTAGTCTCAATTCGAATCCTAACTCTAATGGCAATCGTTTAGTCCCCGGCAACGGCGCCAATTTGATAAACAGGTTTTTACACCGTCTTAAGGCTATCAAATAAATCTATCGTGCATAGCACTTTAGGATCGAATCCACAAGGACTAAAGATTACACACCAAAGATGCGAGATACGAACTAATCTAGAGCAAATAAAGAATTGTATTCTAAACTAAGAAATGCAAAGAAAACAAGTAAAATGCAAAACGAAAAATAAGAGAAAAGCATTGGATCATAAGCTCTACTATCCTAAGAGTGAATCAAACAGAGATGCATTAGATCGAATATTCATTATCCTAGAACATGGAACACAAGCATTAGATTAATCCACTCTCGTGGTAATAACCCTTTCATCAATCATCAACCGTCATAGACTCTCGTCCGCGATCCAATGACCAATGAACATTAATCGCAAGCCCAATTGTTCACTAATCACCCTAAACATCAACTCTCGTTGGCTAGGATATGAAAAGCTCACGAAAGGTTTAGGATCAAGCATTCAGAAATTCCTTTTGAGATATGAATGCCTAGGATCTAGAAATTGAACAAACAAACCTAGCCTAGCACTAACACCGCTTACTCGAATCACACCCCTAAAGGCATGGGATGTGACCAAAAATCCTAAGGTGTAATTCTAGCTCGGTTGTCACTCCGACTAGAACTACCTACTCTAAGATGCAACACTAGAGATCGGTTAATCATTGAAAATCTAGCATTAAGAACAAACCTAAGTGAAGGAACTAACAAATAACAACCCAAACAATCATCAACTAACCATCAATTCATCCTAATCTAGCAAATCCCATGATCCAACTAAAAACCTAACACAAGAACACTAAGAACATGCTAAGAACATCAAGAACACAAACCCAGAAAATAAAAGTCAACTCATAAAAATAACACAAATCAAAAATCTAAACCGATCAAATGAAAGAAGATAAAGAAACAAGACATAATATATATATAGATTGAAGAAATCTTCATAAGAGTTGGATTAAAAATGAAGAACAATTCAAGAACACCAAGAGGTGTTCTTGAACTCTCTCAACTCTCAAAAATGAAAAAAACTCGTCCTGACATTATTGGTGATTGGTATTTATACAAAGGGGAGAGTTGGAGTAGGTAAAAAGGTAAAGTGAGTCGGCCGGTGGTGTGGCGGTGGTGTTCTGGCGAGGGGGTACCGCCATGGAATCCTGGCGGTCCATTTGTGGCGGCCAAATGGCCGCTAGGATCATCCCCTGAGAGCTGAGTCTCCATTTTTGTCTTGGCGGTCCTGCGATAGCGGTCTGGGGTGCGGGGGCCATATCTCCTTAACCGTTTATCCAAATCAATCGGGATCACTTTCATTCGAAAGCTAACTCAATTTCCTATAACTTTCATGAAGGGAGCTGGAGCTAAATCGTACGGTAAAGGCTTCCTAGGAGACGATCTTTCAGACCCTTTGGTTTATGGCGGAGGGGGGGGGGGTCGCTACGGCGTCTCTGGCGGGCCTTTGGTGGCGGTGGGGTACCGCCAGGATGATTATGGCGGGCCATTCTTGGCGAGGGGGTGCCGCCAGGATTGGAATGCGAAGTGTGGCGGTAGTGTTGTGGCGAGGGGGTACCGCCAGGATCTCTGAAAGTTCCCGAAACTCGATTCTAGCATCCTTTGATCATCCCGAGCCTTCTCCTTCATGTCCCAAGCTTCATATTCACCTAGAAAAGACTCAAGACATATGCAAAATGCTATATATACAACGTAGGACTTTAAAATGCAAGTTAAAATAAAGTGAGACTCAAATGCATGAAAAACTCTCAAAACTAAACAAAGTGTGATTAAAAATGTATGAATCTAAACCTTAAAAACATGCAAAATATGGTGTTATCAAACTCCCCCGGACTTGCCATTTGCTTGTCCGCAAGCAAACAATAAAAGACAAACCGAAAGAGAGGTTAGAAAGTGGGAATTACTAAAAGACACGGCAAAAAAAAAATAACTATAATGGCCCAACATAATAATATAACATTGCAAGAACACATCTCAACATGACTCTAACTTCTCTAGGCTTATCGCAACTCCTAATCTTTTCTTTAGACACATAGCCAAGCATACCGTTAGCCATCATATTCACCAACTCCTCACATTCAATTTTTCTTTCAAAGTGTAGTCTCACAAATGGGCAATCGATCTATTCCATTTGGCTTGGTAGAAAAAGGTTATGATATATAAGTGGTGGTTCATGTGTTTGTGGTTACTCTCAAAATCAAACGCAAGTCATTATACAAAAGCAATAGAGAACGGGAAACAATTCATGCATACAAGATGTTCTTCAATTGTTCTACCCATCCTAAAGCTTTTCATCTAAGTCTCGAACTTGACAAGCGATCACCCTTTTCTTTCAAACTCTTCATCAACCACAATTTTTCAAAATCAAAATGCAAACCACATCAAACAACCCTTTCTACACCTTATTTACTAGGGAAATTATATGATTTCTCTTGTTCTCTTTATTTATTTATTTTTATTTCATTTCTCACTTGAGAATTTTCACAAGAGTTCTTTTTATTCCACATTCCCCTAGAACTTCCTATTACAACATGTTTTTTTTTTTTTTTTTTTTTTTTTTTTTTTTTTTTTCATTTTTCTTTTCTCATTCCACTTCCCATTTTTTATTTTCAAACCAATCCCACAAATCCCATCAATAACCTTTGTAAACCCCTATCAATTGTAAGAAAGAGCTTGTCGTTTCTATCTCGAAAGATTTTGTACATGAAAGCGCATAGAAAAAGGCCTCACTCAGCGATTAAGCGTATGAGTTCAAAATGAAAGGTCCGGGGTTGGGTGTGGAACCATCTTAAAAAGGAAGATGGCCATTCGAGTTAACAAGTGTGGAATAAAAGGATAAGATAACTCGAATGTTCGTGTAAAACCACAGTTAAGATCTAAAGCCCATAAGCGAGATAATTTTCATTCAATTAAGTCCATAAGTTTGGGAGATGGTTTCAAATGAAGCTATCTTGAACAAGACTATTTGTTTCAAGTGGAGAGATCAAAGCACAAAGTCTACAAGTCTTTTAAGATTTATTCAAGCAATGTTAAACCATTATAGAGGGCATCACAATGAAAGCTAATCATATATCATTTACTAACTCCCATGCACATGAATGCAACCTGTGTCATCTAGATATGAGTGATCAAGTCAAGTCTAGAATGAACAATGAAGCAATGCAAACTACATGATTGTTTTTGGATTTTTTTTTTATTTTCTTTTTTTTTCTATGTAATAAGAGTTAAACAATGCAAGACTCAAGAAAGCAAAACAAAACAACTAAAACAAAATTAGTAACGGTTTCCTCCCCCGGACTTACTTTTCACCGTCTCGGTGAGAAAGTAAAACCGAGAAAAGAAACAAAATACACAAAAAAAAAACAAAACGAAATGGTATAGACAAAGGGTAGTTAGAGGTACGTTGAAGCGGATTGGAATGAGGAGGAGGAGGCGTTGTGCGTTTCAGCTCACCGGTCTTGACCGTTTGATCCGTACCATTATTCACCTTATTATTCCTACAAAAACGGGGAATCAACATTTATTAAACATGGTGATACAATCACCACGAAATCAAAATCAACAAAAACAATAAGATAAGGGATATAATTGCTTGTTTTATGTCACTAGCATTGACAAGGGATAGGATTGGGGGAGTCCCCAATGGCGCGTTTAACGTCACTAGCTTGACGGTTGCTTCCTTCATCAACTCCTTCCTTGCACATCTTCTCTACTCATAGTTGCGCACCTACAAGATCAAGATCACAAGCAATAAAGAGGAGAAAGATTAGCAATGAAAAACGCTCTAGTCTCAATTCGAATCCTAACTCTAATGGCAATCGTTTAGTCCCCGGCAACGGCGCCAATTTGATAAACAGGTTTTTACACCGTCTTAAGGCTATCAAATAAACCTATCGTGCATAGCACTTTAGGATCGAATCCACAAGGACTAAAGATTACACACCAAAGATGCGAGATACGAACTAATCTAGAGCAAATAAAGAATTGTATTCTAAACTAAGAAATGCAAAGAAAACAAGTAAAATGCAAAACGAAAAATAAGAGAAAAGCATTGGATCATAAGCTCTACTATCCTAAGAGTGAATCAAACAGAGATGCATTAGATCGAATATTCATTATCCTAGAACATGGAACACAAGCATTAGATTAATCCACTCTCGTGGTAATAACCCTTTCATCAATCATCAACCGTCATAGACTCTCGTCCGCGATCCAATGACCAATGAACATTAATCGCAAGCCCAATTGTTCACTAATCACCCTAAACATCAACTCTCGTTGGCTAGGATATGAAAAGCTCACGAAAGGTTTAGGATCAAGCATTCAGAAATTCCTTTTGAGATATGAATGCCTAGGATCTAGAAATTGAACAAACAAACCTAGCCTAGCACTAACACCGCTTACTCGAATCACACCCCTAAAGGCATGGGATGTGACCAAAAATCCTAAGGTGTAATTCTAGCTCGGTTGTCACTCCGACTAGAACTACCTACTCTAAGATGCAACACTAGAGATCGGTTAATCATTGAAAATCTAGCATTAAGAACAAACCTAAGTGAAGGAACTAACAAATAACAACCCAAACAATCATCAACTAACCATCAATTCATCCTAATCTAGCAAATCCCATGATCCAACTAAAAACCTAACACAAGAACACTAAGAACATGCTAAGAACATCAAGAACACAAACCCAGAAAATAAAAGTCAACTCATAAAAATAACACAAATCAAAAATCTAAACCGATCAAATGAAAGAAGATAAAGAAACAAGACATAATATATATATATAGATTGAAGAAATCTTCATAAGAGTTGGATTAAAAATGAAGAACAATTCAAGAACACCAAGAGGTGTTCTTGAACTCTCTCAACTCTCAAAAATGAAAAAAACTCGTCCTGACATTATTGGTGATTGGTATTTATACAAAGGGGAGAGTTAGAGTAGGTAAAAAGGTAAAGTGAGTCGGCCGGTGGTGTGGCGGTGGTGTTCTGGCGAGGGGGTACCGCCATGGCATCCTGGCGGTCCATTTGTGGCGGCCAAATGGCCGCTAGGATCATCCCCTGAGAGCTGAGTCTCCATTTTTGTCTTGGCGGTCCTGCGATAGCGGTCTGGGGTGCGGGGGCCATATCTCCTTAACCGTTTATCCAAATCAATCGGGATCACTTTCATTCGAAAGCTAACTCAATTTCCTATAACTTTCATGAAGGGAGCTGGAGCTAAATCGTACGGTAAAGGCTTCCTAGGAGACGATCTTTCAGACCCTTTGGTTTATGGCGGAGGGGGGGGGGGGTCGCTACGGCGTCTCTGGCGGGCCTTTGGTGGCGGTGGGGTACCGCCAGGATGATTATGGCGGGCCATTCTTGGCGAGGGGGTGCCGCCAGGATTGGAATGCGAAGTGTGGCGGTAGTGTTGTGGCGAGGGGGTACCGCCAGGATCTCTGAAAGTTCCCGAAACTCGATTCTAGCATCCTTTGATCATCCCGAGCCTTCTCCTTCATGTCCCAAGCTTCATATTCACCTAGAAAAGACTCAAGACATATGCAAAATGCTATATATACAACCTAGGACTTTAAAATGCAAGTTAAAACAAAGTGAGACTCAAATGCATGAAAAACTCTCAAAACTAAACAAAGTGTGATTAAAATTGTATGAATCTAAACCTTAAAAACATGCAAAATATGGTGTTATCAATGAGTGTCATGCATGGATGAATTCCGAAGCAATAACCTCTCCTCTGGAGCTTGTTATACAACAATTCACGGTAATGCTATCTGGAGCATTAAAAGAATGGTGGAATTCCCTTGGCGAATACAGACAGCAGCAAGTCTATCAAACATCGATACTGAAACTTCTGGGAGAAATCCACAGAGAATTTATCGGTACACCAATTCATCTACGAGAACAACTACAAGAAGAGTTCTTCTCAGCAAAATGTTGTTCATTGAAGAAAAGAGATTTAGCAAAGCACTTCGAACGGCAGACACGAAGATATTACGCGTTGAATGGTCTAAACAATCCAAGCTTGAAACAAGTATATCTCTCATCAATCGACGATTATCTCAGTCAAGAGATGCCACAAAAGCAATTCGCCTCAAAGGTCACAACGTTTACGTTTGATGACATTCCTTTCGAAAAATGGAATGATCGTCTTGACGAGTTTCATGCATGGATGAATTCCGAAGCAATAACCTCTCCTCTGGAGCTTGTTATACAACAATTCACGACAAGACTATCCGGAGCATTAAAATAATGGTGGAATTCCCTTGGCGAATACAGACAGCAGCAAGTCTATCAAACATCGATACCGATACTTCTGGGAGCAATCCACAGAGAATTTATCGGTACACCAACTCATCTACGAGAACAACTACAACAAACAAAGTTGTACATCAGCGCGTAACTTTGTTGTACAACAAACAAAGTTGTACAAGCCATCTGTCCTTGGTCTCTGATGTACAACTTTGTTTGTTGTAGTTGTTCTCGTAGATGAGTTGGTCTACCGATAAATTCTCTGTGGATTTCTCCCAGAAGTATCGGTATCGATGTTTGATAGACTTGCTGCTGTCTGTATTCGCCAAGAGAATTCCACCATTATTTTAATGCTCCGGATAGTCTTGCCGTGAATTGTTGTATAACAAGCTCCAGAGGAGAGGTTATTGCTTCGGAATTCATCCATGCATGAAACTCGTCAAGATGATCATTCCATTTTTCGAAAGGAATGTCATCAAACGTAAACGTTGTGACCTTTGAGGCGAATTGCTTTTGTGGCATCTCTTAATGCTTTGGAGGCGCATAATTAATCTCTTCGTCTCTCGAGAGGACTTCATTTATGTATGTTTCTTCCTTTGGTGTAGTGGAACCTCCGCCTATAACAAATTGCTTAGGTAGAGATTCGTCGTCAGAGCTGACGTTGTGGCTACTTGAGCTCGTGTCCGAATAATGATTAATCATTTTGATCGGATTTGAAGAACTTGCTTGAAGAGTTTGAACTAACGGTTCCTGTGTTGGACCACTAGGGGTTTCGCTGAGACCATTGAGCAGATTTGACATCGAGAATTCGATTATTCCGATATCCTTTCCTTTCTTCTTTTTGTCCTTAGTTGATTCATGACTAGAGGAAGAAGTGAGAGTTGGTCGTTTAGTTGTATTGACCAGAAACTCCGATTTTTTCTGTCTCCTTGGTTTTGTTCGTGTTGACCTCGGTTTGAAATCGCTGACTGGTGTCATTCCATAGCGCGAGGTGAATGCTTCATCAGAGGATAGAAATCCAGGCAGAGATCACTTCGGCTTTTGATCTTGATAACCCGAAAGGAATCCTGGCGAGTAGGATCCTTGGTACATGGGTATTCCTGATGGCATACCTCTGAGGGGAGTATAATACGTGTTGGCCGAATTTCGATTATGTATAAAGCTTTCGAGGCTTCTTTGGAGATCCTTCAACTGATTCTTTAGGCTAGTCGTTTCAGCTTCTTTGTTTCTAAAGTGTGGCGAATTAACCATCATGTGTTGGGTCATCGTCATCATTTCTTCATGAAGGCTGTTTAGTCGTTCATGGATCTCTGTGATGGAACTTTGAAGACTGTTCAATCTTTTGTCGTAACCACCAGCGATTTGATCAACTTTGCGGTTTATTGTTGTTAATAGTTGATTCTGAACGAGGGCATTTTCTGTTTGCCAGTTGAGAACCTTTTCTCCTTGGCTTAGATGGTCTGGTCCTAAAGGATTGATGACGCGTGCAAGAATTTTTGGACTGTGAGCGATACCATCTTTGTTGAAATCTTCGGGTGGAGGGAAATCATCAGTTTGCATCATCATAATTTGTGTAGACTCCTCCTTTTTCTCCGAATATTGGACAATAAAGTCGTATTTGTCATCTCCTAACGGGCCGACAGTGGGGTCGCCTTCTAGATACCTCTTGTAAAGGGGATCCTTCTTCTTCGTCGTCGGATTTCTTCATCAGATTCATATGCTGCGTCTATGCAAGCCGTACAAGAACAAACATCAAAGTATTGATGTCCGTTTTCATCTATGAAAGAAAATACAACTGAGCCATCTTGACAAAAAGAAATTGGTTTTGGCATTTGTTTCCTTGCTGGACCGTAGAAGTCATGTTCGTCGATTTGAATGGCAAATTGAGTGAACAGTTGTTTTCGAAATGACGATGATCTTGGTTTTTCAAACTTAATCTCCGTTGTTCCATCATTTCGAGAGTGAAAACTGACTTCTGAAAATTGAACGGGAGCCTGAGCTGCTTGGTGCATATTCTCATAGCTTGTTATCCATGACTCCGGTAAACGACGTAGTAGCTCTTCACGAGAGATCTGTCTAGGAATCTAGACGGAATTAGGTGCTTGTGTTGCTGAGTTTACTTCGAGGTATAACGCTTCATCTGATGAGGGCAATACAAGATCAAGGGCGTGATCTTGGATTCTATAGACTATTTGATGATGAAGGGTTGCTACCATGCTTTTCTCTTGCATAGGTGCTCATACGAGCTGTAATTGGACTTTGAGCGTCTTGAGAAGATTCAGTTCTTGCAAAGAGACATTAAAGTTAGGAAACAGTGTTATAAATACTGTTCTGGCATTTAATGTTGTATGTACTGTTCCGATGCAGGCTTGCTGATACGATTTTAGCCTTGTATCGAGCAAAATGATTCGTGCTGTAACTGGTAGACTTTTTCGTGCGTGTAAGGTCAGACCAATTCATACAACACCAAAATGTAGATGAGTATACCCTTGTTGTTGCCATAGCTTCGGCAGGTTCTCTGGAATATTGAGAGAGATAAACTGCTCTTCTTCAATGGCTGGGACTTGACACAATGAGAACTTGGTGGACTAAACATACTCAAGGACTCTTCTGTTTGAAGAAGGTCGGATGAGTTCTCGGACTCCTTTAATAGAAAAGGCACTAGTTTTTTTTGCAAAGTACTCGTAAGGATTTACAAGTGGAAAAGTAGTTTCAGGTAATCGGTCTCCTGGAACATACTCGATCTTGTAAAGGGAATTGATAGCAGATGAAGAAGACAGACTTTTATTTTTTGGTAAAGTAGAAATTGCAAATTGAGAATCGATGGTTGAGGGATTTGAAATAGACATAATGTGAAATTGTTTTCCAGAACATTCAAAACAATCAATCATAAACAATAATTCATTCCACCATAACGCAAGTCTAGGCTCTGATACCAGATACAATAGGAGAGGCAACCAGGCTTATCATATTGACACTACCTTGCTACTTAGTGTAATTAAGCAAAATTAAATTATTATTTTTTGATATAATATCAATTTTTTTCAACTTCAAACGAAAGAAATAGAGATTCTACTCTTAAAAACGGCATAAACAAACATAAACATTCAAACCAAACAAAACAATTAAAGAAAGATATTAGACTTATGAGTTTTTTTTGTAGAAAACCTTAATTTATGTCTCATGCTCCCTTAAGGAAGAGAAATTGTTTTTTTCTTTTAGGAAACCATAATTTATGTCTCATGCTCCTTTAAGGAAGGGAGATAAACAATTTTAAGTAACTAAAAATAGAAAGAAAAAAACAAAATTTAGGGGGTGTTATTGGTTTTGTGATTTTTAAAGAGATAACTTTTAAAAATTTTAGTGTTATTCAATTTTGAATTACAAATACTCTATTAAAGGCATATGTTATTGGTTCAATATTTATAAAGAATTGTTAAAAGTCATGCGTTATTGGATTAATAAAAACTTTAACTAACTTTTAGATTAGACTAAAGTTTATTAAAATTTAGTGTTATTGGTTTATTGATTTAAAATTTTTTGTTCATCTGAACCAACTTTTATAGACTTTCAAAGTATTACATGTTAGGATGATATTATCAGAAACTTTCGGTGAGACTTTATAAAAATATCTTAAATTCTACAAACCTAATAATAATTACAAATATACATAAATCTTAATCCAATAACACTAGTCTTCACAACCCAAAAAAATTGCAAACCGATCTCAACTAAATTTTTATTCGGTTAATTTTGGTAACTTTAGCCTTTAACCAAAATACCTGACAACCGAAATAAACTAACCGATATGAACCGATTGGTTGAAAACCCCAGGTCTATATGCAACTCTCTCTTTTGGCTAATACAGAATTGTAAAATATTATTTATAATAATAATCTTTGAACTTAGCTAATTGGGTTGCTAAAATATCAAAATTCAATTGCATCATGGACATTAAATCTACATTGCATAAATAATTTGGTCGTTGTTTTCAGTGCTTGGTCAAGATCTTGTCTTGTGATCACACACACACCGATCCATGTTCCTAATAAAAATACTATTGTCTATATAATTATTAACTTGACATATATGATTGTCTTAACGACACAAGCAAAAAAAAAACACAGAACTGGAAGAAAAGCAGAAGAGACGAAAAGGTTCTACTCAACTCCACCGCACCACACCACGTTCACTCATCATGGTGAAACACATGCCCACACCACCAGCCCCTCATTATTTTTGTACGGATCTCTCTTTTCCCATAATACTTCTTTTTGTATTAATACATTTGTTTAATTTATCTTTAACAGAAAAAAAGATTTCATTAATTTATAATGCATGTGATGTATATAGTAGTTAGATTACCAATATCTCAGTTCATTATATTCAACTATAACATTTAAAAAATAACATTTAGAAGGAGATGCTCTGAATTCTTTTGGCCATCAGTAGAAACTGTGTAATGAATTATGTATTGCCACCATAGACTGTTTGTTTGACAGTCGTTGTGTCTATCGATTTATCATAGCGACTACAATTTTTAATCGTTAGAATTTCTAGTGATCAGTCGCTGATATATGCATCGAGTTCAAGTAGCTATAATTTTTAACCACTTGTAAACATTTTTAGTGACTAGAAAACCCCTAATTTTCTCGATTTCTAGAGATTAGTCTGAATTTCATTCTAAAATTTCCTGATTAACAACAAAATAAGATATATAGGAAACTAGCTTAACAAACCAAATCATTTTTACCTACCGAAAACAACGTCTGAAAACATCAAGCATTTATTAGAGTGGGAAAACTGTCAATTCATACACAAAAATTATGACATCCGATTTTGGAGTTTTATGGGACTGGCGGATGTGTTCTAAATTGTTTGAATTTTCTTGTAAATTTTTTTATTAATTGCATTTTCTTTAGCCGTCTTATCATCTCTTAACTACCAAACAATTTATAATTGCCTTAACAAAACAGTAGTTACCAATGGGACCATTTTTGAGGTTTTTACTCACTATAGTATAACCTTCTTTTACAAAAGCAATTGTGGATCTATCGCCTTTACAAAATGTCGAAGTGTCAAGGTGCTGCTACAAACTACCACGTTGTGATATTTATCCATCAAAACTTGGATTTTTTTTTTTTGGTTAAAACAAAACTTGTTGATAATATGTTTTTGTTCTATCAAAACTTGTCCATCAAAAACCTAATACCTTAAATTATTTATTTGTAAATTATATGTACAAAATATACAACTGTACTAGTATAGTTATTATGTAATAGACTAAATTTAAGTGTGTAGTTAAATAGACCAATGTACTAACAAATCTTACGTGTTATGTTATTAAGCTGAAAAGCTTTTATTAACAAGTTTTAACAACCACTAAAAAAAACAAGTTTTAACAAACTAAAATTTGCCTAAACTAATACTTACTCTTGAAGTTAATTACTGACAAATTATTGACAAACCAAAACATATTATTGACAATTTTTTTATAAACAAGTAAATAAAATATGGTAATTCCTACTATTACATAACTTTTTCCAAATATCTATTGCTCCTACAAGAAATTCTAAAAGTGACCATTATATGCATACACACGTAAGAGTATTTATATTAACCAAAAATATATAACAATTTAAAATATAATAAAAGCGACCGACCGTTTCACCGCTCCTTTTGATATTCCTCCTCACTTATTTTTTTTTTTCTCTCACGAATTCATAAACAAATCAAGAAAGAACCTCACCGAAGCAGAAGACGAAACATCACACCAAATCTTATATCTTCTGCAATTGTCTCCATCTACATCTCCAATCATACACTCTTTCTACATATATTATTACAATCCAATTCTATATTCCAGCTGTACCTTTACTGTAATTTTCAAACCTTCAAATTCATAATGATCATCAAATTTGATGACTTCAGCTCCCTAGTTCAAGCCAGGTTTTGATTCTAATTTTCATTTCTACTCCATAAGAATTTTGCTTCTCTTATTAGTGATTTGAATTGTGGTTTTTCTGAATTATTTGAATTTGAATTCTACAGATTTTGATTTGGAGACTAAGATGATGATGATGAGTAGCAGTAGCAGCAGCAGCAGTAGTAGTAGTAGTTATACAAGAGGTGTAAAAACGAAAATTGTGAGTGAGGAATCTCAATTATTTTGATCTGTTTTTTTTGGGTAGATTATTTTTTTTTTGTTATCTTTTGGTGTTCTTTAATTGTTAGATTAAAACAAAATATGAATCTTGATTTTGTGTTATTGTTATGATCTTGTAAAGCGACTTTTCGAAAGGTGTTCAAATGGGAAAATTGAGTTTCTTCTATGGAATCCTATAAAATCTCCCTTTTTAGATTGTAGAACATTTCCAAAATGTTATGGAAGATTGTGTTCTCTTTTTTTTTTTTTTTTTTTGGTTTTGAGATTGTTAGAGATGTAAAAAGTAAGATCTGTTAGTTTGTTGTGTGATTGATCTGATTGATGCAGGAGAATAAATTGAAAGGTGGTGAAAATGGTGTTGTAAACCGAAAGGCGTTAAACCGAGAGAAGATCACTGCTCTAGAACAAGATGTAATTGTTTCTCGAGTTTTTAGTTTTAAAATTTGTGGAACTATATAGTTTTAAAGAGTGGATGTTATTTTGTTTTTAATTTAAAGGTTGAAAAGCTGAGGAAGAAGCTTCGACTTGAAGAGAACATTCACCGAGCAATGGAAAGAGCATTTAATAGACCTCTTGGAGCACTTCCTCGTCTTCCTCCGTTTCTCCCTCCATCGGTTAGTATAACTCGGAAAATCTGCTAAATGTTGAGTATAGTGGGATTTGATTTTGGTTGTTCTTATAGATTTTGGAGTTACTTGCGGAAGTGGCTGTTCTTGAAGAGGAAATGGTTCGTTTAGAAGAACAGATTGTGCATTGTAGACAAGAATTGTATCAAGAAGCAGCTTTTACATCTTCATCGACCGATTTTCCCAAACATTGTCAAAGCAAGAGTCATATGCTGGAAAAATCCAAGTCAGCTTCAAGTGATGCTAGAGAATCTGAATCACCTTTTTCGCGGAAACCTCTATGCATTTCAGGTGTGTTCTTAGTCAGGGGATAATTTTTAATGACTTGCTGTGATGTAGACTGTTATATGATGCTAGTGTTTCGCTTTGTAGGGTTTCGAACGGGTAAAGAGAACAATTTGAGTGATACTTCTACGATCAAATCACCGAGGAAAAAATTGCCTATTGCTCATACAAAACTGAATAAGAGTTTAGAAGCTCAAAAACTACAGGTACATAATAACAGTTTCCATCTTTTCATTTGTTTTACTTGAATTGCAAATGTAATTTTAAGTTTACTTATATAAATACAGCAGGAAAGTCATAGGCGGCGCAAAACAAATGCAGAACCGAGGTCTTATAGTGGCACTGATGATCCAAATAAAATTTCAGAGGATTTGGTGAAATGTTTGTCTAACATTTTCATAAGAATGAGCTCGGTAAAGAAAATGGCGGTTTCAGAATTCCGAGCAAAAGATAAAAATACGGTAATCAGGGATCCTTATCGAATTTGCTTCGGCTTTAAAAGAAGGGATATTGGTGCATACAAGAATTTCAGTGATGTAGAAGCAGATTCAGTTAACCAAAATGCAACCTCAAGTTCCTATTTGTTTCTCATCCGTCAACTGAAGTAAGCGTGGTTTGAAAAATCCTACTTCCAAAATTAAATAATTTCTCTAGTTGATGTGGTATACATAATACATTCCTCATTTCTATTTCTTAAAAACTTTCAGAGGTCTGCTTGGAAGACTTTCTTCAGTCAACTTGGATAAGCTTAATCAGCAAGAGAAGTTAGCTTTTTGGATAAACATTTATAACAGTTGCATGATGAATGTAAGCACTAAGTACTATGATACTATCTATATAGATATGTTCTTTAATTTCTTGAGTTTATTAACTAATACTACATTGGAACATTAGGGGTTTCTTGAACATGGAATACCAGAGAGCTCTGAGTTGATGGTGACACTAATGCGAAAGGTAAGTCTAAAAACTGAATAAAAATATCAAAAAATATTTATCATTCTGAAAATTGAGATGGTCCCTTGTGTTTGCAGGCGACTATAAATGTAGGAGGCCACTTTCTCAATGCAATAACAATCGAACACTTCATCCTCCGCTTACCGTTTAAATCAAAATGTGTAAGTTCTGCGTTCGCTGGTCCTTTTTCTTTCTTTAGAGTTGTCATTATCATCTATCAATGATCTTTACTTTTACATTTCGTGCTTGATCTATCAGATTTCCCCGAAAGGTTCAAAGAAAAATGAAATGGCAGCTAGGAGAAAATTTGGATTGGAATTTTCAGAGCCACTTGTAACATTTGCTCTCTCATGTGGTAGCTGGTCCTCACCCGCTGTAAGAAGATCTTTTTATCATATTACTATTCTTACGCCTCGCTAGTCATTTTTCGCATGTAAAAACGCGAACTTATAGATAGAAATTAAGGTTCGATAACGAAATGATGGGTTGAAACGTTATGAAGGTACGCGTGTATACTGCGGGTAAAGTAGAGGAGGAATTGGAGGTGGCGAAAAGAGAGTACTTAGAAGCATCGGTGGGGATATCGATGGCGAAAATAGGGATACCGAAACTGATGGATTGGTATAGTCATGACTTTGCAAAGGACATTGAATCATTGCTTGATTGGATTTGCCTTCAGTTGCCTACTGAGTTGGGAAAAGATGCTCTCAACTGTCTTCAACAAGGGATGTCTCAGTCTAAGTCCCCTTCTTCTACTCTTCTCCATATTATTCCTTATGACTTTACTTTTAGATACCTTTTCCCACCTGAATTGTAAAATGGGTTTGTTTTCTCACTTTTTAGTAGTATTTGCTGCTTCTTTTTTTTTTTTTTCCCCTGATGTTCATATAGTTTTGTTTACAGCAACAGTACAGAATAAATACACATAAATAAGGAGAAATTGAAATTATAATATTCGGTTTAATTTGGTGCTTGTTTTCCAACCCAAAACATTTTTTAGAGGTAATCAGGTATATGCATGGCAAAAAATGTTGAAGTTAAAAAAAAGAAATGAAGAAGGTTTTAGTAAATGTCTAGGTTGGGCATTCGGGTTCGGATCGGGTATTTCGGATATTTGAATGTAGAGATATAATATCCGATCGGATATTTTATAAAATCGGGTCGGGTTCGGATATTTTCGGGTATACTCGAAATCCGAACTTATAATCGGATCCCCGATGGTTTCAAGTTTTTTTATCCCGAACTAGATAAAAACTCGAACTGAACCCGAAATTATACAAAGAAGAAAATTATTCGCCCATGAAAGATATGGTCATGTTTCTGACTAACTCCAATAAACAAGAAGAAGTGGACTTCTCAGAAACTCATTCTATGAAATCTCTGTTTCTTTCTCAATCCTTTTGATTTTGTGTGGCAGATTCAACAATATCGGTTCATTCATCTCGGACTGGACGAGATCGTCTACGTTACGATAACAATTTCCGTCTTGTTTCTGGGTACAACAACAAAGAAAAAAAATTCAAAAATATATATATATTTTTTCTTCTTCTTCATGATCCCAATTTTATGAATCTTGAAATTTCAAGAAACCTCAAAATCAGAAAACAAATTGTTGATTTTTTATTGTGTTCCTCTACATATATGAACATATGCATTCCATATAGGATAATTAAAGCTGGCAAAATTGAAGAAGACACAAGTGTTGACTTTGTGAGCAAATTTGAAGTTCTTATATCCTTATATACTTCGGATTCTTTGGGTATTGCTTCGGGTATTCGGGTATACCCGATCGGATACGAATATCTGGTGTTTAAGAACTATACATCTGATTGGGTATTATGAAACACTCATACCCGAACTGAACTGCTTACTTCGGATCGGGTTCGGATTCGGATATCGGGTGTGGGTATTTTGTCCAGCCCTAATACTAAATGATAATTGCTAGGGTGGTTACTAAAATATAACAAAAAGTACCAGTAAAATATGAGTGAAAATGCAATATTAACTTTTTTAATTAAATTATATGAATATTATTAGTTTGGTATTGTCATACATAGATAAATCAACATTTGATGAGGTAGATGTCCACATAAAGACATATAATTTCTTTGATTATGGAAAATATGTGTGAGATTTTTTTTTATTAGTGACTCTTTGATCAAATTAATCTTATTTTGTATTTTCTATATTCTTTTATACATCTCTTTTCATTTAAATAAATAATAACAAAATGTTGGGCTTCATTTATCATTGGGTCTCACACCGTGCACACTGCACATCTCGCCCACCCTACTGCATCGGCCCCGTTTATATGGCCGTTCTGATTCTTTGCCCATTGGCCACACTCCAAACCCAATGAAAATGTTATTCAATTCTCGTTGGGTTCATTTAAGGGGCGTTATTGGTTATTGGTTATGTGATTTTTAGAGAGTTGGGTTCATTTAAGAGACTTTGTTAAAGTGATGTGTTATTGAGTTTAATATTTATAAAAAAATTGTTAAAAGTCATGAGTTATTTGGATTACTAAAAAATTTAACTAACTTTTAGATTATACGAAAGTTTATTAAAGTTAAATGTTATTGGTTGATTGATTTTAAAGTTTTGGTTATATTAAGATAATATTTTCAGAGATTTTTGGTGAAAATATGTGACATGTTTTAAATACTCTCTAAAAATTTCTTAAATTCTACAACCCTAATAATCATTACAAATATACATAAATCTCAATTCAATAACATCTCTTTAATTTTTAGTTAACGTAATTTTGTCTCCTTTATCTCAGTCTCAAAAAAAAAAGAAAAAAAAAAAGAAGAAAAGAAAAAAAAGAGATGACAAATGTAAGTTAAGCATGCCGCCTATATTGCATGTTAAACAACGTTTACTAATTTACCAAATACCCTACGTTCTATAATCAATCTCGGTGTAGGTTTATCTGTTTATATATAAAATTCTTTTTATAACCATGTAAACTCAGTAAAACGACTGTGTATCTTAGACTCTACGTTTGTGTAACCATGTGTGATTTTCATGGTTACAAAAAAAATTGTGCATCTTGCAGCAATAGTGCAGAGTTAATTTTACCGAGTTTCATAAATATGCATTTTGACTCTAAGTTGATGATACAATTGAACATTCACTTTTCATTTTTGTAAATAACATGCAATATGGAGAGTTGAAGTTGAACTCATGTAACACATTGACAACATTATTATAAACCACTAGATTACAAATTATAATCAATATTCATTTTCATTTTTCTAAACACTTCTATTTAATTATTTATAGAAATGTTTTTTTTTTTTTACTTTCTAGGCTTTTGTGACTTTTTCATAAGCCTTATGGCCATAGGGAACTCATCAACTACATCCTTTTCCTGCATCAATAATTGCTCAATGAAAAAGTTTACCTTTTAGGAAAATCATCAACTAATTTTTAAGAGAGGTTATATATATTAATATTACTAAAGAAATATCTTATCACCATTTAATTAGATTTAAAAACATAGTAAAAAGGACTTCAAAAAGAAAAGTGTAACAACACTTAAGGAGACCTAAGAAAGAAGATACTTAGCTCCGTGCCCTGACCACTACCTTCAGGGTTGATCATATACAATGCTTCAGAGTCTTTAGAACCAATCACTCTATCGAATCGAGCTCTCATATAAGTCATTTCTCCTTCTGTCTCTTGATGATATTGATTATTCTTACATGGTAAAACTCCAGCCCCCATTGAAACACCTCTCAATGCATCAATCACATACATCTCCTCCTCACTCATGTTCTTTCTCCTTATCGAATACCCGATTTTTCGACCGTTACAGTAAATCCCCCACACAAACTCTTCCAACACTTTTTTCCTTGAAGTCTTTGTCTCACTTTCCAGCGCAATCCTCACGATCTCTGAGGCCATCTCCTTCTGTAGCGCCGAGGTAAGCATAGGGAGCTCGATGATGAACGTTGGCAAGCAATGAGGATCTTCTTGAATTGCAAGAAAGACTCTTCCTTTGCGAAACCCGAATATGGTTCCCGTGGTTGCGTAGTCTTTAAGTAAGGGTTTTCTATGCCCTCGACTTAACAAGCTCACCATCTTGCAACCAGATGATAGCATTGGTATGAGCTTGAACATTTTGAGCACCCCACCACCGATGCTTCCAGAAGATTTCTTTGAATGCTTAGAACCCATGGAGTTGCCTGTGTGCCGCAAAAGCGAGAGCACAGTTGAGGCATCCATATTGAAGAATGGGCTAGATCGCGGCATAGCTTTTACTTTTTTTCTCCTTCTTCTTCTAGCTACTAAGCTTTTTCTTCTTGTTGTTCTTATGGATTTAATATTGTATGTTTTGAGGATGAATATAACATATATATAAGGTTTGGCATATGAAGTGAAATGAAATATATAAAGATAATGGGAAAGTATGTAGGGGTGGGGGAGAGGGGGAGGGGGGTCTAGTACTAAGTTAGGAAGATGGTTTGTCATTTGGTTTCGGAATCATACATATAAAAGCTTAGTGTGCTCTCCTAAGGCTGCCACATCAGCACTCCAGATTTCGACACCTGTCCCTTTTTTTAAATAGCCTTCTAATATTAATTTAATTTAAAACTTCAACTTTATTAATGTCTACCTCTTCTTCTTCCTCAATCAGAAAGTTAGTAAAATATTAAAACAAATATTTAGATTAAAACCAACTTAAAAAAAATTAAATAAGAATATATATATTAAGATTTTAGATTATATATTTAATCCCCAAAAACTTTTTTTTTACACGATTCTAATTATTTGAAAGAACAAAATTGATTTCTTTTTTGTAATCCTACCTAATTTACTATTCAAATTGGTTAAATGTTAAATCAATTTTATAGTAATTTTTGTATAATTTATCATCCGAAGTTACATATAATTAGTACAAGATAATAAAATTGGTTAGAAAATGCATAATATTTTTGGTTTACGAAACGAAAAACAACATCTCTATTAGACATGCAAATTGCAGAAACTATTTTCTCCATTGAGAAAAAAAGTGTGTAAATGATATCTCAGAGAGGAAAAGAAGTCATAATTGTTCCCTCATAAATAGAATAAGTAAAAAAAAAAGAGGCAAAAGTCTATTAAGAGAGAGTTGCTTATGCGGAACCAAGTCTCATAGACTAATCTGGATCCAAAGGAGTGAACAAAGCTGTGGGGCATCCGCTAGAGACTGAAGATGGTGGTGGATGAGAATTTGATAAACGAGAAGAAAAGAAGCCGCGAAAATAAAACATCTTTATGTATATAGCGCGAGATAGGAATAAAATTGAGAGATGGTGAGTGAAGAGTTAAGCTAGAGGATGTTGTTGGAGATTGTCAGGAGCCAAGAATGATGAAAGTTTTCAGCGAGTGAAGGTGCGAGAGGAAAATGATATCCTGTTGGGAATCGAAATAAGATCTAAACAAAAGGACATCAGAGAGATCTAGACAACAAATATCTTGCCAGAAGAACGTCTTGCCTAGATATGAGTGAGAGCATAGCCGCCGGATATTGGATCCATTGTTCCAGATCTCACAGGGATGGACGTTTGGGTTTGATTCAGGTCTATCGGGTTTAGAAGACTATGATCCACTCGGGTATTTATAATTTTTGGTTCGTTTCGATTCCATCTGGGTTTGAGTCTGTTTCATGTACACGAAATATCAGGATAAAATTAATTAAAAGTGGCTAAATTTGAATAAAATTTGATTGAATTTTCAAAATATAACTATAAAATTTCAAATATTTTAGTTATTTTGGTCTTAAAATAATTGATATTTTTGGGCTTATAATTATAGGGTGATTGAGTTACATCAAATCTATATATTATTAATATTTTTTGGTATATAACTGTAGTTCGAGTATTTCGGGTATCCATTCGATTTTCAGTTCAGTTCTTCGTATATAGGAGTCTAGGATTCATTCGATTTTTTATCGGTTTGGATTTATGTTTGGTACCTGATCTTTTCGGATCGGATTCAGTTCGGTTCTTCGGTTCTTCGGTTCTTGGTAGTTTCTTAAGACTTATCTCACATGGTGATCGAAAAAACAAACAACAAGATGGAAGCAAAAGCTATTTGATGGAATATAGATTTTTAATTTGTTAATAATAAAATAATAATATAAAAATATAAACGTATATATGTAATTATCTATTTTTCTAAGTAAACATGCTTTCTACTTCTTCTTCTAAAATTTAGAATATTTCATTAACACTAAAGATTTAATTTATTGATTTTATATAAGTTTAATTTAGTTTTAAAATTTAGAAACCCGTCCATCGGACGGGTCCTTATCTAGTATTTTTAAAAATAAAGATGAAACCAAGTTGGTTTTTGGAGACAATATAGTGAAGCTAAAAAGGAGAAACCACTAGTCCACATTGTTTTTTTTTTGTTTTTTTTTTGGTTTATGATTTAGACAATCATCTATAGCCATAATGACATTTAGATATCAACTTTAAAAAAAAAAGAAATTAAGCATTTATTTCGGTCTTTGTGGAACAGAGTGATGGTGATCTAGTGATTGAAAGATTCATATGGAATGTCTTTCTTTGGTAGAATTCGAATCCTCCCACATGCGATTTCAACCATCCTTAGTCATCAATAAACTTTTAGTGGCAAGAAAATACGGAGTTTTATGGTTTTTGGAAGACTAGTATGGATTTTATGTAGTCTATAATTTATTTGATTAACAAAAATAACAGTTTCCACCTTTGTTGGATTACATAAAAATTCCACGTTCTAACATACTATATGTATTGTTTTGAAAAGTTATTTTCCTCCATTGCCTTAATCCTTGTTTTAACACAATAATTCAAAAAAATTATATATTTAAAAATGGCAATCATTTGGAGATAAATACAAACTAGTCGCAAGTAAACACAATATAATCCATGCATGCCTAACTTACACAAAATATGTTTTAACATTAAAACCGGAAATAATTTTACGATTGAGTTTTATTGTTTTGCATAACTTACACTATTAGTAATGGGCCTAACTCAACACTCAAAAGCTATCTCAAGAGTGGAGGTTTACCACATCACATATATATTGTCCACAAATCTTTTCAAGTCTCGATGTGGGACTTAATACACCCCCTCACGTTCAGGACTGGACATCTGAACGTGGAGTTTTGTGGGGCTGGACATCCACAGGTGGACCACAATCAGAGACATTGAAAACTTTGGGTTCTGATACCATATTAATAATGGGTCTAACTGTACACCCAAAAGCTAGCTCAATAG
Source organism: Barbarea vulgaris (assembly GCA_963667165.1). Taxonomy (NCBI): domain Eukaryota; kingdom Viridiplantae; phylum Streptophyta; class Magnoliopsida; order Brassicales; family Brassicaceae; genus Barbarea; species Barbarea vulgaris. Next base: position 5,425,756 of record OY763891.1, read on the forward strand.
TAGAGGTTTACCACATTACATATATATTGTCCACAAATTTTTTCAGTTCTCGATGTGGGACTTAATATACACAAACTATATTATAACATTAAAACTGGAAATTTATAGTAGATATCACAGATTTTCATACAAGCATTGACTTTATGGATCCAAAGGTGGCAATTAAACGAACGGTGTAAAGCAAGCATTTTGGGTGGGAAATATATGATTTTATCGTAGAATTGATCAGAAAAATAAGCAGCCCGCATGCAATGAATGGAACAAAAGTTGAACGATGATAAGCTTTTTAACAAATTTTTTTTTTTTTTAACTTAGTTATCGTAATTATTGAAAAAAATAAACTATATTAGGGGTTATGGGGGGGAATCAGTTTTGTGGCGCGCGAGAAAATGAGTAATAGGTTATTTCTGTGAAGAAATATTGGAGTGAGTATTTGGTGAGAATTGAGTTTTAATAGCAAATCATGTGTTATTGAAACATGAATTTCAAAATATTTTTTAAATTCCACTGTTATTGGATTAATGATTTTAAAATATACAATCAAATCCACTGTTATTGAAAACGTTATTAGGATTTCATTTAAAAGTTTCAGCTGAGATTTGAGAGGAATTCTTAGTTAAAAATACAAAGACTCAATTCCCATGGTTTTAGCTGAGATTTCAGAGAATTTAATAACAAAATTCCTAATTCACCAAAATTTAATCAAATCCTCTCAGAATTCATTAAAAGTCAAATCTCTCTAAATATTCAGTCCAATACAAATATCTAAGAGGGGTATATTGGAGTGAATATTTGGTGAGAATTGACTTTTAATGAATTCTGAGAAGATTTGATTAAATTTTGGTGAATTAGGAATTTTGTTATTAAATTCTCTGAAATCTCAGCTAAAACCATGAGAATTGAGTCTTTGTATTTTTAACTAAGAATTCCTCTCAAATCTCAGCTGAAACTTTTAAATGAAATCCTAATAACGTTTTCAATAACAGTGGATTTGATTGTATATTTTAAAATCATTAATCCAATAACAGTGGAATTTAAAAGATATTTTGAAATTCATGTTTCAATAACACATGATTTGCCATTAAAACTCAATTCTCACCAAATACTCACTCCAATATACCCCTCTAAATCAATATTTATTTAATTTCCCAATATAATTAGTAGAATAAATTCACAAATAATAATTTACATTATATTAATCAATCTTCCTCCTTTCTCCGATACAATTCATACTATCATCGAGTTAAGTTTTATTTGGTCACTACATATATATTTTAGTGATTTATGATAATGCTGATGTTGGAAACCTATCCCGATTTATATCCGTATTTTACTAGAAATAAAAAATCGTATATTTTATCGTTTTGATGTGTAAAATCACACTCAAAATAAAGATAATGATCTACATTCAATGGAAAGAGCGTTATAACTTTTAGCAAAAAGAGTAAATAACTTGACAAAGGAGGTCTACACAGCGCAACCTAATGAAAATGATGGTAACGAATAAAAGATAGATGTGACCATTTGTCAATTTTTAATTTATAGAAAACGATATTTTTGGTAATGAAACTTGATAGTGGAATGGAAAGAAGGGAGACAACACACCCTAAAATTCTTGTGGGGGGGGGGAATGGGTCATCATTAAAAGTACAAAACTTACATGTGTATATTGTTGTTATTTGAGAAATTTCATCAAGAACCAAACATTAACAGAAACATTAGATTTAGGTGATTAACAGATTTTGCAATCCAGAAGTCGAAAGATATAAAGACATATATATATATATATATATATATATATATACTTATAGATTTAGAACATTAACCAGCACAAGCTTTGAGTTACTTACAACATCTTATTGCCATTTAAGTAAATTTCATTTTGTAAATATTAAACTGCGGGCAATAAAATTAAAGAATAATTAAGTGGATGACACTATTTTGAGACAAAATAAGAAGAAAAACAAATAGCAATGAGAGACAATAATGACGTTTTGAACGATTTTACGGATAGAGAAAGTTGAATTCTTGTTTTCTATTTTCTATGGAGATATTTAATTTATAAACTAATTTTTTCTTAATAGTTGGGTAGTATAAAATTACTAAACGATTACTTTATATATTGCTATTGTCACGTCAATTATATATATATATATATATAATTTAATTAGGATTTAATACATATCAAATATAAAAATATAATCCGAAAAATAGAGTTTGATGTTTTGAAACAAAAAAAGGGTTCTTGAGAATCATGAAAAAAATATCCTAATAAAGTAGATTACATAGATTAAATTTCTCAGAGATTGAACAATTTTATGGATAGAGAAACTTGGATTCTTTTCATTGCTTTCTATTTTCTATGAAAACCTTTAATTTATAAAATAATATTTTTCAATAGTTGGGTAGTATAAAATTACTAAACGATTACTTTATATATTGCTAACGTCACGTCAAATATATATATATATATATATATATATATATATATAATTAGGATTTAATACACATCAGTTATAAACTTATAATCCGAAAATAGAGTTTAACGCTTTGAAACAAAAAAAAAAAGGGATATGGAGAATCAGAGAAAAAAACTCCTAATAAAGTAGATCACAAAGATTAAATTTTCTCAGAGATTGAACGATTTTACGGATAGAAAAACTTGAATTCTTTTCATTGCTTTCTATTTTCTATGAAGATGTTTAATTTATAAAATATTTTTTTTTTCAATAGTTGGGTAGTATAAAATTATTAAACGATTACTTTATATATTGCTATTTTCACGTCAATTATATATATATATATATATATATATATATATTTGAATTAGGATTTAATACACATCAGTTATAAAACTTATAATCCAAAAAATAGAGTTTGATGCTTTGAAACAAAAAAAAAATATGAAGAATCAGGAAAAAAAACTCCTAATAAAGTAGATCACAAAGATTAAATTTTCTCAAAGATTGAAGATTCGACAATCAAAGCTCAAATCTCTACATGCACTCTACACGAACGATTTTAATTCATTGTAAGTCAAAGATTATTGATAAATAAATAGTCTTTTCTCTTCTTCATATAGGGATATGAAACAGGTTAAAATTTGCCCAAACAGGTGAACTTTTGTCAATTAATTGTTGCGAAACATGTGATTTTTTTTTTAAGTATACTAGATTTTGAATCCACGCTACGCGTGTGTGTTTTAATATATTTTTCGTAAAAATCATATGCAATCTCTAATAATTATCAAATGTTTATTTATCTACATAGGAGATGATAATATTATATATCTACTATTTAAAAACAAATTGTAGTGAATTTAATCCCTAAATATTCAAAGTATAATTAAATCTAATATTAAAATAAAACTTAATAGTATGGAAAATTACAGTAACTTAAATCTAGAAAATGAATTGATTATAAATAGTCAATTATTATTATTTGGTACATTTGTATATTTTTTTGTTAATTTATTATACGTTTTAAATGTATAATTTTTTCAAAATAACTCATTTTTTTAAGATTATATATATATATAATTTTCCAATTTGAAGCATGATTTTGAGCAGAGATATTGTGTCATACTTTTAATATTTTTTTATATTTTTTTACCAAATCTCTTTCATAAAAGGTGACAAAAAAAATCTCTTTCATAAATTTTATTATAGGGATTAGGAAGCTATGTATATTATATTTTATGCATTCAATATATTTTTAACATGCAATATTTTGTTTTTCTTCTTATTTTCCATTTTATTGGATTTTGTTTTGCCATCTTTTGAGTTTACTTTAATTTTTTTTTTAAATTTTAAATTTATTTACACATGATTTTTTTCATGTCTGTATTTAATTTCTCTTTTCTTTTTCTAATTTAAATCTATTTCTTTAGGAGATATTTCCATTTCATTTATATCATCAGCTTAGATATAATATTTTTTTATGTTTCTTTTAATTTTATTTGTTTTGAAAGTTTTCTAATTTTATTTTATTTTTTATTTTTCAACTACAAATAGACATGTACATAATATATTTTATTATTTATTTTGAGGATGATAGTTTTTTTTAAGCATTATTTATTTTTCTAACTTATTTTTGTTTGGAGCATCAAAAATTTCAGGACCGGCTATGTATGTTAATAAGATATGTTAATATTTCTTTTGCTGGTGATGATTTTTTCTTAAGCTATCATTTATTCTTCTAACATTTTCTGTATTTTTCATTTTTTACAAATTGGTTTAGTACATTTTTTTTCCAATTTTGAATAACATATTGAACGTTTTAAAGAATACAATAGTTTTCAAAATTCTAACTTATTGACTACAATGGTCTTATAATTTGAAATTGAAAACACACATTCATGATTGTACGCTGAAAAAGATAATAGGCTTACATTTTCTATGAAATTGACTATCCTAAAACATAGTAATATCCTAATAATATTGATGGTTTGGGGTTTTTAGAAAAATTGAATCAAATTAATTTGTATGCTAATCGAGCTGCTACATGGACTCAATTTATTGTTTGACATGATCATGACCTTTGGCCTTCCCTTGCCGGTATGCAAATTCTTCCATGAATTTTTGTTACCCTTATTGTTCTTGGCACCAACTTGGGAAAAAATGGTTTAATGGTGTAGAGTTTTTAAAGAGTATTTGCTTTTACTTTTACACACTTTAACATAGAAATACATGAATTCAATGACTATCCAACATCATTCGAAATAGTTTACTGGCATCATCTATTGTAATAATTTATTTTTGTTTTTCCAGCTCCAGGGTAGCCAAAAAGAAGAACAACTAAATCCAAACATGATTTTTCTTGATATTTGTTTAGTTATTTCTTCTAAACAATCTTATATGCTCACCTCAGTAGGTTTCATCTATTCAAATTGTTTCAGACATTCGAGATAAATTTTTCAGATTATTTTTTCTGCTTCATGAGACAGCTAAATCTCATCAAGAAAGAAAATGATCCATAAAAATTAATTACACCTGCAAAAATCATGTAAAATTTCTTAGCAAAAATATGAATAAAAACTACTAAAACCATAACACATGATTCACCATAAAAATTAGTGCGTGTCTTCTTCCTTCCTAGGACATGATGCTTTCTAATCTATTGCAATCTTGATAAGATTTTGAATCTTAATATATTAAGTTGGGTCATAGTGAAAACTATCATTCTTTTGAAACTAAAATTAATTAAAACGTTTTCTCTCCTTTTTCTTCTTCTTTTTTTTCTACGGTTTTTTCTCCTTTTTCTTCTTACTTCTTTTTTTAAAGGTTGGCTCTAGGGCTTGTTTTTCTCTGTTCTTCTTCTTCATTTATATACAATAGGGATTTATAAATATTACTCAACTAATTGACAATTTCTCTTTATTTTAATATTAAATATATTTTTAATTAATTATCAGGAAAATATGAAGTTATAAAAAAGAAAATTGTTTTTAATTACTCATTAATTAGAAATTAAGGCATAATTTCTATACATATTAAAGTCATTATTTTGAGTATTCTCTATTAATTCGTTGCTTATTTTGGTGATAATTTTCCTTTTAAATTTTCGGCATATATCGATGTTTTAAAAAAAAGTTTTTGTCAGGTTAACGTGAGAATTTATGTTAAACATTGACACAGACCAATATCATTGCGTTTTTAAGTCCTATGTGGACACCGTAAGAACACTATAGCTTCAACTTTTATATAGTATATAGATTTGGCAGATATCGATTTTATTTTCTTATTTTTTGGAAAATGTCTAATAATGTTGAAGCTATAGTGTTTTTCATTTTTAATATTTTCATATTAAATAATTTCTTCATTAATTATCAGGAAAATATGAAGTTATGAAAACAATACATATTTTTTAATTATTCATTAATTAAAATTTAAGGTAACTCATTATTTTGAGTAGTTTCTATTATTTTATTGCTTAATAAGAAATTAAGGCGTAATTTTCTTATATACTAAATTTATTATTTTGAGTAATTTCTATTATTTTGTTTTCTATTTTAGCGATGATTTTTCTTTTATGTTTTTGGCAGATATCGATTTTTTCCTTTTTTAGTTTTTCATAAATTATTGTGAGAATTTCTGTCAAACATTGACGTGGATCAATAGCATCGCGTTTTTCAAATTCTATGTGGACGCCTTAGAAACACTATAACTTCAACTTTTATATAGTATAGCGTGGATATTTTAGTGTATTTTTCGTAAAAATTATATGTGATGTATAATATTTATAAAAATATTATTTTTATATATGAGATGAAAACAAATTTTAGTGACTTTAATCCTTAAATTTTCAAAGTATAATTAAGTCTAGTATTGCAATTAACATTACATAATTTGGAAAACTATAGTAATGTATATCTAAAAAAAAATTGATTATAATAGTCAATTATTAAAATTTGATATAATAGTATGTTTTAAATTTTTTTGATAATTTATTATATGTTTTTAATGTGTAAGTTTTAAAGGAATAAATCATTTTTGTAAGATTATATATATAGTAAGATCTTTTTCCGATTATAAACATGATTTTGAGCATATATATTGTGTCATATTTTTGATAATTTTTTTCATATTTCTTTACCAAATCTATTTCCTAAATTTTATCATAGGAGGTATGTTTATGATAATTTTTGCATTCAATATATTTATCATACAATATTTTATTTTTCTTCTTATTTTCTATTTTATACGATTTTGTTTTGCCATCTTTTGACTTTACTTTCTTTTTCTGTTCTTTTAAATTCAAAACTTATTCACATATATATTTTGTTTCATATTTGTATTTAGTTTTCTTTTTATTTTACAATTCAAATCTATTTACATAGGCGAGATTTTCTCTTAATTTATATATATCGTTAACTTGGTTCAAATACCAAGTACAATTAAAAAAAATTATGTTTCTTTTAATTTTTATTTATTTTGAAAGTTTTCTAAATTTTTTTATTTTTTTTCTATTTTCAACTACAAATAGACATATACATAATATATTTTACTACTTTTTTTGCCGGCGATTATCTTTTTCTTAAGCATAAGTTATTCCTCTAACACTTTTATTATCTCTTTTTTTCTTAAACGTTTTTGGATTTGTCATATAGTTTTTCCTTTTTTTGTCATTGGGGTTTCTATCTTTTTTTTCTTTCTCATTTTTTATGAGATTTTTTCTAGTGCTTATTTTTTCTTTTTTTTCTCCTTTATCCATATACAATATACTATATAAGATTAAATAAGGATTTACAACTATTATGCGACCAATTGTCTTTATTTTAAAAGCACATATTTATTTTTCTTATTTAGTATTTTCATAGTAAATAATTTCTATATTAATTATCAGGAAAATCTGAAGTTATGAAAAAAAAAATATTATTTTTAATTATTCATTAATAAAAAATTAAGGAGTTTTTTTTTTATTACTAATAAATTAAGGCATAATTTGTCTTATATACTAAATTTAATATTTTGAGTAATTTCTATTATTTTTTCCTATTTTGGCCATGATTTTTTTTTTAAGTTTTTGGCAGATATCGATTTTTTTTTTTTTTAGATTTTGTTAAGTTACCTTGAGAATTCATGTTAAACATTTACGTGGACCAATAGCATTTGGTTTTTTAAATCCTATGTGGACGCCTTCAAAACACTATAGCTTCAACTTTTATATAATATAGATATATTATATACTAAATTTAATATTTTGAGTAATATATATTATTTTGTTTCCTCTTTTGGCGACGATTTTACTTTTTGAGTTTTTTGCAGATATTGATTTTTTTTTTTAAAGATTTTGTTAAGTTATCTTGAGAATTTATGTTAAATATTGACGTGGACCAATAGCATCGGGTTTTTTAAATCCTATGTGGACGCCTTCAAAACACTATACCTTCAACTTTTATATAGTATAGATAGCATCGGGTTTTTTAAATCCTATGTGGACGCTTTCAAAACACTATAGGTTCAACTTTTATAGAGTATATATTATATACTAAATTTAATATTTTGAGTAATATATATTATTTTGTTTTCTCTTTTGGCGACGATTTTACTTTTTGAGTTTTTTGCAGATAATGATTTTTTCTTTTTTAAAGATTTTGTTAAGTTATCTTGAGAATTTATGTTAAATATTGACGTGGACCAATAGCATCGGGTTTTTTAAATCCTATGTGGACGCCTTCAAAACACTATAGCTTCAACTTTTATATAGTATAGATTATTTATCTACGTGAACATTTTTCGTTAATCTAAATAGATTTTATTTATATATATATATAAAACTAGGGGGTAGGGGGTTCCGGGTCCAGATTCATAATCTCCCAAGGCCTGAATCATCCTTTCATATTTAATCCGTACCAGCAGGCATTCGATTCTGTGATCTTTTAAATTACCATATGGTACTTTTCAAGCCGAGCTATCGACCTCTGGTCAAATAGATTTCTATTTGTGTTCATGTAAATGTGATATAATTTTTTGAGTTCTGTATTATTCTTTGGCACGTTAAATTTTGATTGTATTCATTCATAAACATACCAAATAATTCAACAGAAAAGTACGTTAAATCTCAGTCACTACATAATTCTGAATTAACTAGATATGGTATACTATTTACTAGCAATAAGGACATTTCCAATGATATTACTTCATTTTTTTCCTAAATATAATGTAAACTTTAAATGAGTTTTTTTCTTCAATGATTCTCCTCATTTTTTCTTTCAAGAAGGAGTATTGCAAGTATATATATTCATACCACTTATTCTTAGTTTTTCATAACACTCTTTATTTTCCAAAGTTACAGATTCTATCTATCTATTCTTTTAAACAAATAAAGAAAATCATGAATTTATTTAAATAAAAAAGATTATAAAAGAAAATTATATAACACCACTTAACATTAAAAACGGAAACAATGTTGAACATTCTTGAAGACTTTAAGTAGTAAAAAAATAGACATTTTTTTTATAATTTGTTTAAGTAATAAAATATTTTTATTTTTAAATATAAAAAATATCATTAGATATAAAATGAAATCATTTATATTTAATTATGTATAAAATAAAAGCACATAAAAGTTTAGGGGCCATTTTCTTAATAAAAGAAATTACAAGACAAAAATGAGTTATGTGAGTAGTAGTTCCTCAAATATGATGCACTACTGTTTATATTCTCTCTTTTTTTATTTGTTTGTATTATTTATTTATTTATGATTTTCTTCTAAATGAGAGACCACTGGAGATGTATAAGATTTTTTTTTTGTATGAATGTAAAATTTTATTCATAAAAAAAAAAACTATGGTTACATTATATGCATCTTTGAGCATAGGTGTTTTTTAAAATATAGTAGATAAAAAAAACCACAGAAGAGATTAGATGCCTCACGCTCTTGTTCCAAAACATTTGCGCAAGCCATCGATGTATAAGATTTTAAGTCATATCGTTACTATTTACTTAATTACAATATTTGCTATTGTCATCTAACTCAAAATTTAAACTCCGTACATTTCATATCTTAACTGTTGGAGGTGGGCCGAGCACAAAAAAAAGCTTGGCTCAAATTTTTCTCATGCCAATTCCAGAGTATACAACCAGAAAGGAGAGCCCAACATGAACAGTGCGGCTCGGCCTGCCCACGAAGCTTGACTCCCGAGAAGCCTTCAAATGACGGATTAGGTGAAAGTGACACTATAAATGCAGGATCCCCATGTCTTATCAACCTAATGGGAAATTAGCACAAGACTTGAGTAGAGCATTAACTCCGACTATGATAGTCTACAGGATATCCGACACTAAGAGTCTCGGTAGAAGATTCAACCTCGACCCCAAACCTTGGTGGAACATTCAACCTCAGACTTCAATACCTTGAGCCTTGCCATTCCACGACTAAACTCGTCACCTTCTTTTACTGACTCATATTGTCCCCCGTCTTCGAACCTTCTTATATTACGAAAGTCTGTGTCCCCCAATACTCATCCTTATACTATTGAATCACCCTTGTTGTATTGTATATTCAACATTAACTATATACCTTAACATGGTTATTTCATTAACAACCGTAAACTTTTGAACTTATCATCCATAGTTTTTATATGTCAGAACAAACTACTTCACAAAAGAAAAGTCTCATTCAACCAATTAAACTACTATATCACTAAGTTTACAACCCTACATCAACGATAAGCCAATGGCCCTAGTAAAAAAGAGTTCAGATTTTATTCACGAAAAAGATCACCTTTAACAAATTGATATAATTTTTAATATGTTATGGGATTTTGAAAAACGAAGGCAAAATGAAAGATAGAAGAGAAAAAGGAACGGTGGTTTGGCATAAGGCATGTGCCAATGTCTCTATTGGATTCAATAAAGTAATCACTAATTATTGGGTTGAGAGTCATCTTTATGAATTCTTTCTATCTTTTTTAATTTTCTTTTCATTTTATCCATTAGCTTTATAACAACGTCAAGTATGGGCACAACTTATCGAACTCACTTCTCTTTGATGGGGCCTCACTATCGAACGACCACAATTAGTTAGTAGTTGCAAATGAAACACTTGTTCTAATCCAAATCCCTTCACTCCATTTGGTAAGCTATCCTTTAGTTCTCTTTTTGAATCCACCATTAACTAATTGTATGAAGAAGAACTTGATAGTGTCTTATCACAAAATAAAAGAAAAGAAGAAGAACTTGATAGTGCAAAACAATAGTCCAAGATCATAATACTAAAAAAAAAAAAGGAAACAAACCATATACACACGAGGAGAGGGAAAAGGGTCAGCTTCAACATCAAGTTTTTGTATGGTGCTTTTTCGTACACCAATTAAGATACTATGCATTTTTCAACTTCAAATTAATTTTTTTTTTCAAGAAAACTACATCAACTTTCACATGTGTACCGAAATCAACTTTGACCGAAACTAGCCAAATCGATGAGTCAGATGCCACATGACATATTTCTGCTGAATCTATTTCTGCTGAGTCATATTCCACATGTCTATTTTTTTGCTGAGTCAGATGGCACGTGTAATTTAAAAAAAAAAAAAAAAATTACTGAACTTTTGAAGTTTTATGCAATGTACTAGGCTTAAAAAATTTTAACACTAATAATTGAGAAACATAAACACCTTTATTAGGCAAACCACTTTATTGGTTTTTTTCATCTCTTCTTTAGCCTTAACAAACGTAGAGTTCTAACAATTTGATGGCACATTCTTGAATAATTACAAGCCAACACATATATACATTCACAAGGAGACTATATTTTCTAACTATGGTTATCAACATTAAAGAACTTGATGGTGTCTATTAAAAAACAAAAAAACTCTTCTTGCCTGCATTTTAGAGAATATGTGATTTCTACAATACATTCTTGATTCTTCTATGCTAATGTGCTTTAGAAGATAATAGCTTATTTATCATCATCTAAATGACTAAATATACCACTGAATGAAGTAAAAAGAGTATTCTAACTATTGAAACAAATGATAATCTAGTTCTTCCATAACCCTTTCAAGTTTTACAGTTTTTTTCCTGAAGAATATCAACTTTAATTTTAAACAAAACTTAACTGCATTTTTTTTTTTACTTTGCTGGACTTCAAAATGTAGATAATATCAGCCTGCAACAATTCTTCATGATCTATGCCAATAGTTTTAGGACCAAATCATGTGATGTGTTCATATTTCACATTTTGAGATTTGGAGAAATATCACTAGTATTACTTTATTATTATTGTTATTATTTTTTGTGAAAAATGCTAAATAAATCACCAACTTTTAAATTTAGGCAAAAAAAGCATGACCTTTCACATAAAAGTTTTAAATCACAATTTTTTGTTGATTTTCTTTTTAAATCACAAACTTTTGTTGATTTTTCGTTTTAAATCACAGACATTGGTTGACTGAGCTTAACTAAACATGAAGTTAAATTGACTAATCGAGAGATTAAACAATATTAGCTTCTCTTCTAAATCTCTGTTAAGTAAAACATCATCGTTCTTTTTAACTTAGAAAAACTCCAATTAACTGTGTTTAATCGTGTAGTTAGTCAAGTTAATGTTGTGACTATTTTTTTAGTCAACCGAAACCTGTGAATTAAAAAGAAAACCAACAAAAATTTGTGATTTAAAAAGAAATCAACAAAAGTTTGTAATTTAAAAAGTTTATGTGAATATTCGTGCGTTTTTTTTGCATACATTTGAAAGTTGGTGATTTATCATTTTCCCTCTTTTTTTGTGCCTCTTAACATGTTTTTGTGTGATAAATTTAACTAAAATTTGCTTAGAATGATACTAATTTGTGATTTAATTGCTAGATTAATACCCAAAAAAAAATTTACTAGAGTAATACTAATTTTTTGTCAAAATACAAATAAACCAAACAAAATTCAACTATTCACAAGATTGCCATTATGAATTAAAACTAGAGAAACTAAAAAAATATTGGGAATTCGGCTATATAAATCCCAAACTTTGCAAGAATTGCCAAAACAAACACAAATTTTAGGTCTGACCAAATAAACACTAAACTTTATTTGACTTTTAAGATTTATTCAATAACTCATCGTTGACTTGCCAATAAAGCACACCGTTATCTTTTTAACAGAAAAATTAAACGTCGGTTACTATTTGCTGTTAAGTCATACGACGTCGTTTTGAAATTCTAATTCAAAAGAAAAATTTGTGCGCCCTACTGGATTCGAACTCGTTACCACTGGGATTGTTAAGGTGGTTTGTGCCATTGTGCTAGTTAAACTTTCTTGCAAATACTTACATAGTAATGTCTTATATTCTTTCGAACATTTTAATTATTTCGTTGATAATTCAGCAACAACTTCATCAATTAATTAATTATCGGCAATTAATTATACTAATAACATAAAATATTATAAGTATTTCAAATATAATATAATACCATAAATTTTTTTTCAAATATAATATAATACCATGAATTATATTTTGGTTAATTTTTTATTTTTTACATTTATAATACCATAAAAATTTACAAAAAAAAAATTTTAAAAACCAAAATTTATTTTTCTTATAGAATATTATCATATTAAAATCTTAAATGCTTTATAAAAATATATTTTATATATAAAAACCTTAGTTATTCTATAATATATTTAGAAATAATTTTTTTAAATTTTAATTATATTAATACAATTTTGTGATTATATTAATAATTTTTTAAAATTTTAATTATATTAATACAATTTTGTGATTATCTAAATATATTATAGAATAACTTAGGTTTTTCTATATAAAATATATTTTTATAAAGCATTTTAAGATTTTAATATGATAATATTCTATAAGAAAAATAAATTTTGGTTTTTAAAATTTTTTTTTGTAAATTTTTATGGTATTATAAATTTAAAAATAAAAAATTAACCAAAATATAATTCATGGTATTATATTATATTTGAAAAAAAATTTATGGTATTATATTATATTTGAAATACTTATAATATTTTATGTTATTAGTATAATTAATTGCTGATAATTAATTAATTGATGAAGTTGTTGCTGAATTATCAACGAAATAATTAAAATGTTTGAAAGAATATAAGACATTACGATGTAAGTATTTGCAAGAAAGTTTAACTAGCACAATGGCACAAACCACCTTAACGATCCCAGAGGTAACGAGTTCGAATCCGGTAGGGGGCACATTTTTTTCTTTTGAATTAGAATTTCAAAACGACGTCGTATGACTTAACAGTAAATAGTAACCGACGTTTAATTTTTCTGTTAAAAAGATAACGGTGTGCTTTATTGGCAAGTCAACGATGAGTTATTGAATAAATCTTAAAAGTCAAATAAAGTTTAGTGTTTATTTGGCCAGACCAAAGTTTGTGTTTATTTTGGCAATTCCTGCAAAGTTTGGGATTTATATGGCCGAATTCCCAAAAAATATTAAACAAAATAGATGATTTTAATAATGTAAAAATCAGAAGAAAAAAACAGATTAATATGAATCACCCTACGATTACAAGAAAACATCTTTTTCTCTGAAACCCTAAAACAGCCGCTAGTAAATTTTGGAAATCCTCATCGCCCTTCATCTCTCACCGTGTCCCCGTCGTCATCGATAAACTCTGTGTCGCCATTGCTTTTCTCCTCTCGCCGCTGCTTAGCCTCTTTTCTCCTCTTCGCGTCACCGATTCCATCTCTTCCCACCGGATAGTCGCCGTTTCTTGTGGAGACTGAATTAGATTACTTACAGTAGTATCATCTTATCCTCGCCTTCTGATGTAGATGTACAACTGCTACTGCTTTTTTTATTCCACCAGCGCAGTTTATTTTGAGGATTGGCTAATAATTCACTGTTTCAACAGGAATGCTAAACTTGAGAAGAAACATGATCCTATAGCTGTAAAGCCTCCAAATGCTGTTCCATTTTCTGACGAGTGGTTAGCTGCCATTGAGGCTGCTGGGCAGGTATAAATTTCTCAAATATTTGTGTGAAACCATGATGATGAACTGATGATCCACTTGCCATTATTGCATATAAAATAGAATTATTTGGGAATACCTCAGCAGAACTCTTATGTCAAATGTGCAGGAAATCTTAACACAGAAAATGTGGACGTGTACAACATTCACCAACCGAAAAATCTGCTCCTGAACCAGGTCCATGGTCTCTGGTACAGTTTTCTCTCATTACCAATTCCTCGTAGTCTGAATAAGTGTTGAAACAAATAGCTTGGTTTATTTTCTACTAGTACAACAGTATGTAAAATTCACCTCTTATTTTTCCTATAATTTTCATTTACTGTCCCACTAATCAAATAGCTCCATTGCATGCTTCATATCATTCAAAAGATAAGTAGATGTGATATAATTTGTTCTTGAAACTAACTTGAGGCAATCATTTGTCTTTTGTGATGGTCAGGTCAAGAAGAAGAACAATCTAGGAGTAGGACCATTTGACTGTACAAAGTATAACAACAAAGGTCTTCCTCCTGCTTTGGACTGAATACTAGGTTTCTTCTACCTTAACCATTTTTTTTGTTCTTGTTACCCTTTTCATCACTACTAGCTAGGTGTTTAAAACTTTGTTGAAAACTCTCCCTTGATCTTTTTTTTTTTTTGTATACTTGAGAAATAAAATATGTAAAAAGAACTTGCTGTTTCGGCATGAATCACATCCAAAAAGGCTACTTTTCCTCGTCACTTTTTGAGATATTCAAACCTTGAATAGAGAGATATTTGACAAGATTTAAGACGAATAAAAGTGAACATGTCTTGCATTTCGTATTCAATTCCATGACATCTACAAGGTTGGGACCCAGTTTGCGAGTCGTTGTTTGAGCGCGATCAGGCTAGCTTATCAATATCATCTTGTTATCGTTTGTGTTTCGTCTTCCCGAATAGTAGTTGAGGTATATTTGCACATATACATAACAAAATAACGTATCATGTTTTACTTTTCAATTAAGAAGTTTACGAATATTCGGAAGGGTAAATAGATGGTAACCGCAAACAACACAACATGGCAATAAATCCCTTTATTACTGTAAACACCAATTCCTAACAAAAGACAATGATTTTTTCCAGTTCCAACTTAAATAGAGGGAAGATTTAATAAGCTCTCACATGTCGACAGTGAGTTTGGCGTCAAGGTGAGTGAATTCTTGGAAGAAAGCTTTAAAGTGTTCATATGAATGCTTCACGTCATCTGCGGCACACATCTCACGGATGCTATGCATTGAGAGCTGAGGAGCTCCAACATCAACGGTCCTTATCCCCCACACTGCTTTCTAGGATTGGACCAATGGTCGATCCGCAACCCATATCATTACGTACCACAAAATCCTGCAATTGTCATGTCCATAATCATTGACTCATTTATAATATGTTAGTAAGTAAGAAAATCTGTCAGAGCTCTCTTAAACAAACCATACCTGAACAGGCAGCTTATGTTTCTCCGCTATCTCTCTGAATATAAAAGAAGGAACCTGTAAAAACCCTAGATATTTTTGTGGATCAAGTTATGCGTTTTTTTAGAAAAAAATTTCAATTTTCGTCATTAGTTATGTAAAATATTGAAAAAATCTGCGATGTCATTTAAACAAATTTACGGTCGAAAATCTGCGGTAACATAGCTTCAATAAGTCTACCACAATAACTTTGCAGTCACTAAAATATTATTCTAGTAACAATAATATATGCGGTAAAGGGAATTGCATCTAATCTTTGACGTTTTTAAGAATAATAACTCTGCGGTAACTAAAAAGTTAATCTAGCAATTAAATTTTGGTCATAAAATCTACGGCCACTAGTATGTGAAACAAACCTCTGCTATAACTAAATTTTAAAATCTACGATGGAAAAAGAGATCTGCAAAATAAATCTACGGTAAAAAATTAAATCTGCCGTATAAATTCTAACCGATTAGGAAAATGGGAAAATCTACTGCCTCTTTATGAGTTTCGAAAAATAAATCTATGGAGGTTAAAATATATACGATGAATTAGAAAATCTACTACAACTAAGGCATATAAATCTATGGTAAAAAATAAATCTTCGAAGCAAATCTATGGTAAAAAATAAATCTTCGAAGCAAATCTACGGTATAAAATAAATCTACAAAGTAAATATGCGGTAAAACTTTAAATCTACCATTCTAAAAAATCTGGGACAACGTCGAATCGCAGATTTAGGTTGTAGATTTTCATGTCTGCGTAAAATTTAAGATTTTTCCTTAAAAAAACACAAATAATGCTGATGTGGAATTAATTCATAATGACATTTTCGTAATTTTTTTTCTTTTTACTCATGGTTTTAAGGGTATTTTTGTGATCAAAAGAATCCACTTAACACTAATTTTTTCTATGTTAAATTAGCAATTAAATCACAAATTAGTATTATTCGAGTAATTTTCCCATATAAACCCTCTTCTTTACTTTGTTCCAGATAGGGAGAAAAACTGTATCCTCCATTAAAAAATGTTTGTTGCTGCTGGAGTTAAGAGAGATTTTACTGTACATAGATCAATACCAGTGTGAGTATCGCGAACCGAAGACTTCCACAAGAAAAAGATAACACCATGATCAGAAAAGAGAAACTGGTTTACCTTAGATCAGGTTTTACGATATATGTTTAAGATCAGATGTACCATTTAAATACAGAGGAAACAAAGTATCATCCACAAGCAAACCACAGAGGAAACAAAAGTACCTAAAAAGACAAGACCACAAGACACTCTAAAAACAGACAAGACATGTTACGTTTTCAATCTTCTCCACTTGAAGACTCAAAGCTCACTCACATCTTCTACTCAATATATGCTCCACCTAAAGGACTGCCAACAAATGTTTCTTCGAAATAGTTCGAATCAATCATAAAAGGTGATCATGGCGAAATGAAAAATGTATCTTACCTGTACAAAATTGCGCAAAGTACTCTTCAAAGCCTGAATCCAAACAAATACTAAAAGGTCACAACATTGATCTATTGAATACTGTCATTAGTAGCAAGCATAAAGACGTTGTTCGAAGAAAAAATATGATTAGAATGGTGTATATACCTGTTATATTCATGGGGAGGATTGACAGTAATCTTCGTATATCCAGGAAGATTTTTCTGAAGAATTAGGATTTAACTTTTCTTTTAGCCACTCGAACCTAACAATTAGCTCTTCCAAGTCCAAGAAAGCAGCTTCGATAGACTCTGATTCCTCGATATTCAACCTAAGATCTCCATAGCCTTTCAAGTTCTGTGTTTCTTCTCTCGACTTCTCAGTTGATCTCTGAGTTTCTTCGTCTCTAGATTCAGCTCCACTCACTTGATCTGATGTAACATCACAAATTGGTCTCTGCAATTCTTCTTCTCTAGATTCATCTCCACTCACTTGATCTGATGTAACATCACAAGTTGGTATCTGCAATTCTTCTTCTCTAGATTCATCTCCACTCACTTGATCTGATGTAACATCACAACTCGGTCTCTGCATTTCTTCTTCTCTAGATTCACCTCCATTCACTTGATCTGATGTAACATCACAAGTCATACACTCATTTTCCATATATCGAAAAATCACCAAATTATCCACATAAACAAAATGAGTTAACATCTCCAACATTGTTGATGTAAAATACAAAATATAACCTAACCTTCATTCGAAGGTTTCATTATTTTAGCACATTGCCTCTTTTCCCCATCCTACAAGAAATATGGATAATAAAAAAAGATAAGCAATGAAACAAAACAACATAACCTAAACAACATAACATATACATTGGATCGCTTACACTCATTTATGATGTAAATATGGGATTCAAAAATAATTTACCCGCGACAAATAAATAAAAGGAAATCTACGCTCGATTGATCCTAGGCTTTCATGGTTGTTAATACATCTATTTCCCTTTATTTTCAGAATTCATGAGGCTTGAGTAAGTTTGTTTCAAGGATTGGATTAGGCGATGGCATTATCAAAGGCAATGGTACATGACACTTACGGGAGAGCTAGAATCCAAGTTCCACAACAGTTCCTCATTGTCAATAAACTAGTTCATTCATCTTTTCTTAAAAACTAACCTCGGTAAACGGCACCGTCCATCCATCTCCAAGTGACCATTCCAGTGATGGACGCAAATCCTCAGACAGAGCATCATAAGTACACCCTTCGCCATATGGTTGAGGCCACAATTCAACCTGTAAAATAGACCATCAACAATATCATAAAGAAGCGCATAATAACTTTTTACTAGAAAGTTCAAAGGCCTCTAGCTAGTACCACAAAATTAAGCCTAGCTAGTACCACAAAATTAAGCCTAAAATGAAAGCAAAGAGGAAAATAGTTATCAGAATCTCCACAGCTCTAACATAAACATTTTCGTATCGCCGTTATAGTTAGTACAGAGAAACTTAATAGAACAAAAAAATAAGGCATGATAAAAGAAAAAGAGCATTTTGAGGACACATACTTACCCGTCAACCTAAACTAACCATTTCGAAAACGAAGCAACTATAAAAGAAATAATACATAAGCAAAATATGTGTGATCATGCCAAACTAAGAAGAAAAAATGAGAAATATAGACTGCAAAATAACAAAATAAAACGGTAGTAAAGGAAAAATTTGAACATCAATAGCAAGCTTATCTACAATATAAACCTTTAAAATACCTGTAGTGATTCATTTTC
Source organism: Barbarea vulgaris (assembly GCA_963667165.1). NCBI lineage: Eukaryota > Viridiplantae > Streptophyta > Magnoliopsida > Brassicales > Brassicaceae > Barbarea > Barbarea vulgaris. Next base: position 5,444,904 of record OY763891.1, read on the forward strand.
TCTCACTTCTAGAACCGTCCCAGACCAATAACAATAGTCTGTCCACCAATCGACCATATCTCCTACCTTCCAAGAACCATGAACAACAAGAGCTTCTTCTAGACCGGCCTCCTTGTTAAGAACTTTATTTTCATGACAATGTCGTGGATATACAGGTCGAATCATTAGGTAGATCTTGTCCTCACCTTCGAGTTTTTGAAATACTTTCGTTTTATGTATCCCTGAGGCATATAAGTATTTTTCAAAATGTTAGCAAAATTTACATCTTCTAAACATTACAAAATGGTGCATTGGTGCTAAGTAAATATTCTATGTAACATTGTAGGATCAAAATTACCTTCTCCTGGAAAATCAAGATACTTTAAATCATAGTATAATGCTTTCCCTTTCATGTATATCTTTAGAATCTGATAAACCATAAAAAAAAAATTGTTGATCTTTTACTTCATTATGATTGTTCCATAAGTTTTTGGAAAACTTGAAGACATTTTCGAGAGGAATCTTAATCGTCTCTTCTTCTAGACAAAGAGTAGACCAAACATCAACTGAGTATCGAATCCGCTGCTGCCTAGAAGTTAGAATGCAATGTGCTAATGTGCAACTCTCATCGACAAACTAGGTTTTGAGATTTGTGCTCTAATTGTTGTCATCAACCATTCTACACATTTAATCTAGCCTAATATTAGATGAGAATTAAAATGATGATATAAGATATTAAGTGGGAGTACCTTGCATAGAAACCAAGCTCCACGGAAACCAATTTCAAAAGATCTTACTTCAACAGTGTGACCAACTTCAAATGGTAGATTGACATGAGACATTTTTGGTGAAACTGTTACATGCATATACTTAGAACGTATTAAAAACGAGCCCCCTAGAAAAACGAAAACACCAATCAAACATATGAACACTGAACAAGAAAAAGCAAAATCTAACAAAATAAACCAAAGACTTTTTAAAGCAATATAGTAAATAAGGAAGGGAAATGAAAACTCAAAAAACTGAAATCTTGTGGTAGGTCATATACACAGGTTTAAATGAATAACAACAAGTTCGCCTTGGCCAAGCTTTTAACTATCACTCAATCTATGAAATTAAAATTTCAGTAATTGCTGTTTTGATATTATCTAATAAATTTGTAAGATGACATACAAAACTCCCAAAACTATACACATAATCAATATTGAATCAAATCAAAGTTTTATGCTAACAATCCATTTTAAAATTGAGATTATTCTGACTTGAAAACCATATTTTGCAAGAATACAGGAGAAAGATAAAACCTGACACAACATTAGATCATCTAAAGCATTGCTACAGATATAATTTAAATAGTTTATGGCAATCTAAATTAGTAAACTAGGCTTTTTCTTTTCTTCTTCCACTTATCTGATTCATAGATCATTTATCGCAATAACCACACAACTTTATCATTGACTACTTGCATTTTTCAATTTAGAAGACAGCATTTTCCAAATTATCATTAAAAAAAACAGTTTGCAAAGTCAGCTATGAACTCGAAAGCCATGAACAAACAAACATAGAATATGATAACCTACAAAAAGTTATTTTAAAAAAAAATCGTCCTAAACTCTTAGCTTCAAACTTTATCATTTTGGATATCTAAACTTTGTTCAATTCATACAGCGAGAGAACCACGAAAAATTTAGTCTAAAAGACATCTCTGCATCAACAGACAATTGACATTTAATCACACAAGTAAAACTATTATTTAAAACATAGCAAGAATATGTCAATGAGTTCCACAATATATTTGAGTGACAAAAAAAAAGAGTTCCACAATACACAAAATTGCAGAAGTAAAAGATTCAGATGAATAAAGCAGTCATCATATACAAAACAGAGAACCACAAACAGAACTTAGTCTCATATTCAGCAATTACATTTTCTCATCACAATCCCAAATTGAGCTAAACCAATACTATAAAATTAAAAATATATGACTAATTAGAATAGGTAATGTAAAATCACATAATTCATAGGTTGACTAAGAGAAGATAAAATACCTACCAATTGCAAATCAAACCCAGAAAATTGCAAATCGCTTCTGTCGTGAAGAAATGCACTAGAATCCAAAACCTGTGGTGAGCTAATTGTTGGAAAGCAAAATTCAGAGTTGAATTTCAAATTCAGTGAGTTACAAAACACTCTCCATTAGAGCATGGATGAAACTCTCATAGTTGTATTCCCAAACTTTCTCACAAAATTCACACTTTTTTTTTTTTTTTTTTTTGGTTCTATTTCCACAATTAGGTTACAGAGGAAAATATATATAGTTCCACTAAAGAGTAAGTCCACCAACAAACTTAAAAACAAAATGAAAATAAATTTGGGCCTCATTTAATTTTTAGTTTATTAGTGGGCTTAGTGTTAAGTGAAAATATTTATATTTTTCTTTAACATAAATTTTCTATATGGAAAAAAAGATAAACTGTATGTTTTTTGTGAAGAAATAAAGAAGAAGAAAACTAGTTTCTCGAATGAGAGTTTCATTCATGCAGTAATGAACTAAACTATTGAATTTCAAATTTGTGAGTTATAAAATACTCATGAATAATAATTTTTTTCTTCTTTTTAACATATACATAATAGGTTAATAGAAGTATATATACCACCAATTAACCCTAAACCCATTAGCAAATTCAAAAATTAAAGGGAGCCCAAATTTAGTTTTTCTAACCATCCAACTTTATTTAGTTTCTAGGTTTTCCAAAACTATTAGTGATTAAGAAATGAAGAAACTCTAAAATTCGGAATGACATTCTAAAATATTGAACTCGAGGAACCTAAACCAATCCGTGTCTTGCTACCCTAGATGAAGACACACTGGTTAGCACAAAATTAGATCCATTTGGAATGGTCTACCATGACAAGCTAGCATCACCTAGATTTAGGAATGTCATGGTTCATCCAAATTTTACCTACCATTTGTGACCGGCACCTGCATGGTTATGGCTAGTATTGTGCTCAAGAAAAACATATAATTCTCTTGGGACGAGGCACAAAAGCAAACATCCAGATCATTAAATCTATTTTTATAGTAACAAGAGAGCTCTCAAGTAATGATTTGTATACCATTTCCACGTTTTAAAACGTGATTTTGCTATGTGATCTACTTCCACTATTCGATTATTCCACTATTTTACTAGTTATCAGACCTTAAAATTCACCTGAATATAACTTATAATAGAGATAATGTTATAAATCATATGTGGATTTGTCACACTCTAGTTCTGTTCGATCGGCCCATGGAGGTTCCGGCCCAAGACTTAAGTCGGCTGATCCGACTAAGCATAAGGCGGTTGTACTATTTCCTTTTCTCATTAGGTTTTCCTTTTATCTCTTATGTACTCATCCTTATATAAAGGATCGAATGTAACCTCATTATTATCAATAAGAAATACACGAATTCCCCTTATCTCTTTCACTAGTTTACAACACGTTATCAGCGCGATTGTTCTAAAACCCTAGCTAGAAACCGGCGAACCTAAAACCCTAATCTCACCGCCGATCAAAGCAAAGTTCATACAGCCTACCAAGGTTACGGCGAACTATAAGAAGACAAGCAAAGTTCATACAGCCTACCAAGGTTACGGCGAACTATATACCATTCATCAATCCGATTTCTAAAAGTAAGATCTATAAACCCTAGAACATATAAACTCTAAAATCGGTAAACCCTAGTCAAATTAGGAAACCCTAAAACCCTAAAAACATGATCTATGTCTCAGACATATGATCCGGCTATTGATAAAACCAAATTCTAAATATATGTTCGATATATTATTGCATATTTGCTGGAGTGTCGCAAGACACGGATATTCATTGCTGGAGGGTCATGAGACCCGGATATTCTTGATTGGAATTTGATTGATATTTGTTTGATATTTTCACGATAAGATCTTGAATTTGGTTAAATAATTATGAAACCCTAATATAGAAATTGCGCATAAACCCTAACCCTAATTCCGCATGAAAATTTTGATTTTGTTGATTGATGTTTATGATGCATGATTGTTAAATATTGAATCCGAGCATGCACATAGGTTGATAGAATCCGCATGTGAAAATATTACCGATTGAAATTTGATAGTATGAGAATTGTCACCAAACTAAAATCCGATCAGCATATATATATTTAGGTTGCATAATAACCTATCATTGATCATGTAACTCGATTTTGCTAAGTTGCTAGAAATATTTTATGATCGCATAAATAGTTCTACACCATGCATGAACATTGAAGTTTTTGTGATTATTAAGAGAATGTGACGAATAAATTTCAGATGTCGAACATCCAAAGTTTGGAATATGCTGCCCTCACTCTTTCGGGAGATAATTACTTACAGTGGGCGTTGGATACCAAGATAACCCTAAAGTCTGAGGGACTTGGCGATTGTATCATTGATGATAACAATGAGAATGAGAAAAATAGATACAAGGCAATTTCTATAATTCGCCATCATCTTGCTGAGGGTCTCAAGGATCAGTATTTGACTATCGAAAATCCTCTTGAACTTTGGAATGAATTGAAAACGAGATATGATCATCACAGAACGGTGATGCTTCCAAAGGCCATGTATGATTGGAGGAACTTGAGATTCCAGGACTTTAAGTCCGTGGATGAATACAACTCGGCCCTGTTTAAGATTGTATCGAAATTGAAATTGTGTGGTGAGAAAATCACTGATGAGGAGATGCTTGAAAAGACATACTCCAAGTTCCACACAAGTAACGTGTTGCTCCAACAGCAATATCGTGAAAAGGGTTTTGATACATATGCAAGTCTGATCGCTTGTTTGTTGCTAGCTGAGCAAAACAACGAGCTATTGCTGAGAAATAGTGAATTGAGACCTCCCGGATCAACCCCATTACCTGAAGCCCATGTGGCAGCTGAGGAAAAGAAAGAAACACACCACGTCCAACAAGGTTTTAATGGCCGAGGTAGAGGCCGAGGCCGTGGACGTGGGAAATGGCAAGGAGGACGTGGCCGCAGCTACAGTTCATACGGCCGAGAACAAGGTAGGGGCCGTGGGTATCAACCCGAATCTAACCGAGGCCGAGGAAGAGGCCGTGGCAATTTTCCACAGCCACAAAATTCAAACAATAAATCTGGATGCCATCGATGTGGAATGGGGAACCATTGGGCAAAGACGTGTAGAACGCCCACGTATTTATGTGATCTCTATCAAGAGAGCCTCAAAGGAAAGAATCCGGAAGCTAACTTAGTCCATCAGGACCATGACGATGACTTCGATCACGAGCAAGATGACTTAATGGAATACGAGACTTCTGATTGTCTCAAAGAATAGAATGATTTTGACATTTGAGTTTTATGTTTTGATTTGGTGTTTTTTTTTCTTTATGTTTTACGGATTGCATGTTATTTTCTCTTTTTGGATTTATGTTTTGAATTTATGTTTTGAATTTATTTGATATTATTTTGATTTGAATAAGAGAATATTATTCTTAAGACATGATTATTAATTTTGAAGAATGAGTGATGACAAAGATGTGTTCGTGGTGGATAGTGGATCAAGCCACACGATCCTAAGAGACAAAACATACTTTATAAATCTCACACTCAAAAGTGCCAATATATGTACCATAGCCGGTGTGGCAAATCTAATAGAAGGATATGGTCAAGCAAATGTATTATTACCTAAGGGTACGCATCTAGAAATTTCTGATGCACTATACTCACCGAGCTCAAAGAGGAGCCTATTGAGTTTTAAAGACATTCGAATGAATGGTCTACATATTGAAACAAAGGGCGATGGGAATAGAGAATTCCTAATGATATATGAACTCGCCAATGACCATAAGAAAATCCTTGAAACCATACCGGCCATATCTACAGGCATTTACTGTGCTAAGATTAATATGATAGAAGCAAATGCCTCGGCAAACAAGGAGTTTTCCGAAAATTTCACTTTATGGCATAACCGGCTTGGCCATCCGGGTACAAACATGATGCGAAAATTATTGCTAAATACTTATGGGCACACATTGAAAGAAAGAAGAGTTATCCCAAAGAATCTCACGAGTGAAGCATGTTCACTAGGGAAACTCATAGTAAGGCCATCACCAGCAAAAGTAAACAAAGAAACTTTGAACTTTCTGGAAAGAATACAAGGTGACATCTGTGGACCAATTCACCCACCATGTGGGACATTCAGATATTTTATGGTACTAATTGATGCATCCACGAGATGGTCACACGTTTGTTTATTATCCACTCGGAATTTAGCATTTGCAAGATTGCTTGCACAAATAATCCGTCTAAAGGCACACTTTCCAGATTTTCCACTAAAGACTATACGTCTAGATAATGCTGGTGAATTCACGTCCCAAGCTTTTAATGATTACTGTATGTCCATGGGGGTAAGTGTTGAACATTTTGTGGCACATGTACATACACAAAACGGTCTAGCAGAATCATTTATAAAACGTATTCAGCTAATAGCTAGACCATTACTAATGAGATCAAAACTCCCGGTCTCAGCTTGGGGACATGCAGTCTTACATGCAGCAGAACAAATTCGCATCAGGCCATCTAGTGAACACAGATATTCCCCATCACAATTACTAACGGGTCATGAGCCAGACATATCCCATCTCAAAACATTTGGATGTGCCGTTTATATACCAATTGCACCACCACAGAGAACAAAGATGGGACCTCAAAGGAGGATGGGGATATATGTTGGATATGATTCTCCCACAATAATTAAGTACCTCGAGCCGACCACGGGTGATCTATTTAAGGCCAGGTATGCGGATTGTCATTTTGACGAATGTAACTATCCAACATTAGGGGGAGATAAGAACCGGCTGGTAAAAGAAAGTACATGGAACCAAAAGGAAATTATATGGAATCAAACATCCTTAACATGGCAAGATCCTCGGACCAGAGAATGTGATATTGAAGTCCAAAAGATTATACATTTACAAAAGCTAGCTAATCAATTGCCAGATTCCTTTGCTGACCTGAAAAGAGTAACTATGTCATATATACCAGCTGCTAATGCACCTATAAGAATCGATGTTCAAGAGGGACACGATCAAGTTGCTACAGAATCTAAAACGCGTTTAAAGAGAGGTAGACCATTAGGTTCCAAAGATAAAAACCCTCGAAAATCAAAGAAAGGTGCATTAGATGAACCCGTGGTACCAGACATGAGTGAACCAAAGGAGCCAAACAATGATGCTCGGGACGCCGAGCCTCATGGTCCTGAAGTTCTTGACAATAATGAGATCTCAACGAATTATGTCATGTCTGGAAAACAATAGAACAGAAAAGATGTCGACATCAATGAAATATTTGCATATAAGGTAGCACTTGAAATAATGGACACATGCGAGGATCTAGAACCAACGTCAATATATGAGTGCACTCAAAGAAAAGATTAGCTTAAATGGAAAGAAGCTATAAACATGGAGTTAAACTCTTTAAAGAAGAGGAAAGTGTTTGGTCCGATCATAAGGACACCATTCGATATTAAACCAGTTGGACACAAATGGGTCTTTGTGAGGAAAAAAAATGAACATAATGAAATCGTGAGATACAAAGCACGGCTTGTAGCACAAGGATTCACGCAAAGACCAGGAATAGATTATGAGGAGACATACTCCCCTGTGGTGGATGCAACGACTTTTAGATTCCTAATAAGTCTGGCTATAAAAGAAAATTTGGATATGCGGTTAATGGATGTTGTAACCGCATACTTATATGGTCCACTGGATAATGAGATTTATATGAAAATTCCAGAAGGTATTGAGCTAAAAGACAAAGAAGGTTCTCGAGAACAACATTGTATAAAATTGAACAAAAGTCTTTATGGATTGAAACAATCGGGTCGTATGTGGTATAATAGACTGAGTGAATATCTCGTCAAAGAGGGCTATAAGAACAACCCCATAAATCTGTGTGTATTCATAAAGAAATGGCCAAAGGGGTTTGTAATCATCGCGGTGTATGTAGACGACCTGAATATGTTAGGAACATCTGGAGAGATTACCCAAACAGTTGAATATCTAAAGAAAGAATTCGAGATGAAAGACTTAGGACAAACGAAATTCTGTTTGGGATTACAGCTTGAGTACATGTCCAATGGAATCCTTGTGCATCAAATGGCATATACAGAAAAGGTACTCAAGAGATTTAATATGGACCAATCTCACCCATTATCTAGCCCCATGGTTGTGAGATCATTAGATTTGGATAAAGATCCATTTGGTCCAAAGAAGGACGATGAAGAAGTCCTTGGTCCCGAAATGCCATATCTAAGTGCCATAGGAGCTTTAATGTATCTAGCGAGCCACACTAGACCAGACATATGTTTTGCCGTGAACTTACTGTCAAGATTTAGCTCATGTCCAACCCAAAGGCACTGGAACGGGATAAAGCATATACTTCGTTACCTACAAGGAACGAAAGATTTGGGTTTGTTTTATACTAACCATAAAGATGGTTTGGTTGGATTTGCGGATGTTGGTTACCTCTCGGATCCACATAATGCTAAGTCCCAAACGGGATATGTTTTTACACATGGTGGCACGGCTATATCTTGGCGATCAATGAAGCAAACTCTTGTTGCTACATCGTCCAATCATGCAGAGATTTTGGCAATACATGAAGCCAGCCGTGAATGTGTTTGGTTGAGGTCGATGACCCAACACATTAGAACTGATTGTGGATTGACCGAAGGCAAAGAGGAACCGACCATATTATACGAGGACAATGCCGCATGCATTGCTCAACTCAAAGACGGTTATATAAAAGGAGACAGGACGAAGCACATTTTACCAAAGTTCTTTTTCACGCATGACTTACAGAAAGATGGAGAAGTGCAAGTCCAGCAAGTCCGTTCAAGTGAGAATTCCACGGACTTATTTACCAAGTCTCTACCGACCTCGACATTCAAGAAGCTTATACATCAGATTGGAATGCGAAGATTGAAAGACATTCAGTGAGGTTCAGAACAGGGGGAGTAATGCGTGTTGTACTCTTTTTCCTTATCCCGGGTTTTGTCCCATTGGGTTTTTCTCGGGAAAGGTTTTAATGAGGCAACATCCAAAGCGCATTACGAGCCCTTAGAGTTGTGGCATCCAAGGGGGAGTGTTATAAATCATATGTGGATTTGCCACACTCTAGTTCTGTTCGATCAGTCCATGGAGGTTCCGGCCCAAGACTTAAGTCGGCTGATCCGACTAAGCATAAGGCGGTTGTACTATTTCCTTTTCTCATTAGGTTTTCTTTTTATCTCTTATGTACTCATCCTTATATAAAGGATCGAATGTAACCTCATTATTATCAATAAGAAATACACGAATTCCCCTTATCTCTTTCACTAGTTTACAACAGATAAAGGAAAATCCCATTAAAAATTACTTTCAAAGTAAAGCTCACTCCCACTTTAAACCTCCAAAGATTTTTAATCCTATTATAACCCATCAAAGTACCAATAATTTCAGATTAAACCCTCAACATCAATATCATGTTCAAAATTTTAGACTAAATCTTGATTTTCGATTTTTGAGCTAAAACTTAACAAGCCCTTGCTAAAAAAAATTTAAGCAAAATATGTGAAACATAAAAGATATGAAAGATCTGTAGATTCAATTACTTTAAGCTTTGTCCAACATCAATAGATTTGGAAACAAACAACAATAACCAATTTTTTTTTGACAACTTCGAAGTTTGGGCATAAGCCCTATATGTAGGTTTAGAGTCAGTTTTTAGTCCATTCCTTTTGTGAATGCCTTCCTCCTCCCAGAGACTAAGCTAGGGGTACAATGAAACTAACTCCAAGTGCTAAACCACTAGCCAATCACACACTTGATCAAACAACAAAAATATAGCAAGACTGAAATTGACTTACCTGGAAAATGATATTCTCGAAGAAACATATGAAGAAAGAGAAATCTCATGACGAAGATGATGAGGCGGCGCAAAAGTAGAGAGGGAGCGGCTATAAAGTGGAGAGGAAGAAGAAAGAAACATCTAGGGTTTTCTTTTATATTATACCCCTATCATTTTCTTGTAGGGTCACGTGACTATTAGTCCCTCATTGTCAAAGTCACGTGAGAAATCATTTTGTTTTCTTTAAATTGGCTAAAAATAATAGAATTATCTCTATATTATGTTAATTGATATGTTATTTTTAAATATATTTTAATTTTACATAATATTAAGATATTGATTTTTGTAGAATTGCTTAGATGATGTATTGACTAAAAAAACTAACGTAAAATAATAATACCAATTTAATCTCTTTCTAAAATTATTTCCTAAAAATATTGTTGTTTATGTTTTTAATTTCATATCTCTAATAATATGTTTTCTTCTCAAAATTTATATTTTTGGATCGAATCATATATATATATATATATATAAATGGTTGTTAATGAATAAACTTAACTACGAAGAATATCACTATCAATTTAATTTACTTTTAAATTTACTATTTGAAGGTTTAGTATTAGTTTTATTTATTAAGTTGTCTCTAATTATATTTCCATGGGTTTGGAGGAAGCTTCTTAAGTTGAAATAAGGGATGGCTGTTCCACATTTTGTTTGGTTTGATGATTGGTTAAAGAAGGGTAAGCTCATTGACATAGCATGTGACTATGGTCCTACTTATCTCGGACTTCCGCGTAATGCAATGGTTGCGGATGGGGCATCGGCTGAGGGCTGGAATTTCTGGAATAGAAGAGTTATACATCATCAGTCACTTCTCTCTTCAATCCAAGCACCACCAGTACAATGTCCTGAAGCTTGTAGAGATGTAGTTTGTGGAAACATGGAGAGGGAAATTACCACGAAGCTTTCTCGGCTGCATGTACCTGGAAGCAATTACGGCAGGTTAGAACAAAGGTCCTCTGGAGTCGTGTGATCTGGTTCAATCAAGGCATGCAACAGTTTGCATTCATTTCTTGGTTTGCTGTATAGAACAGGTTAGCGACGGGTGTCCGAATGCGTGCTTGGGGTACTATACAGAATTGTCTTTTTTTGAAGCGATCTAGATGAATCTCGAGATCACCTATTCTTCGCTTGTCCCTATACGTACACATTATGGGTAGAAATTGGTGGATGTATCTTTGGAAACAGAATGAACCCGGACTGGCAGCTCACGATCACACACATGCTCTCAGCTAAGCTCTACGTAATGGAGTTCATCCTTATTCAACTGAGCCTCCAAACCACTCTCTACCATCTGTTGCGCGAAAGAAACTCCCGCCTCCACCAGAAGCTATGGATCACATCGGATCAGCTAGCGCACACAATCGGAAAGGCAATTCAGAATCATATAGTTTCTTTAAACTATAAATCCCCCCCCCCCGGCCCACAAGCTTGAGGGTCTGCGTTGTAGATGGTTTGAAACGAGGTGCACCTAGTCCTCTCAAATTTTCCCTAATCGTATAAGTTATTTTTTTTTGCTTCTTTTCCTTTGTACATAAATTTTTTTGTTGAGCAATAAATTTATAGAAATTTCATAATTTAACAAGAACAAATTCAAATGATATTTTTGAAAATTGTAAAATTTAATTTTAATCTAATATTTTAGTAATAAATATTGTATAAATCAAAAATCTTCACTTTTATTTTAAAACAACAATTACAAAATAATTTTTCTAGAAATAATTTCATAGCTGAAAATGTTTTTGAATATATCTTTAGTTATTTTTTTATAAAATTTTTTGGTTACAATAGAAATTTTCTTTTATAAAATTAATAACTATATATATATATATTTTTAAGTGGGGCTCCGTAAAATTGTGGGGGGGGGGGTGCAAATGTTTCATCCAAATTTGCTCAGGCCCGGCTCTGATAGTATAATTTGAAAACTGATGTATCATGGTTTTGAGGGTTTAAACTTTTGATTTCATAAGTCTTTTAGAGTTTTTTATTTATTTATATTGTATTTTTAGAGTCTTTTAGTGTGTTATCGAGTCTTTACAGGTTTTTGGCTTCTTTGGAGGAGAACATGTTGTTTTGGGATGAAAACGCAGATTTGGAGATGCAGAAGCGCCAGAAGTTTAGCATTCATTGAAAGTCCTCCATATATCGGATTGAGATGATTTTTGGATACAAGATAGATCTTTGAGGTAGCTTTCATATGGCACCGGTCTCAGGTCATTATCATTGATGGTTCAAGAGTTAGGATCAGAAACTAAGCTCAGGAAGTTAGGATCAATCGATCCTACATCCAGATCGATCGATCTGGCATCAGACACGAATTTTAGCCCAAAATCGATCTGTTTCGATCCAGAACCGACCTTAACCAATTTATTTCGTTTTTAAACCCTAAGACTCGATTTTCAGAGTAGGAACCTTCATTCTATTCAGTTTTGTATATTGTTTTACTTACTGGGAGCTTTTGGGAGAAGATCTCTGGACCTCATTGACAATTTGGAGAAGAATTCTGAACCCTTTTGGATTTCTATTTATTTGATCATGAGTTCTTTTTCATCTCTCTTTTGTTTCTCTGTGTCTATGGCTGAGTAGTCTCTTAGTTAGGTTTATGGTTTCAAGGGGATTTATGAATAATTGAATTAGACACAAATAGGGATTTATCATATGTGTTCTTCATCTACAGTTGTTCTTATTGCTTAGGCTAAAATGATCACTTAGTCTCTGATTTATGGTTTAATCTATTCATCAAAAGTGTTATAGGTTGCTTGATAGAACATAGGTGAGCGTATTTTCCTTAGCCAACGAGAGCTGATGCTTAGGCGATCCGTGAACAAATCAAACCCACTTGTTAATGCTTGTTTAGGATTTTAGGTTCAAATGAGAGTTTAGATACCTAAGTTGCTAGGCAAAGTAGTTGATACCATGAGAGTGGATTAGCTATACATTTATGTTTGAGTTCTAGAATGGTGTTTATTAGTTCCCTGAATAGTTGTCTGATTCATGATCTATGAATTCACGAGAACAACCCTTGACCTAGCTCTTCGTTTTATTGATCTTATTATCGTTTTTATTGATGTTTCGGTTCTCATCAAATTCTACAATCATATTTCTGTCTTAGCTTAGTTTCATTTTTGCAAATTCGTAGTGTGACACTTGGTCTCTGTGGATTGATCACATTTAGGTCACACTACGAATTTGCAAAAATGAAACTAAGCTAAGACCAAGTGTCACATTACGAATTTGCAAAAATGAAACTAAGAGCTAGGTTAAAAATGAAACTAATTGCTATTTATAGGAGATCAAACTCCAGACCTGATGTACAAATATTAATAAGGGTGAATTGGCGAAATAACCTTATATAGGAGGGATATTAGCAAAATGACTAACGTGTCAGATGTCTTTAGTAAATAACCTTTTCATTGAGGTAAAAAGACTTAAACGCCCTTAGCTAAGGGGATAGAAAAATATTGCGTGTCAGAGATGTTTGAGAACTTAACATTATCGGAACATGTTTTTAACTAATATTACATGTAATATTATGAACAGTTTGAATATTTCTTTTTTGTCGCCGACGTAGCGCATACACTTAATTAGATTTAATTGTCACTACGTTTTATCTGTAAGAAGCACGGAATAATAAAAGAAAACATCGGATATATATTTATGTAATAGGGCCTAATTAGTCAAACAGAACCCGAGGGACATGAATGAAAACTTGGAACATCAGAATACCTACACTTACCATGTTGAATACATGGTCACCTCTTTTATACAAATCGGTGCAATCTTGACGCAATTGTTTGTACCATGTTGAAATACACTAATATTAAAAGTTCCTATGTGACAAACACACACTATAAGTATCCATAAAGTAGGAAACTAAACCCTAAGTAGTAATATAGAACCCAAGGGGTATGAATGAAAATTCGGATCACAATTGTAACTACACTTACTATGTAAAATACATGGCAATAAAAAAGTAAACAAGAAGAAATCTAAACCCTAAATCCCATGTAGAAGTGTGAACCCAAACAAATAAAAATATAGTATAATTACCGTAAAATAGAAAAACAAGAAGAAATCTAAACCCTAAACCCCATGTATAAGTGCGAACCCAAGCAAATAAAAGTACAGTATAATTACCATAGATGAGGTAAACAAAGAAAATTCTAAACCCTAAACCCCATATCAAAGTGCGAACCCAAGCAAATAAATGTACATTCGAAAAAATAACGTGTAATATAGCAATTAAAATGTCAAAGAAGAGGTCGAAAAACATGAAAGTTTTAATGGTGGATTTAAAACAAGATTAATTTCACAATTAAAACAATTATGGTAACATGATTTTTTTATGTTGACATGGATTTTTTCCTTTTAACATGTTATACTCGTATATGTCAAGTTATTTTTAATAAGAGGACGATAATATCTTGAGAAAATTAGTGTTGTCGCATGATATTTTTGATGTTGACATGTAATCTTTCCTTTTAACATGTTATATTCTTATATGCCAAGTTATTTTTTGAAGCGGACAATAATTTTATAGATGAAACTATAATTTTTTTTATATTTGCTGTAATTTTTATGCTTTATTTGTTACATGTAATAAACACACAAAAAGAAGAAAGTTAGATCCACGAACAAGAAAATTTCAGATTCGTCACTATGAGAAAGAGAGAAAGAGTAAGAGATAGAAAAAATATATAATAGAGATTTATAAGAAAAAAATGAGAAATTTGGTGAGATGGAGAAGAAGAGAGTAAAAAAAATCACAGAGAATTATTAAAAAAAAAATGATAGAATTGGTGAGATGGAGAAGAAGAGAGAGGATAGGAGAGAGAAAACAAAAAAGAAAAACACAGATTGGTAAGATGAAGAAGATGACGACGGGAGAGTAATAGAGAGAGAGAAAGAGAAACAGAAGAAAAGAAAAGAAGGAGACAGAGCACTATTAAAAAAAAAAGATTGTCGGCTACAATAGCTTTTTAAGAAAGACTAACTTGACATTTCCATACAAGGTCTGACATACACTATTCAGACAAAGTTATTTTCCTAATAACTTTCTGTTTGATGGTTATCTAATGCAATTTCCCTATTAATAAATCATTGGTCAATCACTCTATTTGAACTTTCACTAAAACTTTTTAAAAATTTGACAATTTTCTTACTGTCGTATTTTGTTTTTGTTTTTGTTTTTTTTTTGTTTTTTTTTTAAATTTCACAGTCGTGTACCAACTACGGAACATGTTTCTAAATTACAGTTGAACCAAATTAAACCGGGTTGGTCCAATTCGACAACATTAAACACTACTCTTTTATTTTGCCAAAAAAAAAAAACAGAGCTTAGCTCGAATTAACCCCAAATTGATCCAAGCTCAACCTATAAGCTTCATCTTCTCTTTCGTTTCTGAACCATTCCACAGATCAATCCTAACAATTCGAAATCAAACAATGTTCAACAACACCAACAACAGCATCTCAATCTCAGTGTCAGACGAAGAATCCAACGATTTGAATCGGATCCGAGCTCGAACCCGAAGAAAGCGAAAGAAACTAAGTCACAGATACGAGCTTCCTCAACACGTTCTAAGGCTGTTCCTTAGATACTGGGTGGTTTTGGTTTTTCTTCTTGCAGTTGGGTTGCTTGTATTTGAATCAACGAGGATTGGGATCAAATCTAGTGATTTGAAGAAGACTCCAGATTTGAGTGGTAAAGATAAAGAGAGTCATAGTAAGAAAAATGAAGGGAATTTGAATAGATTGGATCCTACTATGAAGGTTATTGGTGGTGTTAGACAATGTAAGCTTTGATTAATTTCTCTTTTTAATCTCTTAATTTTTTTTTTTAGGTTTAATTGTGTAATTGATCTGAATTTGCAAAAGAGAGTTTTTTTTTTGGAATCTGCTTGTGATTGGTTAAAGCTTGAGTCTTGTTGTGTTCTTAGCAATTTTGATTATGTTTTGGTATTATTTGCAAGTTGGTAGTGGGATTGTGTTTGGGGTTTGATTTAGTGATGTTATTGAAGGAGGCATGATGTGGTAAAAAATAGAGGGACTTTCTTGAATCTGCTATTGATCGGTTCAAAGTTAAAACTTGTGTATTGTTAGATTTTATTTTATTATTGGAATGATATTTTGACCTCTGCCATTTGATTATGTTTGGTAGTGGATTGTGTTGAGTTGTTTGAAGAAAGGATCTGAATTTTTGAATTTTGTACTGGAATACAAATGATAGGTAGATTAATTTAGTGTTCCTACTGAAGGAGGCATGAATGTGGGAAAAGAGTGTTTTTTTGTGGATTCGATCTCATCTATTCTATTGCGATTGTCTATGTACTTGCAATTTTTTTTTGGGTTAAAACTCTGTGTATCAAGTTTTTGGCGCCGTTGCCGAGGACCAATTGCGTTACCTTCGAATCTAAGATTGAAGTTTAGTCTAAGATTTACTAACTCGGTTCTGTTTTTGCTTGCTGGTGTGTTTCAGGTGTATGCAAACAAGAAGTGAAGGCTATAGCAACCTCCTGCAACTTACCAATCAAGAGTTTGCAACTTACCAATCAAGAGTTAGCAAGGACATAACGTACTAACAACAAAGCTACAAGGAAAAAGTCGAAACAAGCCATCATGGGCAATAATGTCGGCAACCAAGAACAAGTTGAGGCTCAAGCTGCTCAGGCTGAGGAGATCCGCGTCATGCGACAACAACTTCGGCAGTTCGTACAGCAGCAGGAGCAGCAGAACCAACGTGCTATTGGGGATGTAGACACACCCCACACGTTCTACCAGCACAGGGCTGCTATTTGTTCACCAGAGATTGCAAGGCAGGATGATGAGATCAAGCCTCAGATGATAGCCTCAGATCAAGGCAGGACATGTGTTTCATGAATTACTAGCTGAGAATCCGATGGATCACATCGAGAATTACGAAGAGATTTGTAGTACCACTAAGTCGAATGGGGTTCCTGCTGATTACCTCAAGTGCAAACTCTTCCATTTCTCTTTGGCAGACAAGGCGCTGACATGGCTCAAGTCACTACCTCCTGGTTCGTTGAGGTCTTGGGAACAATGTAGAGCAGCCTTCTTGGATCATTTTTACACCAAGTCCAGAACAGCCTCGCTGAGGAACAAAATCGCTACTTTCGCGCAGCATCCCGGCGAATCTTATTGTGAAGCTTGGGAGAGATTTAAGGAATACCGCAAAGAGTATCCTCATAATGGGTATTCAGATGAGCAGATTCTTAGCATCTTCTACGATGGAGTTGAATGGGATTTCAGGAATGCCCTCAATGCTGCGAGCAATGGAGATTTTAAGACTAAGAGCATAGACGGAGCGTATCAACTGATAGAGAACTTGGCTGCCAGTTCCAACAATCGATGTCCTGTATATGATCGATCTAAGAAAGTTACCAATGTGGATTCTCAGAAGTTCGATGATTTGAGTGCAAAAGTGAGTCTGTTGTTGAAAGCAAATCAGCGATATGTTCAGTTTTGTGATGATGGGACATAAGCTGTTTTCTGTCAAGAAGTTGCTAATGAGGAGATTGATGAGTCACAGGAAGTAAATTATGTGAATGGACAGGGGTTCGTGCAAAACAGGGGATTCAACCAGAACTACAGAAATCATCCGAACCTGTCTTACATAAGCACAAATGTAGAAAATCCTCAGGATCAGGTTTATTCACAGCAGGTTGGCGCTCAGGGTCAATAATTTTAGGGAAAAACGTTCGTGCAAAATTCGGGCGTCACTGGTATTTCTCAAGGATTTACAGGACAGACAGGCGTGCAAAATCCGGGCTTTCAGAAAAATTTTCCCCAGAATTTTCAGGGAAAACAGTTCGTGCAAAATCCGGGGCAGAACAAATTTCAAGGTGGATGAAATTTCCCGTGACCTCATTATTTTACTTGAGATTGAAGATGATCACGCAGAGGTGGAAGTGAGGGGTAGAAAAATTTTCCGTGACCTCATTATTCACTACACCTTTGAAAAAAAAAAAATAAGAGACAAGGAAAAAATAAGAGAGGCTGTGCAAAGACTGTCTATGTAACTTAAGCTAGTAAGGGAAAGAATCTATAAGTCTGTTGATCGATACTCCCTCGATGAGACCGCACGCTAAATTAATTAAAGGGGTCAACAATAGAGATTTCAGATTTCTCTAAGGAGCTTGAGCCGTATCTAGGAGATTTGCTAAGTTTTCGGTTATTATACTGACATATTATCTAATGTTGGCTCTGTGGTATGTGGATTCAAAAGTGTTGATCAAAGTGGTGTTCTAAAGATTTGGTGAGTTTCTGTTTTCAAACCTTTCTTCTATATTTGTTTTCATTTGTTTGTTCTTGCTTGAGGACAAGCAAGGATTCAAGTCTAGGGGAATTGATGTGTCATGGTTTTGAGGGTTTAAACCTTTGATTTCATAATTAAAGTCTGTTGATCGATACTCCCTCGATGAGACCGCACGCTAAATTAATTAAAGGGGTCAACAATAGAGATTTCAGATTTCTCAACAACATACATCTATATCATTGTCTTAGCTTAGTTTCTTTCATTAAGAATCGTAGTGTGACACTTGGTCTCTGTGGATTCGATCTCATCTATTCTATTGCGATTGTCTGTGCACTTGCAGTCTTTTATTTGGGTTAAAACTCTGTGTATCAACAACAACCAGAATTATTGACTGACATCTAGTCGGAGATTTGTCTGATACATGATCGGAAGGTGAAATCCGAATTATATCGGAACATATTTACAACAAAAGTGAGGTTTTTCTCTCTAAAAGATTATAAAGAGAGAAGAGAGAGGACCCCCTTCCTTTTTTCACACTTAAGAGACGTTGGTGTGGGTTAATATATTTTCTTATATTACATCATCATTAGAGATATTTGATCTGATGATATTTAACTACCTGCAACATATGCTATTATGATGAACAACTCCCACAAACAATGATTCCACGTCGCACCTCTCTCTGTTACATTCTGATCTACAACTGACGACAGTTCTGCATGTATGATATCTCACTGCGATGGACATGCTCTCTTCGTAACACCTTAGACCACGTCGAACAGCTCTGCATCAATAAGCATCACTCTGAACCTCTTGATAAACTTTGCATCATTAATCTGCAAAAAAATGTGTTCATAGGAGATCAAACTCCGGACCACTATAATAACACAAGTGTTTCTCCAGAACCTGACACATCAATTTTTTCAGAGATTGTGGTGATGACATGTCAATAAATGAAAAAACTTTATAATCCAAGCAGATCATTTTAATTATACACATCAGATTTAATCAACGCAATGTCAAATTCCTTTTGAGTACCCATCGACCATCGTTCTCTTTGGAGAATGTTAGGGTTAGGACTTTGAGTGTAGAATGATTGAAATCCGCCATTGCAGCCTAAGGATTTGGGAATGAGGAGCGTGCTCAGGAAGTGAAGATGCTCTATGGTGAATTCTCTATGGAAAATTATGTCCAAATCCAACCATACACGACATTTCAATTAGATTTTATTTCCTGTTTGTTCATATTCTTTTTATACTTTACTTGTGTTTCCAGGAAACCTTCTATCATCTGATCTATTGAAAGACGCTCTTGATGGGGGTGACTTATGTGGTATGTTTTTTTCTCTGTTTTCTGGAATAATATAATGTAGAAATTTGATGACTGCTACAGATTTTTAATTTTTGAAGCAGTGTTGTTTTTGTCAATTGTACATTATTGAAAGTAATTCGTAATGAATAAATTCAGATGTTTGTGTTGATAGTTTGGTTCAAACTCATACATGTATAGGATTAACGAAACAATCATGCAGTCCTTGCAGATTCAACTAGAATGTTTAAACCCCGGTTCAATTAGTAACCCTGATCGTTAGTGCAGGGTTACTCTAAGTCTGTTTACGAAAGTCTGATACAATCTTAGAATCTGACACACTTTAGTTGATTGGCCTGGTACAAGTATTTGAAGTCCTTGCATGATTGGCCTGATACTCTAAGGTTGCATCGTTGATTGGCCGCATTTTCAACTATAGTGTCAAAGTTTTCACGGTTTTAATGATGACACAGTTTTGAAACTTGAAAATGTGGCCACTGAACTCTCTAAGTCTGTTGATTCTACAGTCCTTGGAAAATACAGTAGTTGGAGAAGAGAAAAATGAGAATAAAAACTCTGATTCAAATATATGCTTGATGCGGGATCAAGTAATAATGGCGAGAGTCTATAGTGGTATTGCAAAATTGAAAAACAAGAATGAGTTGTTACAAGAACTCCAGGCCCGACTTAAGGACAGCCAACACGTTTTAGGGGAATCAACATCTGATGCTGATCTTCCTCGGAGGTAAAATTGCTCTCTTTTGTTTCTGTTTTTCGATCCATACATAGATGCTTTCTACTACTTGCCTTCTTTTGACTGCTCGTGTATTCTTAAGTAACATTCTCTGTAAACTACTTTTCAAATAGTGCACATGAGAAAATCAGAGCCATGGGTCAACTCTTGTCTAAAGCTAAGATGCAGTTATATGACTGCAAGTTGGTTACTGGAAAACTGAAGGCAATGCTTCAAACCGTGGATGAACAAGTCATGAGTTTAAAGAAGCAGAACACTTTTCTGGTGCAGTTAGCAACGAAAACAATTACAAATCCTATCCATTGCCTATCAATGCAGTTGACCATTGATTACTATCTTCTGTCTCTGGAGAAAAGAAAATTCCCTCGGAGTGAGGACCTGGAAAACCCAGATCCTTTACCTCCCATTGAAGCATGTTTTTCACCTTGTGACCGATAAACTCAATTTAAGAACAATGAACATATGGTTCCTCCTAAACCCACCAGGAAAAGCAACCATACATGTGGAAAGCGTAGATGAGTTTAAGTGGCTCAGTTCATCTTACTGTCATGTTCTTCGTCAGCTTGAATCTGCAGCAATGAGAGAATACTATTCTAATGTTCTGTTGTTCCTTCCCATCTCATTCCTCTTTATTATTCCACACATTGTTAATTGTTTCTTCATATCTTTGTAATTTAGTCATTATATTTTCTTTTTCGGGTTAAAAAACACTATTGTTATTTCTGTTTTTCTTTTACGATAATAATCATAATATGTTAGCGGTGATTCAGTTAAAGGACTTGTGAGAAAAGGTTCCATTGTGAGCCTATTTACTATACAAATATGAAATATTACAAGTTCAAACATTGATTCTAAAGCTGATTTGGATTTTTTTTTTTTTTTAACAATTCACATAATGTTAACATATAAATCTCTCCTTTTAACAACAAATGGAGTTGTTGACTAAACTTTTAAACATGTGAGAAATATTATTGATGTGTATGTGTTACAAAAATATTTAAATATCGATTACTCACATGAGGTCAAAAATTTGTGCAGAGACTACAAATTTGCATCAACAATACAATTTTGCACTTACGGAAGTATTTTAACGATACTCTAAATCTGATACAATCTTAGAGCACTAAGCCAATACGAAAATATTTTCACGGCCAATGAACAGGGTTATGAATTCAAAAATTATGTCAATTGCTCATTTAAAAAAAAAAACACATAAACAAAAAAAAATTTAAAAAATAATCCCGCGGCATCGCACGTGTATTTATCTAGTTTTAATAAATCCTTGGTCAACCACTGTATAAGTGAACTTTCACTAAAACTTTTTTAAAATTTGACAATTTTCTTACTGATGTATTTTTTTTTTTTTTTTTATTTATTTAAATTTAACAGTCGTGTACCGACTAGGGAACATGTTTCTAAATTACAGTTGAACCAAATTAAACCGGGTTGGTCCAATTCGACAACATTAAACACTACTCTTTTGTTTTGCCAAAAAAAAAAAAAAAAACAGAGCTTAGCTCGAATTAACCCCAAATTGATCCAAGCTCAACCTATAAGCTTCATCTTCTCTTTCGTTTCTGAACCATTCCACAGATCAATCCTAACAATTCGAAACCAAAAAATGTTCAACAACACCAACAACAGCATCTCAATATCAGTATCAGACGAAGAATCAAACGATTTGAATCGGATCCGAGCTCGAACCCGAAGAAAGCGAAAGAAACTAAGTCACAGATACGAGCTTCCTCAACACGTTCTAAGGCTGTTCCTTAGATACTGGGTGGTTTTGGTTTTTCTTCTCGCAGTTGGGTTGCTTGTATTTGAATCAACGAGGATTGGGATCAAATCTAGTGATTTGAAGAAGATTCCAGATTTGAGTGGTAAAGATAAAGAGAGTCATAGTAAGAAAAATGAAGGGAATTTGAATAGATTGGATCCTACTATGAAGGTTATTGGTGGTGTTAGACAACGTAAGCTTTGATTAGTTTCTCTTTTAATCTCTTTATGTTTTTAGGTTTAATTGTGTAGTTGATCTGAATTTGCAAAAGAGAGATTTTTTTTGGAATCTGCTAGTGATTGGTTAAAGCTTGAGTATTGTCAGATTTTTGTGTGTTCTTAGCAATTTGATTATGTTTTGGTATTAGTTGCAAGTTAGTAATGGGATTGTGTTTTGGGTTTGATTTAGTGATGTTATTGAAGAAGGCATGAATGTGGTAAAAAATAGAGGCACTTTCTTGAATCTGCTATTGATCGGTTCAAAGTTAAAACTTGTGTATTTTGTTAGATTTTATTTTATTATTGGAATGATATTTTGGCCTCTGCAATTTGATTATGTTTGGTAGTGGATTGTGTTGAGTTGTTTGAAGAAAGGATCTGAATTTTTAGATTTTGTACTGTTTATGTTGGAATACAAATGATATGTAGATTAATTTAGTGCTCCTACTGAAGGAGGCATGAATGTGGGAAAAGAGTGTTTTTTGAATCTGCTATTTGTTGGTTAAAGCTTGAGTATTGATTGATTGTTTTTTTGTGTTCTGGAATGATATTTTTACCTCAGCATTTGACTATGTATCTATGGATTTTTGTGTAGGTTCTGTATATGTAAATATGTTAGTAGTATTTGTAGTGGATTTGAGTTTTGAATTGCTTATAGTCAGAATACAATTTATTGGTAGAATAATTTAGTGCTAAAAAAGCGGTTAGTGTTGGCAACAGAATTTCTTGAATCTGTTATTTGATTGGTGAAAATTTGAATCTTAATTATAATCAGCATTTGATTTGATAGTGTGTATGGATTGTGGTAGGTTGTTTGAAGCTTTTGCCTCCTGAGGAGCTTGAGCATCTAGATATACTAGAGCGTAAAGATTCAGGCTCTCCGGTTAAGAAAGTTGTGTATCTAACCGATACAGATACTTCTATGGGTGAAAGGAAAGCTTTGCGTGATAATGGGACGCGGTTTAATTTATTCACGGGAAACCAGACTTTTGCTGAGAGAGAGAATAGTTTTCAGGTCATGACTTGGTAACTCTACAAGGCTAAGAACTTGAATTTCCTCATAATTTTAGGAAGTTTCTAATTTTTTTCCTTCTCTGAATATTGTGTTTTTTTGCATCAGGTAAGTGAAACAGTTTCAGTGCATTGTGGATTTTTCAACGAAAATGGGGGATTTAAGATTTCAGATAAGGATAAGAGGTTTATGCAAACATGTGAAGTAGTAGTCTCGACGTGTGCGTTTGGTGGTGGAGATAATCTTTATGAACCTATTGGAATGTCGAAGGCATCAAGTCAAAAGGTTGGTCACTCTAATTTTCTACTGTAAACTGCGTCTTGAACTGCATCTTTTACATATCGAGTAAGCATTTTTAAGAAATCGTTAAGACTTTGTTGAACTTCTTCATCTACTGCATCCAATCCTGAATGCGTTTTGTGGATGCAGGTTTGCTATGTTGCGTTTTGGGATGAAGTTACTGTCGCAACACAGGAAGCAGAGGGTCATAAGATTGGTGAGAATGATTACATTGGAAAGTGGCGTATTGTGATTGTACAGGATCTGCCTTTTACAGACCAAAGGCTTAATGGAAAGATCCCAAAGGTACTGTTCATCTACTTCAAAGGCATATGATATTTTTGTTAATGCACGTAGCTATTTTATTTGCTGGGGTAGTAACTATTTCTGAATATGCGTTCACTGTACTGCCTTTTCTTTTAGATCCTCAAACTTGTCCCTTTGCATGTTTCTGCTTATATCTCAATTCTTCTTATAAATGATATAAGCCCGGGGTTGGTTAAGAATTTATTTCCACTAAAACCAAACTTTAAACTTCTGATTTCATTTTGTGCCATGTTAATTGGTATTTGTTTGATTTGAGTTAGCCTGCGGTGCTCCTATTTTCTTGCACCTTTCGGTCTTGTTTATAGACTGTTGGACTCACCATATTTGTCTTTCCCTTTTGTTTTGAAGCACATGTGAATATAATATATGATGTTTTCATGAAATTTTTTATGAATTTATATATGTTGTCAGATGTTGGCACATCGCCTTTTCCCGGAGGCCAAGTACTCGATTTGGGTAGACTCAAAGTCCCAGTTTAGAAGAGACCCACTGGGTGTATTAGATGCTCTTCTTTGGCGAACAAACTCGGTGCTCGCAATTTCAGAACATGGAGCTCGAAGCAGCGTATATGACGAGGCAAAAGCTGTCGTCAAAAAACACAAAGCTACACCTGAAGAAGTTGAAGTGCAGATAAACCAATACCGACAAGACAAATTACCCGAAGATAAAAGATTCAATGGGAAAAAAGGTAACAATCCTTACTATTATCCGAGTTGTAGCAAAATTCCATTGTCACAAGTAATTTTGTTTGTTCTTTTACTTTGTTACAGCCTTATCTGAAGCCTCTGTGATTGTGAGAGAACACACTCCATTGACCAATCTATTCATGTGCCTCTGGTTCAATGAAGTTGTCCGCTACACTTCCCGCGATCAATTGAGTTTCCCATACGTTCTTTGGCGATTGAAAGTTCTCAAGAACATCAACATGTTCCCGGTTTGTACACGTAAAGATCTCGTCAATAGCATCGGCCATGTACGCAAGGCAAAACCTTTAGTTAGTCTATAAATTTACTCTTTAACTTCCCAATTCATTGGTTATTTTAGAATCCTGTTTTATATTTTTAGCGTGTGGACATAAACTGAACTGAATCAAACTGACATATTTTAAACTGAAACTGATGAAATATTTTATTATTTTTATACCTAACAAACTGAACTAAAATCATATCAACCTTTAGATCAACCCAACTAAGAATGAAATATAGCAGCTTGAGATCTGTGATTCAACAAGTGATCATTGAAAGTGTCTGTATTGGGTCCCAAGCTGTGGGAACAAGGATTGTTCTGCCTGTATTCACCAAGACTTCTAGAGATTACGTGGACACGAGCTAACGTGGAATTAATGGACACAAGCTGACGTGGAATTGGCGCATTTAGTTGAGCTGATGTGGATCAGTTACTTACTGATAGTCTCTCGATGAAGGCAGGATCAACCAGTTAGTGAAAGTGAAGAATATGCAGAAGATTTGCATAAGATTTGATTTGGAGGCTTTCGAATCAAGTCAAGATGACCTAGAATTAGACTTGGTCCTTCAAGTATATATAGGAGTCAAAGTCTAAATGTTTAGGTCAACCGTTTGATAATCGAAGAAAAAAGTAGTGTGATAGTTTTTTTCATCTTGAGAATATTCGGTTACTGTTTCATGGGAAATAGAGAGTGTTTTGTGAGGTTAGAAATCGTTGGTCATATACTCATAGGTTAAGAAGGATATATTCTTAAGCTTGTGTAAAACCATCAAAAGTGTGTAAGCATCTTGAAGATTTCTAATAAAGCTCAAAACATAGTGTTTTGATGTTTCGAAACAAATTTTGTCTTATTAAGGTTCATTTAAAAATCCAGTTACATAACTTTCTTTTTTGTCAATTAAATTACTCTCATTATAATGAAAACATCAAATTACAAGTGGAGGGCTCTTTGCCAAGGAGTACACACTTGCTACATAAATTAAAGTACAACTCAAATATAAGATAGAGTGACAGTAATCATCGTAGATAAAAACCGGAAACTTTTGCCAAAAAGGTTTTAGAAATGATCGATATGAAATCCATTTCCAGTGCTCATGCCATTAAAATTCAAGTTACATATATTTCTTACTATTAAAAGAGAAATGAAAACGCACCATAATCATTTTCAGCTATAAAACTACTAGATTACCCTTAATGAAAACAATTATGTTTTCGTGTCCGGGATAATTGTGACTTTTAATCATTTTAGCCTATTTTTTCACTAACTTGTGCTATTAAATTATTTTTTCAGTTTTTAATTAATTGTTTTATGTTAATTGGGCCGAAGCCCAATATTCATTAAAATCTTTAAAAGGCCGATTAAATTTATGTCGGCTAGGATTCTAAACCTAAATCGTCTCCAATATTAAATTTTTTAAATAATCTTTAGACTTTGCTAGATCATTGTTTGTGTATTGAGGCACTCGAAATGCAAGTAATGCGCACATCCGAGTTTAAAAGCAAACTCGGACCTTTCAAACTCGGATGTGGTCATGACTTTCACTTCTAGCTAGGTCATTGGTTTTTTCTATTGTTTCTAACAAATGCAAACTCGGATGTGGGTAATTTTGTGAAAGACAAAACAAGCGAAGAAGACGATGAAGATGATCAAATACGAGGTAATTTTATGTTTGTTTTGCTTTTTTTTTTTGTTATCTAAATAATTTCTCACCTTCAATTTTGTTTGCTTGCTTGATGAAGAATATATTCTTTTTGTTTGGTTGAATTTTGAGATAATTTAGTTCAATTATAATTAGGATTTGCGCTTTTCTTCAATACCACAATATTTATTTCTATACCTCTCCAGCAGCTGAAAATAAGCAGTTCATTCGTTCTGTTACTTATGGATGATCTTGCTCTGTTTCCTCTACAATTGACTACATATCAACTCGCTGCACTAACAGTTCATGTCAATGATCAGAGCAAACGACGAAGACAGATTTTTAATGAGTTTTTTTTTTTACCTTAAAGGTTAGTAATCAAGTAAAAAGATCTATAACTTCTAATGTAAAATATAAAATTAAGAAACTAATATCGACGACTTCAATTTGGAAAATTTTCAGAAAACATTCATGTGTTTGTCGAGTTTGCCCTTAGGAAGAGACGAAAAAGTCAGACTAACGTCAGAACAGAAACCGTTTCGGCGATCTTGCCAGACCAATCCTAATCGTTCTCGGTAGAAACACGAGTCGTCGCACCAATCATTGCAGGAGCCCAAACCATGTCGTCAACTGATAACATCGTTATTTTATCTAATGTAGCTATGAGTTTGAGATGATTGAGAAGATCTTTGATATGATTTATGTTCTTTTGAAAACATTTAGAGTAGTTTTAGTTTCAAGAAGATTTAACAGGTTTATAGGAGGAAAGGAGCAAATAAGGAGCAAAACAAGTTTAAATCTGTGACTTTCACTTTACAATAAGGGTAGGTTCCACTATTTTCACTTTAAAAAATATATTAAAATAATAAAATATATTACAAGATATACTTAAAATATAAAACATATCATAAAAACTAATGAAAATTCAATATATCAAAAGAAATTAAATTATATTTTTTCCATTCTTTTTTTTTTTCAACAGTTTTCTTAAAATATCTAACACCGACTCTGGTCTTAAACTTTAATCTTCCCAAAGCCTAGCTAGCTTGTCTTCCTGCATATTCATGTAAATATGTATTTACATCTCATTATGCTCCAAATCATGAAACTAATTAATGTGCTTTCTTAGTTGGGCGGAAGTTTCCTATTTGTTGACTTAATCACAAGAGTCAACCAAGCTAATCATAATACTAGTAGGATACTAATCATAATATATAGTAGTAGTACAATGATGTGCTATACATTTAAAAAACCATTTTTAACAAGACCGTTAAAATGAGCAAATACTACCAAATATTAGGGAGATTAGGAGATGGTGGAATAAAAGGATTCCATTGTGTTGGGGAGGATGGTGAAACATGAATGGCGTGGAGGTTGAGTAGAAGAGACTTGGTAAGAACTTCTTGGAGCTTTTGTAGGCCAAGGGCAAGGAGTGCTAGTTGAATGACGCCTTTAACTCTTTCAAAAGGTGTTGAGTGACCTTTTCTGTTGCTTTGGAACTTAATGGCATCATCATTTAGTCTCCATGTGTGAAGATTCAATGTAGCTTCCCCCGGGCTTAGCTTCTTTGTACTGGCAGTTTCAACTTGGGTGGGAGGGAGGGTAGCTTGTTTCATATTCTTGCTTTTATTTTTCTTCTTTTTCTTGCTTTTACCCTTCTTTACCTTAATAGGTTCCTCCATGCTTTTCTCAATCTCATTCTCTACAATTGGGGAGAAGAGAGAGTCCAAGCAAACACCATTAAGTGCTAAAAATTCTTCATTACCATAACCCAACACATCTTCTTCTTCCTACAAGCTCTTGGGGGTGATGTTATCACTTTCTTGATACCATTTACCACATCATTGTTCTTGTTCTCACACACCATGCAGATTTCTTCTTATCAAGATCATCCTCATTGGTCTCTTTGTTCTCTTCATTTTCAACTATCAAGGTTCCACAAAAGTGAGTAAAGATGGCAAGAGAGGGTAAGACTTGTTGTTTAGGTACTTTAGATATACTCTTTTGTTGGGGAAGTCTATTTGCTCTCCAACGGTTGCTACAAAAGGTCGGCCTAAGACCAAAGGCGTTTTACTGTCTTGCAAACTCTCCAAACCTACCAAATTCGTAGGCACTTCATAACCATTTACCAATTCTTTGATTAATCCTTGAGGTTTTGTAGAAGAGTAATCCACTAAGGTGATAGAAGTGTAGTGAGGCTCAATTTTCTCAATTCCAAAACGCATAGCACTATCCCTTGAAATGTCTTGCAAACTCTCCAAAACTACCAAATTTGTGGGTACTTCATAACCATCTACCAAGTGCTTTGATTAATCCTTATAACGCTTGCAAAATCTTACAAAAGCTTATAACACTTACAAAAGATTATAACGCTTACCAAAACTTATAACGGTTACAAAAGTTTTAATCGCTAGTTAAATTCTTGACCTCTTAAAGAGATGATAATTTTAATGTTGCAAAACACTACATTATCTCCAAAATTTGGGGTAAGTTTTTCTTACCACATACAGTCATTGACAATATGCTATATGAATTTTGGAAAGGTAAAGTATATTTGTACAAATACATGAAAGTGTGGGGGTGCATAGCAAAAATCGCCACCTCCAATAATGGTCACCTCCAATAATGGTCACAAATAGACCAAAACCAATGGATTATATTCCATTGTGGGAGAAACCAGTTCCGGCACTACGTGTACACTGTGATAGTCAATTGACTATAGCACGTGCACTAAGTAATCTCTATAATGGTTGTCACATCAGAAGACGTCATAAAACCATTAGACACTTAATCGCAAGTGGTTAATAACGATCAGTTACATCAAATCAGCTGACAACCTAACGGATCCGTTTACTAAAGGTTAGGCTTGTGATCAAGTTTTGAAATCTTCAAAGGTAATGGGTTTATTGCCTATAACAAAAGATGATGTTTGATGGAAACCCCACCTACGTGTCTGGAAATCCCAAGATGTAGGTTCAAAGATACAACTAATAAAAAAATTCTAATAAAAGCACTGATAGACTTTAAGTCACTACTCAGTTCTCAAGATGATAAATAGTGCGTTCAGTATATAAACAAGGATAAGCGTTAGCTTTTAGTGATTCGAGTCCATAACGTATTATATGATACTTCTTAAAACAAAGACTAGTGGTGATCGCCTAGTGAGAGTGAAATGATGCCATTTCTAGTTGAATGAAGTTCCGACTATATTCTATAAGTTCACTCACGATTAACCAGGCAAGTTCAAGGCCAAAATGAACAAAATAGAGAGAACCTAGTTCTGTGAGAAAATGAAGCTGTGTGATAGCTGCTGTCTAGGTTTACATCAAAGCCCGGATGGTTCTAGACCATCATGTTCACCATCTGGCCGAGTAAATCTGACAGTTATTAAAATGAGTGGTTCAAAGCTGAAAAAATGCTACCATATCAGATGCAATGAATTTTTTGCTTGTACTCTCAAAAGTCCTTCTGTCGAGTCTTGTCTAGTTAGGTCAAGTCTTTCGAGTCGTCATGTGTCTAGAGTCATTTCTATTCATGTGGGGGATTGTTGGAAACCATTTTTGATGCGGACATCGACCCTAGTGAGAAAGAAGATGACTCATATACTGTACCAGAGGTTAGGGAAGGTCCTATGACACGCTCTAAGTCCAAACAACTCCGGAGAAGGTTTAACTTAGCCGTACAAGACATTGTGAATTCTCTAGAGATGGGAGAAGCTAACAGGTCCAAGACTAATACATGCGAGGACGAGCTTTCTGAGGCATTCACTCAACTAAGCCTAGGAAAAACCCCAGAGATGGGAGAAGCTAACAGGTCCAAGACTAATACATGCGAGGACGAGCTTTCTGAGGCATTCACTCAACTAAGCCTAGGAAAAACCCCAGGTATAGACTCCTCTTTCGCAGGTGAAAAGATCCCGAGAAGCCAAGAGAATGCATTGGAGATACAAGAAGCGTGCGAGACAAGTTTTGACTCCAATGAAGAACCAGCAAGTCAAGAGCAAGCTCAAGGCATCAAGGACGTAGGAGAGCTCCCAGAGAGTAATCAAGACATGGAAGAGAAGCTCCATGAAGACTACTACATCAAAGATCCAGTGCGTCAACAAGTCGTACGAGGAGTGGATCAAGGAGTCTCTAATCAATCACAAACTCGCCCAGGTAAGTTGTATTCAATATTTAACATCCTTGCAGGTTCTAGCAGCATCAACAACACCTAAGGACTCCATCAAAATGACCCAGCTGAAGAGAAAGAAGTCGTTTAAGTAGTTTTCCTTATTTGGTTTAATTTTGTCAAAAACACTAGTTTGCCTTATTTCTTGTTTTTGCGTTTTGTTTCTTTTGTAGCTGCGTTTTATTTATTTTATTTGGCCCTAGGGCTAGCTGATGGACTCTTATAAAGTCCCCCTGCAGCTGTGTAATATTTTTTCACCCTTGAATTAATAAAATAACGCCGTTTTCTTCTCTTGCTCTCTTGAGTGTTCTTGAGAGAATAAGTCCTTGCTCTTGCTTTGTTTGAGTGATTCAACAAGCTAGAGTGTCTGTGCTGTATCAGAGATTAATCACAACTCTGTGGTGCACCTCAATCCGCCATCATCATCCCTCAGTTTCGATCCCACACGAGAGAAGCGCTCGCCATCGTGTTAGATCTCCATCTTCGACCATCTCCTCTTCATCAAGTGAGAAGCGACCGCCAACTTGTGAAGCCATCCCCTCTATATTGTATCATCTGGTATTCAGAGCCTAGGTTCCTGATTGGTTCTTCTGTTCTTCATACTCTTAGTCTTTGCTTTGCTTCTGTTTTGTCTTTGTTTGAGTCAATTTCTTTGTTGTGTACTGATTTTTCGTTTTTATTTTTAAACCCTATTAAAAAAAAATATATATATATTTATACATTTCATTAGATTGCTTCTGAATCGTGAGTTGAGTCTGTGTTGTGTTGCAATTGATTTTGTGCTGCAGTTTCAATTGATTTCATAAACCATAAAAGTTATAAAATTGTTTTGTCGTGCTCATCTCTGTTTCGAAGTTATTATTTCTTATTTGGTCTGTAGTTCGTGTGTTGCTGTATCTCTTAGAGTTTGTTTGCTTGTGTCTTAAAGTTCAAAAAAAAAAAAAAAAAAAAAAAAATTGTTTGCTGAATATTACGTTGAGTTTTATTTCGTTTATTTTCAACTCCGTTGGTACTTTGATTATTTTGTTGTTTTTGTGAGTGCAAGATACAACAGGGAGTCTAATGGCCGACGAAGAGAATGCCGTTCCACAAGATGCAGTGCTACAAATGCTGACTGCAATGAGAGAAGAGCTGAGAGGACTTGGAGAAAGAATGATTCGTTTGGAGCAGCCTCAAGCTCGAGTTGGAGGAGGAAACGTACAAGCTCAAGGGAATGTACGGGACGAGGAACTGGAGGTTCCAGATTCGGAGGAAGAAGAGCTTCCACCTGACCCCTTATGGCGACCAAGAGCACGAAGAGAAGACCCTTTGAGGATGAACCAAGCAAGGCGTGTAGATACACGTGAAACTCATCATGAACTGAAACTAACTCCTCCCACTTTTGCAGGAAAATCAAATCCAGAAGTATACTTAGATTGGGAAAGGAGGCTGGAGCATATCTTTGAGTGCTACGGCTATGAAGAGCGAAAGAAAGTAGCAGTGGCGGCTGCTCAACTCACTGACAATGCACTTTCATGGTGGGATAGAAATGTAGCTGAAAGAAGAAGACAGCGTTTTGGACCTGTAGCTACATGGGGTGACATGAAGTCTCTCCTAAGGCTAAGGTATGTGCCAGATCATTATCATAGAGACTTACAAAAACGTTTTCGTAAGTTGTCACAGGGCAGTAAGAGTGTAGACGAGTACTTTGAAGAGTTTGAGAAGTTGATGAATCAACTAGAGCTAGAAGAATCCGAAGAAGCTCTCATGGCTCAGTTTATAGATGGACTCCAAGAAAGAATTGCAAGGAAGGTGGAGAGAGCTCAATATCGTGGATTGCATGAGTTGTTACATCTGGCTGTTCAAGTGGAGCAACAAATCAAGCGTAAGACTTCCTTTACTAATCGCGGCAAGTCAACGACACCATGGAATTCTAGTAGTTCCAAGCAACCAGACCGAGGTAAAGCCGTGGACATAGATTCTCATTTCAAGGGGAGAAACGCCGAGGCTCCAAAGACCACCACACGCCCAGAGCAAGGTAAGTTCCCTAATAACACCTTTAGAACTCGTGACATAACGTGTTTTAAATGTCAGGGCAGGGGACACATGGCTAGGGAGTGTCCGAATCAAAGAATCATGATCATCACTTCTAATGGGGATTATGAGTCACAAGATGAGCAAGAGGAAGAATTAGCTGAACATGAGGAGGATATCGAGTATCCAGACACCGGAGAGCTCTTAGTTGTTAGAAGAATGTTGAGTGTTTTTGTCAACCCCGCAGAGAAAGTACAACGAGAGAACATCTTCCACACTAGATGCACTATTAAGAACAAGGTATGTAATCTGATCATTGATGGAGGTTCTTGTACTAATGTGGCTAGCAAGTATATGGTGGACAGGTTAGGTTTTCCCAAGACTAACCACCCGAGGCCATACAAGCTTAGGTGGCTTAATGATGATACCGAGCTGAAGATTTCGGAGCAAGTAACCATACCTTTCAGTGTTGGGAGATATCACGACCACGTTGTTTGTGATGTTGTTCCTATGAGAGCCGGACATCTTCTCCTTGGAAGACCATGGCAGTATGATAGAACCACAAGTCATGATGGACGGACAAACCATTACTCCTTCACTCACAATGATCGTAAGTTTAATCTTGCCCCTCTTAGTCCATCAGAAGTTCATGAGTTGCAAAAGCACATGAATAAAGAGGAAGAGGTAAGGAATTCTAGTCTTTATATAAGTTCTAGTGATGTCCATAAAACCGTGTGTGCCAAAGGCACCGTGCTTCTAATGGTTTTCAAAGAATGTCTAAGTTCAGGTATAGGTGAAGTGGAGGTTCCCGCGGAGATACAATCAGTTTTGAATCAATACAAAGACATATTCCCGGAGGAGATACCACCAGGACTTCCCCCTATCCGTGGAATAGAGCATCAGATTGATCTCGTGCCAGGCTCGCCCCTACCTAACAAGCCGGCATACCGAATGAACCCGGAAGAGTCTAAGGAGCTAGAGAAACAAGTCCGAGAGCTAATGGAGAAAGGCTACATCAGAGAGAGTCTCAGCCCCTGTGCGGTACCAGTCCTCTTGGTTCCAAAGAAGGACGGTACTTGGAGGATGTGTGTGGACTGTCGTGCTATCAACAATATTACCATCAAATACCGACATCCAATTCCGAGGCTTGATGACATGCTGGATGAGCTAAGTGGTGCGATCATCTTCTCAAAAATTGATTTAAGGAGTGGATACCACCAGGTTAGAATGAGAGAAGGGGATGAGTGGAAGACTGCTTTCAAGACGAAGCAAGGTCTCTACGAGTGGCTAGTCATGCCATTTGGGCTAACAAACGCCCCCAGCACCTTCATGCGTCTAATGAACCAGGTTCTAAGGTCTTTCATTGGTAAATTCATTGTTGTCTACTTTGATGACATACTTATTTATAGTAAATGCTATTCTGATCATATCAAGCATTTAGAGTTAGTTTTGAAAACGCTTCGTAGGGAAGGCCTTTATGCCAACCTAAAGAAGTGCACATTTTGTACTGACAAGTGTGTGTTCTTAGGCTTTGTAGTAAGTAAACAGGGTTTGCAAGTGGATGAGGAGAAGATCAAGGCAATTCGTGAGTGGCCTACGCCAACATCTATTGGGCATGTACGAAGTTTTCATGGGTTAGCAAGCTTCTATCGGAGGTTTGTCAAGGATTTTAGCACGGTGGCGGCCCCAATGACTGCTGTGATCAAGAAAAACGTGCCTTTCTCATGGGGAGAAGCTCAAGACCAGTCTTTCAACACGCTGAAGGAGAGACTCACGCAAGCACCGGTTCTAGCGCTACCAGACTTTGAAGTTATGTTTGAAGTAGAATGCGATGCTTCAGGGCTGGGGATTGGAGCTGTTTTACATCAAAGGAAGAAACCCGTAGCGTTCTTTAGTGAGAAGTTGAGTGGAGCTACGCTGAATTATCCAACTTATGACAAGGAGCTATATGCCTTAGTCCGAGCTCTAGAAACATGGCAGCATTACTTGTTGTCCAAGGAATTCATCATCCACACTGATCATGAAACTCTGAACCATCTCAAGGGCCAGACTTCACTTAAGAGGAGACATGCCAAGTGGCTCGAATTCATAGAAACATTCCCCTACGTGATCAAGTACAAGAAAGGTAAGGAGAATGTTGTAGCGGATGCTTTGTCTAGAAGGTATGCTCTTATATCCACTATGGAGGCCAAGATAATGGGTTTTGAGCACATCAAGGAACTGTATAAGGATGATCCGGAGCTAGGAGAGTGTTACCAAGGACCGGGCCAAGGAGTTTACAAAGCATTCTACGTACAAGATGGGTTCCTTTTCAAAGACAAGCGGCTGTGCATACCCCAAGGATCTATGCGCGACTTGATACTTAGTGAGGCACATGGTGGAGGCCTAATGGGACACTTCGGAGTAGACAAGACCCTTGCTGTAGTCATGGAGCATTTCTTTTGGCCTCACCTCAAGAAAGACGTCGAAAGGTTTTGCTCCCGATGCATTGTCTGCCACAAAGCGAAATCCAGGTTACATCCTCATGGTCTTTACTTACCTTTACCTATTCCTAACGCCCCTTGGGTAGATATTTCCATGGATTTTGTCTTAGGGTTGCCAAAGATTAGGCATAAGGATTCTATCTTTGTTGTTGTGGACCGATTCTCTAAGATGGCTCACTTCATCCCATGTGACAAGACCAATGATGCCAGCCAAATAGCAGATTTATTCTTTAAGGAAGTGGTGCGTCTACATGGGATACCAAGGACCATAGTCTCTGATCGTGACACCAAGTTTCTAGGACATTTTTGGAGGACCCTATGGAGAAAGTTAGGTACTAAGCTTTTGTTCTCTACGACTTGTCATCCCCAAACGGATGGGCAAACCGAAGTGGTAAACCGAACTCTCTCAACTTTACTTAGAG
The DNA here is from genome assembly GCA_963667165.1 of Barbarea vulgaris. Lineage (NCBI taxonomy): Eukaryota > Viridiplantae > Streptophyta > Magnoliopsida > Brassicales > Brassicaceae > Barbarea > Barbarea vulgaris. The sequence continues at coordinate 5,480,494 of OY763891.1, forward strand.
CTACTCTTGGTAAAAATATGAAGACTTGGCTTGATTGTATTCCTTTTGTTGAGTTTGCTTATAACAGGGCTGTTCACTCGGCCACAAAACTATCTCCTTTTGAGATAGTCTATGGAATTAACCCTTTGTCTCCAGTGGATTTAGTTTCTTTGCCACAGATAGAACAGGTTAATCAAGATGGTTTGAGACGTGGAGAAATCATCCAGAAGCTACACATTAAAGCAAAGGAGAATTTGGAGAAGAAAGCCGAAGATAACAAGCGCAAGGCTGATCAAAGGAGGAAAGAAATGTTGTTTGAACCAGGAGATTGGGTCTGGTTACATATGAGGCCGGAGAGGTTCCCAAAGCAAAGAGCTTCCAAGCTGGCACCAAGAGGCGACGGCCCATTCAAAATACTCGAGAAGATCAATGATAATGCTTACCGTCTAGAGCTGCCAGGTGAGTTTAAAATATCACATACCTTTAATGTTGCTGATTTATCTTCTTATGATGTAGGAGGAACAGTTTTGAGGACAAAACCTTTTCAAGAGGGAGGGAATGATGCGGACATCGACCCTAGTGAGAAAGAAGATGACTCATATACTGTACCAGAGGTTAGGGAAGGTCCTATGACACGCTCTAAGTCCAAACAACTCCGGAGAAGGTTTAACTTAGCCGTACAAGACATTGTGAATTCTCTAGAGATGGGAGAAGCTAACAGGTCCAAGACTAATACATGCGAGGACGAGCTTTCTGAGGCATTCACTCAACTAAGCCTAGGAAAAACCCCAGAGATGGGAGAAGCTAACAGGTCCAAGACTAATACATGCGAGGACGAGCTTTCTGAGGCATTCACTCAACTAAGCCTAGGAAAAACCCCAGGTATAGACTCCTCTTTCGCAGGTGAAAAGATCCCGAGAAGCCAAGAGAATGCATTGGAGATACAAGAAGCGTGCGAGACAAGTTTTGACTCCAATGAAGAACCAGCAAGTCAAGAGCAAGCTCAAGGCATCAAGGACGTAGGAGAGCTCCCAGAGAGTAATCAAGACATGGAAGAGAAGCTCCATGAAGACTACTACATCAAAGATCCAGTGCGTCAACAAGTCGTACGAGGAGTGGATCAAGGAGTCTCTAATCAATCACAAACTCGCCCAGGTAAGTTGTATTCAATATTTAACATCCTTGCAGGTTCTAGCAGCATCAACAACACCTAAGGACTCCATCAAAATGACCCAGCTGAAGAGAAAGAAGTCGTTTAAGTAGTTTTCCTTATTTGGTTTAATTTTGTCAAAAACACTAGTTTGCCTTATTTCTTGTTTTTGCGTTTTGTTTCTTTTGTAGCTGCGTTTTATTTATTTTATTTGGCCCTAGGGCTAGCTGATGGACTCTTATAAAGTCCCCCTACAGCTGTGTAATATTTTTTCACCCTTGAATTAATAAAATAACGCCGTTTTCTTCTCTTGCTCTCTTGAGTGTTCTTGAGAGAATAAGTCCTTGCTCTTGCTTTGTTTGAGTGATTCAACAAGCTAGAGTGTCTGTGCTGTATCAGAGATTAATCACAACTCTGTGGTGCACCTCAATCCGCCATCATCATCCCTCAGTTTCGATCCCACACGAGAGAAGCGCTCGCCATCGTGTTAGATCTCCATCTTCGACCATCTCCTCTTCATCAAGTGAGAAGCGACCGCTAACTTGTGAAGCCATCCCCTCTATCTTGTATCAATTTTAGACAAATGGAACCAACCACTTTTCTGGTAACTTTTCCGGCGACATTCGGTCATCGAATTAAATGGAAAACAAATGTGTTGGATTCTTTACAATAAAGACTATAACTTAGTGTAGTCATTTGTCAAAACTGAAGTTAATTTTGAATGAGAAATAGAGATCCGAAGTAGCTAGCTTGACTGAGGGTCAAATGTCGCACTTCGGAATTTAGAGGAGAAACTCAAACCGAATGTGCGCCGAGCCATGCTGGATGTGGGTTATGAAATTTGGAATCTGAATAATGGGATTACAACCCAAATAATTATTCTTATTTGTCCAAATTTATTTATGTTATTTTGTTGATTAATTAAAAAAATATCTCTTTGTAATTGATTGGAATTTTGTAACAAGAAAATCAGTCAAGGCATTAAGGTGACAATTAATTCTCATTATTTTGTCATTAATAAGAGATCTTCTCATTATTGCTCAAAGAATAAAATTGTTGGGTTTTTTTTTACTATATGAAGTCATGGCTTCATCTTCTCATTTGGTGATTGACAACATAGAAAACAATCCTCTTCGCATCTTCTTCTTTTCTTAGTTATGTCTTAGAGTACAACACAGAAAAGTGTTAGTCAGATTTTGTTTTTGAGTTGTGCAAAACAGAATAGTTGTAGTTGTATCCTAGGATTCGAAATATTATCCAACCGTCACACTACGGGGTGTTTACAGAATTAAGGAAAGAGTGTCTCACCTATGCATATCTCATTCCTAATTTCTGTATCGGTATCATTTTGTATACAATAAACTTTACAATTTATTCAGTGTGCCCTATTGTAGAAATAGCATTCCTTCAATCTCAAAAAGTTTTTAATAAATATATATATCTTTTTTTGGATGTTTTGGATTCTTTACAATAAACACTATAATATAGTGTAGTCATTTGTCATAACTGAGGTTAATTTTGAATGAGAAATTGAGGTCTGAAGTGGCTAGCTTGAAAAATTAAAATTTGCCTAAGGGTCAAATGTCACACTTTGGAAGTTTAAGGAGAAACCCAAACCGAACATGCGTGCCATGTCGTGTCGTGTCAAGTCAGACCAGGTTTGGAAGTTGAGTTTTGGGATTTGAGTAATGGGCCCATAACCCAAATAATTATTCATATTTTTTCCTAAATTTTTTAAGTTATAGTTGATTAATTCAACACATATCTTTTTCAATTAATTGATTTGTTTAACCACAAAATCAAAGCTCATAAAGTGACGACATTAAAAGAGAGTCAAATGTCATTAAAGTCACATTATTCCTTCTCCATATTGATGTTGCAAACTTGACTATATATAGTCGGTATTTGGTCTTCACCAACACATAATGATTATTAGATCATTTTTCTCTCAAAAAAATCCAGCAACTCCTCTCTTATTTCTCGTTTTCTATGTGTAAGTCTCGAGAGTATAGCGTAGATTGTTTGTTTGCACATTCTGTCATTCTAGTGTTGAGAATACGACCTCCTTAGTGGTTGTATCCTAAGATTCTGAATCGTATCAAACCGTCACACTACGAGCGATTTTAAGAATTAAGAAAGATCATATATCGACTCCACTTCTTTCGATTTTTCAAATCGTTTTTTATCTCGTGTGTTTCGTAATTCTTTTATTTATTCGCAGTTTTCGTATTCGGATTTTTTTGCAGTCCTACAGAAAAGAGATGGTTTAGGTGATTCCCCAAAGGTGTGAGTGGCTAAGATCTCATCTACTTGCACCTTGTTGTCTACAACATCTTTCACAAACTTCCTTATTGAAGGAACCTCGGTCATGACATCCAATAGAGGTAGTGTGATATTCAATTTAGCCAAGGCATCTCTAAATATAACTTTTACTCTTTCTTCTTAGCCTTTGTTGGTAACTGACCCGGAAAAGGTAGCTTTGGAACATAGAGAGAAGTTTCCTCTTAATTTCTCCGATCCTTCTTGTTTTCCTAATTCTTACTCATAGCTAAATCCCTTTGAGAATGCCTCTTACCTTTGGGCTTTTCATCGATCTCTTCTATCAAAATTTTTTCTTTCTTGGTGGCTTCTTCTTCTTTATCATTCTTCATATTAGAAAAAATTGTACCACAAAATCATTGGGAGAACACGCCATATTCTTGTCAAGAGTGTAAACATGGTCATTTAGCCTTTTAATGCATATTACCCTAAACTACATAATAAATGCATATTTATAAGTGATAATAATAGTTTATAACCAATAAACGATTAATAAAAAGGGCTTAAAAACACCAAAATATCATTCACTGACAAAATGTCTTCCGTTCTATCAACTCCTTAAGAGAAACAATAAATTTCTAAGGGATGAAAAATGTGAGGAAGCTTTCAAGCAAATGAAGACATATGTTGATGAACCATTAATCTTGGAAAAACCACAAGTCGGTAAGCCATTATATTTATATATCCCTATCTCTCAAGCAGCTGTAAGTGGTGTGGTAATTTGACAAGAGTGAGGTGAACAGCTCCTGAATTTTACATAATTAAGTCTTTGACTGAGCCCAAGACTCGCTATCCCATGAAAAAGAAGCTATCTCTGGCAATCGTTGTTTCGGAAAGAAAACTTCGGCCTTGCTTCCACTCTCAAATGGTCATTGTTCTCACGACTCAGCCGTTGAGAACTATCATAAACAGTCCGAGTGAGTCCGGATGGCTTGCGAAATGGGCTATATTAAGCGAGTACAAAATCTAGTATAGAAGCATAACTTGTGCAAAAGCTCAGGTATTGAAGGATTTTCTCATCGAGATACTAATGGACACCATCGAGGAACATGGTGAGTGTTCGGAGTGGAACCTTTAAGTAGACGGTGCACTTCTAAACAAGGTGCAGGGGTCAGAATCACTTTAAAGGCTCTGACTTCCGAGATGATTGAGCAATCCTTCAGACTAGCTTTTAAGACATCATATAACAAAGCCGATTATGAGGCTTTAAATGTGGGATTGCAATTAGTAACTGGAATTGGAGTTACCGAGGTCAAAGTTTTTTTTCATTCCCAACTGGTGGTAAATCCAAGCTCAATGCATCTAATTTTTACATTAGTGTCTCATTTTTTTAGTGAAACATTAAATGGTCAGAGCGGTTCACAAGTTCTCAATAGTCAATGCTTAGAACTTACAAGTCCTAAATGGTCTTTGTAAAATGTTTTATCTAGCTAGCTCTGAAGCAGAGGTCAAGATATAATTTTATCTATGCAAATGAAATATTTGTATAGGCCTCCATTTTGGTAGGTTCCACTATTTTCACTTTAAAAAATATATTTAAATAATAAAAAATATCAAAAGATATAATTAAATTATTAAAAAATATCATAGTAAAAATTAATAAAAATTTAATATCCAAAAAGAAAATAAATTATATTTTCTCCATTCCTTTTGTATTTGAACAATTTTCTTAAAATTTCTTAACACCGACTTTTGTCTTAAATTTTTGATAGGTTGAGGGATAAGGTTTCTAATGACCGTAAGAATAGAGCCAGCTCCTTTGATCATTTGAGCAGACGTTGGACCAAACCGATGGAAGGTATGGTGAAATGTAACATGTTTGCGTCTTGGATTAATTCTTCATCTATGAAGACCCGGCCCATGACACAAGCAGGCTAAGCCTACGCTTAGGGCCACAAATTTTTGGATTTTTTTAGGGGCCACCTATTTGTAATAGTTATGTGTGTTTGGTCAAGTTCATAAAATTTTTAAAAATAGTAATCTGTTCAATTTTATATAAGAAGCCACATATTTCAAATTTATAATAATTATGTATGTTTGGGCAAGTCCATAGTATTTAGTAAGTAGATTTTTTTCTTCTTTTGATTTTAGGTTTATTTTACGGATTTCATTTACTTTAGTATATGCTGGGGTTTTATTATATTTTAATATTTGATGTTTTTTTTATATAAACTATAAAAAAAAGCCACATTTTTTTTTTCCGTTTCGGACCACCATTTTTGTTGGACCAGGTGGTGCTTGGACTGTTAGAAACTCTGCTGGCAATATAGTTTATCATGCTTGAGATGCTTTCACTGCATCATACTCGAGATTAGAGGCTAGCTTCTGAGTTCTTGAATGGACTCTGCAAATTTTGGTGGATTTATGGGTACAGGAAGTGGAGATATAGTCTGAATCATCTCGTGTTGTTGATGCCATTTTGAATGGTGAAAAAGGGCCTAGGCTTCGTACCTTGTTGACGGTTAATATTTGTAGGTTGATGAAAGGCTTTCATAATCTCAAGTTTCGCGTTTCTCACATTAAAACTAACTCGGTGACATGAGATATTGCTAAGAGTGTGACGCGAGATGGTAGGTTGAGATCTTACTTATCCATTGGAGGAAAAAAATCGGAGCTAATAAGATCTGATGTTTGAAGTTTTTTCTTGATGTCTATCTATTTTCATTGATGTTTCTTTGAGTTTTCTCTTGTATTTTGATATTCAAAATAATATGAATTATTTAGTTGATGACAAAAAAAAAAAAAAAAAACTCTAATCTTCCCAAAGCTTAGCTAGCTTGTCTTCTTGCATATTCATGTAAATATGTATTTACATCTCATCATGTAAAAATGTGTTTTTTATATGGGCGGAAGTTTCCTATTTGTTGACTTAACAGTCAACCAAGCTATTCATAATAGTACTAGAAAATTAATCATAATAGTAGCAGTAAAGTGCTATACATTTTTTTTTTAAACGATTTTTAACAAGACCGTTAAAATGAGCAAATACTACCGAAAATGAACAATCTAATTTTCGTAACTAAATTTGAGAATTTTAAATTTTAGTGAGGCAGTCATGTTGAATCAAGAAAAATAAAACATTCAAGGCTATATGTGTTAAGGATATTACATATATCTCGTACAGCTCACCTAATTGATCTGATTGAGTATATATTTACTACTCGTATATTTGTATTTCCTTGTACATCTTTCCTCTGTGTATATTTAAACTAATCGCTTCCTAAGAATCAATTATCCTTTTCCAATATTTCAATATGGTATCAGAGCCACTATAGGGTTAACCTATCTTTTTCTTTTTCTGTTTTGTTTTCAGCCGCCGTCTCTCCTCTTTGTCCTTTTCTGTCCGCTGCAACTTCTCTCTTCTTCTTCCTCACGAGCACCTCTGTTTTACTCTGTTTCAATTTGTTTCTTGCTCACGGCGATAAATACCGCAAATCTCCATGCCTACACCGACGCAGATTAGGGAGGTGATAAAGACGACTACACATCAACCTCGGCCTATATTGTCTACCTCGGCAGCCACCCTATTACATGGTCCTCCAAGAAGCAAACAGGGGTCTCACGCTCATCCACCGAAGCCCAATACCGCTCATTGGCCACCACGACGTCTGAACTATGCTGGATATCATCACTCCTAACTGAACTTGGTCTCAAAGTTAACTCTAAACCGGTAATCTACTGCGATAACATTGGAGCTACATATCTAACCGCCAATCCGGTTTTCCACTCGAGAATGAAGCATATAGCATTAGACTATCACTTCGTGCGCCAATTTGTTCAAAGTGGCCAGCTGCGTGTTACTCATGTTACATCCGCTGATCAACTGGCTGACGCACTAACCAAGGCATTACCTCGCTCTCGCTTTCACAATCTTGCTGTCAAGATCGGCCTCTATCCCGGCCGTCCGTCTTGAGGGGGTGTGTTAAGGATATTACATATATCTCGTACAGCTCACCTAATTGATCTGATTGAGTATATATTTACTACTCGTATATTTGTATTTCCTTGTACATCTTTCCTCTGTGTATATTTAAACTAATCGCTTCCTATGAATCAATTATCCTTTTCCAATATCTCAATAATATGTATCATGCTTATCTGTGTCTGCAAAGTTTTTGTCTAAAACAGAGACATCATGTTTGAACTTTGTAAGATATTAAACAAGTATCAATAACTGGCTGAACATTGTAATAAACTGTAAGAAGAGTAAAAGGTGAAATACTGCCGTCTTATTCTCTGAAAGATACCGCAGAGAGATACGAGACTCAAAGCTGAAGCGTAGGCGAGACCAAGACCATATAATGGGCATAATATCTTGCAATTACAATATGCTATTGTCATCAATAATACGTTTAGTATAACTTGGTTAGAAATATCATAAATTATAATACTTTTAAATAATTGAAATTAATATAATTATTGATTTTCAATTAATATTTAAAAAAATAGCTTAGAGGGTTGATCAGTTATAATTTAATATGTTGATAGCTTAGATTTATGTTGATGTAGCATTTACATTAAAAAAAAAAGATACTACATAATATGAAGATAGTAATTGATATTTTCACATTTTATCAAAAAAGAGAGTAATTAAAAATAGAGAAATTGCTACAAATGTCATTCTCCCCCTACCACTTTGTATAAATACCATTCATTTGTGGCCATTTTTATAAATACCATCACTGAGCTTGCTAATTGACATGAGTACCCTTAATAAAATTTTTAACTTACCTTCATCTCCTCCACATTTAATTCATGCTGTGATATATATTGTTCATTTACTTTTTTTTTTTTGGTTAACTATATTAGTATTTAGGGTATAGTTTTAAGGGGGTAGAGGATAAGATTTAGGGTTTAGGGTCTATAATTTTTTATTTGGGTTAACTATATTAGTATTTAGGGTTTTCTAAACCCTAAAAATTATGGATACATAATTTTTCCGCCAAAAATGGATTTGTAATTTAGGGTTTAGGGTATAGTTTTTAGGGGGTAGGGGATAAGATTTATGGTTTAGGTTTTAGAGCCCTAAATCCTAAACCCTAAAAGTTACGGATACGTAATTTTCTTGCCAAAAACGGATCCATAATTTTTCTGCCAAAAATTTTATTCTGTATTTTTTTTCCGCCAAAAACTTGATTTCATAATTTTTCCGCCAAAAAATTTATCACGCAATTTTCCCGCTAAAAATATTTTATTCCGTATTTTTTCCCGCCAAAAACTTGATTTCATAATTTTTTCGCAAAAAAAATTATTCTGTAATTTTCCACTAAAAATTAGTTATGTAATTTTAATTAAAAAATAATTAATTTTTATATTCATTTAGGATAATTAAGTCAAAATACATACCCAAAATGATATTTATAAAAATGGCAATAGGAAGGTGGCATTTATAAAAATGGTACATCTCATAATGGTATTTATGAGATTCTCCATTAAAAATAAAAATTTGGTTGTAAGAAAGTCCTCATTTTATAACAAATAGCACGAAAAGGTAAAAAAAATTTTTTGGGAAATCTTAGTGGTAATGATTTCTGAAAATTTCAACAATAATTAATGCTACCACATTAAAATTCTAGATTCCACATTCTTTATAGTAATATCTAATTTAATATATGAGTCTCTTATAATTATAATAAAAAAAAATAACAGCACCAATGAGATGGTGATCTACTGGTAACACAAGAGAGTTGGTTCCCTTGTGCCCCGGGTTCAAATCCCCGTTGGTACGAAGAGGCATTCATTAAATAGGAATGGACTAAAGACTAGCTTCGGGTGCCGAGGGAGATTACGGGCCAAAGATCTGGAACTCTCGTGGTTTATCAGAAAAAAACAAAAAAACTGATGTAATACTTCATGAGGTTGATATCCATGTTTTGCGCGTGATAAAGTTTGTAACGTATATATCATTTTGTTTATATTTGATACTATAACGTTAAATGTTGTTAAACTTTGTGTAATATTTTTTTATATTAATTTGTATTGTATAAAAGGCATAGTAGGAGGAGATCTTATAGACGGAAAAAAACCCATCGTTTTCTCTCTATATTATAGCCGCCGCAAGCCCCTCCTTCCAGGTGACAACTTTCCGTGGCAGCTACCGATTCGGCGCCGCTAGCTGACTCTCCAGACCCTCTAAAACCTCCAGATCCTCCAGTTTCCGGGCCGCTAATCTCCATGTGTCATCTTCAAGCTTTCTTAGATCAATATATGAGCTTTGTATCTGTTTCGAGGTGGTCGGCGAGTCTAGATCTTTGGAGGTTGTTGGCATCACCTCTTGGAATCTCTTCCCTGTGATGCCGCTCTTTTATATCAGGTTCGTCTGTGGTTATTTTCATTCTCCTCTAATACTCTAATAAGTAGTTAGATGGTCAAGGAATGTGTAGATCTGGTTTTGTTGGCTTCGGTTGTATTGGGTTGTTATCATGTTTTTGCCTTTTTGGAGATTTAGTGCCTCCAAATTCCTCATTTATGAAGAGATCTTTACCACCAAATTCCTCTATTGTAGAGGGTTATTTCCGTCCAGGTTTCTCCTTCAAGGAGAGATCATTGCTAACCATTTCCTCTTTTGTGAAATATTTCTTTAGTAATCTCTAGTATCCTTCATAAAAACTAAAAATTAATATCGTGAAATATATTTAAATTGAGAAATCATAAGAATATTGGTTACATAACTAAATTTAGATCACCTGAAAACCTAAGCACAGTCTCTTAACTAAATTTACATCACCTAATTTTATAGCTAGTCTCTTAGCTTTAGAAAAAATCAACTATTTAAGCTGGATTTATTTTCAAATGATATCAAGTGCCAAAACTGTTCTCTGTATTTATAAGTATATTGATTGCTAATAACATAATATGATTATAGTTATGATAGTTAAATATCAATTGCATGTTGCATTAACTAAAATTTTCTTCTGGAGATCAGGTCAAAATCTCCAAAACAACAGAGACACAAAGATAAGAAACATACATCAACTGGTATTTGTTTTTAGATTCAAATCTTTTGTTTGCTTTATATAATGAAGGACAATTCTCAAAAATAGCAAAAAATTTAGTTTTTGTGACATATTTAGCATAAATTCTCATTTAGTACACAAATAGCATTTTTAGTAAATGATAGTCCTAATCTCATATTTTTAAAGTTTAGGATTTAGTGTTTAGGGTTTAGAAAACCCTAAACCCTAAATCTTACCCCCTACCCCCTAAAAACTAAACTCTAAATACTAATATAGTTAACCCAAACAAAAAAAATTAAATTATGAACTTCATAAAATGCTATTTTTGTCCTAAATAAAAATGTGTGCTAATTGTAGAATAAAAAATCATTTTGTGCTATTTGAGGGAATTTCTCTATAATGAAACATATTATTCAGAATATGCTCATAGTTTTATATATTATAGAGAAATTCCCTCAAATAGCACCAAATGATGTTTTTGTTCCATAATTAGCCCACATTTTTATTTAGGACAAAAATAGCATTTTATAAAGTTCATAATTTAATATTTTTTGTTTGAGTTGATTATATTAGTATTTAGGGTATAGTTTTTAGGAGGTAGGGGGTAAGATTTAGGGTTTAGGGCTTAGGGTTTAGGGTTTTCTAAACCCTAAACTCTTATTCCTAAACCTTAAAAATGTGAGGTTAGGATTATCTTTTACTAAAAATGCTATTTATGTCTTAAATGAAAATGTGTGCTAAATATGTCACAAAAACTATATTTTGTGCTATTTTTGAGAATTGCCCATTATTATATATGTGGCTGGTTATTTGATTTTACAGTATCTTATTTGGTCAAAGAATCAGAGTAAAAGAACTGTATAAAGTTCGTTTCTTTACATACACAGCATGTGTAAAAGGTTAGTTTAGACTTATTTACATGTCATTTAGTTTTCAATAATTAAGTTGTTCACACTGATATAATAAACCATTGTTAAAATATTTGTACCCTATTTTATATAGTAAAAAGAAAAATATATTATCGAGAATGTCTTATTGTTTTTATAATAAGTAAACTTTAAAACGAAACTCATGCCTAAAATTCCAAAAGAAATATTTATGCATTTTATTAATGTTGAAAAATTTAAGAATTGTTGGACCACACCATCTATAGTCTTCTCTTAGTATTAAGGTTTTCCCACCAAACTTGAAACTCTTACCATTTAGAATGAAGTTCCTTACCGGGGAACTGGCTGGAAGAGCCAATACTCGATCCAAACAATCCGTAAAACTTTTCTCTCCATCTTCAATGGTACTATCAAAATGAAGATCCGGTATGATGGTAAAGAGATAATATAACCTCTTAGAGAGAACTGTCGTGAACGCAACCTCCTTCGAAGAGAGGAAGGATCCAATGTGATAGATGATATTGTCTGGTAGACTGCTGATCATTTGTCACACTGTCACATTGGATACTTCCTCTCGGGGAAGGATGATGCGTTCACGACAGTTATCTCTAAGAGGTGGCATAATATCTTTACCATTATACCGGATCTTCATTTTGATAGTATCACTGAACATGGAGAAAAGAGTTTTACGGATTTTGTGAATCAAATATTGGCACTTCCAGCCAGTTCCCGTGTAAGCAACTTCTATCTAATGATGTGTGGTTGGAGCATAATGAACGTGCTGCTCGATATGATCTTATTAACTCTTGTCTACTTGGTGTGCTCAAGCATGGTGTCTTCAATATTCATATGTGCTTACTTGATAGAAAGGAATACTCACTGCCTTCTGCGCTTTTCACTTGCTGAACTGACATGGAAGTACATTCAGGTGGAATAAAGATGAAATTCATAGATGATCTGGATCTTTATATCTGAAAGTTCTTTGCGATCTTGGGATTGGATTATGGATAAGTTTTTTATAGGTATGGCGAAGTACGGTGAAGTATGATTCGACGTCAGTTTTGTTTAAGAGGCAGGCGTTTGATTGAAGACATGATCCCAAAAAAATATGTGAGTTTCCGCATTTTCAAAATTCTCTTATGTATTTAGATTGTTCTTTAGCTTGCGGACAAGCAAAAAACTAATCTTGGGGGAGTTGATGAATTGTGTTTTTATTGGTTTTGAATCTTTGTTTTGTTTCTTATTTGATGTCCTTATCGAGTCAAAGTGTGTTTTTAGATTCTTTTAGTCTTTATCGAGTCTTTTCAGGTTTTATGTCGCTTTCGATGAGAAGGAGCCATTTTGGTTGCAAACAAACATATGAGAGGCATTTTTTGTTTTGAAAGGTGATCCATGGAAAACCCCATCATTTTGAATGACCCGCAAGGCTAAGAAAAAGTGTCTAAACCGTTAGCTTCACGTACAAACCCGCCAATGTGAGATACCCATCGAGCTAAGAAAAGGTGTCTAAACTGACAGCTTCACGTACAAACCCACCAGTTTGAGAGAACCACCAGGCTAAGAAAAATGCTCTAAACCGACAGCTTCACATACAAATCCATCAGTTCGAGAAACCCGCCAGGATAAAAATGCTCTAAACCGGCAGCTTCCGTTTTACCTTGTTTTGGGTTGGATCAGATTCGGGTCATTTTTGGACTTTATAAATACTAAATTTAGCTAATAAAACCTTTAAGTGTTATTCGACGCTTTTTTGTGTCATTTTCCATTTCTATGGATTGTAAGGAACCTTGGGAGAAGAATCCATCCTCTTGATAATTAGAGAAGATTTCTAAACCCTTTTCTTTTATTTCGACAAATTAATCATGCTTTCTTCAATCATGTTTTGTTTTGTTTCTTTTACCATGAGGGAATAGTCGCTTAGTTGGGTTTTAGGGATTTCGTAAAAGGATTGATGGATTTTTGAACTGAATGGTCAGTTAGTGATAATCTATGTTGGTTTCTTCATCTTGAATGCGTTTAATGCTTAAATTGACTTGATCACCTAATTCTCGAACTTAGGTTATTTTACGCACTATAAGTGTTTGATAAAATTCGTGAATCAATTTGAGATTAGCAACACTCTTCTAGCCAATGTGAGTTGATGTTAGAAAGTGTTTTGAACTAATTAGACTTGAGTTTAATGCTAATTTGATTTTATGATTAAAATTAAATGTGAGTTTAGTAATTGTTGATTTCATGTTTAGAGGCTAATTCATTGAGAGAGGATTAGTCTATTCTTGGGATCCATGTTCAAGAACGGTTCTTAATTGATTACCCTCAATTCATTTATTTTATTTGTTCCTCAATCCCTGCAAAATTTCCTAAGATCCAACGTCTTTATCTTATTGTTTAATCATTGCTATTTTATTGCTCCAAGAAGGGTTATAAATATTTTAAACAGGTTGAACCATCGTGCATCTCATCTATTTCGCCGCTACCACCGATTGAAAGAAATATCCAAAATGCATAGGCTCCAAGCAGTGGAGCGATTACTCTTTCGCGAATAGCCTCATCGGATAAAGACAAATGGGGCTACTTAGGATGGTTTTAAAACTCTATTGTCAAAGAGGAAGATCGTATACTGATTCGATTCACCTTGGAAAATACTGATTCAATTCACCTTGGAAATTAAATAAGGACATAGGAGAAGGTGAAAAGTTTATACTCCATTTCAAATGGAATGAGTCTGAAAAGCAGAGAAATGAAGATTATTGTTCAGATGCGTCTTTTTTTTTTGAGTAGATGACAGGAGTTGGTTTTAAGATGAGCCACATGTCCAACTCTAGGGAGTGCGCTAGGGCTTTCATATATATACTAGACTAATTCCCGCGCATATGCTTGGGTTGTCTTTCTCATACATATTTTAATTATATATATACTTAATATATAAAAAGTTTGACATAAAATTTTTAGATGATTATTCTATTATAATATATAAAACGTTGAGAAAAATTGTTTACTCGTATAAAAACAACCAAATTAATTTATTCAGAAATAGAAAAATAAAACTAGTATATTGATTTGATTTCTTACATAGAATATAATAGTTGTTCATTAATGATGAGGTGGTTAAAACTTGCTGACATTGATGCATAGTAGGAAAGAAAAGGAAGACTGATGTGCCGATGCTTTATTTTCCTTTACTCTATTCTCCACAACTATTCTCTCATATTATTACTCTCCTTCGTCCATATACTCTAAAATAACTCTTCCACTGTCAATCTCTTTCTATACGAACAAATATGTTGCAAGTCTGTTGAAGTCTGGTTAACTTATTTTCTCTTTTCTACATGGTAGCAGAGAAATAAGATTTTGCAAGCCTATTCTGCATTCTCTATTTTTCAAATACTCTTATTCTCTATTCTTAGTTGTCCATAAGTATTCTCTATTCTTCACTCTCAGAAATTTGATCTGTGTTTCAAAATAGATTGTTATTATAATAGGAGATCTATGGTTTAAGACCATGAAATTTACTCTCAGAAAAGGTAGCCTTTGGGATGATGTTGATGAATCTCAAAGTACTGTTGCCACAAAGAAAGAAAATCTATGAAAGATGGGGAAGCGGAAGAGAAAATGCAAAATGCAAAATGCTTCAAAGGGGACCAGATCATTCAAGTTCACCTTGTGTGCACTTTGAAGCATCAGATTCGTCCAAACCAAAGCCATCATGGTGTGGTTCAGTTCGTTGATGGCAGTACCAATGGTTCTGCTCAAATGAATCATTATTAAAGTGCACGTGGGGTTGAGAGGGGATGATGTTCAAATGGTGTTCAACTCTTCATGGCAAGATTGGATTTTTAACATTCTCAAGCCGATCTTGAGAGGGGATGTTTAAATTCAGACTGTATGAGTGGCTGACCCAAATGGTAAAACCAACATGGCCCAAGAGGATGACCTGAGGGAGGACCCAAGTGTGGTGAAGCCAAGAAGGTGGCTTAAGTGATAGTCCAAGAGGCAGATCAAAGTGGTGGTCCAATGGGCTGAATCTATGCATTTCCCAGTCTGAGCATTAAGTGTTAAAGGCCCCTCTCTCACTCATATATGCATGATGGACGAATTTGAACTAGTTTTTGGTCCTATCTATAATTTATTATGTTATATTTCCTAGAATAAGTGTGTTGAACAAGATAGAATGTTTTCTCTCTACGTATGTATTTTCTATCATGGAATAACTTAGGAAGCTCTATTGAACTCCTCCTATATTCAATTCTCCACAAATCTTATCTCTTATTCTCTCATATTCTTACTCTCCTTTGTCCATATACTCTAAAATAACTCTTTTGTCAATCTCTTTCTCTAAGAGTCTAGATCTTTTCAGGTCGTTGGCTTCGTCTCTTGGAATCTATTCCTCGTGAGTAACACCCTCTATTGCTGCTCCTTTGAATCAGGTGCGTCTGTGTTTCTTGTCATTTGCCTTTTCTAATTCAGTAAGTTGTTGGATGGTCAAGGAATGTGTATAACTGGTTTTGTTGGCTTCTGTTGTATTAGGGTTTTTTCATGTCTTCTCCTCTTTAGAGATTTCAATGGTTCCAAATTCCCCATTTATGAATAGATATTTGCCATAAAATTCCCTTTTGCAGAGGGTTATTTCCGTCCAATTTCATCCTTCAAGGAGAGATTATTGCTAACCATTTCCTTCTTTATGGAATATATCTAGTATCCTTCTGAAAAACCAAAAATCAAGATTCTAATTATTATCATGAAATATATATATTTGTTTTGGTCAAACCTTCATATTCATGATGAAATCTCAAATTCCATTGAAGGAGAAGTACATACAAACAAATGGCAATGCTTGCTTGTAAAACTATATAAATGGAAACAAAAACTAAAACAATGATAGAATGAGAAAGACAGATAATAATAGAGCCTAACAAGGACTCAATATCAAATGAAATCTCATAAACTTCATGAACTCCATTCCACTTTTCTTCTGAAGAATGAAGAAGAGCGAGATCTTTGACAGCCGATAAGGCTAATGAAACTGCACCAAAGGCAAAGGAGAGATAGACCATGTCGGGAGGAGAAACCTTGCAATACCGACAAGTCTTGAGCCACGATACCACTCACTACGACTGGAATTTTTGGGCTGAATACGAACTTTCTAATTGCCACGGAGATGGCTACTAGGGATGAAAACACAAAACTGCTAGCTGAAGAGCAATGAAGCAGAGTAGCGAATCAAGCAACTGCAAGATAATAGACACCATAGCTAATAACAGGAGCTAAGCACTTAGCAATATAAGTGAATAAAACTTGTCTAAGACACACCTCAATACAAGGTAAAGTAGTAACATCACCTATGTTATCATAACAGTCTTCATTACCCATCAAACCAAAGTTTAAATCGTAATCAGAGGAGATTAACAGTGAGGGGTACTCCATTAGAGAGGAGACCTGAGCATAATTTGAAACAAAGACTGCATTCCGCGGTAAAGATACGCATCATGGCGGTAAGGGAGCCACAAGAAGGCAAACAGTTTATTGAGACCATGGGCATCAAACTAGCTACCCGCGAAACTCTCAAAACCAGAGCCACCAACTCAACCCTAATATGATAATATTCCACAGTAGGAGATTCAGAAGGCGAGGAGTGAGAGCATACCTGAGGGAGCGCGAGATTAGAAGAAGTAGTGGAACTCAGAGATAAGGGACGTGAAAAGAAATTAGTGATAAGAAACACTGGAGAAGCTCTCCGAATTCATGAGGTAGAAATCATGCTTGATGGAGAGGGAGGGATTACGCGCTGGTAGCTTTTTGTACAACTGGGAGAGCTTTGCGACCAGAGAAGATGAAGTAACTATGATTTGAGTCGGAGATGGACTTAGGTCTGGCGGATCCGGCGTCTCCTGTGGATGGGACATATTTGTTAGCTTCAATGACATCAACTTGAGAGAGAGAGAGAGAGAGAGGAGAGAGAGAGAGAGAGAGAGAGAGAGAGAGCCCTTATCTGAAACCCATGACGATTTGGAAAGGTCGATCCGAGGCAACCACTTCACAGCTTCACACATCGCAGAGAGAACAAGGGAAAGAGGGATCCGTTTAAGAGGAGATCGTGCTGACGAAGAGATCGCGCCGGCGATGAGACCAACTACTGGAAAAGGTAAGGACGGTTCTTAGGGCTGAGAAGCGCGATGACGTTCAGACGGAGAGCTGGTTGGAAGGGAAGGAGGAGCGCCGGTGGAGCTTCATCTTTGAATGGCGGCTGCCTCAATACACGGGCCTGAGAGAGTTTCTTTTAGGGTGAACTCTATTTTTTCCGACACGATATATCATGAAATATATTTAAGTTGAGAAATCATAAGACTATTTGTTAGATAACTAAAAATAACACCACATGGTTTATACTTTGGACCCCAAAACCTAAGCACAAATATAAAAACATGATCTATCACCAGTTGCGGAGGTAGAAATGTATTTTACAGGGGTCCGAAAAAATACATTAAAGAGTAGTCCATAAGCTACTGAAAAGGTACAATCAAATTCTACGTTCACTCATGGCTTGAAACTTGTTTATCACTGTTTCATTTATTACACCTTCAAATAACTCTTTCTCGAAAAAACAAACTAGACAGTCACTTAAAAACTGATCACCGGTGCGATTTCGTGGTGCAGGCTTCACAATCTTCATCCCAGAAAAACATCTCTCGACAGTTGCAGTAGCAACAGGCAAAATCAAAGCAAATTTCAAAAGCCTATAAACCAAAGGATGTGAAAGATGCTTCTTAGTTTCCACCATCACCCGTGCTAAATCTCCAAGACTTCTCAAAACACTAAACCTTTCATCTTCACGTAGATTATCAATATAAATGTCAAGTTGATGCTCAAGACATGTGCGCTCCACATAACTAAAATCTTCATGATAAAATTTAGCCAATCTCAACAGCTTCTCTTTGTCAAACTCACGGAATGAATCAATAGGACTTAAAGCCTATGTGCATATGAGTAACTCAGAGTTGACCTCGTTAAAGCGGTCATTAAACTCTTGAAGCTGCATATCCAAGATGGTATAAAAACAATTGACCTGCTAATGATGCAAGTTGCTCATGTTGGTCTTTACTCGTGGCCTCCTAGAATCGATGAAATCGTCTTCCATGTTGAGCATTTCAAGGTGTTTTATTTCACAAAAAAACAGAAACCTTCTTCACAAAAGAAACCCATTCATCATCTCTTACCTATTGCAATCTTCGCTTAGTGGATTCCACTAATGAAACAGCATTGATGATGTCTTGATCCTTTCTTTGTAATGCCATCGATAAATTTTCCGTGAATCCTAAAAAAAGCAGCATCAATTGTAGATAGAACACAAAATCAAAAGTATGAATGTATTTGAGAAGAAAATTTGCTTGACGTTTTTTGGTATTATATATGCCTTCATTCTGGACATACTCAAGTACCTCCATTATAGAAGAAAATAGCTCAACTAACCGCAACACTGTTCTATAATGAGAACCCCAACGTGTATTTCCTGGTCTTTGAAGTGAACACTCTTGATTGAGTCATGTCCCATTCTTGATTTCGTCACAACTTATTCCTTCCTCAATTATTTTTCGCTGACTATCTCGAACCGTATAGTTTATCTTACAAGAAGCTCCAACCACATAGACTAACAAAGAAATCATATCGAAGAAATCTCCAACTTCAAAATGCTTCTTTGCAACGGCAAAAGCAACCAATTGAAGTTGGTGAGCGAAACAGTGGACGTAATATGCAGAGGAACTTTCTCTTGATATCAATGTTCTTAGTCCGTTGAGTTTACCCCTCATATTCCCTGCTCCATCATAACCTTTTCCTCTTACCTTTGTCAAACTCAAAACTGTACTTAGCAAACAATGAATCAATACCAGATTTTAGAGAAGAGAACATGTCTCTTTCACATGGATAAAAATATTTCTTTAACTACCCCATGTTTATCAACATAACGAAAAACAATGGCCATTTGCTTTTTATATGAAATATCAGCTGATTCATCCACCAACAAACTAGAAACATCACGATCAATCTCATGAATTATGGAATTGACTACTTCTTCTGAAAAGTAGTGGACAATATCTTTTTTAATTGGAGGAGATACCATTTGATTATTTCAAGGAGCATTCTTCAGCACAACCTTACTCACAACTTCATTTTTTTTTGCGATATACTTCACCAACTCTAACAAATTTCCTTTGTTACTAGAATCCTTTGACTCATCATGACGACAAAACGGCAATCATTGCCTCAATAAGAATTGAGAAGCATCAAATGAAGCATTTAATCGAACACGATACGCATTTTTCATAGCATTAGTATGTTTTTGAAAAGCATGTGCAATTGATTGACCTTGTCTCATCAAATCCTCACACTTCTTCTTAGCTCTGTAATGAAAACTATTTGGTGATTTACCTTCATGACCTGACACTCTATCAAACTTGTTCCAGCTATTAAATCCTTCAGTCACAAATGCATCATTTCCTCCTTTCTTTTCGTTGTTGTCTCTAAATAAGTAACAACACAAACAAAAAACCTTGTTTTTCTTCACACTATATTCTAACCAATCACCAAACTGATCAAACCAACGAGGATTCCTTTGTGCACCTCCTATATCTTTTTGATCAAAATCATGGCCACGAGGTTGACAAGGTCCTCTAGTCAAATACTTACGTCTTACCTCATCTCTTTGATTAGGATGATATTCCGATATTCTTTTTCTCTCACCGGGATCATACGGCAAGTCATCTAAATCAATATCATTTGTTGATGGAGCCTTTCTTTTACGAAACATGTCCATTAGTTTATCTTATGAATCAAAGTAAAATAGTTTAATATAAACAGTTTAATTAACAACATAAAAAATTAAAGATAAACCAAAATTTAGTAAACGTGGTAAAGTGCTTATCCTAATAGAGATATGTATTTAGTAGACGTGGTAAAGTGCTAACTGATCCTATTAGAGATATGAATTTATCTTTAATCCTATCAAAAGTTGTTGTTTACCACGTTAACAGCCTCATATACTAAGGCCTGTTCGTTTACCTGTCGCAGCGATCCGCGACTGCGACTTGCGACAGTTTAGTTGTTCGTTTACCTGTCGTGGGATCCTGCGACATGTCGCAGCAACCTGCAACTCAAATTTTTATTCGCTAGAAATCCTAGCGATCCAAATTTAAATCATGCGACCTGTCGCGCGACACCAAAACAAACAAGATTATAGTCACGGATCTAAAAAAATTAAAATAAAATAACATTAAATAAAATATAATAGAATAAATTAAAATAAAATATAATAAATTATAATAAAATAAATTATAATACAATATAAAAAAATAAATAAACTAAAATATAATAAAATAAAATAATATAATTAAACTCAGCGACAAATCGCAGCGACAACAAAACGAATAGCTTAGCGACAAGTCTCAGCGACAAATACTTGCAGTCTCGAGTCGCGAGTCGCAGCGACACGTAAACGAACATGGCCTTATTAGCACTTTAACAGCCTCAAAAATTCAAGATAAACAAAAATTTACTTATAAATGTCTTATGTTGGTGGAGACTAGGTGTTTACACCAATCTATTCCAAGACCTCAACTCATAAGTCTCATATACTACTGTATAAAATGCAGGAAGATAGATGTACTCCTCAAGGAGCAGGGCCGGCCCTGAATTTCAGGAGGCACCAAGGTAGACAAAAAAATGGGCCTCTTTAATTATTAGAAAAAACAAAATTTAATTAAAAAAAAAAAGAAATATGCATATTGGTGGCTTGAACTGTGCTGTTTAGGAATGCATATTACTTCTTTTTGCTACTGGACTACAAAAAAAACTATAAGAATTTAGGACCAAAATTATTTATATAAGAGCGGGACCGCAAGCAGTAGCTTGCCTAGGTTGGACTCAGGCCTGGCCCTGTCAAGGAACCATACGAGGATGAAGAGTCCTTGAGATTGAATAAGAATAGTGGAAACTCCGAAAGGCATGCAGTGCTCCTCAATATATGTAGAACCCATGATATAAATGCAGACATAAGAGAATGTTAAAGTTAGTTGGTTCACTATAATATTTTAATCTTTATAGCGTAGCCTTTGTATGTTCTTAGTAATCATTTGACCAACTAAATAGTTGTGGACATGTGAAAGGAAAACTACTTTCTCGGGATTTAATGCAAGTTAGGCTACGTTAAATGGGTAGGGATGCAATTCCCAGTGCTTTGGTTAAGGGATTAAGGGATTAATTAATGTTTCAAGTAACAATAGTGAATTGTATGATGCGGGGACATGTGATGTAACTTTATAAACTTTGATTTCTCTTTCATTTGATTTACTGTGATGCTAATTAAATAAAATTAATGAAAAGATATATCTCTCTCCTAAAGATAAAAGGCTAAAAATATATGATAGATTACTCAATGTATAATAGTACTAACATCATCTTACCTCCACGACATTGTTGTTTGTTCAATGATCTTTTTAGTATGAATTTCTAAATGATTAATTTATCAAAACAATATATAAGTTATTCATGCTGTTTTATGTGATCCAAAAGATGTAATACTAAAAAAATGAATGTGGTTCCACCTGTACAATATTTCACATAAAATCTGATACTGGGTGGATCCGTGGATGTACTTATAGCTTTTACCGTTATAATATGTATGAGTTCACATAAGATAGGATACTACAAAGCCCCTGAAATCCTTGCAATTGGTACTGATCAGTTTAGTCCATTAGTTTCATAGGCCACCATGAAACAATATGTTAAATGATTTTTAAAAAAAAAACAAATTAGCAAAAAAAATATATATTATATTAAGCTAACCCGCGCATAGCGCGGAAGGTCACCTAATAAACTAAAACAAGAGCAAAACCTCTAATACTGCTAGCCCTGGGCATACGGATAATTCTGGTTAAACGGATCAGTTTATTCGGAATTTCGGATAATTTGAATTCTAAAAATATCACCGATATAACCCGATTAAAATTTTCGGTTTATTCGGTTCGGATCTTGATTTGTTCGGATCGGTTAGTGCAAAGTAAATCTGTTCTGAAATTGACCTGATACAATTATAATTCAGCTTATTCGGATCTTTTTTTATAATACAACCCAAAACTTTAAAACAAAACTTGTACGAGGCCCAAAACCAAAATCTGTATACAAGTCCAAAAATAAAATATGTTACAAAGCATGTAAAAAGCCCAATAAAAATATAATTAGGGTTGGCCGTAAAAAAAAGTACAATTAGAGTTTGGTTGAAACCCTTGTGAAAGTGACGAATGCTAACCGGCGGCGAGACAAAAAAAAATCCAAAAACGAGATCGGCCGAGAAGATGGTGGGGGAGATGGTGGCAGATGAAGTAGTCTCATTCTTCTTCTTCTTCACTGATTTGAAGATATCATAGATAAAGGAGGGAAGAAGAGAAGAAGGAGAAATAAAAATTGATAAACTGATGATGATTTCAGTGACAAAATGATTTCAAATCAAAGGATTCAGAAAAGGAGATGAGAATGAAGAATAAGCTCTCTCTCTCTCATAAACCGTGTCTGAGAAAGAAGAATCGAATGAATAGGTTGAAGATTGATGTTTCTTCTTTACTTTAGGTGATAAATCAGATTTATATCAGGTTACCGAATACCGATCCGATCCGATAACCGAATTCTAATTAATCTCGCACCGATCGGTTACAAGATTTAAATCCGAAACTTTGTTTAATCGGATCGGATTTCGGAATTCCGATTAAGCCGGTCCGTAAACCCAGGTCTAAATACTGGAATCTTGGTTCTTTTGAAGAAGCATGTTCAAAGATTCTTACCACAAAGAGATACAAGACTCGAAGCGGAAGCATAGGTGAGACCGAGATCTTAATGAGAAAAATATCTTGTAATTACAGTATATTATTGTCATCACTAATCAAATAAATTATGCGTATTACAATATTTGTTAGTGCGTTAAGTATAACTTGGCTACTAAAATTATAAAATATTCAATAGTACTCTACTAAAATTATAAAATATTCAATAATAGTCTTACTTAATAAAAAATTAATATATTAATATATTTTCTTTTGATGTTCAAATATGTAGATTTATTATTTATAATATAATATGTTGATGGTTTAGATTTATGTTAATGTAGCATATACAATTAAAAATGAAGATACTACAGAATATAAAAATAGTAATTAATATTTTCACATTTAATTTTAAAAAATGGTAGTAGTAATTTAAAATACAATTTTGCTTGTAAGAAAGACCTACTTTTTTAACAAACATCACATAAAGATAAAACAAAAATTTTTAAAACAACTTAGTGGTAATTATTTCCGAGAATCTCAAAAATAATTACTGCTACGACATCAAAATTTAGATTTAAAAAATGTTTATGGTAATAACTCATATAATACTTAACTAGGTTGATATGCGTGTTTTGTGTGTGGTAAAATTTGTAACATATATATTTTTGTTATATTTGATATTACAACGTTAAATGTTGTTAAAAAAATTTTGGCTATAATTTTTTTTTTTTTAATTTGTATTGTATAAAAAGAATAGTATGATGAGATCTTATGGAAACAAAAAAAATGCTCGTTTTCGCTCTATAAAGCAGGCGCCGCAAGCCCTCCTTCTAGGTCACCGGCTTCCATAACAGCCACCAATGCTGCGCCGCTAGCTGACCCTCCAGACACTCTAGAACCTCCAGATTCTTCAATTTCTATGCTGCTAATCCCTAGAACCGCCGTGTGTCATCTTCAAGCTTTCTTAGATCCAGATATGAGCTATGTCTATGTTTCAGTTTGGTCGACGAGTCCAGATCTTCGCAGCTCAGCCACATCCTCTTTGGAATCTCTTCCTCTGGAATAACACCCGATGCCGATGCTCCGTTGAATCTGGTGCGTCTTTGCTCCTTGTCATTTGCCTCTTCTCTAGCATAAATCTGCATGAATAACCCTTTAGAAACCCTAATCTGTATGACCAATCTACTCACATATGAAGAGAATATGCATAAGAGAAATAGATAAAATAACTACAATATAAACATAAGAAATAAAATAATTACAGAGGTTAAGACCTATTAAAGCTAAGAAAACTTTTTTTTTTTGTCTCTTTCCGAGTATGAGGATCTTTGTTGGCGAGACCTTTCATTTATACTAACAAAAGGAAGCCCTAGAAATGAAATATGGAAAATTCGAAGTCGGTGTAACATGTTGCACCGATTGGTTCTTCAAGCATTCCCTACCGATCGGTTACAAATGTGTACCGATCGGTCTTTGTGTCTTGACTTTTCTTATCATGACGAGCCTTGATCCATTTCCACTCTAAAACCTTCCTTTAAACTCCAGCAAGTGTACAAACCTATATTTACATAAACGTACTGAAAACTATCTTGTTCTTAATCAAAAGACTCAAGAATATTTAGCAAAATGGCTATTAAAGTACGTAATAATTAGTGTTATCAATAAAATTTTGTTTCTTTTGAGTTTCTCAAGTGTAAAGTGTTTTCATTTTTCCTTCTGCGGATTGAAGAATGCTATCTTAGAAGTCAGCTTATTCAAGATCAGAAGAAGTGCGATCAGCAATAGTGCATAACTTACCATACAGCAAAAAGTGTGTCATGCTTAGCATAATCGTCTCGCTTTCATCTCTTGTTAGAAATTGTACACAGGTCAGGCTGCTCCAGAATCCCAGATTCCTTACTCAAATCTAAGAACAATGTCTTCAAAAACACTATAAATCACTCCTCAACGACACTACCAGTCTGGCCGCATAATCGTTCGATGATGACTTCTTTTATTTTAAACCTATCTTTAATTTCTTGTTCGATTTACATACCTTGCATAAAATTCCTTTTCTCTCCATTTTTGTAACTAGACCTAAGGTTCAAGCTGTCCTCTGTACAAAGTTTAATTTTTCGATAGAAAACAAGAAAAACTAATTTGAAAAAAAAAAAAATATCAAGCGATACACCACTCTGACTAAAGGAAGCTGTCCTTCGTTAAAACGTTTTGTCTAGTACCCTTCGTTTATATGTAACATGTCCTCTACCTTTCGTATTGTCCCATAATGATTTATCCTACTTGGAAATGCCTATGTATATTAAATTAGGATTCATTTTTGTTTTGGTTATTCTAAACTGGGAGTGGGACATGCCCTATGTGAATAAGTTGGTTTGTGTGTTGGATGGGTAAGAGCTTAATCACAACCATGTTTGACATTTGATGATAGAAAAAAATACAAAGCCCAAGTAAACAAACAAATAAAGATATTAAGAAATTATTTACGATATAGCATAAATTCAAACTATATACCAAAAGAAATTGTTATAGGATTAAGTAATGATTACTCCAGTTACGAAAAATAACAACGGTAGAACTTGAATCAAGTTGCAAACTGAAACCCGCACATATGATTGTAGACCATGAAGCTCGAGTAAAGACAATGGACAAATAATGATATGGTTGTTCACTACAACAAATATGAGCATTGATAGCACACGAATACTGTCATCATAGGGGTATGATAGCGTTTTCATAAACGCTATGTTTGCCACAGTTATAATAGGGTCACCCCTTACGATAGCGTTTTTCATTGTGCTATTATAGGTTCTTCTATCATAACTTTAATTAAATGCTGTGAAATATGCTTTCATAGCTCTAGGAAATTGTTGTCGTAATTTATGTTATAACTCATTTATACCGCTAAAATATATTATGTTATAGCTTAACTTTATTGCTATAATATGATAACATAGCATAAATAAATTGCTATAATATCTTACGTTATAGCTTATTTATATGGATGTAATATAGTATGACATAACACATTTAAATTGATATGATCTATTGTTACGAATAACGAATTTATTGAATATGTATAACTAATTCAAAACATATTTAACACTAGTATTATATAAGACAAAAAAGTCATACAAAATAT
Source organism: Barbarea vulgaris (assembly GCA_963667165.1). Classification (NCBI taxonomy): domain Eukaryota; kingdom Viridiplantae; phylum Streptophyta; class Magnoliopsida; order Brassicales; family Brassicaceae; genus Barbarea; species Barbarea vulgaris. The sequence goes on from OY763891.1 coordinate 5,506,734, forward strand.
CATAAAAAGTTTTATATTACAAAAAAGTAAGACAAAAGTCTACTGGCTCAGCCTTAGCTAAGAACTTTCCATCAGACGTGAACCTCGAGGCTCTAATGGCTCCCATGTTTCCTTTTAAAACTTTAAGTGACTGAGACAAGTTCCTCACGTCCCATAGCCAACAAGTTGTGTCTTGGTTACCAGTGGCTAAGATTTGACCATTTGGATGCCATGCCGACGAAAACGAGTAGTCGAGATGGCCTTCTAGTCCGTGGATGACTTTTCCAGATCCAGCATCAGCTAGTAAGCAATCTGGACTGTCCCCTAGAACAGCCACTAACTTACCATCTGGACTTGTGGAGATGTTCTACACACAAAAAAAAACACATAATATGAACAACATTGAAACAGAGCATATGATAACAGAGGAGTCTTAAGAGATGAGTGAGATCATGTGCTTACATTTACAGACCAATCACAAGTCCAGATGGTAAGAAAGACAAATTTCTTGAAGCAAGCCAACTACAATTGTTTGTAGTAACCAGCTAAAACTTTAATAACCTGAGAGAGATCTTATAACAGGGAAGTATATAGTAGGTACCAGTTGTGTTGGGTTCTAAGGACCTTCTTGGAACAACAACGGCCACAAGTTTATCATCCTCGGGATTGGTGAGGAGGAAAAGCTTGTACTGATCACCAAATCTATCCATCAAGTAGAACTATTTGTCAAGCAAAGTATCTTTTGCTTCCTTTGTTGCATCAGGATCCTCCATAGGGAAAAGATCCAGAAGCAAATGTAAAGCATTTAAACGAACATTTGAATTCGTAACCTGAAAGAAAATAATAGCAGAGAAATCACAAAAGAAAGGAAAATACTAATTACCTAGAGATGAAAGATAACAGATTATATAACCAGAGCTTAGCGAAAATGCCTCTTTTGCCATTTGTCAACTCTTGTAGGTAAGTGCCCCAAAGTATCACCTGCTAAACCATACAGTCCTAAGACACAAACACACAGATTTCAGATTTTATCATATACCTAAACTGGATTTAACAAACACAAACAACTTTGGTTTACAACACAGAGTCTATCAATGGTCACATGAATTCACTAAAACCATAAAGTTTCACAATTTCTATGGTTTAGGCCATAGTGACCTGAGGTTAAGAAGAACCTCAGAAAGATTTTATTCTAAATGGTTCATAGAACCTTGTAAAGATAGATACTTTTGTAACCCACAATTCTGAAAATTCTCTAATCAATTGGAAAATCCATAAAACCCCATATTTCACCATTCTAGCGACTAAATCTATATTTAAATCTATCACTGCAACTCCTAAATAAATAAGCATGAATTTTAAAAATCAAATTAAGTTGACTCCAATTGAATCTATAGGAAATTCTAAACTAGAACAATATTGGTTTGGCTGATCCAACATGAATCTATAGGAAAATGGTAGTAATTTAATGACTTGCCTGATCCAAGATGAACTCAAACAGAGGTCGAAGGTGGTGGCTGATCAAGTGCTTCTCTTTGAAAAGATGGTACGCTAAGTCACATGCTTGAAAGCTAGAATATACAAAAGCAACTTTGAATTTTTTCAGCAGCCATGATTGAAAACGAAAATGGCTTATCAGATAACCCAACATATGTAATTTAACTTGAGCATTTCAAATCCTCAAACCCTAAAACTAAACCCTGTACTCAGATTTAACCAATTGAGTAGAAGAAGAAGAACACACAACAAAATGATATATTACATGTACTCCTTATACGATCGAAAGAATCATCACTCCAACCTTTGCTTCAATTCAGTGTAAAGAAGCATGATAATATGAAATGAGACCATCTTAAACGTGTTTGCTATATCCAGAAATGTCTCTGCATCTGCAATTTGCTTCCTAGGCTTCTGAACTGCAAGAAAAATTGTAAGCGAACCAAAAAAGAAAGGAACTTTTCATTGTTAATACCATCAAATTAAGAGACTATACAACTTGAAAACTGAAAATACTGAAATGAAGAACATCTCTGATTCATAAAACTCCCAAATAGAAGCGTGAGTGTACCGCTGATTTTATTGATCTGAGATTTCTCCAATCAGAAATCCAGAGAACAAAGAGATACTTCGAATTCGAACTAGACGCAAACCTTCGAAGAGGAAGCAAATTCGCGATTAGAAACGAAATCAGAGAAGGATTGCAAATGCTGGAATTGGTGTCTTAGAAGAGAATTGAAGAAGATCGGTTTCCGAGGATTGATAGAGAGAATTAAGGAAATTAAGCAAAACCCTAGAAATTTTGGAAAATCTTTAAAATACATGAGAAATTAAGAAGATCTAGAAATCTCCCAGGAACAAGATCAATAGCTCAGTTAAAATTTGTGGTTCTTTGATTTCTGAATTTTTAGTTCTGAGAAGAAGAAGGAATTGTGAAGAAGAAGACGATGGGTTTGGTAAAAAATAAGAAAAATAAAATAAAAGGGTGATTCATTAAAAAGAAGGAGCCATTGATTTTGTTTAGGTTTTGTTGGCGCTTAAGTAAATTTTTTCCGCTAAGTATTTGTATTTTAACTTTTCGCTTAATAATTTTAGGTTTTTGCTTAGTATTTTTTTATTCTAACTGTTTTTAAATGCTATTAAAATTTTAGCGTTTTTCAAATGCTATTATATAATAACAAAACTCACAAATCTATTTTTAATAGCAGTTATGAAAATTGTGTTATCCTAATATGCTATCAATGTCTATTTTTTGTTGTAGTGGTTGACCATGAAACTTCTTTTCTTATGTTATCAAGTTATGTCTCACTTGTCTTATGTTATACTTTTATGAAACTTATGTTATATATACTTCTATGAAAAATGCAAATAACCAATGCAAAGGTTCGTTACTTGCACCTGGTTCGTGGGAATACCAAACTTATTAGTAAAGTAAATGATGTTAACCATATTGACTTATATCGTATATGGGTTAGCTTCTGCTTAAAAAAATATATTATATTAATATTACGAAATTGATGGTATAATTAAGTATAAAACAGTTTATTTATCTCATAAGTACTTTTAAACCTCAATTTGTTAACATTACTGGTATTTTTTTTAGTTCTGTAGAGCTGCATTCAAGATCCGCGCCCATCTCTCTCTAAAAATCCGCGTCCAACATCCAAGACCCATCCAAGTATCTCCAAAGGTCTGCGTCCTTTTGCATTTATTATTTTCTAAAATTGCCCAGAACTTTTTTTTTTCCTTCGCTACACTAACTGTAGGCCACGACATTACACATGCAAACTAATTTAATATTCTACTAACTACACAAACAATTGAATTCGCATAGTGACATGCACGAAATATCATATGTCATGTACGCAATTATACCAACTATTGTGACATACATGAAGTATCATAAATTATGTGCATAACACCATACTTATTTTTTACTAATGTGGTTTTAAAATCTTAATATATGGATCATCATATCTGTTTTTACTAATGTGAATAGAATAGTTGGTCAAAATATCAACAAAAATAAATTTCATTAAAATTAATTTGTGTATTATTTTAGAAATCATATGATAAATGTGTTCTAAATTTTTTTATAAAATCAACTTGAAAATTTTTATTACCTTTTATTTTATTTTTTTTAAATAAAATTTATGTTACTATTTTATTTTTATCTAGTGTAGAAGTAGACACCAATTTGATATTCTGGAATTTTGGGATACCAAATTCGATCCTTGTAAAATAATATTTATATTAGTATTCTATTTTTTTTACATATTTGAGACATATCCAAGTAATAGTTTTTCGGATCCGACGAACAAAATTTGGTATTCTGGAATTTCAGAATATGAAATCTGTGTCCACTCCTACACTAGATAAAAACTATAATAATAATATAAATTTTATTTTTACAAATTTAAAATAAAATTTAATAAAAATTTAATAAAAATTTCAAGTTGATTTTTATAAAAAAATTTAGAACATATTTATCATATGATTTCTAAAATAATACACAAATTACTTTTAATGAAATTTATTTATGTTGATATTTTGACCAATTATTCTATTCACTATATAATATACAAAATATTATACATATATTTTAATATATATATATATATATATATGATTTTAAAACCAAATTAGTAAAAAATTAAGTATGGTGTTACACACATAATCTTCTTAGATTTTTATTATACATTTATACCAATAATATTGCATATAAATTTTTTTACAAAACAAAGTTTATATTCAAATTTTCTTTCCCTTTTAACAGTATAGATGTTGATAGATTATATTTGTGTTAGTGTATCATAGCATAGCCTCGCTACAATAATTAAAATATATATATATATATATATATATTAAAGACAGTAATTAAAAATAAAATTGGGTTTGTATGAAAGTATTCTTTTATAAAAAAAATGTCACAAAAAGTTAAAGCAAAATTATTAGGAAATCTTGATGGTAAAAGTTTTTGAAAATCCCAACAATATTTAGTGCTTTCAGATTAAATATTTAGATTCCAAAAATCTTTAATACTAATAACTAATTTAAAACTTAAGTAGGTTCATATTCTTGTTTTGCGTTCGTAACATATATTATTTTGTTATATTTGATATTACAATGTTAAATGTTGTTAATTTCTTGTGTATACTTTTTTTTAAGGGATTTTTGAAGATTAGGCCACAAGTGTAGATTTGGATTTCAAAATTGTCATTTTCCCAATTGGCTTACAACCATGCCATTTTTGGATGGCATATGGTTGGCAAAAAACCGAAATTACCCTTCATTCAAGTTTCATCTTTTACACGCACGGGATTTTTATATAACAGTTGTACATAAAGTACAAAGATCATTAAATGACGACAAAGAAGGTTGTTGTGAGGGTTTTAGATAAGAAAAAATGGAGCGTTTTATATCGCCATTGTTGTGGACCATTTGTCAACATTCTCCTTAAAATGCAGATCTTGGTAGACAAAGCAAAGAGAACTAATTTTGTCATCCTGGTGGACAAAATTTTGAGTAAGAGAATGGAGTTATTACGGTGGTTGAATGCGTTTAATTTCTTGTTGTTCTGTATAGATGCATTTAATATGTCTATATCGGAAGGTACAAATATTGAGGCAAAAGATTCTAACTTTAAAATTTTATATGGGTTTCAGGAGAAATGGAGGACACAATTTTGGTAATCGCCGGTGACTAGTTGTGCGAGGACAACGGATGACTAGTTATTATGGTAGACAAAACATAATATAGTGGTGGACAAAATGTTAGTCACAATGGATAAATAAGAATATGGTGGACAAGTAAAAATACGGTGGCCCAAGTTACAATGGAAAAGTACGACATAAGTAAGAAAATGCATAAGTTATGGTAGACAAACATAATGTAGTGGTGGACAAAATGTTATGGTAGACAAAAGACGAAGAAATGGAAGACCATTAGGTAGATTATTATGGAAAAAATTTGCTACATTTGTAGACAAAATTGACACACATTTATTGCATATGGCGTGTTTGATGGACAATTATGGCATATGGTCTAAATCAAAGAGAAGTTGATCAGTTGTACAGAAACAATGGACTAAGAAAACGGTGGAAAAGTTACAATGGACAAATAAGAATATGGTGGACAAGTTATAATGATAGACAAAACAAATACAATGGTGGACAAACAGGAGTAAAGAGTGTTTATTTCTGCAAGTGAACGAAAGAGACGAAGTGTTTTTTTTGCCCAGTGACAGAGGTTTTTCTTTTGCCCAGTGAAGTGTTAAAGACGGGTGTTTTTTCACCCAATTACAAATTAAAGAGAGCTCTGTGACACGTAAGAGTTTGGCCAGAAAAGATAAGTGCCTTTCCGTTTTCATTTCTGCATTCTCACATACTCCCATCTGCGCGCACGTGTGAAACACATATGGGCAATTGGGTCAAATCGCTTTAGATAAATGGCATGGGCCGTTTGGAGTTCTGAAAATGGCATTCATCCTAATAAAAAAATGAAGTGTGCCCATTATTCTAAAAATTTCTTTTTAATGTGTAGTATATAAAAGACATATAACATGAGCAGATCTTATAGTGTCAAAAAACCCTTGTTTTCTCTCTATATAGCAGCCGCCACAACCCCTCTAGGTCACCAGCTTCAATGGCAGACACCGATGCTGTGCCGCTAGCTGACCCTCTAGAATCTCCAGATCCTCTTGTTTCTCGGCCTTTAATCTCCATGCGTCATCTTCAAACTTTTTTAGATCAAGATCTGAGCTATGTGTATGTTTCAAAGTGGTCGGTGAGTCCAGATCTTCGCAGCTCGGCCGTTTCATCTTTTGGAATCTCTTCCTCAGGAATAACACCCTCTACCGCCGCTCCCTTCAATCAGGTGTGTCTCTGCTTCTTGTAATTCGCCTCTTCTACTTTGGTATGTTGTTGAACTGTCAAATAATGTTTAGATCTGGTTTTGTTGGCTTCTGTTGTTTTGGGTTGTTGTCATGGTTTATCCGCTTTAGAGATTTCAGTGCCTCCAAATTCTTAAATGGAGAGGTACCATCAAATCCCTCTTTTGTAGAGGGTTATTTCCACCCAATTTCCTTCTTCAGGGAAAGATAATTGCTAAATATTTCCTCCTTTATAAAGCATGTCTTTAGTAATTTCTAGTATATTTCCTAGAATCCAAAATTGAATATTCTAACTAATATCATGAAATATATTTAAGTTGAGAAATCATAAGACTATATGTTACATAGCTAAAAGTACATCACTTGGTTTGTACTTCATATTCCAAAACCTAAGAACACAGATAACAACATGATCTCTCACTCTAGAAACAAACCAATTATCATTAATGACCAATCTACACATGACTAACCAACAGCACTATTGACTATTTCACTCCATTGTTCACTCATCGTTTGTATATATCCAAATTATTATACAAATTTTGTTAAAAACTAATCCCTGATTACTGCTTGATTAATTCCCGATGAATCATCTAGGCGCTAGCCGGATCTTCGCAGCCCGATTAACGCCTACCAAATTTTAAAACATAGGCTATACCTTGGAGCTCAAAACCAATGTCAATCAGACATGTAAATTAGCTATATTTAAGTTAAACATTCATAAAAGATTTATAAACATAAAATCCATTGAGAAAACTTGTTGTCCCTTAAACATAACCTTACGAACCTTATCTTCTCATGGAAAATTGTTTCAGAAGAGTCATCATCAATTGTAGTGAGTGGTTTAACTTTAAAAATTTGGCCAATTAAATCTATAGCGAAATAAAAAGGGTAATTCTCAAAAATAGCACAAAATGAAGTTTTTGTGACATTTTTAGCTCATATTTTTATTTAAGACACAATTAGCATTTTTATTAGAGGGCCTCATATTTTTAAGGTTTAGGATTTAGGGTTTAGAGTTTTCTAAACCCTAAACCCTAAGCCCTAAACCCTAAATTGTACCCCCTACCCCCTAAAAGCTATACCCTAAATTCTAATATAGTCAACCCAAACCAAAAAAAATAAATTATGAACTTCATAAAATGCTATTTTTGTACTAAATAAAAATGTGAGCTATTTGTGGAACAAAAACTTGTTTTGATGCTATTTGAGGGAATTTCTCAAATAAAAAACAAATTTTTTTATATATTGTCAAATCAGAATATCACTTGGGTGGTGTATGATGCAAATACTGTAGGAAAGGAATGACTTCTTTTTATTATATTAAATATCACTTGGTGGTGTATGTATATATATAACTTCCGATTAACAAGTTCCATTAACTGTAAAAGAGGAGTATCAAAAGATGTTTTGGAGGGAAATTCTGGTCAAATGGGTCATAGTTGTAAGCATCGTACTCATTTAACCCGTTTTTCCTTTCAAAATGAACTTTCTAAATGTCTATTTAACAGAAGATGAAACTTGTTCACAGGATGTTAAATCTTTACATACTAAGCATAAGTAATATTTCAGACGAGGTAAGGATGTCATTTCTTTGTTACAGTATATGCATTGGACCACTGAGTACTCGGTTTCATTCAAATTCCATTCCCATGAATATCCATGAAGGTGTTGTTGAAACAGAGGCGTTCAAAAGAGAACAAGAACAGTTTTGCTAAATAATTATTTTATTCTCTGAATTTCTGAATGCTCTCGGAATACTTAAAACTGAAGCAGATTACTTGAATATATAGAAAATAAAATGAAACTGATACCCATTAGTCTCGAAACACATTTATATCCTACAATAAACCATAGAAATGAAACCTCCAAACTTATTAGAAAATAAAAACTGAAAAATACTTTAATACCCATTTATTCCAAAGTTTGAATCACTCTTCAACACTCTCCCTTGATTCAAATTTGCACACTCCAAGCTTACTTCTAAAGTAATCAAACTTGTTCTTCGACAATGCCTTTGTTAGAACATATGCACTCTGATCATCTATGCTACAATACTCCATAGTAACTGAACCTTCACTCACCAAATCTTTGATGAAATAGACCTTGATTGATATATGCTTTGTTCTTCTATGATATGTTGGATTCTTTGTCATTGCTATTGCTGCCTTGTTGTCACAAAAAAATAGTTGTCGCCTTCTTTTGCTCTTGCTTGATATCTCCCAGAATTCTTCTTAACCAAACAGCTTGACAAGCTGCTGCAGTAGCTGCTGTATACTCAGCTTCTGATGATGACAACACTATCACCTTTTGCTTCTTTGAACTCCAATTGCTCCAGAACCCAGATTAAAAACATGTCCTGAAGTGCTTCTTCTTTCTTGAACACAGCCTGCCCAATCACTGTCTGTGAAACCTACAAACTCAAACTCTGAAACTTCGTCGTACCACATACCAAAATCTGTTGTACCAGAAATATACATCAACACCCTTTTTGCTGCTCCATAATGCTGCTTCGTTAGACTGTGCATAAACCTAGAAATTGCACTCACAGCAAAAGAAATATCAGGTCTTGTATGAGTCAGATAAATAAGACATTCAACCAAGCTTCTGAATCTTGTTGCATCTGCTTTTTCTGTTCCATCTTCCATCTGCAGCTTCTCATTGACATCCATAGGAGTCTCTACCGCATTGCAGTTCATCATGTTGAACCTCATCAACAAATATGTCGCATACTTGCACTGAGACACAAATATCCCATCTTTTACTTGCTTAATCTCAAGACCAAGAAAATAATGCAGTAAACCCAAATTTGACATTTCAAACCTCTCCATCATGCTAACTTTGAAATCAGCAACAAGTGAAGCACTAGAACCCATGTAAATCTTATCATCTACCTATAAGCACACAATAAGGATATCAACTTCACTTTGCTTCTTTATGTAGAGAGTAGGCTTACTTTTGCTTCTTTCAAAACCAGTTTCTGCAAAAAACGAATCAATCTTGTTGTACCATGCTCTAGGAGCTTGATTGAGTCCATACAATGCCTTGTAAAGCCTGTAGACGAATCCCTCTTTGCCTTGAACCACAAAGCCTTCAGGCTGATCAACATAAACCTCTTCAAGTAGCTCACCATTCAAGAAAGTTGACTTAACATCAAACTGATATATTGGGCAACACATATAAGCTCCTAAGGCAAGTAGAGTTCTCACCGTGTCAAACCGTGCCACCAGAGAGAACGTTTCTTCATAATCCACTCCATACACTTGAGAATAACCCTTAACCACCAGCCTTGCCTTGTATTTTGGAATGCTACCATCTGCATGATACTTTGTTCTAAACACCCACTTCACACCAATTGAGTGTTTACCTTCAGGAAGCTCAACTAACTGCCAAGTTTGAGTCTTCTCTATGGATGTTATCTCTTCATCCATTGCTTTCTGCCATTCTGCTTTCTCTGTTGCATCACTGAAAGTTTAACCATTCTCATATAGGTACCCATACCGAAAGTGCCACAGCTTGGAATCCTCTGAAACATTGGAAACCAAAGCACTTGCTTCAACAGAAGACATCTCTAACGGGTACAAATTGTTAGATGTCTTCCTTACCATTGCTAATGAAACCGGATTTCTTATCCTTGATAACACACGCAGTCCCATCAGAGAAAACATAACAATTTTTTTCCACCATCTGCCCAACACTTAACAGATTCTATGCTAAATCAGGAATGTAATACACATCATAGATGAGTTTGATATTACCATCACCATTTTGGACAACAACAACTCCTCTGCCCTCAACTTGAACTTCTTTTTCATCTCCAAGCTTCACCTTCAGCTTGTGTGACTCATCTATCTCTTTAAACAATTACTTGATGCATGTCATATGATTAGAACAACCACTGTCCAAATACCACACTGTTTTGGACAGATCTAGACTCTTGTATGCCATGAAAAGTCTAGGTTGCATATCTTCTTGCTCAACAAAGCTTGCTTGCTCTTGTTCGTACCTCTGTTGTACGACAGACTAAAACTGTCGGACTGATCTCTTCCACGGCCATAGTCTCCACAACCACCAGCTCTGCCTCTGCCTCTACAAGATCCAAAAACACCTCTTCCTCTACCAGAACCATTACTGTTGTTCTGTCCTGAGTACTCTCCCTTCACCTGGAAAGCCTTCTCCTCAGTCTTCTCCAATTTTTTAACAAGACGATCTTCATGGGACAACAACGAGCTCATCATCTCATCAAAAGTGTATGTGCTCAGATCATTGGCTTCCATAATCGCAGGAACAACATACTCAAACTTTGGAGTTAAGGTTCTAAGAACTTTACTCACAACAGCTTCATTCGACATAGAGTCACCATAAGATCTCATTTGACTGACAATGGTGGATACTCTTGCCAAATACTCTTGTATAGTCTATTTTTCATTATCGAAAGAGTTTAAAAACTAGGACGCAGAGTCTGTAGTTTAACAGTGATTACCTTCTGATCTCGCAGGTACTCAAGCTTCAAAATTTCCCATGCTTTATGAGATGTATTCACGGCTACGATCCGTGCCAAGATGTCTTCATCCAAGGCTGATTGATGAACGAAAAACAACGCATTTGCATCCTTCTTGCGATTCTCCCGTAACTGCTGTTTGGGTGCCGCTGGATTTGTATCTTCAAATCCACTCTCCAGCAAATCCAAAATCTCTGGAGATCTGAACATCGTCTACATCTCGAGACTCCAAAGGTGATACTTTTCACCCTTAAACTGTGGAACTAAAGCTTGATGGTTTGCTCCATTGCCTGCCATGGCTTACTCTATTTCGTCTCACACAAATCAAAGGAACCGAAACTTTTGCTCTGATACCACAATGTTGTTGAAACAGAGGCGTTCAACAGAGAACAAGAACACTTTTGCTGAATAATTATTTTATCCTCCGAATCTCTGAATGCTCTCTGAATACTTAAAACTGAAGCAGATTACATGAATATATACCCATTAATCCATGGACTCATTTATTTCCTACAGTAAAACATAGATTCACTTAATTCAAATTAGCAACAATAAGTAATAGTAAAGATAAAGGAACCAAGAAGAAAGTATCACAGCAAGGATTAGGAAGAAAATGTCGTACCCTTGAAAATGTAACTCGTAATTTTCCTTCTTTTTTTATTTAATTTTAATTTGTTTATTCTTGTTGACTTTTTTATTAAGTCAACTTAATTTAAAAAAAAATTAATTAGATACTCAAGGGAACTTTTGGATATTGATTATTTGAAAAGTGTAGTTAGGCAATGTTAAAAAAAAAAATCTATATGGACAAACTCAAAGAAAAAATATCTTTGATATCTAATTTTCCCAACTATCCTTGCCAAAATAAAAAAGATATCTCAACTAAATCTTAATTTTAATCAATCTTTTTCATTCCCTCTAAATCTAGTCCTCCTCTTCCTCTACCAACGTCGGCCTAAATTGCCTCTCTTTTTTTCTCATCATGGTTTATATATCTGAGTGTCTCAAATCTGTTAAACAAATTAGGTCATAGATTCAACTTTTATTCGGTAAAATTTTTCTTCTTTCAACTTTAAACTTCATGTTCATGGTTTCCTTATAGATTCAACTGACATATAATACCCGGATAAGTACTAAAATAATTAGATTTAGAAAGGAATATATAAATGAACAAAAATTAGGTGTGGAATACTTCAACCATAAAAAATGAATTGAGTTTTAATAAAATTATGTCAACCTGTAACATCCCGATTTCTGCTATATGGTGGTGCATGAAGAGAGACTTAAAAGAATTGATTTAACTACCTATGTCACCAAAGTGTAATTATTTTTTCCGTCAACCATTCTGACAAAACTCCAGAGTTAAGTGTGTTTGGGCTGGAGTAGCAAGGATGGTGACCTATCGGGAAGTCATTTCCGGTAGGATTGGTGACCTATCAGGAAGTCATTTTAGGTATTGTGTGAGTGAAAAACATGGAGAAAGATCATGTGTTGATTTGTACGGACAGTAAACAAGTCTTTCGAACCATCCGAGATATCACACCGGCCGTCGGACGAGAGTGGGGCTCATGGGCAAAGAGCGGGCGTCAGAGCCCACAGATGGCGGAGGTTGGGATAAGTGTGGAGTCAAGTGGGCTCACACATCGAAGGTGACAATCCTAGTGTGCAACAAGGACGTTATGCTCCATGAGTGGGAGTGATTGTAACATCTTGATTTCTGGTATATTGTGGTGTATGTCGAGAGGCTACCTATGTAACCAAAGTGCACTTATATATTTCGTCAACCATCCTGACAGAACTCCACAGTTAAGCGTGTTTGGGTTGGAGTAGTACTAGGATTGGTGACCTATCAGGAAATCATTTCTGGTGCCGTGTGAGTGAGGCCAAAACACAGAGAAAGATCACGTGGTGATTTATAGGAACAGTAAACAAGTATTTCAAAGCTTCCGAGATAGCGCACCGGCCGTCCAACGAGGGTGGAGCTCACGGGCCGAGAGAGGGGTGGGGCTTACAGTAGCAGTCGGGGATTTATAGTATGGCACAAACATAAATAGTTGTTTTGTTTACTTATAAGATAAATATAATAACGAATAAGATAAACATGAATTCTAAATAACATAAACATGGCTTATACTTAACCATGCATAATATAGGCTACTCCCGTTTGCGTTTAATTTAAGCTATGTTTAAAATTTAACAAGGAATATCGAATTCATTTTATCACAATATAATAGATTTAGTAGCTATTAAGCCTATACTAGCAGTGCTCTTTTGGAGTACTTCTATTGCAAGTTGATAACAAAATTATCATATATATTTTCAGAGAAATTTGATAAGAATAATCCATATTTCTATGAAAATAATTAAAATGACCTCATTTTGGAAAGAGAGGGTAATAAAATGAGTAAAAGACATGCCAATTCATCTTTTGTAACAAAATAACGAAAATGACATTATAATTTATTTAAAAAGAAAAAAAAAATTAAAATATTAAAAAAATTATAAAATTATAAAATTATAAAATTATAAAAAAATACGAAAAATATAAAAATTTATCAAAAACGAATAATTATAAAATATGACATATTTAAAAATTTTAAAACTAAAAAAAAAGAAACAAAAGAAGAAGAAAAGAGTAAAAAAAATTTAAAAATCATAATTCAAAAATATCTTACATAACTCAAAAATATATAAAATATCTAATTCAAAATAACTAAATTATTAACATATTTTTAAGAAATTCAAAAATATCTTAAAATTAATTTACTAACATAATTAAAAATTTAAAATAACTTATTAAAAAAAATTCAAAAAAAAAATCAAAAATAAAAATTATTAACATAATTTCAAAATATCTAACATAATTCAAAAGAAAATAAAAATATAAAAAATATAAAAATTTATAAAATCTAATATAATTCAAAAATATTTTTTTGAGTACTCGCAGTGCTCTTTTGGATTTTATCAGTGGTCTTTTGGATATTATCACAATATAATAGATTTATTAGCTATTAGGCCTATACTGGTAGTGTTCTTTTGGAGTACTCCTATTGAAAGTTGATAACAAAATTCTCATATATGTTTTTAAATGACAATCTTCTTAAGTTTGATTCAAAACAAACAAAAAATTAAAACATGCATAAGTTATAGTACTTTTGGGTGTATTTATTTCAAACCGTTCAAACTATTCTAAAATGTTTTAAAAAGAAACCAATCTACAAAAAATCAACACTATAATAACGCAATGCCACACTCCTACAGATGACATCTCAGCTTTTTCAGATTTTCTTGTGATGATATGTCAATTAATGAAAAAAAACTCTATGATCCAGTCAGATCATTTTAATTAGACACATAGACACAGCTCTTAAACATGCAAAATATTTGTTTTTTTTTTCTTAAACCTCTTTTCTCTCTAGTTTAACCTAATTGCCGCCGCTCTTCATTTCTGGGTTTTTCTCTGTAGTCTTCGTGTTGGTGGACGATTTCTTGTCTCTTTGCGACAGATCTGCCCCAGTCCGCTGGGAAGATAAAGTCACATGTTTTGTCGGTTGGTTTGGATAGTGGCGCTGAACTTTTTGGGTCAACGGTGTTGCTGGTTCTACATACGCCTCCGTCTTCTTTTATTTTTTCTGGTTGGTTCTGTTCTTAGATCTGGTCTCTCGCTAAGAGTTCAAAAGTTTTTTTCCTTGTTTGTAGAGTTTTAATCTTTAGATTCAGTGATTGGGTTGATTTCTTTGGAGTATGTTTATTCCTCTCTGTTCCATCTTCTCCTGTTTCTATAGTAAGTTTGTGGGTTTTGTTTTGTCTCAAAGATATAGTCTTTGAGATTTGACTTCGTTTGTTTTTAGTCCTTTCGTTTGTTTTTAAAGTTTTAGCTCTTGTTTGACTCCTTTTATTAGGACTTTTGTCTCTGAAGTTCCTCTGTATTTGGCTTATGACTGGATCGTTGGTGATCTTTATGTGTTTGTAAAACTCCATCCTTTATTTTCATTAAACGCATCCTCAATGCCCTTTTGGTTTTAGGTGATTGCATGCTTGTTGGCCAACAGGTAAATCGTCTCAGTCTTTTCTTTTCTCTTGTGCAATTTAAATCATCTCAGTCTAAATTTATCTAAGACAGCTTTATTTTCAAAATTATCATGAGAACCACAATTCACGGCTCCCATGAAATTTTCTTTGTTAAACCACCTGCTTTTGACATATTTCCATCATATAACTATCAAATTATGGAGGATAATCATATTCATGTTAGTAGTGTTCTTTATTTTTTTCAGTTCATCATTTGTTGTCTTGGTGTACATGTCTAAGGTGGATGGAAAATTCAACTTCAGTCACATTAGCGTTAATTACTTCTTAACAGAATTCGCAATGCTCTTTCAAAAATGTCGATTTCTGAGAGAAGAAGATGCCTTAATGAGCTTCATCTAGCTGTAAGGTTTAACCGTGTCCAGTCTTAACAAAGATGATCACTACAAAATAACAAAGATAAAAAATTTTATGGGTTTTTGATCTCAGAACAAAGATTATTCGGCTGTAACTGGAACTAACATCGTTCTCTACAGGTTTGCTACAATTATTTACTCGAATGTTTCTTTAAGTTTGTGTTCTTTGAGAACGAAACGTTGTTGGAAACATAATTTGGCGGTGTTTTGCAGGATGCTAAGACAAAGAATGTGGAGCATGTCTTGATCTTGTATGGGGATCATCTTTACCGAATGGATTACATGAACTTTGTCCTAACTCACAGGTTTTTCTCTATTTTGACATTTTTGGGTGTTCTGGGTGTACGTATCTGTGCTTAGTTTACCTAAATCCCAATCTGAGCCTCATCTTGGTAGTATATTTCAGGAAAGTTGGAGGCATTGCTACTAGAAGCAATGGGAATGTGAGAAGAGGCTGCAAAAGCATATACGAGTCTTTTGGAGGATAATCCACTTGACCAAGTAAGCTTCCACATTTTTGCCTCATGAAACTACCCACAAGTTGCTTCCAAATGTTTTCGTGTTGTAAGCAAACTCGATGTCTAGGTGATACACAAAAGAAAGGTGGCTATGGCCAAAAGCCATTGAACATCTGAACAAATATATATCTTGAAGTGTGAGTAATTACCTATTCCAAGCTGGACTAATAGAAGTATATCAGAAGAAACATACCACAACTGATCACCTTTATCTGCTCTTCTTTCTTTATGCAGATTCATGGATGATCATGATGCCTGGAGAGAACTTTCAGAAATTTATATTTCCTTGCAAATGTGAGCCTCTATATCCTTGGTAGTCGGACTATTTTTGACAAACATATCAATATGCTATTTAAAAATAGTTTTTCATTGTATAACAAAAAAAGTCTAAGATAGATATATATATATATATATATATATATATATATATATATCTATGTATTCAAACACACATATAGATATTATTTTCAAAATTAGAAAGAAAATATCTTTCATGTTTATGTTAAATTTTTTAAATAAAATTTGCTAAAAAATTAATGTGTTTACTTAGATACACTAAATAACGGAAAACAAAATCTAGAAAGTATCAGTATTCAAAATACATATATAAATAATATATTAAAAATTGAAAAGAAAAGATCTTTCATGTTTATTATAATGATTTATTCAAAATAAAGTTGTTAAAACATTAATGGCATATCTAGATACATTGAATAATGAAAAGAAAAAAATCGAAGACTCTTTAATGACTCAAAATTTGCATGGTAGAGATTGATAAGTTTGATATAACGACTATTGTTTTCTTCTAGAAAAAAATACACAGCGTTCTAAAATACTTTAAATAGAGGATTTATTTTTACTTTCTTGTTCACAATCAACTCTCCAAAAACCAATTCTATTTTGCTACATCAGTTATTTCCGTTTGCAATTTTCCCCTTCACCTTTTTCTCCCGGTTCTTGTATTTTCCTCTACTTGTTTCTCTTAAACTATATTTCTCGTTTCTCATCTTATAAAGGTACGGTCTGACTGATTAATTGTGTAACTATTTATATATTTTGTATTCAAGTCATTTTTTTTTGTTTATCTATATATATGAAATGCTTTTTACCCATTCTGCCTTGCTAAATGTTTTTTGCTGTGTTATTGCCTTGATATCATCGATTATTATTTTTGGGTTGCATAACTTTTAGGAAAGCTTTATGTTTAAAGCATTTAATGTTAGATATTATATGAAATCTAATGGAGTTTTTTTATTTTAATTTTTGCAATATTTACAATCTTGGAATGAATGTTGGGATATTTATGTCTCTTAGTTCTTGCAGCTTATCAAAACATTTTATCTTTGCTATTTATCGTTTATTTAGAATTTTTACTTGTATATTTTTTTGACTCTTTTTATATTTTATGTTGGTTTGATGGTTATTGACTTTTAATCCTTTTTTTATCTCCAATAATAGGATTTCTTTTACAATGGATGATGATCACAGTCAGATCGAAAACACACCGATACCAACTCCTCTAGTTGTCTCACCTCTTCGGACGGTTAGACCATTTACAACCATTTTTTTCTGTGATAAAAAATTGGGAAGTTTACTTAAAGAGCACAAAACATAGGTAAAATGACTAGAATGCATGAAATCTTTTTTTACTACTTAAATATTCGCGCTACCCAAACTACCCTTTTAATCATTTGATAACAAAAACGCTATTACAAAAATGCCATTACTATTTATTTCCACATCAGCCAAAAAGCATGCGTCTCGCCTACGTGGCACAAAAACTGCCTGCGTGTATTATGAAAGTCTGTCGAAATTTTTTTTCGCCTTAGTGACGGCTGACTTAAGAGAAAATTGGCCGATTTAAGTGAACGGTTGATTTATTAGCCTGTCGACTGATTTATGTACTTAAGTCAGCCTGAGGTCACAGCATACTTATGAAATTTTACCTGATTTATGAGATATCGGCTGATTTATTTATACACGACACGGCTGACTTAATAGAATTTTGACTGACTTATGAGATATTGGCTGATTTATGATTTGCGACACGGTCGAGTTTTATTAATATGACCGACATATGAAAATTTTGGCTGACTTATTGATCTGACATGGCTGACTTATTTCTTGGCTGACTGATTTATCGATAATCCAGCTGACTCCTAGATTTATTTTTAAACGGCTGACTTATACGGTCTTATTGTGGCCGACTTTCTTTAAATCTGCCATTATAAGGCAGATTAACTTAAAAGTCAGGTTAATTACGGCTGACTAAATAATTAACAAATAATTACTGTAATATCGGGCTTTTGACGACAGATTTACTTGATGTAGTAGCCGACTTAACTTTTTCACCTGATTTATGTGTATTAAGTGGCTGATTTATATAAACTTTTATTATTACTTAAATAGTATTTCAGTGACGACATACTTATCGTTTATCTGATGGCTGACTTATTATGGCTGATTTATGTGTTCTTTTGGTGGCATATTTCCATGTCATCAATTACTTAAATAGTATTTCAGTGACAACATACTTATCGTTTATGTAATGGCTGACTTTTTATGGCTGATTTATGTGTTCTTTTGGTGGCATGTTTCTATTTCATCAATTATATTTCAATGTCAGCAATTACATCAGCTCCAAAATTAGGTTTAGTCTATCCTAATTAGGTTTAACCGCCGTTGTTGTTCTTCTCTATTCTTCATCATAATTATGGTGTCGGGTTTTTGGGATCGAGGATACTGCGATGAAATGCGACTGTGGAGAGGCGGAGGAGCAGAGACGGGACCGTAAAAGACGAGCAGACGACACCGAAGTTATTTTTTCGATTTTCGGAGATGAGAGGATGTTGAACAATAAATTAGCTTTTATTGAATAATCATAAATCGGCCATAATTAAATCATAAATTGGCCATAAGTAAATCATAAATCGGCCATAACTGAATATTAAATCGGCCATAACAGTTCTCTCTGGGTGCTTGAAGATCCGCTAGAAACTCCAGAGATATTGTTCATCCTCAATTTTTAAGCTTCTGGAAAGTGAAATCGAGCTTATAATTATGAAATATAAAAAAAAGAATGATAAATTTCAAATAAGATAAGAGAATTACACTCGATTTTTGAATTTGCAGATTTAGAGTTCTTTAATGGGAAGAAAAATATTGATTTGGGGATTTTAGACGGTGTTGGGTTTTTGGGATCGAAGTTACTGCGACGAAATACGACTGTGGAGAGGCAAAGGAGCAGAGGCGCGGCCGTAAAAGACGAACAGACGACACTGGAGTTAGGGTTTCGATTTTCGCATATGAGAGATTATGAACAGTTTTTTCGCAGATGGAAGACGATGAACAGTGATTTATTGAATAATCAAAAATCGGCCATCACTAAATCATAAATTGGCCATAACTAAATCATAAATCGGCCATAACTGAATACTAAATCGGCCATAACAGTTCTCGCTGGGTGCTTGAAGATCCGCTAGAAACTCCAGAGATATTGTTCATCTTTAATTTTTAAGCTTCTGGAAAGTGAAATCGAGCTTATAATTATGAAATATAAAAAAGAAGAATGATAAATTTCAAATAAGACAAGAGAATTACCCTCGATTTTTGAATTTGCAGATTTGGGAATTTTAGATGGTGTTGGTTACTAAAAAATTAACCAAAAAAAAAACTCCATGCATTTGATAATATATCAAACAATAAATGCTGTAAACATAAAGCTTTCCTAAAAGTTTTTATGGTACGCTAATTCTCCCTTTTTCCAATGGAGATCAAGTGTTAGACTTTGGTAATTCTGATAATTTACATATTCAAAACATGGAGGAGTAACCAAGTAGTCTTGGTTTAGTGGTTCCAATTTGAGGAGGAGTTTCTCTATTGGTCCAGGCCAGAGATCAATTCCCCTCGGAGCATTCACATGGCCATTCTGGGCCCTGGGATTAGTCGGATCTAATGGCATCATAACCCAAGAATCAGGTAGGGAATAAATATCCCTGCAACCTGACTCGGAGCTCATGGTGTCCGTCGAACCGGATCACAAGAGTTATTAAAAAAATATGGAGGAGTATATTTGTCGGTATCATTGGTTTACAAGAAACTAAAATGTTGTTATGGTATGCTAATTCCCCCTCTTTCCGTTGAACGCATCTGCAATATGGATCATGATTAAAGCATGACCTACCTCCAAAAGTGGTTCATACGTGTGATTGCCTATGTCGATTAATCATTAGACTTGAGCAATTATGAGATGTCATGTAAGCAAAGCTTGGAGGAGTTTCACTGTCGGTTTCATTCACAAGCGAAACTGGTAAAGCATCATTTGCATAAGAAAGGTCTTAAGGTAAAAAAGCATTTCTTGAATTTCTTGCGTCATTTTTCCTCAGTTTTTCAGCTGATTTCCATGTTTCATAAACCGGAGATTGGTCTGGTTTCCTCTTCGATTGAAATTTGAACTCTTTACAAGCAGTTTCCTTTTTCTCCATCCACCATTCAGAAACCAAAAAAAAAAATCCATCATAGATATAGATTTTCTTGTACTTATCATCTGGATCTTCTTTTCCTCTAATGACTCTGACTTTATTCCCTATCATGTGACCTGCTAATAAAGCAAGGTTTCCTCGTTCAAGTTTTTTATCACAGAAAAACTGGTTTTGGTCAAAAACTTGAACGAGAAAACCATGCTTAAGTAGAAAGTCACAATATAGGGAATAAATTCAGATTCATCGGAGGGAAAGAAGATCCAAATGATAGGTATAAGAAAATCTATACATGTGATGGGTTTTATTTTGTTTATGAATTTGGAAGGTGAAAAAGAAACTGGTTGCGAAGAATTCAAATTTCGATTCAAGAGGAATCAAGCCAATCTTCAGCTTATGAAATATGGAAAACAGCTTAAAAGCTGAGGAAACATGGCTTGAGCAGCTCGAGAAATGGATTTATACTTGAAGATCTTTATTATGGAATGGAGGCCTTACCAGTTTCTCTTGTGAATAAAACCGACAACGAAAATCCTCCAAGCTTTGCATACATTACATCTCAGAATTGCTCAAGTCTAATGATTGATCGACATCATCAATCACATGTATGCAGCACTTTTGGAAGTAGGTCATGCTTTATTCATGATCCTTATTGCAGATGTGTTCAACGGAATGAGGGAGAATTAGCTTACCATATTTTGTTAATCATTTTCACCAGTTTTTCTGTCGGTGATATTTTTTTACTGACCGAAAAACTGGTGAAAATGATTGACAAAAAACATGGTATGATGATTACCCAAGTCTAACACTTGATCTTCATCAAAACAAGGGAGAATTAGCGTACCATAACAACATTTTAGTTTTTGTTAAAGCAATTGTTTATCAATGTGGCTTTTCTTGTCCCTGCTCCGGCGATTGCAAGAACCGAGTAGTTCAATCCGGTTGGATGATTCGCATGGAAGTGTTCATGACAACAAACTGTGGTGACGGTTACTCGGTGATGGTTACCTGGGTGATGGTTATTGGGGATAGGCTGGTAAAGGAGCCAAGGAGAATTGGCGGGAACAGTCACCTGGTATCATTACCGAGTGAATAAGGCACAAACTGTTTCCTAGCAGGTAATTCCCGAGTAAAAGAGCAGGAATGGTTTCCTGGTTAGGAAAAGGCGCATGAAAGATGGTTTTGAGCAGTTTCCACGAGGGAAAGGTTTATAGAAGGATCTTTAAGCGATTTGAGAAGGGGGGGATGGATGGAGAAAGAGAACTATGAGTATTGGGAGAAAACACAAGAATTCTAGAGATAATTCGCGAATAATAAAAGAGAGAGATTGACAATCACTTAATGGAATTCATGAAAGAAACATAGAGAAAGGATTTGTGTGTGATTATGAGACTGTTTGTTCAAGGAAGAAGGGAATCAATGCAAGAGTTCATCATTTCTGACAATCAGTTTTCGTACCCAGCAGGTCTGCGATCCGTGATCGTACATGATAGCCTGAGCGGTTAAAGAGTAGTCCGATATATACCTAGTAGCGTTGAACGATTACCTGGTAGCGATAAAGCTGTTATTGATTGTATGGAGGCGGTTGACAATCGTACCCGGTGATGTTAAATTCGTGATCCATGATTGTAACGGTAGAAGTTACCCGGCAGCATGAAAGCGGTGATTATTGTACATGCGACAATTATCCGGTAGCGATTCCAAGTGACGTTTGTACCCGGTAGCGGTTTCTCGTAATGACTGTACCCGGTAGCAGTTTCTCGGAGATGGATGTACCCGGTAGCGGTTTCTTGGTAATGACTGTACCCGGTAGCAGTTTTTCAGAGATGAATCTAACCGGTAGCGGTTTCTCGGTGATGACTGTACCCGGTAATGGTTACTCGATGATGACAGTATCCAGTAGTGGTTACTCCGCGATGACAACACCCGGTAGCAGTTATGGTAGCGAATTCCATAAAAAATGCATTGGATCTTAGTTGGTATATGAAAAGTGCATTGGACCTTAGTTGGTATATGAAAAAGGCTAGACAAACTGTTGATGTTGAAATTAGCCTTTTTCCCGGTTACATGCTGCATATACTGAATGAAAATTGTGTATACCATCATCCACCCATACTTTTATGTGATGTGTGTTATAAGATTATCACCAAAATATTAAGATAACATTTGTATTTCATCTGAAATTTGTTTTTTCATTTATTGTGTGTCTCCTTCTACTATAATCAATTTTTAAGAACAAATCATTGTTTTGTCTAGATCATCACTAATGAGATTTTATAATTTCAAAAAAAAAATCTTAAAAGCAAGTAAATATTCAATGACAACTAAAACAAATATGACTAAGACATATAACCGAATTGAATGACAAATTCCTCAATGCAGTTTTGGAGAAAATTGGTTCACTATGGAGTATGTTTGCATATACCAAATTAGTGAAAGTACTTCTTACTTGAAGTAGATATAATTAGGGAGTTCTCTCTCCATCTAAGGTGTCCACATCAGCACTAATGTACACCCTACAAGTAATCAATTCAAAACAATTAATTTTTTTGACCAAAAAAAAAAACAATTAATTTTAAAATAAAATTCATTTAAACTCTTATTTTAATTTTATATATTTCATTTAAGTTATATTTATAAGTATTTTCAAAACATAAATAATATGGACTGAATAAAAATAAGATCAGTAAATAAATAATTCTAAAACGTACAACTAAAAATAAAATAAAAGTTAATAATTAAAATTTCTATAAAAAAATCTTAAATCAAAATTATCAAAGATATAAAATAATCCCTTTTACAGAAGTAATCTCTAAACCTTATTCTCATATCTATTTACTTATTGCTTATGAATTGTTTAAACTTTGCTTTGATGATTCATTTAAGCATGCTTGAGTAGTTTATTTGTTGGGTTTAAAGGGACTATCAAAGCGGGCGATGGATCTGTAGGTTTAGGTGGCGAGATTTGAGTTTTGCATGAATGTTTATAATGTTATTTTGGTCTAAGTTTGCTTATAATGCATGTAGTTAGTGTCATGAACTAGCTCTGATCACAAGTAGTTAGGTTTTGCTAATCGCTTGCCTAAGTGCTAGAAACTAGCTTGGATGAATGTCGTGTTATAGGAAGCACATACCACTAACCTATAGGGATTCATGGACAAGAATCGAACTCGTTAATAATGTTTTGATCTATGCGTCGTTGCCTGGTTAAGTTGAGTAACGGAGTATAAGGATTTTAGACGGTTATCTTTAAGGAATTAGGTTAATCATTCATTAGTGTTTCGTACGTCCGAGACTTGCAAATAAACATGCATTATCTTAGGTTTCACTTGAATAGATAGATCTCAAAACCCCCTGCGATCCCTTGATAGCCCAACGTTTCTCTTTATTGTTTTACAACCGTTTTTTTTATTGCTTTCATTACTTGTTACTGTGACACACAAACCCCCAAATCTTATATTGAGTTCTAGCTATCTTTTGGTCTATAAGGTTTGCAATACATCTTCTCTCTCTGTGGGATTCGATTCTTAAATACTACATACGTTTAACTGTGCACTTGCAGTAGTCTTGTGGTCTTTGAGGTAAAAGACTGAAGCAAAATATCACATGTATCAAGCTTTTTGGTGTCGTTGCCGTGGAGAGATTGTTTGTTTGCAGATCTAAGAACTAGAGTAACGTCTAGGAAAGCTTGCTTTTAATTTTTCTTTTTGTTTTTCTTTGTTTGAGGAGATCTAAGGGATGGACTTCAACGTTCTTCCTGAGGAGTTCCCGAACCCTACACTTGTGCAGCTTATGACGTATCAAAGAGCCTCGGATGGAGCCATCTCTAGACCGTAGCTAGCTCTACTAGCGGGAACCACCACGGCCGTTCTCGGCCATCTCGAGTTTCATCACTCATGGCACACTCTCGTTGCCATCCTACTCGATCCTCTGGAGATCGATATGTGAGTAACTCTATAGCTACTCATTCACTTAACCCGCACCTTGCAGGAGATTTCTGTTTTGCAGTGGATCAAGACTTTGATTCCTGAGAAGTTGTGAGGATAGATGTCATCGACCAGAGCTCGTACGGTGCTCGTAAGTTCACCTCAAGGACGTCACATTCTGAAGACAAGCTCATGGAGCTCATGTTACAGTTAGCCTCAGAGCAACATAAGTTCGAAGAAGAAGTCAACAACAAGCTTACAAAGTTTGGGACAGATTTCAGCTCAAAGCTATCCACCCTTTCTCACCACATCAAACGATTGGAGGACCAAGTTGAGGAGCTTAACAGCAAGTTACTTGACCACCATTATGATATGAGGAAGCTTGAATCGGATGTTACCAACACGGGACATAGAACCAATGTCGTGGAGGAGCATCTAGAATGGAAGATCGAAGCTTTGCAACAAGGACTCAATGATCGAGTCGAGTATGCTAAGTGGAAAGATGATCAAGCATATGAATTTTATGAGCAAGAGGAGAAGGATAGAGCACAAGAAGGAAAGCTCACGGACCAGCCCGAGACACCGGAATGGTCTAGAGAAAAAGACTATCCAACCAATTGCGAGGAAGCTTACTTTGAGGAACAGGCTATTGAGAGCCGCTTTGAAGGCTTTTCTAGAGAAGATGATGAGTTTGACGATCTATCCACCAAAGAGGGGCCGACGCTTTATGTTACTTGTAACACGGTTACAACTCAAAAGAAACCGTAACCTTTGAGAGAACAAGAAGAGGAAAAGGACCATCTCGATGAGACAAGGCCCCGATATAACCAACACATCCTCAATGATCTAAGGAACCATTCCCGATATAACCCAAATATCCTCAATGATCTAAGGAACCATTGGTTCCCACGCAAGTTAGGCGTAAGAGAGCTCGGGGATTTCAACCGAATCGTTGGAAGATTACCACCAGGTACCTCCTTTGCAAAAACTTGCTCTGATTTTCAAATTGATCGTTTCTTTCTTTGGAGTTCTGAAACTAGGGAAGAGATGAAAGAGCTCTATGAGCAAGCCTTATACTATACAAGGCCGTTCAAAACTCCACGGAAGCTTGACAATCCCGGACAGTACGTAATCACTTGCTCTATAAGGGGAGTTGAATTCAATGACGCCCTTTGTAATTCTGGTTCATGCCTCAACATTATGTCCAATGAAGCTCCAAAGAAGATTGGCATAAGGAACCTAGAACCATCGGGAATTCGCATTGGTATCGCGAATTCTTCTTACACGATTCCCAATGGGATGATCTCGAACATTCACGTAAGGATCGGAAACTGCAACGTACCATCCGACTTCCATGTGATCGACGTAGAGAACGGTAAGTTTTCCCAACTCGTACTTGGTGGAGCTTTCCTTGCAACAACGTACCGCATGCCGAGTCATACCACGTACCGCATACCGAGCTGCCGACCATCGAGCCGTATACCGAGTGCTGAACTGTCGAGCCGAACCAAGCATTACCGAGTGTCGAGTACTGAGAGCTGCCAAACCGCCAAGCTACCGGACGAGCCAATGACCAGGTAACGACGACGAAACATCAAGAACGATGAGAGGACCGAAGGCCGTGACAAAGGAACGAGACAAGCCACCACCGGCGAAACCTCCTATGAATGATTGCGCCACAAGAAACCAGACCGGCCACACCACACGTGACCGGTACGGCCAAGCTCCCACAGAACGGCGCTTGTAGGGAGTTATGATCCTATCTAAAGGATGATATTATTTGGATTAACACTCTTATGACTCTTGATTATGCTTGACCACATAACCGATTTGGAAAGACTATGAGCCGAGTCAACATTCTGAAAGTCTCTTTCTATTGGATAATAAGATGATCCAACGTTGTTTCTAACCCTTAATATAACCTAACCTGACTTTCAATTTCTCACTTAGTGGTTGGATATACATTGGACGAGACCTCTTCGAGCCATACAAGACACTGCACAACTTCACAAAGTATGATTCCCCCTCTCTCTTCCCTTCAGTACTCTAAAAACAAAAAAACAAAACAAAAAAGAAGAAGAAAAGAATAGAAAAGAAAGGAAGAAACGGATATGAGTTGGCGTGACCGAGGGATTTTGATATGATCCTGGAACCGATGGTAAGGTTTTACTGACGGTCACGAGTCGAGGTTCATTCGGTATGTACTGTCGGACTTGGTCATCGGGGGAGTCGGTATCGGGCGGTAAGGTCTTACCAGTCTGTCGAGAGATCGAGACTCTCGGTACGGACTGTCGGACTCAATAGCCGGGGGATTTGGTATCGAGCGGTAAGGTCTTACCGGTCAGTCGAGAAAACGGATATCTCGGTACGACAGTCGAAAGACTGGTCGAGGAGACACACGTTATCGAGAGCCGGCTGATGGTGAATGTCTGAGGGTTTCTCGTTGATACGGTACGGACCGGTAAAGGGGTTACGACTTAGGTCAGACCGATATATCAACTCCCCCAGACTTAGCTTTTGCTTGCCCTCAAGCAAAACAGAAACTCAGCCTGTGAAAGAAGTTTGAAAACTCAGGAAACTCATTTTGTCATAAGAGCACCACACTCACATTCACCATAGTAAAGTCACTGGAAATTCTTACATGACAAGGTCCAGACCACCATGTACTTCCCCCAAACTTAGCAACTGTCCCAAACAACTCCACAATTCAAATAAACAGTCCAAATTCACCATACTGACTTCTATAAACTAATGTGAAGACTCATCTAGGGAGTATCAATCAAAGGACACATGGACTCTTTCTCAATCAGTTTTTCTGAACACACAGACTGTCTTTACTTCTGGTTCCTTTCCTCTCCCTTTTCTCACTTCTGCAGTTAATTATATCAAAGGTGTAGGTGAATAATGGTATCACGGGAAATTTTCCTAATCTCGCTTCCAACCTTTGTGTGATCATTCCTTTCAAAGTAGAATAATGAGGTCACTGGAAATTTTCCTACCTCTCTACTC
Organism: Barbarea vulgaris; assembly: GCA_963667165.1. Lineage (NCBI taxonomy): Eukaryota > Viridiplantae > Streptophyta > Magnoliopsida > Brassicales > Brassicaceae > Barbarea > Barbarea vulgaris. The sequence goes on from OY763891.1 coordinate 5,533,978, forward strand.
AAAAGAAAATCATTTCATCTTTTACTGCTTAGTATATATATATATATATATATATATATATATATATATATTTTATAAAGGGAAGAGAGAGGGGAACCATACTCACACAGACAAGTCTTTCAGGACTGAAGGGAGAATCCGATCCAATGTATATCAAGCCCCTGGACAAGTGAAATAAAGTCAGGTTAATGGGCGAAGTCGGTGATGGATCCTCTGAAAGCTCAGGTGAACATGGGTAACATTGGTAGGTTGATCAGCCTTGGGGTTTTTCATTAGTCTCAGACACATGTCAAGCTTGAATCAATGGTCACTCAAGTTCCTGCAAATGTGGTGATTTCCTCGAAAAATCATAGTTTCCAAACTAAATTTTGACTCAATAAAACAAAAATTGGACTGACTCTAAGAAAATAAAAAGAATGATGTTAGTAACTACCTCCTCCAGACTTAAACAACACTGTCCCCAGTGTTATCAAGCAAGGAGTTGGTGAAAAGGAAATAAAACTGATGAACCATAGTGAGAAAGTCAAAATATTAGAACACAAAACCTGAATCCGTGGCATGGGTGTCGATGTCGGTGTCGATCGACACCAGGTCTGTAATCAGAAACTATGATGTTTCAAAATCGGGTCTAAGTTTGTGAAGCCAATAATCTGAGTTCAACCACTGTTAGATTATCAAAAGACAAGGTGAGTGACATGAAAAGATGAAAATATCATAGAGTAAATGTTAGAATACAAACTGACTCAAAGAAAACATAAAAATGACTCAAAAATATCAAAAACAAAAGATAAAGAGTAAAAGAAAACTAATCCTCCTCAGAACTCTCGTCTGGTCTGCTCGGGCGTGGGGGAACCGGAGGCTGGCGAGGTGATCGAGAGCGGTGACGAGTAGGACGGACGCAACCGCAGCGAGATAGTCCAGCTATGGCATTCCAGATGCCCTGGAAACTCTCCACGACATATTTCTGAAAGTCAGCTGTCTCCATAGGAATCTCCGGAGCGACAGGAAGCTCAAACGGAGGAGTCACAGAAGAACCGTGCTGATGCGGAAGACCTCCAGCAAGGTCTGGTATCGGAGCATCCTCTGCAGCAGTAGGAGGTGCGCGAGAAGAAGCTCCTCTTTGGCGTCTAGCCTGTGGTGCAGTGGTGAGGAGACGGGGATCGAGATCAAAACGCAGCTGCTGTGGATCCTCTGTAATGGCTGTGAGGGCGGGCTGTGGAAGCTGTATCATGTGCTGCCCCGTAGCCGTGCGGAAACACCAGATCCAGTGACTCTTAATCCAGTGAGCGTTCTTCAAATAATCTTCGTCCATAGCAAAACGCGCGGTGACGATCGTGCAGCTAGATGTGTCAATCCCGAAGTGCTGAAAAATAGGTGTCAAGAGACTACCTACATTCTCCCTCTTGGTCCCTCGACTCAAAAACGGCTTCATCTTCAGGGAGACTAAGTGATGAGCAAACACAGCACCTAAGTTCACATTCATATCTAACTCAGGCCACTCATATCCATCAACACAATAATCACCCACAGCATAGCTAAGCAGAATCAACTTAGACAACCTCATCTTCCCAGGCTCCATCTTACACAGAATGGTGTTGGCAATGATACGAACGACATACCTCAGGACCGGATGTCGAATATCAGTCTGTGTAGATGTCTTGGAGTCATAACGGCCTGTCCCGAAATGAGACCAGAAGGCTGGACCGTCCAAGAACTGAGCTGGCAGTGCAACTCCCGTCAAATCTGCATCGAAACCATAAAGCTCACAGAGATCTCGGAGTGGTAATCTGTACCGAACTCCTCTAATCAGGAAGGTAAGAGTCCCTTCCTGCGCATTCTTCACAATCTCATTCCTATAGTAGACTCTAGCAGTAGCAAGAAACTGTCGTACCAAGTCCGGGAAGAGGTCATAATGCCTGGTAGCTATGGTGCCTAAGCCAATCCTCTTCACTAATCCAGTCACATCCTCTCTAATGCCCATCCGTCTCATAGCACAACTATCAGCAATCCTAGTCGGCCTAATATCAACCCCTAACCAAGCGTTATAGAACAATGTATCATATTCATCCCAAGATTCCGAAATTGTCCTATAAACACATTCATCCTTTTCTACTTCTTCCTTAGGAGAATCATCCCACACAATCATTGATGCAATCTTTCTACCCTCTCTCTTGGGCCATGGAGGTCGAGATTGTACCTGAGAATGGGCTGGAGGAGCAGCAAATTCCGGCGAATCCGCCATGGAATCCGGCGGATTGGAGGAAAAACCACCGTCTGACCTAAGTCGCTTGCCACGTGAACACTGGTATCGATCGACACCATAAGTCGACAAGTCCAGCGGGTTAAAAACCTGAAAGCTTCTTCTTCCTCATTCATTTTCTCACTTCCGAAAATTTTCAAACTTCGATTTCTCTCTGAATTTTTGCTCGATTTCATCGATTCAAGTCTCTAACCTCATCAGATTTTTGTCCTCTACCTGTTTCTAGTGCCTATTTTGAGTTTGGTGCAGATGGCTCCACGTGGCAAGCGACTTAGGTCAGACGGCGGATTCGCCGGATTGCATGGCGGATTCGCCGGAATTTGCTGCTCCTCCAGCCCATTCTCAGGTACAATCTCGACCTCCATGGCCCAAGAGAGAGGGTAGAAAGATTGCATCAACGATTGTGTGGGATGATTCTCCTAAGGAAGAAGTAGAAAAAGATGAATGTGTTTATAGGACAATTTCGGAATCTTGGGATGAATATGATACATTGTTCTATAACGCTTGGTTAGGGGTTGATATTAGGCCGACTAGGATTGCTGATAGTTGTGCTATGAGACGGATGGGCATTAGAGAGGATGTGACTGGATTAGTGCAGAGGATTGGCTTAGGCACCATAGCTACCAGGCATTATGACCTCTTCCCGGACTTGGTATGACAGTTTCTTGCTACTGCTAGAGTCTACTATAGGAATGAGATTGTGAAGAATGCGCAGGAAGGGACTCTTACCTTCCTGATTAGAGGAGTTCGGTACAGATTACCACTCCGAGATCTCTGTGAGCTTTATGGTTTTGATGCAGATTTGACGGGAGTTGCACTGCCAGCTCAGTTCTTGGACGGTCCAGCCTTCTGGTCTCATTTCGGGACAGGCCGTTATGACTCCAAGACATCTACACAGACTGATATTCGACATCCGGTCCTGAGGTATGTCGTTCATATCATTGCCAACACCATTCTGTGTAAGATGGAGCCTGGGAAGATGAGGTTGTCTGAGTTGATTCTGCTTAGCTATGCTGTGGGTGATTATTGTGTTGATGGATATGAGTGGCCTGAGTTAGATATGAATGTGAACTTAGGTGCTGTGTTTGCTCATCACTTAGTCTCCCTGAAGATGAAGCCGTTTTTGGGTCGAGGGACCAAGAGGGAGAATGTAGGTAGTCTCTTGACACCTATTTTTCAGCACTTCGGGATTGACACATCTAGCTGCACGATCGTCACCGCGCGTTTTGCTATGGACGAAGATTATTTGAAGAACGCTCACTGGATTAAGAGTCACTGGATCTAGTGTTTCCGCACGGCTACGGGGCAGCACATGATACAGCTTCCACAGCCCGCCCTCACAGCCATGATAGAGGATCCACAGCAGCTGCGTTTTGATCCCGATCCCCGTCTCCTCACCACTGCACCACAGGCTAGACGCCAAAGAGGAGCTTCTTCTCGCGCACCTCCTACTGCTGCAGAGGATGCTCTGATACCAGACCTTGCTGGAGGTCTTCCGCATCAGCCCGGTTCTTCTGTGACTCCTCCGTTTGAGCTTCCTGTCGCTCCGGAGATTCCTATGGAGACAGCTGACTTTCAGAGATATGTCGTGGAGAGTTTCCAGGGCATCTGGAATGCCATAGCTGGACTATCTCGCTGCGGTTGCGTCCGTCCTACTCGTCACCGCTCTCGATCACCTCGCCAGCCTCCGGTTCCCCCACGCCCGAGAAGACCAGACGAGAGTTCTGAGGAGGATTAGTTTTCTTTTACTCTTTATCTTTTGTTTTTGATATTTTTGAGTCATTTTTATGTTTTCTTTGAGTCAGTTTGTATTCTAACATTTACTCTATGATATTTTCATCTTTTCATGTCACTCACCTTGTCTTTTGATGATCTAACAGTGGTTGAACTCAGATTATTGGCTTCACAAACTTAGACCCGATTTTGAAACATCATAGTTTCTGATTACAGACCTGGTGTCGATCGACACCACTCGTCGGTGTCGATCGACACCCATGCCACGGATTCAGGTTTTGTGTTCTAATATTTTGACTTTCTCACTATGGTTCATCAGTTTTATTTCCTTTTCACCAACTCCTTGCTTGATAACACTGGGGATAGTGTTGTTTAAGTCTGGGGGAGGTAGTTACTAACATCATTCTAAAAGTTATATAATTTTATATATTTCATTTAAAGTGATGTATAAGTATTTGAAAACATAAATAATATGGATTGAATAAAAATAAGAGCAATAAATAAATTATTATAAAATATACAACTAAAATAAAATTAGAGTTAGTAATAGTAAATGCAAGCTATAAGAGGCTTTTTTGATAATAAGAAGATTATTCATGTTTCAAAAAAACACACCTACTAGATTTTTTAAAGAATTGATATGAGTGTTAAAATATCAGTGTTATTGAGATAGTAGTGATTAATTTATTAAGATAACTAAAAGATATCCAAAATAAATTCTTAAAAATATTTAGATTTTTATGATATTCTAAAACTGAAATCCCGCGCATCGCGCGGGTATTTAATCTAGTAAAGGAAAATAGATCCCTTCTCAATTTTATCATCAAACAGGGATCCCTACTGTTCTAAAATACATTTTATGCGTTTTTGTTTGACATTAAAATTGTCTAAAGGTTCCTTTTAAAATTGGCCTTTTAATTAATATTATATTTTTTTAGAACATTTAAATGTAGTAGTCTATATATTTAATTAAATATATTAAAAATTTTATTTTTGTTCGATTAGTTTGCCCCACCCATGTACGCAAATAAAAGTCGTTGGTTAATCTCTAAATTTACTCTTAACCATTTGGTTATTTTATAATCTTTTTCGTTTTAGCAAGTAAATATAAGAAACCGAACTGAATCATACTGACAATATTTTATGTAACAAAACTGAACTAAAAATCAAATCAAACTCTAGATCAACTCAACTAAGAATAAAATATAGCAGCTTGAAGACAAAATAAAGTAGTGGTTTAGTTAGGTTGTGGAAGTATTAGTTATACCAAATTCACTAATCTAACTTCAAAACCAAAGATATTTATTAAAAAAACAGTTAGAAAACTCATTATTGTCTCTCTTCTTCTTCTCCATCATGCTAACAAGAATCATCTTCCTCATCGCTGTCGCCACTGCTTTCCTCGTCGTCCTTCTACTCGCTTTATTCTCCCCCGTTCCCGATTACGACCCGCCCGAATCACTCTTCTCCTTCTCCCTCTTTGTGCAACAAACTCACATCCCATCCTCCTCCTACTCCTCTCGTCAGTCCAGCCAACACATGGCCCGACCTCACCACGGAGGAGGAGGAGGAGGAGAAGGAGCTTTGATTTTCCGGCGCACGCTCACGGAAGGACCAGAGAACAATTCGCGGATCGTAGGCAAAGCTGAAGGATTCATAATCCCACATGAAGACTTTGCTAACTCGGATTTTAATGTGATATACTTAACGTTGGAGACTCCTGAGTTCATGGGGAGTGTTAGCATTAGGAGCAGAGACATGGCTCATAAATTGGAAGAGGTTATGGAAGTAGTTGGAGGGACTGGAGCTTTTGCGTTTGCTCGCGGAATTGCCATGTTTGCTGAGATTAATGATCATGAAGATGAGGCTGTAACCACTTACCGTGTTAAGCTTCTTCTTAGATTTCCACATACTTCTCATATAGATCCACAATGATGGACATTTTTCTATTACAATACATATATATGTGTATAAATAAAGTTATTTTATGGATTTACTACTTAGTTTTCCCCCATTGTTTAGGACCATCGAGAATCAGTTTTTGGTTTTAACTTGCCCCCACAACTTAGGCGTTAAAAGTTCTTATTTTAGTTTATGCCTACGTACCACACACAAAAAAAAAAAAAAAAAATGTTTAAGCTTCATTCCTATCAAAATTTTGATTCATTTGCTGTTGGCTCGAAAGCTTGGACAAAATGGCGCCGTTAACAAAAAATACTTACATATTTTATTTTTTTAATTTGTTTTATTTGTGTAATTTTAATTTTAGTTTATTATTTTTGTTCAAATTTAATATGACATGACATATTATTATTGGCCTCCCAATCTTATATCCAATCAAAGTGGCACATAATATCAGATTTAAAAAATAAATAAAATAAAAAAAAAAAGAAAAATTAAATTAAACAAGAAAATAAAATCATAAATGTTTAACGGAGTTGAATTACAGCGTTTGACCCATGTAATCTTGATTTTATATGTTTCTGTTTTTTAAAAACGAATTGTTCGTGAGAGAATTGGTTTCGATCGGAATTACATGTTCGATTAAATCCACAAATCATCTATGTTCTCTCTTTCACAATGTCATTTATCAAGAATCCTCTATCTATGCCGCTCATTTACGATGATCTTCGTTTCCTCCAAATAAAATGTTTTCAAATCTTTTTTTTTTCTCTCTCTCAATGTTAAGTCAAACGTTGTAATTCAACTCCGTTAACATTTATGATTTTATTTTCTAAAATTTATTTTCTTGTTTAATTTTTTTTTCTTATTTATTTTTAAAATCTGATATTATGTGGCATTTTAATTGGATATAAGATGGATATAAACCAAAGAATTATTCTAAATTAAAAGGAAGTGAATGAAGGGGGTTCACCCCCTCTCCCTTCTGGGTTGAATCCAAGAATTGTTCACATTTTTATCATAAAGAGATTTGGTTGGATATTTTTATCGTAAAGAGATTTGGTTGGATATTTGAAACAAACTTGGGCTAATAGTTCCCAATAATCCAAATAAGAATAAGGTATGCAAAAAACCCATCAATTGACTAAACATCTGATTTAATTTATTTTATAATTTATAATAACCATATCTTTATTTTATAATTTTATAATCGATTAAACATCTCTTTATTTTATAAAATTTGGAAAATAAATCAGATACATGTGGGTTTATTTTTATCGGATTGATAATTAAAGTATCTCGAAATACCATGTATTGGACGAGTGTCGACTAAATTGAATTTGAAGCCAATGTTTGTAATTAGTGAGTGATCAAGAAATTGTGCTCCAATTTTTCTGTTAACATATTCAAATCATAGTTTTTTTTTTTTCCGCAGAAGATAATATTAGAAAAGGTCTTAAGAGCCCACATGGTTACAAACGTGACCAAAAGGACATAGCATAGAGTCCAGAATTAAAATGAAGCTAATGAAACAAATAATAACAGAAAGAAAGACCGAGCAGCCTGAATAAGCTTGACGGAATAGAAGGTCACAGGTGACGATGATGCAGAGCACCCAGGAGAGAGCTTCAAAATCCATTTCTCCAATTCGCAATGTCAGATTGAATCAAATGCCGAAGCCAGGAAGGAGCGCCTTGGCAGATATATGATTGGGATCGACCGTGACTAATCACGCTCTTAGCTATTTGAAGAGCTGGCAGATTGCTTGCTTCGTTGGCTATGCTTATCCTCCACTCTTCAAATTTGTTGAGTTTGAGACGGATATCAGCTATCAGAGCACCCCAAGCAGCAGAAGATGTGTTGGATCTGAAAATCTCAAGAAGATTGGGAGAAGAAGTCTCAAAGATTACCTTACGATGCCTCATGTTTCCGAGATTCTCCGCTGCCCACCAAAGGCTCATCAACTCTGCTTCAATTTGAGAAGCTGTTCCAGAGAAAGATCTTCGGCTGTGGAATAGAGTGTTCCCTTCATGGTCGCGGAGGATCCAAGCAGCTCCAGAAATTGGTATAGAGCTCTGCCAGGATGCCCCGATATTGCATTTAGTGCATGTTGAAGATGGTGGCCTCCACTTACTCCTGTTAGCCTCAATAGATGCCCCCCGGTTCTCCGAGAGAGGTTGAGGTATGTTAGCGGCAAACCATTCTTCAGATTCCTCATATGCTTTTTGTACCACACTTCCAGAAGACAACCGTACTTTATCAAAAATAAAACTGTTTCTCGACTTCCAGATGTTCCAGAGAACCCATGGAAACGCTCTTCGGACATTCAGGTCTATGGAAGGCTTGTCAATACATGCCATCATGTGGTGAATGTTCAGGGTAATGGAGGTTTCAGAAAAACCAGCTCTAGGTAATGGTAGTTTGGCTTCATTCCAGACTTGCATCGCTATAGGGCAATGGAAGAGGACATGACATATTGATTCAGGTCCTTGCCTGCAGGATGGGCATGTCAGATCAGAGTAAATACCTCGGGATTGGAGTCTTTCTTTGACTGCTAAAGCACCTCTCAGAGCCTTCCATATAAAGTGCCTAATTTTAGAAACCGTCTGTGATTTCCAAACACGAGACCAGAGCTTTTTCACAACCTGAGGTATTGGCTGAGCATGATATTCTTCATTCTCCACTATTAGTTCACTCATTTTATATCCGCTTTGTGTAGAGTAAGAGCCGTTTCTCGAGAAAAACCAAGAGAAACCATCAGTTGCTGTAAAGGAAGGTTTAATCTTCAGAATTCTGTTGGCATCATGATCAGTAAACAGGCCTCTAATGATAGGTTCGTTCCAGGAAGATGAATTTGGATACATAAGGTCTGCGACAAGAAGTTCTTCATCTTGAATAACTGTTCTAGGGATAGGGGGTCGAGGAAAAGCATCCTCAATCCATGGATCCTGCCACACCTTTGTCTGCTGACCATTGCCAATGGTCTTAATTAGCCCTTTCTTTAGTAACTCACGCCCAAAGAGGATACTACGCCAGGCATATGATGGTCTCGAGCCCGAGCCAGTGTCTAAGAAAGACTTCCTCTTAAAGTATCGATGTTTTAAAATCTGGGCAAGTAAGGAAGAGGGTTGGTTCCATATTCTCTAGGCCTGCTTGCCAAGTAAGGCTTGATTGAAGCGAGCTATATCTTTGAATCCCAACCCACCTAAATCTTTTGACCGACATAGAGATTTCCAGGCCACCCAAGGTATCTTCCTATGCTCCTTTTCATTATTCCACCAGAAGTCAATCATCGCACTTGTAATACGTTTGCAGGTATCTTTAGGAAGCATGAAGCAGCTCATGGCGTAAACTGGAAGGGACATAGCTACTGACTTAAGGAGTATCTCTTTCCCACCCTGAGACAGAGATTTAGCAAACCATCCATTCAGTCTTGATTGGAGTCGATCTTTGATGAAGTTGAGTAGCTGCACTTTGGATCCGCTAAAACACTCAGGGAGGCCTAAGTAAGTGCCTTCACCACCTTCTTGTATGATTCCAAGGTTCTCTTTGACTACGTCTCGTGAATTTATAGGAACTTTGGCACCAAAAATGATTGAGGATTTCTGAAAATTTATCACCTGACCTGATGCTCTCCCATAAATCTCCAGGCATCTTTTAAGTTCCAAACTCTCTTCATTGGTTGCTTTACACATCAGCAGGCTATCATCGGCAAACAATAGATGATGCACCGGCGGTCCCGATGTCGAAGCTCGAACTCCATTCAGAAGACCTTTCTCCTCAGAATTATTGAGTAAGTTGACCAGGGCTTCCGCGCATAATATGAACAAGAATGGGGACAATGGATCGCCCTGTCGGATACCACGCTCTGGTTTAATGAAGCCATGGGCTGTATCATTTACTAGCACTGAGTAAGTAACCGAGGTTACACAATACATGATCCAATTTACCCATTGTATGTCAAAGCCTAACTTCACCATTAATGTTTCCAGGAAGCACCACTCTACACGATCATAGGCTTTGGACATATCTGTCTTCACAGCCATGAATTCTGCCACAGCAGCTCCATTAGTGCGAAGAGCATGGACCATTTCATGAGCAATAAGCACATTATCTGATATTAGCCTGCCAGACACGAAGGCACCCTGCATTTCCGATATGATCTCAGGTAGTATACCCTTCAGTCTTGTACACAAAATCTTCGATATGATTTTGTAATGGACAGAACATAAGCTGATTGGCCTCATCTCTGACATTTTAGTTGGGTTTGAGACTTTGGGGATCAAGCAAATGTTCGTGAAGTTCCACTCAGCCGGAAAGGTGGAAGTTCGAAAGAAAGCTTTAACTTCAGAGCAGACAGCCGGACCTACTATACTCCAATGTTGCTGGTAGAACTTACCATTAAAGCCATCTGAGCCAGCGCCACTACCTCCTCGGATGCTGAAGACAGCTCTCTTTATATCTTCATCAGTTACTGGAGCTATAAATCCCGCATTCATCTCCCTAGTGATTCGTGGGGTAAAATCATCAAACAAAGCTTCAGTGTCTTCGGGGTTCGAGCTAGTGAACAAGCCTCTGAAATAGTCAACTGCAACCGAGCCTTTAGAGCCTTCAGAAAACCTCTCTTGACCATGATCATCAAGTAGCATATGAATTCTGTTTTTAACCTTTTTACTCTTCACACAGTTGTGAAAGTATGATGTATTCATATCGCCTGACTTGAGCCATTGTTCTCTGCTCCTATCTTTCCAGTACCTCTCCTCGTCTCTGTAAGCTAACGATAGGCTTTTCTTTAAATCATACATCCGGGTATGATCTGGGCAAGGTTTACTTATTTCAGCTTCAAATTCTGCCTTTAGGCGTTGTATATCTTTCTCTGAGTTTGTGTTATTAACCCTTTTCCAACGAGAGAGTTCATGGCGACACTTCCAGATCCTATCCGTTAATGATATTTGTTCCCCAGCATTGGCACCATTCCAACCTCGAATAAGAGTCTCTTCAAACCCACGCTTAGATTTCCATCTATTATCATAATAGAACCGTTTAGAGTCCCTTCTTCTCTCCTCAGAGGCAAATGAAATAATAATTGGACGGTGATCAGAACCCCACATATCCAAATATTCCATATGAGAGCGAGGGAAAAGCTGAAACCAGTTGTCATTGCCAAAGCTACGGTCTAACCGACACTGAACCCAAATCTTATCGCGCCAACCTCCCCAAGAGAACCAATTCCCTGAACTTTGAAGTTCTCTTATTTTACAATTGTTAGCCAAATTGCGGAAATCCCAGAACGATGAGTCGGGCCTCACCGGACCTCCCAGCTTTTCTGTATTGTACATAAGCTCATTGAAGTCGCCCACTAGGAACCAAGATTCATCTCTAACGTAACCAATCTGAGTGAGAAAGTCCCATACATGATGGCGTAGAGCAGGTACTGGATCCCCATAGACGCAAGAAATGAAAAAAACCATCGATCCCAGCTTAACTTTGAGATCAATAACACGAGAATCAGAATTCAAAAGAGTAACATCATATCCCTTCTTCCAAAACACAGCCAAGCCGCCACTCAATCCTTGCGGTTCAACTGTCACACCAAAATCATAACCCAACGAATCTCGCAAACCCAAAACATAACTATCTTTTTGTTTAGTCTCCATAAGAAAAATAAAATCCGGAAAATACTTGCGGCGTATCTCCCGTAAATGATGAACTGTCTCAGAACTTCCTGCTCCTTGACAGTTCCAGCTCATAAGGCTCATTGGAGTTTCAGCGGCTTCAAATTGGAAGCCACCGCTAATTCTTGTGTTTTTGGAGTTTTGTTTGATGAACCACTCGCTTCTGGATTCATCTTTCGTTTGATGTGCTCACGAGTTTCCAATGTTTGTGTTGGAGCGCTCTCTGTAGGCTTAGCTGGAACAGTCTTACTATTCTTTCTTTTCCATGAGACAGGGCGACGTCTCGCTTTCTTAGTCACTGAAGAAGAGGTTCCGGATTGGATATCTCCAGGGATAGCTCCAAATTTAAAAACCGTAGGCCTCTTTCCAGTGACTTCAGGTGGAAGGGAACTAGACGAAGATACAACTACTTCGTACAGCTTTTCATTAACGGGGGCGGATAGAGCCGGCCTCTGGGGTCTCTGCAGCTGGTTCCTAGCGTCAAAAGTGGAGAACTCTTCCTCATAAGAAAAGACGTGACCCTTCCCTTTATCTAAGTTGGTCGTGATTCTTGGCTGTCGCGAAGAGGACTCATGACCAATTGTAACGTTTAACTGTTTAAGTGGGACAATTACTATATTTAAAATCATTTGTAATTTTAAAATGTATATATCATTTATTGGGTTGGTTCATTAGAAACGGTCATGGGCAAAAAAAATATGTGATCACGAAAACGAATATCTTCTCCAGGCCATATCCATGATAGACCGTTTAAACGTCTTTTCGCTAAGATGCGGATGACAAAAATATGATTAAATACATACTATATAACAAAAACTTTGTCAGGTTACAAATACAAAATTGGTTTCAGTTCAAGAATATTTAATATTGTTTTGTTGTGTAATGAGTTAATTAAGTGTGTTTAATTTGTTTTGCTTGTATATTAAGCGAGTATGTAAGTAGAATTTACATACATGGATACAATGATGGACATTTTTCTATTACAATATATATATATATATATATATATATGTGTGTGTGTATAAATAAAGTTATTTATGGATTTACTACTTAGTTTTTCCCATTGTTTAGGACCATCGAGAATCAAATTTTTTGTTTCACCTTGCCCACAACTTAGGCGTGAAAAGTTCTTATTTTAGTTTATGCCAAAAAAAAAAAAAAAAAAGGTTTAAGCTTCATTCCTATCAAAGTTTTGATTCATTTACGATGGTTGGACGAAATGGCCAACAAAGTACGATGGTTGGATAAAGAGATTTAGTTGGATATTTTTATTATAAAGAGATTTGATTGGATATTTGAAACAAATTTGAGCCAATCGTTCCCAATAATCCAAATGAGAATAAGGCATGCGAAAACCCCATCAATTGACTAAACATCTGATTTATTTTATTTTATAATCCTCTCTTTATTTTATAATTTTATAATAGATTAAACATCTCTTTATTTTATAATTTTTGGAAATAAATCAAATAACTGTGGGTTTATTTTAAAATATTCTCTATGAACATGAAAATTATTAAATGTTAATTTGTAGAGAAAAGACAATGCTAGATATTTTCGGATTGATAATTAAAGTATCCTGAAATACCCCAATCTAGGTAGGATGTCTTCGTTGGCCTTCCTCAAAAGACCAGCTTATTGATATCAAATTACCAAATTAATGTACTCAAAATATTTTATTTTATACAAACTAAGCAATTTTCCGTTTAAACAAAACACTTGAAAATACCTGAATGCTATAATCGTTAAACTCACAAAAAATAAAACACTACTGTAACATGATCAGTCCTTCTCATCAAGCTTCAAGCCCCCTTTTTAAACCATTACAACCTTACAGAATATTATGTTTAGTGAACATGAATTTTGGTTTGCCATTCTTATCATTGATTTGTCTAGCTAACTTCAGTCTACAGATTTAGAAATATAACATAGCAATCAGTAAACTTTGGGATATTACAACCTCTCAAAATGTTTTTTTTTTTTCCTTTCAACCATTTCCACTCTTAACCCGGATGTGTATGGTTTTAAAGATTTACAACTATGAGAATTCCATATTGTGTTCGAATACGTTATGAGGTTTACTCAAAGAGATAAAGACTTAAATCTATTTTTCCAACGAAACATAAAACCATTAAACGCTTGAGACAAGGGTATCATGTTCATCCAAAATAATAATAATCATGTTTTAAATTTAGAAGAAAGATATGTTCATCAATACACAAGAATCCTAAACAAATGCTAGGGACGTCCGGACACAAAAAAAAATTGTCATGTGAAAATTTAGAAGAGGTATATGTTCATCAATAAACAATAAAAATGCGCTAGAATACAAAACCAATGTCAGGGACGTATTAACTTTTTTCGAATACAAAAACTTCAAAATTCGTTATCGAATCAAATTTCCCTAAAAACCCCATATAGAAACGTGCGTGTTTGAATATAAATATTGTTTTTACCATTTCAGGATATTAGAAGTTAGAACAAGGGAATCAAATAAATTAGAAAAAATACAAAACAAAGCAACAAGCTCTATAAAAATAAAATAAAAAAGAAAAAAAATAACACGTAACTACTTTTATAAAATTGAAAACAGAGTCAAAGCACGTGGCTAATTTGAATATCCAGCTCGGCCGGTGGTCAGAGACTTCAATAGATCTCATCATAACTGCGTCGTCTAAAAAGGAATCTTCTTTCCCACTTCACCAATAAAACTAATTTCACTTTTTTTTCTTTTTTTTTTTCCTTTTAACAATTTTTCATTCACATTTATTTATTTTCTCTTTATAAATATAGTCACTTCAGTCTTCTCCATCATTCAATACATAAAAATTTAATTTTTCTTTCTTTTAATAAAAACACAAAACCTATACTCACTCATCTCTGTGTTTCCAAAACATGGTTTCTGTTTCAACTCCTTTCCCTATTTCACTTCATCCACGGATCCAACTCCAATCCAAACCCATCCGATCCACACAATTGAAATTTCGAATTAGATCTTCCGGTTCAGAAACCGTAACGACCAAAACCGAACCAAAAGATCTCCCGATCCGATCTCTCCCAGGAAACTACGGTTTACCAATCATCGGACCACTCAGTGACCGTCTTGATTACTTCTACAACCAAGGAGCTGAAGAGTTCTTCAAATCAAGAATCCGTAAATACAACTCCACTGTGTTTAAAGTCAACATGCCACCTGGAGGTTTCATCGCCGACAATCCACAAGTCGTAGCGTTACTCGACGGCAAAAGCTTCCCGGTTCTATTCGACGTCGATAAAGTCGAAAAGAAAGATCTTTTCACCGGAACTTACATGCCTTCAACGGACTTAACCGGCGGCTACCGTATCCTCTCCTATCTCGATCCGTCAGAGCCGAATCACGCAAAGCTCAAATCTTTAATCTTCTACCTTCTTAAATCTTCAAGAAACCGAATCTTCCCGGAGTTTCAAGCTACTTACTCGAAACTTTTCGATTCTCTTGAAAAGGAACTTTCTTTAAACGGAAAAGCTGATATCGGCGGTCCTAGCGACGGAGCCGCCTTTGATTTTTTAGCTAAAGCTTTTTACGGTGTAAACCCAGCCGACACTAAGCTTAAAGCCGACGCGCCGGGTTTGATTACAAAATGGGTTTTGTTTAATCTTCATCCAGTTTTATCTCTTGGTTTACCAAAGCTTATTGAAGATCCTCTTCTTCATAACTTTCGTTTACCTTCATCGTTGGTTAAATCTGATTACCAGAGACTTTACGAGTTTTTCCTCGAATATTCCGGTGAGATTCTCGTTGAAGCCGATAAATTGGGTATCTCGCGAGAAGAAGCTGCTCATAACTTACTTTTCGCCACGTGTTTTAACACGTGGGGTGGGATGAAAATACTTTTCCCGAATGTGATTAAACGGGTCGGGCAAGCGGGGCACCAAGTTCATATCCGGTTAGCTGAGGAGATTAGATCTGTGATTAAATCCAACGGTGGAGAACTCACGATGGGAGCGATCGAGAAAATGGAATTGACGAAATCTGTGGTTTACGAATGTCTCCGGTTCGAACCACCGGTTCCGGCTCAGTACGGGAGGGCTAAGAAAGATCTGGTTATCGAAAGCCATGACGCGGCGTTTAAAGTGAAGGCTGGTCAAATGCTTTACGGTTATCAACCGTTGGCTACGAGAGATCCGAAGATTTTTGATCAAGCGGATAAGTTTGTGCCGGAGCGATTCGTCGGTGAGGAAGGAGAGAAGATGTTGCGGTATGTGATGTGGTCTAACGGACGGGAGACCGAGAATCCAACGGTGGGGAATAAACAGTGCGCCGGTAAAGATTTCGTTGTTTTGGTGGCGAGGTTGTTTGTGATTGAGATTTTCCGGCGTTACGATTCGTTTGACATTAACACCGGTTCGTCGGCGTTAGGAAGCTCCGTTAATTTCACGTCGTTAAGGAAAGCCACTTTTTAAAGAGCGGGGGTAAATTTGTAATTTTGTAATTTTGTTTTTGTCCACATAATCAGATATGTACTTCAATTTTTACTATGTACGAGTTGACGATGTCGTTTATTTTGTTATTTTGTCAAAATTGTAATATTATTATTTTTATTTTATATTTTCAAAATTGTAATATTATAATGTTCATGGGTGTTCGGTCATTCATTTATTGTATTATATTATTCTCTATCATATTTTCTTGTATGAATATGATAATCCTTGTAGGTCAAACAATATCGCTGTTTCTTAGTACCTTGGTGGGTTACGTTGAAAATCCATTTCAATAATCATTGTGGCCAGTTTCTCCATTGCGTGGATGTGACATGATATGACTTGGTAGTTTGGTTTTCACAAACTTCTATCAATTAACCTCTTGTATGCTATTGAACCTAAAAATATAGAATCCTCATAGAAACAAAAAAAAACTTATTAAAAATACATTTTTTGGTCCAAGTTAATATTGTGTGTTTGTAAACGAAATTCAAATATAACATAAATAGAAAATAACTAAACAGTTTGAAATCAAATATAGAAAAACAAGCTCTAGGGAGATGAAAGATAAATAGAGTGATCAAATACCAACTAATGAAGCTTCATTATACTTTTTAGAGCTAATCCATCGGTCTTATAATACTAATAACAATTAATCCACTTCTGTGGTACTAATCTCTTCCTTAATCACCTAATTATCAATAACGAAATTCATTATTGATTAAGAGATCAAAGAACATTAATTATAAGTCTAAAAACCATTAAATACCTTAGAAACTATTTCCATAGGTTAAGCATGTAAACATGACCGATCCATAGTGATATTGGGCTTAAAGAAAACAAAAAATAGCCCATTTATAAAAATTTTAAAATCTATAGCAATTAAGACTCAAACTTCGCAATATCAACATACAAAACAACGTTGACTCTACCACTACACCAAGACGCATTTTAAGTAAATGATGCCCCTAACAAATTAATATAGTTGTTCGCGCCTAAAGCAGCTGCTTCCCCTGCTTTAGGTCAGAGCCGAGCCTGCATGTAAAACACATTGTTATTTTGGTTCAACCATTTTATCAGACACCTTGTGGACATGAAAAATACGTAAGTCCTAAACTACAAATTCCTTAGCTATTCTAGCATTAACCTATCAAACATGAATCTAAGATGTTACAAACCTAAACTCCTCTAATCAACCATCAAATCACCCTGAATCTATCATTCCCAAAAGCTCTAAAATGACTACTCACTTATCATCATGAAAACACAAAACAATTGGTTTGATTGTTGCATAATCATGATTAATAGAGGAATAAATGAAAGATTTAAAGAAAGAAAGAGATTTGCTCACTTAAAATGCAAAGATTCATACAATGTTCTTAAGAAAACCCAAAAGAGGCTAAGAGAATCTCTCAAAAACAAAGCATAGGTCATTAATTTAGGTGTATAAATAGTAAGGAGATGTGTCATGGCTCGACCGAGGACAAACAGGCACTACAAGAAAATCTGCGTTTTACGACCAACCAAATCGTCTCAAAATGGTCGCAAAATCCCTATTTGAGACTAGTTAGGGACTGTTTCAGGTCGTCACATATTTCTCGTCGCAAATATAAAAGGTCGCAAAATCGTCGCTAATTTGCGACTACTTTTGTGACGACAATATATCGTCGTATATAAGCGACTATCTTACAACTACTCAAAGGGGTCACACTTGAAGACTACTTTGTAACATACTTTTGGTGTCGTATAATCGAGACGGTGTGACGATTTTGGCAGTCGTATAATAGTCTGCAAATGTTGCGACTGGTTTAAGACTATATAATATGTTGTCGTAAAAGCGTCACATATTAGCAACTAATGCGACACACTTTTGTTCTTTTAAATGATATATGTTGTCACAAATCGGTGACATTATAACAACTAATTTGCTACCATCCTGATTCGATTTTTTTTAAAAAAAGCTTAAATGCCGAATTTGATTTATATTATACCAAGAAAACATTCGTTTACCAAAAGAACCGAGTTTAACATTCCTAAATCCATCATAACATTCCCAAATCCATAAGACAAAAACAAAATAAAAATTAGCTAGTAGTTTGAGGGAGAAATGTAGTTCTAAGATAAGGAAGAGGATGATGAAGTGTTGGACAATGGTGAAGTGGCATGTGCGTCGGCTTGTCCATTGGCTTGTGCGGTGGCTTGTGGGGTGACGAGTTGTTGAAGTTGTTGAAGCTCTAAGACTACTGCACTTGGATAACTTTCTTTCTTTTCCTTTTTTCCCTTTGTTGATCATCTTTCCTAGTTGTCAAAGTCTGAAGGGGTTTCCTTTGTTATAAGTTTGCTTGCACTAGACACTGATAAATGGCTTTTTACGCCGGTCTATCAAATAAACCTTTTGTGCGTAGCACTTAAGGGTCGATTCCACGGAGAAACAAGAATAGCACACCAAAAATACAAGTTTCAACTCAATCTAAGCACATAAAGATCAAAGATTTAAGATGCAAAATTAAAAATAAAACAATAACATAAACGAGAAAACAACTAAAATGATTTGAAACTTTAGAGAATGAAAACAAGCTTTCGGGATAGAGGGATTTAACTTAGGGTGACTAATTGTGAACTAGTGGAGCATCTAACAACTTAAACAAGCTAATCCTTAGGCCTTAAACACTAAACTTGATTAATTCATTTCCATGACATTAATCACTACTCTAATCACACAATCATCAATAACTTCCGTTAGCAATTATGTAACCAAAGAGCATTAATAACAAGTTTAACTAACCACTTAACATCTTAATCAATCATTTCCATGAGCTAAGCATGCTAAGCACTTATTAAGATCAATCAAGCATTTTGTCGAACACCTTGTGGGCGTGAAAATGCAAATCTTCTAAATCAACTTGATCAAGGCTAATCTAGCATTAGGAACTCCTAATAAGCAAGGATCTATCATAAACTAAACCTATACTCCACTAATCACTCTCAATCACCCTAAATCTTCCTCAACCCTCAAGCTTTAAAAGACTACTCACTCTTAGCCATGAAAACACAAAAGAAATGAATTGTTCTTTGCATAATCATAAATAAAAGATGAATAGAAAGAAAGATTAGAAAGACTAAACAAGATTGATTCTCAAAATCTCAAAGGTTCATACAAAGTTTTCCAAAGAGAAACCTTAAGGTGGCTAAGAACAATCCTAAAACAAAGCCTAAGCCATCCCTAACTAGGTTTAGAGTATTTATATGGAGAGCTCTTAAAATGGTTCAATACATAACCAACATTTAATCAAGTCTGGTTTAAAACGAAAATAGGGTAATCAGGTCCGGTTCGCTGGGTTCTCTAAGCCGCTGATTTTGGCCGCTGCTTGTCTCGGGCACATGAAACCGATGGACCATCCCGCCAACTTGTAGCGGGCACATCATCCCGCCAGTTCATCTCGCGGGCACGTACCGGGTTCATCATCCCGCCAGTTCATCTCGCCAGGATGTCGGGAAGTTTTGGAGACATCTCAGCGGTCTCACGACACCGCCAGTTCATCCCGCCGGCGTGTAGCTGGTTCACGATCCCGCCGGTTCATGTCGCTGGCTGGCTCCGAGTTTGCCAATGCTTCCTCTTGTGTCCTTCTTGCTCCATTCAATCATCCTTGTTGCTCATTCACTTCAAAACCTATAACACAAAGGAAAAATGCAAAACATGCACCTAGAGACACTAGAATGAGTGCCAAATGACATAGAAAACATTGGCGATGCAACTAAAATGCATATAAAATCCCAATATATCAATAACTCATTCCAAAAACCTAAAAACAATAAAACATGCAAATATATGCTCCTAAACTCTAATTATGCAATGAAAACATAAGAATTTATATGAGAAATGTTATCTAAAATGGTGTAAAATAGAGGCATATCAGACACACAGAAAAACAATTCACAAACCCCAAATTAACATGATTCATAGAGCAGAAAACAATAATTCAGATTAAAAGTTATTCTAAACAATTATTGTTGACACCATACAGTAAAGTTCAAAGATAGATTCCATATATACAAATGCTTACAATAAGCTTAGAACAAAAAATCATGACTCATAAATCAAAAAAATGCCTAGAACAAAAAACCACACCCCTATTCATCACGTTTGATCCATACATGACCATAGTCGAAGTGACACATACCTTATAGTCGGATAATAGTTATTAGATACTACACATCTTTACAATTGCAGTATCTGTGTCTCTCTTAGTTTAGAAAGACACAACTTTACCACTTAGCTGCAAAATTGTAGTCTCGACATCCATTTTCTGGATCTACACCAAAAACACAGAATAATATATTGATTTATAAAAGAGAACATGATGATTCAAACATCAAGCAAAATAAGAGCTAATACCAAGACATCAGCTTCGTCAATTCCAGACTTTATCACAACAATCTTCCCCTTCTTATCTTCTGCAAAAATCACATAACAAGAAATATGTACTGAAATCACCAAACCCTTAACCATTATGCAAAGCTTACAAACTTCAAAAACCAGAAATTTCAAAGTTTACAGACTTGTTTCAAACCTAACTAACTTGAAATCGCCAAAACCCAGAACTCGAACTTCAGCCGAAACAAAGCTAACAAGTCTAGCACTGAAATTCTAAACTCAGACCTTCCTCGTCAAACCCAGATCTCAATTTTCAAAGCAAGCACATTGTTACTAACTCCAAATCAGTTTCAATTGAGATAGAAGATAGAAAATCAAAGAGAGAGCGGAATGAAATCAAAGAAAATTGAAGGAAATAAAAGAGAAGAGAATGAAATCGTAGAGAAGAGGAGTGAAAAGTGAGAGAGAAGATGAAGAAAACCATTTTTTGATACTACTAAAGTGTTGATTGATTTTGGGCTTTGTGTAAGATATTAAAAGCGTCACAAATTAGTCGCAATTAATTCTCAAACGAAATAAGTGGAGGGAGACAAAAAAATAATTGGGAGGGGACCAAAAATTACGAATTACCGCCTAACTTTCAACCAAAATTTTCATAAAATTTAAAGTCGTCACAACATCGTCACAGAAAACGTTAGTAGCAAAATAGTCACAAAACTGTGACGATAATAGCAAACTCGTCACAAAGTATAACCACTTTGTGACGCAATATTGTGAGTCACAAGCTTATTATTATGAATTTTAAAACTTAAGAGCCAAATAAAATGTTTGTATAGTATTACAATCACTTAAATAACAATAATAAACATAATCAATCAGTTTTAGTGAGTATAAAAACTAAATGCAAAAGATATTAAAAATTTTAAAACTATTAGATAACATCACATAAGTGTTTATGTGATGTTTAGAAAATTTGTATACCATAGAAAGATAAAGGTTTTTTTTTTGGTTCTATAATGATTCACTATCATTTATAGTAGTTCAATTCAATGTAGAAACTTACAACTTAACATATTCACAATTCTCTATTAATATATCACTAAATAAAATCGCGAGGGTGGCTAAAGAGAAGCAAATTCGTCACCATCTCAGGTGTTAGTCTCAAATTAGTCACATAATCGTGGATTATTTGTGAGTTATTTGTAACCTTCCGTTTGTGTAGTCGCAAATTGCTATTTTTTGTGACTTCTCTTAAGAGTCACAACCATGTTCATATGAATTTCAAAATTTTAGAGCCATACAAAATATATGTATAACGTTATAATCACTCAAATAATATTACTAAACCAAATCAGTCACTTTTAATGAGTAAAAACATGAAATACAAAGGAAATTTCAAAACCATTAGTTAACATTACATATAACATTTGTGTAATGTTTAGAAAACTTGTGTAAACCATAGAAATTTTTTATTTTTTGGTATAATAATGATTTACTATCTATAGTTGTTCAAATCAATGTATAAACCTTGAAAATTAACATATTGACACTTTTATACTAAAAATCTATAAATAAAATCCTGAGGGTCACTAAATGGAAGCAAAATCGTCACAATCTCACGTGTAAGTCGCATATTACTCGCATTTTTGTGGGTTATTTGTGACTTATTTGTAACCTTCTATCTATGTAGTCGCAAATTTCTACTCTTTCATGATTTATTTTTAAGAGTCACAACCATGTTCATATGAATTGCAAAGGTTTAGAACCAAACAATCACTCAAATTACAACACTAAACCTGGTCAATCTGTTTTAATGAGTAAAAACATAAAATACAAAGGAACTTAAGAAATTTCAAAACCATTAGTTAACATTACATATAACACTTGTGTAATGTTTAGAAAACTTGTGTAAATTAAAAAAATTGGTATAATAATTATTCACTATCTATAGTATTTCAAATCAATGTATAAACCATGAAACTTAACATATTTACAATTTTCTATTAATAAATCTCTAAATAAAATCACGAGGGTCGCTAAAGGAAAGCAAAATCGTCACAATCTCAGGTGTTAGTCGCAGATAAGTCGTATATATGTGGGTAATTTGGGACTATTTTGTAAGTAAATCTAGCAACTAAAAAAAGGAGTCTCTAAGTTGTTGCAATTTGTGACCATCTTGCGACCATCATAACCTGATAATCAACATCAAGTTTTACGACTAAAAAGAGAGTCTCTAAGTGGTCGCAATTTGTGACCAAAAATATATTGTCGTCTATTGGTACTATACGAGTCACAAATATGGGACTACATTCGGACCCATCTTATAGTCGTAAATTTGTGACGCTTTTACCTCTCTTTTTTGAGTAGTCGTTTATTAGTCGCAAAAGAGTCTTTAAACAGTCACTAATATTTGTGACGAAATCGTTGGTCACAAAAGTTGGTCGCAAATCGCAGGTTTTCTTGTAGTGAGGGTCGGATCCCAAAAGTTATAAAGCGCACATGTCATGCCGGTGACAATCATGACTTCCGGTCCGTCACACTCATCTTTTTGCGCATCCTGGCAGTCCAAGCTCAGCCAAACTCGACACCAGTGACGCTTATCTTCATAACACTTGTTACTGATTTAGGCAGACCTCTCTTGGCGGTTTGATATGCCACGAATGCTGTGCAGATCCTGGCAGGCACTCTGTGGCGGCGAGGTCCGCCATGAATGTCATATTCCTTTGAAAACCGATTTTTCTTCATTCCATTTAACTCCAATGCCTCAAGATCTCATCAAATAAAAAATCATAAAAATATGCAAACAATGCACCTAATACTCTAAATATGCAATGCAAACACAATAAATCTAATGATAAATGTAATCTAAAACATTGTAAAAATGCAACATATCATGACTCTAGTTTAATATGATTATAATGTTGATGATCTTATCTTTCTTTGCCACAAACCATTCATTCAAATAATCTATTTCCTATTACGAATCTGAGGGTGTCGTGAAATTAGGCTTGGGCATAAAACCGGAACCAGAAATTCAAACCAGAACCAACCAGAAATACCCAGTTTTGTTTGGTTTCGGGTATGCCATATTTATCTGATGTATCTTGTACAAAAATTTTATGGGTATCGGATCAGTTCCGGGTATTAATCACCCATCTATCCGTAAGACCAAAAAAATAAGACATTAGGGCATTAAGAGATTAGGGTTATTGAGACATGTCGTTATTTTAGATAATTTTTCATTATAACAGGTACAATTTAAGCATTTTGGATACATTGGATCCAATTTACTTTTCCATTATCGGTTCATTTTCATTATTTCAGGTAGAATTAAGCATTTGGGTACATTTGATCCAATTTTCCGGGTTTGTTATTTCATTACATCAGTATTTACATTATTTCTGATACAATTTAAACATGTCATGTACTTTAGACCCGAATAATTTTGGGTATTTACCAGATCTCACACTATGGACCCAAACCGACTCATAACTGAACCCGATCCCAAAAATCTATATGTAAATCTATATGAAAATCTATATGGACCCAAACCGACTCATAACTGAAACAGATCTCACACTTGGGTACCTATATGAGTCCTAACATCCTATACCCAAAAATCTGCACCCGATCAGCTTCTGCCCAGAACTGAACTGAATACTCGATTGCCTAGGTCTACATAAAATCGCATTGTTGCACGACTTCCATGTCCTCCATATGATCAAAAATACATTCAGATATTGTTTCCACCAAAGATGTGTTAGAAAGTTGGAGAAATTATATGATATTTTTGAAGATTGTTGGCTTTGACCGTGACATTGGTCTCGTGGACCAAACCAACACACACTAAGTTGGGCCAAAGCTGGGCCATGGAGAAATAACAAAGAGTTATTGGGCCAAGTGCAAATCCATTAAACAAGTGACAAAAGATGTTCCTTCATAGCAAGCATCATGTTAGCTTGTTTCTTCGTAAGGTACCTATCACAAGAACACAAAGTGAGGTGAGTGAGAGAGAGACATAGAGATATTTTATACAAGAAACTTATAAGTGTTTTTAGTTGATGTTTGTTAGATTTGCTCACCGAGACGTACTCTCTAATTTGAGAGAAACTCGTTAATTCCGTGTGTTCACTAGCTAAACTAAAAAAAAATCAAGTCTAACTAATCGAACAAAACCTTACACTACATTAACATAAATCTAAGCTATCAACATATTAAATTATAACGATCTCTGGTTACTGTTAACATTGACATTAGTGATGTCCAATTTTATCAAGTCAAACTAGACTTAGGGATTTATTCTGCGTACACAATAGTTGGAGACTAAATGTGTAAATTTTAAATACTTGAGGAATTAAATGAGTAATTTCCCTACAAGAGTGAGATTAAATATTAATTTCATATCAGCAAATTGTTTTATTATTTAGAGAAAAATATCAAATATTTACGAATTTGTCACCGTTGAAAGAAAAATCTACAAAATAAATATGCGACTCTATGTTTCAGAAGATTTGTTTGTATGGCATATTTAATTTTATGCGGTGGATTTGTTACGAATATTTAATTTCTACCGCATATATACAAGTTTAGTAGTAGCAGATTTTTTAATTCATCGTTGATTTGTTTACATACATAGATTTATTTAATGAAGATCATTATAGAGGCAACCAAATTCTTCCAGCCCTAAAATTTTACAATCACTCATAGTTAAAAAAAAAAAAACTTTTTAAACTTTTGGGCTCTGTATTGTAGTTAAATTTTTTTACAGCAAAAAATAATGTGCTTGAAGGGCTGTACTTTTTTTTTCTCTCAGTTCCCTTGTACTGATGTTTTTTACGATAATGGAATTTTCTTAATATTTGATTACTATACCATTAATTATGTTTTTAATTTGCATAGAAAGGCAAAGAACCTAATTAAATTGCTTTGCTACTATCGTACCCTATTTAGATCAATAATATATCTACAATAATTTCATATGCATGCATATTACCTTGCAATTTTACACACATTTTTTGCAGCGCCAACAGACCCAAACAAGCTCTATGCAGCGCCAAAAGTGGATGATGACCCCGATGAATTCTCCATGAATCACCAACCACTACCGAAACTACAGGTGCTAGTCAAGCAATCCCTGAAACCCTGGGCCCATTTTTCATTTAAGGTCGATGAGAGGTCCAAGCCCAGACCAGTCACCATGCCAAAAGAAGCATTGAGAACCAGAGCCCAAATAAAAAATTAGAAAAAGGAGAGCGATAGACTGGAGCTTTATGATATATCATGGTTTTTATGGGTTTTAACCATGATATAAGAGTCTCTAATCGAGTCTTTTTGGTGTTTTTAGAGTCTATTAGAGTCTTTTGTCTTCAGGTATGCATTTAGGACTAATGTGAAGAATATGAGAGATTTTGGAGCAAAGACCAAGAAGTTGCGTAGAAGGATCATGTTTTGAGGCGATGCATTACCTGGTGTCGATCGACACCAGCCATGTGTGTCGATCGACACCACAGGCGGTCAACTTCGGAGATTTTGGAAGATTTACAATTTTGCCCAGAAGTTTCCATTATTTCAGCATTAGTTTCTGTACGAGTTTTTAGCTATATATTGTGTTTTAGATCAGGGTTTTAGAATTAATCAAGCAGCAGACCCTCTTTCTATCTCAAGCTTGTATCATCTTTCTCAAATCCCTGATACTCTTTGTTCTTACTTTTATATTGAATGATTTCTATTCATATCATGATGATTGTTTCTTTCACCATGTCTGATTAGTTTCCTTGTTAGGCTATGGGTTTTCAAGGGTTTCTGAAGAATTGTTGAACCAGTGATTTATTAGGGTTAATTGATAGAGTTCTTCATCTAAGATTGAACTTATTGCTTATTCTAGATTCGCGACCTAGAATCTGATTTAGGGTTGTTAATTGACATGAAAGTGTGATTGATTGCTAGATCTATCTTAGGAGAGCAAAATACCTATCTGCAAAGGAATTTGATTTAGGGATTTTGTGAACAAATTGAACCTGATCATTACTGCTTGTCTGGATCTTAGAATTAGCAAAGGAATTTGGAATTCTAGATTCAGGGATAGATAGTTTACGTAGCGAAAGCTGGTAGGTTTTACAATTGTATTTGAGTTCTAGAACGGTTCTTAAATTATAATCCTGATAATTCAATTTAATCACAGTTCTGAAGATTCCTGAGATTTCCCTATGCCTAGCGCTTTTCTCCATTGATTTACACTTCGTTTAATTACTCGCATTGCAATTTCATTACATTACACTTTGTTTAGCATAATACTTTTACTGGGATTTATTGGGTATTTCATAGTCCTTGTGGATTCGATCCCTAAGTACTACAGTGATCTCTTAATTTGAGAGAGTAGCTCAGGGTAAATTTGAGCATATCACTTTAGAATCCTCTTCTAATTCTAACTTCCAGATAAAGAAAGAGAGTGATCTCAAAACAACCTGCCCCTAATCGAATTGGATAACCCAAGAAACCCATAAGGAATCAACTTTGGTGAAAAGTAACCAGATAAGCTTCAACCCAAAAATCTGATTCCAATCCTCCAAACTCCTTAATCCAAGATCTCCTGAAATCTTAGGCGTACATACCAACTCTCAGGCGACTTTTGCTCCTCTGGCCGAATTCGAAGTACCAGACCACAAGAAGGCAGTGAGAATTCTTTCCAAAGCCAACAAACAACTCTTTGGTAGCGGAAAGACCGAGGTCCAAAAATTGATGATAGCAACTGTATACTGATATGCTCAAATTATCCCTTAGAGCTACTCTCTCAAATTAAGAGATCACTGTAGTACTTAGGGGTCGAATCCACAAATACTTTGTGACTTCACAATAGACCGTTTCGTTTCAAATCCAGCTAAGCAGTAAAGTAGTATTGAAATAACAATTACAAAAAAGTAAATAGAGATGTAATCAATGGGAGGAAAGCGTCAGGTTTAGGGAACTTCTTAGGAAATCAATCAAAGCAGATAAAACAACTGGTCAAGATCTAATTAAAAACCGTTCTAGAACTCAAATCATTGATGCATAGCTAACCAACTGTCGTTGCGAAAACTATCTATGACATAAACCTAAGAGACCAACTGTCGTTGCGAATCCTAAAGTTCAGACAAGCTTTAAGTGCAGGTTCGATATGTTCACAAGTTATCTAACCCAACTGTCGTTGCGATTATCTAACATGCTCACTAGGATTAGTTCAGATTCTAAATCACGCTGTCGCGCCAATTTAACAGCCTAATATCATACTTCTAGGTGATCAAGCTAAAAGTAGCGATAAGTACAATTCTCGATGAAGAACTAACAAGTTTGAATCTTAACCAGTTTTAAACCTAACAAATCATGAAATCTCTTGTGAGAATCCCTAAACATAGCTAGGGATCTACTCAGAAATATCAGATGAAACACAAGACAGCGGAAACAGATATCATATAAAACTGAATCAAAAGTAGAATAGAAAACAGGGGTTCAAGATCTTCTCTCCGAAGTACAAGTAGCAAGAACATCCCCCAAACAAAAGAATATATAGTGATGGATTAAAGAATGGATGCATAAAACTTAACCTAAAAACCTAATAAATAGTCTAAGACACGAGCTGAGTCTCTTTTGTAAACTTCTGGAACTTCTGGGGTAAAGTTGCAAAACTTCAGAACTTGATAAATTCCGGATTGGGTACTTGACGATGGGTGTCGACCGACACCACTGATGGGTGTCGATCGACACTACTGACTAGCGAAGGCACCACTTCGTCTTCACAGCTACAACTGCGCCAAATGCTCCATAATCGTTCAAAAAGTCCCCAATGCCTGTAAACCTGTAAAAGACTCGATAAAGACTCGAAAGACACAGTTAAAACTCGATAAAACACTTATATCATGGCTGAAAACAAGTAAAATTCATGATATATCATTTACAAAATCATTTGTTTCCAAGAAGGGTATAAATTTTTTAATCACATTTGTTTTTGTTTTTTTTACCATTTACATTGTGCAATATAATCTTATTGGTTGAATTAGTTGTAGTTCATGATGTTTTATGTAAAAGATGGAAATTAAATAAAAATTTTGTGATTTTTTAATTTGTGTACAAAAACCTTAAACAACACTTAAATTGAAACAAAACAAAAATAGTATATACAATCATGTTATAATGTTAAAATAATTAGTCCAAAAACTTTGAGCTACATCCATCAAACCTACAACCCTTAGAGCATGTGCACTAGGGAGAACCTCTCATAATCTCTCAAATATGTTATTTTAATATTTTTTAGATAATTTATTTTTTTAGTTAAAATTTAAATTATAAATAAAATTCAAAACTAATTATATTAGGATATGTGTCAAATGGGTATCTCATCAGGTTTTGAGAGTCTCTAAAATGAGAGACTCACTTTATCCTCTTTCTTATTTTTATATATTTTTTTTTTGTGTGAAAAACTCAATGAGAGACTCACACTGCACATGCTCTTACAACTAAATCTAACTGCCTTCAAATTACAGCTACACTTAACACATTTACAAAAAACTTTATATAGCTACATCCAAACCAATCACCCACTAAATAATATTATATTTGTTTTGTAGGGAAATGGTTGGATAAGAAATTTCCTACCAAAATATAATTACATAAAATAATATTTTTAAAATTAATATCTTGATATAAAATTTATTTTAATAATTTATCAATCTAAAAATAAAATCAATAAGAACTTCTATAATGCTTTACATATCTTTAGTTCTTCCAAATAACAATAATTGTCCTACCGAATTCCTAGTATTAAGAAATTTCACTACAGAATTCCTAACGTTCTAATGGTTAATTTTCTTTTATTCCAACCGAATTCTTTACCAGTTTTGTATGAATTCTTTCCAAATTTCTACTATTTCTATTTTTAAAGGTAGACAAATTTTTCTAACAACATTTTCGTAGGAAATATAATAAGATTTCATGATGTTTTCTTGTAGGATATGAATCATAATACTAGTTATTAAAATTTCAACTACGATATAAATGACATAATTGTAATTTTATTAATTATCTGAAAAGTGAAAATAGATTAACAATTCATAATGGAAGCAAACAACAACCAGAAGAGAGTAACACAGATTCAAATAAAAGCAACAAAACCAATAGTTAACAGAGGATTGGTCATTCGATGGTCACTCAGTGATGGGAGCGACATGAACCCCAATCTGATGAAGCATAGTAGTACTGGATTTTCCATGGAACCCAATGATCTTGTGACCTTCCTTCTGGAGGACAAAGTTGACACCAGCTTCAAGTCCAAAGGATGGAGAGGTTCGTTTGTTTGTCTTGAACCTAAGCATCGTTATAATTCCAGTTTCAGCTCCCAAAACCTTGTCGTGGCTAGCCTCCACTGCTGTGATGTATTCACTCGGATAATCCAGCTCGAACTATGAAGTGCAAGAGATCGTTGTCAGTAATCTCACGTTGAGAAGTGTAAAATATAGAAAGTAAATTAAGGAGTAGTATTAATCATCACCTCTTCGTATCCAAGCAATGTCGTCTTTCCATGTTCATCTCCAATAACAACCTCACTAGCCTCATTTTTGTACTCAAACCTAACGGAGACGATACCGTTCGAGCCTTGTCCTATGTATAGCTTCTTCACATTTACGAAAGCACCATCGTCCCAAGAGTTTCCTCCATCACCACCTTGACCCTCGAGTTTCTCTGTAGGTAGAGGAGAAGGAGAAAACGGAGCGTAATATGTCCCGATACTATCAACACAAGAACCTACCCGTCCATGGAACCCAACAATAGCATTGCCTGGGCTCTGCAGCGAGAACTTGGTACCAGTCACTGTTCCAACTACTAAGGATCTCCCATTTGATGTTTTGAAAGTTAACGACCTAAGGACAATACATCCGTAAGGTTGGGTATTTGCGTAGCTTCCTTCAACGGATGTGATACATTCATATGGATAATTCACCGTAATCGTCGATAATTTCATTCGGAGATACTGTAATTATAACAACAATTAAAAAAAGTTTAGTAAACATTAAAAAAAGGTTAATTTTAGTTTTAAATTAGTTGTCGTTTTAAGTTTTCAATGCATATGTTTTGGTAGAATTTCCAAAATTGTCTCTATTATTTTAATGTTTTGACCAATAAAATCAAATCAAATATAAATTAATTAAAAGTAAAACATAAAAATTTAGTATTTTTTAATCTACGTAAAACAACCTAAAACGACAACTAATTTGAAACGGAGAGAATATTTAATTATAGTTTAAACAAATATTTAATTAAACATTCATTATAGTTTTCCACATGTTTAAACCAATATTTAGTTAGAGCTGTAGAAATTAGAATAACCTCATCGTTTAGTCCTGTCTTGTCCCCGTACTCATAGCATTCCACTTGACCGGCTTTGTCATAGTCCACCCTCATATTCCTTATTGAAGTGCCATCATATGTAACGTACACTTTTCTTATGCCATCATAGTCACCACCATGATCATAACTTCTGCCTGTGGTTTGACCACCTTGCATTGCCGATTTGGTTGCAGGGATCCTGATGAAATATGCTCCAAGAGAGTTGACATTCTTGTCAGAAAATCCATGAAACCCAATGATCTTGCTCCTCGTGGATCCTAGTGAAAACTTAGTACCCTTGTTGAACCCCATCAAATCAGAAGTCTTCTCGTTGGTTTTGAATTGGATTGATTGAATCACGCCCGTAGATTTGTCGTAGTAACCCTCAACAGATACAAGATATTCCTTTTGCAAATGGTTAATCTCCAACTGCCAAAGAAATATAAAGAAAAAATTATGATTTATAAAGTTAACCACTAGACTGCCACACTATAGGTTAAAATATATTTTATTCGTTCCTAAAATATTGATGTTTATGAGTTTTCACGCAAATTAAGAAACAATGATTATTATTTCTAAATACATTATTTATTTTCACCAAAAAAATTATTCTTATAATTATGAACCAATAAGAATATTATAAATGGACTATTTTCAACCATTGCATCTTGAAGTTTATAATTTATCAATAAAAAAAAAAGAAAAAGAAATTAGAAAACTAATCTTTGTGAAACAAAATAGAAAAGATAGAACATCAATCTTTTAAGAACGGAAGGAGTATGGAGTTCAGACACATTACATACCGTTTGTGTCATACCAAGACCAGAGACACCATGGATTGGTCCAGCAATAGTTTTTCCAGCCTTGGCATAGTCAAACTTGATGAACTGAATGCCTTCATAACCAGCTCGTACATGTATCTTTGTTACACCCTCATAATCGAATCCATCATCCCATTCCTTCCCTCCATTTCCACCTTGAGCTTTCACCATTAGGGCGGCCATTGCGTAGCGATTCGGATCTAGAGATATTGTTTCTTTGTGAATAATTAATTTGAATCATATACCTACTTGAGGAAAAAAGTTCAGAATCATTTGTAGAAACAGAGCAAGTTATAACCATTACCTTTTATGCTGCTGTATAGAGATAAAGAGAGCTGATGATACCAATGAAGCAAAGTGGGGTGATGATGTATAAGCAGGTAGTGAAGGTGCCCTTTTATACACAGTTTTATATTTATTTTAATCATCTTTAAACTACACATAAATTAAAACATAGGACATAATCTATAATATATATGTAAGTCAAACAAAAAAAAGTAGATCTCGAAATTAAAAGAATACTTCAAACGAGACCAAAAAAAAAAAAAAAAAACGTGATCAATATGCATTGATTAAGACAGTTATTAATAAATAAGGATCTATAGTCGTTTTAAAATAATTTACAGTATAATAAGTCATCTTTGACAACTAATCTCATCGTAAACACGAGACCATGTTGAAATAAAATACTAAAACCTTAGGCTATTACAGCTCACTCATTCATTGATGTTCTAATTTAGATGAGATTATTTACGACTGTAACGAATAAGATACAAATGGTTATATAGAAAGTTAGTAAAGAAGGACCAAAACTGCGATCAAATTTTAACTCGTCTTTTTTTTATTATGAATGGTAGTGAAAAAACTTCCTCAATAACCCTAGCTTGTAATAACAAATTCAAGGTCATTTTAACATCATATCCAATCAAAAATAGTATTTGTTATTTTTAGTTTGTGCGTCAAAGACAAATAATACTTTCTGGAAACTAATAAACTGTTTCAACAAGTAAATGAATAATACAAATGTGTATTATAAGTAACTTTATGTTTTACTGCATACTGAAGAATATTAAACTTTGGCATTTAATATTATGTGTTATGGACTTGTCAGATTAATGTTTAATATTGTTGTGTGGAGTTTAAACTAATTAAATCAAGGTATGGTGGTTATATTAATAATAAGTTTATGATTGCATTAACCCATACCTTCTTGTTTTAAGCAAAGATTCCCACACACACTTGAGGCACGCCTCTGGTAGTAGTCAGATGTTGGTTCACACTCTCTAGGTGGTAAAGCAACGGCTACTTGAAGTGAAGTCGAAGACTTCTTTATATAGATAAGAGTTGCTCTATTTCTCTGTTAACTCTTATGCTGAATAAGTCTGTTAAAACAGAGAAACAAAAACAGAGTTCATCCGAGTTTGCTTGCTGTGGTGTTTAAGAGAGATTACATTGGGAAGAGGTTGCTGGAGCTGTGAGGATCACAGGGCAAGGACTTCGCCAAGAGATGGACGGCCATGATTAAGGGGGAGTAAATGTGTTTTACTTGTGTTTCCTTAGATCATGATGTGTTAAGATAAATGGAATAGAAATAGGGTGTTTCTTAGTTTACCTTGCTTGTACCATTTGAAGTAATCTAATAAACGTGTTTGCAGCCGAGGACTAGTGGTTGGTTTAAAGAACCAACCGATACCTCGTTAACTCGATCGTGTCGTCTCCTTATCTTTCATAACTTGTTTAATTTCCGCATAAGTTATACAAAGTATAGTCTCTGAAATTTCAATTGGTATCAGAGCAGTTCACTAATTAATTTTGATTCAAACTCGTACAGTGAGATCCTGCCCTTGAGACTAGATGGAGCCTCCACGAGAAGGCAGCTCTGTGACACGCCCTCCCTTCCTAGATGGTTCGAACTATGGCTATTGGAAAATATGAATGCAGTCATTCATTTTCTCTATCGACGGCAATGCATGGAACTCGGTTTTGATGGGATATGAATTACCCATGACCAAAGACGAACAAGGCAACGCTAAAGTTAAAGAAAGAACTCTCTGGAGCACTGAAGAAACCTGGAAGGACACAAGCAATGCTAAAGCCTTGAACGCCATTTATAATGCCATTGATGTTGGTCAGTTTCGTATGATCTCCTCATACAAAATAGCAAAAGAAGTATGGGATGCCTTGGAGACCACATATGAAGGCACATCTAAGGTTAAACAAACAAAACTGATTATGCTTAAATCTAGATTTGATAGTTTGTTGATGCATCCTGACAGTTCAATTGCTGAGTTCTACAAAGAACTAAGAGACATTTCCAACGAATCTTATGCACTTGGAAAAACCTACTCGGAGTTCGATATCATCATGAAAGTCTTGACATCTCTGCCAGACAAATTTGCCCCCAAGAAAACCGCAATGATGGAGTCAAACGATGTGTCAAAAATGAAGCTGGAAGAACTGATTGGTTCACTTCAGACGTATGAAATGGAGATGAAGATGCAAGACCAAAACAGAGGACTTGCCGAAAAAGCTAGAAACCTTGCGTTTGTTTCAACCGAAAACAAGAATGATGATGAAAACGATACCGTGGCAATGTTGACAAAGAAGATTGGAAGGTATATTAAGCGGCTGGACTTACTAAAGAAAGACAACCAATCTCCAGGTTTCAACAACAAGTTCAACAAGAAGGAGAACCGAAATCAAGAAAGAAGAGGGATAAGATGCTTTGAATGTCAAGGTTTTGGACACCTAAAATCGGAGTGTCCCAACTTACAGAAGCACAAAGAAAATTCATTCAACACGACGCTAAGTGAATCTGAAACGGAAAGTGATGAAGAAGATGTCTCTTATCACAACACAATCTCGTTTGTTGCTGAAACAGATGTGTCTGTCAAGAATGACTCTGTTATAACAGAGATTATCGAAACAGAAGTTGCTGAATCTGAGGAAGATTTTTCAGATGACGAAGATATGCCTACGTATGAAGAGTTACTGCAAAATTTCGTCAATACCTGTAGTGAGAATGTCATGCTAATCAAGGAGAAGAAAGAGCTGAACCTACATATTGAAGATTTGAAAGCCCAAATCAATATGAAGAGTGAAGAACTTCTTTCAACTAAACGCAATCTTGATGAAACCAGAAAGGGAGTGAAGATGCTGAGCACTGGGACAGACAAACTGAACCACATTCTTACCATTGGGAGAACTGGACAAAAACCTCAAGGACTGGGGTATAAGGGTAAGCGTACTACACCTAACACCATCTTTGTTTCAGGTGGAATTCAAGGTGATACTAGCATCAGTCACAGGCCTGAAGCTGTTAGAAGGGATGTAGGCGCTAGAAAATTCATTCCTATATGCCATCACTGTGGTATAACTGGCCACATTCGTCCCAGATGTCACAGGTATCTTCGTTCCATAAATGCATTTGTTCCTTGTGGATATAAACGAGCATGGGTAAGAAAGGATCAAATCTTTTGCAATGTTGCATACACATCTCTAGAGAAACTAAGTGAGAAATCATGGTACTTTGATAGTGGGTGTTCTCGTCATATGACAGGTGATCAAAGTTTGCTCACAAACTATCGTAGTCTCAATGGTGGTGGGCATGTTACCTTTGGAGATGGTTTGAAAGGAAAAATCATTGGTAAAGGTTCTATAGTCATTAAAGGCTTAGTTACTATTACTAACGTTCTACATGTACAGGGTTTGAAGGCTAATCTTTTAAGTGTAGGACAAATCTGTGATAACGGATTCACTATGACCTTCTCTCAGGAGAGATGTGAAGCCTATAACACAGATACCAAATTAATTCTTTCAGGAAATCGTACTCATAACAATAGTTGTTACTTGTTGGAACAGGAGCATGTTAGGTGCAATCAAGCTATTGTTGATAAAACTATTCTATGGCATCAAAAGTTAGGACATATACGTTTTCAGAATCTAATAAAACTTGTTGATGCAGAGGCAGTTAGAGGTGTTCCAACTCTAAAATTTCCTGAGAATGTAGTGTGCAAACCATGCTTACAAGGAAAACAAGTTCATGTAAGTCACAAGAAAAGCTCACGGATCAACACTAATTGTGTCCTAGAGCTCTTACACATGGACTTGATGGGTCCAATTGCAAATGCTAGCCTCAAAGGTAAAAAGTACATTTTTGTTTGTGTTGATGATTTCTCACGCTATACATGGGTTGATTTTCTTCGAGAAAAACCAGATTCATTTGATGTCTTTAGGACATTATGCTTACAACTAATGAATGAGAAAAATACTAAGATAAAACGTATCAGAAGTGATCATGGTAAGGAATTTGAAAATACTATGTTTACTAATTTTTGCTGTGAGCAAGGAATCTTTCATGAGTTTTCAGCTCCAAGAACCCCTCAACAAAATGGTATAGTCGAAAGGAAAAATCGAACAATACAAGAGATGGCTAGAGCGATGCTACATGGCAATGAAGTTGCTACACACTTCTGGGCTGAGGCAGTTAGCACAGCATGTCACACTATAAATCGAGTCTACATCCGACCAGGTATGACCAAAACTCCTTATGAGTTATGGAAAGATAGGCGACCGGACTTAAGTTATTTTCATACTTTTGGGTGTGAATGCTATATTCTAAATGATCGTGATCAGCTGGGAAAATTTGATTCCAAAAGTGATGCAGGAATGTTTGTAGGATACTCAAGAAACAGTGCTGCATACCGAATCTACATCCATAAAACTAAAACAATAGTTGATTCGGTCAATGTGGTTTTTAATGATTCGACCTTAGATCTAACTAACCCCTGTGTTGAGGATGACTCTAAATTGCAGGAAGACATCACAGGAGGAACCACTCCAGAAATTAATGTCGTGCAACCACAGACAGTAGAGCTCAAAAACAAAGAAGAGGCAAATGCACCTCATCAATAAGCTCTGTCAGAACCTGTCTCTGTTTCAACAGAAACTCAACAGACAGAACACGAGTTGGGATCCAGTTCTACAAAGAACGTTCATGATCAAACTCAATCACATCAAAATGTTCATAGACACCACTCATCATCAGATGTAATTGGAGATGTACATGAAGGAAGGCGTACAAGAGACAAAGGAAGGGTAGATTATAAAAGAATGGGCGGTATTTGTCTAACATGTTTTGTGTCTATTGTTGAACCTAGGAATGTCAATGAAGCTTTAGATGATGAATATTGGATTGAAGCTTGTCAAGAGGAACTTGAGAACTTCAGCAGGAATGAAGTGTGGTATCTTGTTCCAAGACCTGATCAAGTCAATGTGATTGGCACCAAGTGGATTTTCAAGAATAAAACCGATGACCTTGGAAGTGTAATAAGAAACAAGGCTCGCTTGGTCGCTCAAGGATACACACAAATAGAAGGCGTGGACTTTGATGAAACATTTGCTCCAGTAGCTCGTCTAGAATCTATCCGTCTACTTCTTGGAATATCATGCCAAATAGGGTTCAAGCTTCATCAAATGGACGTTAAAAGTGCCTTCCTTAATGGGAACTTAAAGGAAGAAGTGTATGTTGAGCAACCAAAAGGCTTCTATGATCCACATTATCCTGATCATGTCTACCGACTTAAGAAAGCTCTTTATGGTCTCAAACAAGCTCCAAGAGCTTGGTATGAAAGACTCACACAATTTCTCCTTGGAAAAGGATACACACAAGGGGGAGTAGACAAAACCTTATTTTTGTTACATTCCTCTTCAGCTTTATGTGTAGTACAAATCTATGTTGATGATATTGTTTTTGGCTCTACCTCTCAGGTACAAACAGATCAGTTCATCACTTCAATGACAAAAGAATTCGAAATGAGCATGGTGGGAGAATTGAACTATTTCCTTGGACTCCAAGTCAAACAAATCCCTGAAGGAATCTTCCTTTCACAAGCCAAATATGCTCGTAATCTCGTCAAGAAGTTTGGTTTAGAGAAGGCTAAACATGCAAGAACTCCAATGAGCACAACAACGAAAATTACCAAAGATGAAACCGGTGAAGATATAGATGTATCCATGTATAGGAGCATGATTGGAAGCCTCTTGTACCTTACTGCAAGCCGACCAGATCTGTGCCTTAGTGTAGGCATATGTGCTCGCTATCAATCATGTCCTAAGCAATCACACCTTGCGGCGGTCAAACGAATCATCAAATATGTCAATGGGACTATCAACTATGGTATTTTCTATTCTAAAGATACAAATGACAATTTGATGGGTTTCTGTGATTCAGATTATGCAGGGAATGCTGATGATCGTAGAAGTACAAGTGGAGGATGTTTTTTCTTAGGAAATAATCTAATTTCATGGCTTAGCAAGAAGCAAAACTCGGTATCTTTATCCACCGCGGAAGCCGAGTACATTGCTCTAGGAAGTTGTTGCACACAACTTGTTTGGATGAAACAAATGCTTGTTGATTATGATAAATCCTCTAAAACCATGGCTATATTTTGTGATAACACTAGTGCTATTAACATTGCTAAAAATCCGGTTATGCACTCGCACACAAAACACATAGCGGTTAGACATCATTTTATCCGTGAATTGGTTGAAGACAAGACCGTTGCTATTGATCATATTTCTACTGAACATCAATTAGCAGACATCTTTACTAAACCCCTTGATTATACTCGTTTCATCACCCTAAGGAAATCCTTGGGTGTTTGTTCTCTCCAACTTGTCTGTTTTTGAGAACTGTCTGTTTTAACAGACAGTTTTTGCAGGGCCACGACAGAAAGGATCATGTGCTAATAAATCTGGCCCAGCTTGTTTTAAAAATATGATTATTTGTTGGTTATTAAAGCCCATCAAGGCCCATTTGTATGCTGATGATTTCTCTCATTTTTATTATGACCTAGCGGTCCCCTTCTTCTCCTCTAACCCTAACGCCGCTCTCTGTCAAAGCTCTTCTCTGTTGTGTCTGATTTTCGTTTAACAGAGCTTCTAGAAATCAAAAGCTATGGCCTCCCTGAATCAAACTGAAGACTCGCGTGGAACTGCCGCAGCTGCCTCCAGACACAGCTCACGCCGTGCTCCAACCGCTGCAGCTCCGGCGACTTCTCAGACTCACGCTCATGTTGCTCCTCAACCGCCACAACTTCTTCAATCAATGATCGAATGTCAAAGGGATGTTCAGAGACTTCATTACAGGATTGATTCACTTGTCTTGCAGCTCAACGACGATGACGGTTTGAATTCTTAATCCCATTATCTTATTTCCATACATTTTTAGTAGTTTTTGACTAACTTAATTCATACAGGGGGAGAAGAGGACTAGACCTTGCGTATGCTTGGAGTCAATTCGCTTTCAGCATGTTCTGATCATAAGGATGTGGAAACAAAGTTTAGGCTGTTAGAAATGAGTGCTTAAGTTGTTAGTAGTATTAGTAGCTTTGGTTGAGAATTATCTCCCTCTCTATGTGTTATTGGTAGTATGTCTTAGTTAGTCAAAAAGGGGGAGAATGAAGAATATTAAACTTTGGCATTTAATATTATGTGTTATGGACTTGTCAGATTAATGTTTAATATTGTTGTGTGGAGTTTAAACTAATTAAATCAAGGTATGGTGGTTATATTAATAATAAGTTTATGATTGCATTAACTAATATCTTCTTGTTTTAAGCAAAGATTCCCACACACACTTGAGGCACGCCTCTGGTAGTAGTCAGATGTTGGTTCACACTCTCTAGGTGGTAAAGCAACGGCTACTTGAAGTGAAGTCGAAGACTTCTTTATATAGAGCAGAGTTGCTCTATTTCTCTGTTAACTCTTATGCTGAATAAGTTTGTTAAAACAGAGAAACAAAAACAGAGTTCATCCGAGTTTGCTTGCTGTGGTGTTTAAGAGAGATTACCTTGGGAAGAGGTTGCTGGAGCTGTGAGGATCACAGGGCAAGAACTTCGCCAAGAGATGGACGGCCATGATTAAGGGGGAGTAAATGTGTTTTACTTGTGTTTCCTTAGATCATGATGTGTTAAGATAAATGGAATAGAAATAGGGTGTTTCTTAGTTTATCTTGCTTGTACCATTTGAAGTAATCTAATAAACGTGTTTGCAGCCGAGGACTAGTGGTTGGTTTAAAGAACCAACCGATACCTCGTTAACTCGATCGTGTCGTCTCCTTATCTTTCATAACTTGTTTAATTTCCGCATAAGTTATACAAAGTATAGTCTCTGAAATTTCACATACTATGTGAGATTGTAACATTTTAGATATTAAAACGTTTTTTTCTAATTTCTTATGAGGGCCTGTAAATCTCAGGACCAGTCCTGGTTGCTAACCACCTCTACACACCTAACATGTGATTGTTGGAGTTTTTTTTTTGTCTCCATGAAGAATATAAAATTCGGAAAATGTTCATGACGTATTTTTTCAAAATTTGAATTGTTGAGTCGCTCGTCACCCTTGACAATTCCAGCTCATTAGACTTGTACTTGTTTCAGCGGTTCCTCAGGCAGAAGCACCTTTAAATCACATTGCCTCGCGACATTTGATGAAGTTTCTACTTTCTCCTCCTCATATGCCTTTCTCTTTGGATTTATATTAACTGATCCCTTGTTGTTGCTCCTTGTAAACCATCACCATTTACTTGTTATTTTCCTTGTCCCACTTGGTCTGTGCCAATACCTCAAAATTGGCGGCTTAACCCGGAAGAACTGGCTCCAACGGAACCAGCTCGGAAAACCGTTGGGCCACTCGCCACATTCTGAGTCTTTCCATCTATCAAACCATCATTCTCTCTACCCCGTGGAACAAACCTGGACCCAGAACCAGCCTTAAACGGTATAGCAAATAGTTTTTCACCACTAAGAACCTCACTCGTCCGTTCTAAAAATTTATACAGTACTAGTCCTTTACCTTTATTAATATCCGTGGTAACAACAACCGGTGTTTCAAGACTAAGAAATTTTTTTTTTCCTTGTGGATCCCCTTCTAGCTCCCAAACTGATCTCCTAACCCACCCTACTCTAGCTTTCTTCTCCGTAGGGGTCTTGTACTGACAAATAACTCCTCATCTCATGAAAGACATCCTTCACAATCTTAAGACGTCCATATACTATTACTGATGATGCACAATAATGATTCTTCGATACTATAAAGGGAGCATGGTCAATAATTATTCTAGTCATCATGTGTTCTTGCATCAT
Organism: Barbarea vulgaris; assembly: GCA_963667165.1. Lineage (NCBI taxonomy): Eukaryota > Viridiplantae > Streptophyta > Magnoliopsida > Brassicales > Brassicaceae > Barbarea > Barbarea vulgaris. The sequence goes on from OY763891.1 coordinate 5,574,709, forward strand.
CAAATGTTCATCATCTCAACTAAATCATTGCCATTCCCGAAATTCATCGCTTTTCTTTATTTGATTTCAAGCCGTTTTAGTCATTTCCCACTTGTTTTACATTTCAATTTCAATTTACAAAAACCCAAAACATTGCTTACTTAGATTAAGACATTTCTTGTATTATTAGTATGCTAAGACTAATTTCCTCGTGGATTCGATCTCAAAGTACTAAAACGTACTAAGGATTATTTGATAGCCCAGTTTGAAAAAACCACTTTATCAAATTGGCGCCGTTGCCGGGGAGATTAAGCAATTAGCCATTAAGATTTTGTCTTGTTTTGAGACTAAGCTTTTCTTTTTGCTTAATTTTTATTTTTTTTTGTTACTAACTTTCTTTCAAGTGTTTGTTCTTCTTGCAAGGTACAGTCACTAGGGAGAAAGAGTTTCAATCAGATCAACACTATAGATTAATTAGAATCCCGCATCTTTAGTGTGTGATCCTTAGTCTCCGTGGATCGATACCCTTTGTACTACAACGTACATAGGGTTTTTTTAAAAAAATAGTGTCACTCTTCTTAGTGCCTAAAGAGAGTAAAAAAAAAAAAAAAAAAAAAAAAAAAAGGAAGAGTGTGCATTACAAGAAACAAGAGAGACCAAGGAAAAAAAATTAACTTAGAGCATTCTTTTCTATCTTTCTTTGTTCTCTAGTAGCTTTTCCTCAACCAAGACTATTTGGTTTTCCCATTTTCTTTTCGATTTTTCATCCCACACAACCCAACCTTATGAAGATCAAAAACCCCATCCTAAGCTAGCCAATGACCATCTAAACTATGGAAGAGAAGACTTGTCGTTCCCCTTCTCTAGAGATTTTGCAAATGCAAGCACAAGAAAGAGGCCTCACTCAAGAAGATCATATGCGGGTTTGAAAGAAAAGGTTCAGGTAAAGGTGTGATCCATTTTAAAGATGAAAATGGTCATCCAAGTTAACAAAGGGTGGTAAAAATTGGATAAGGAAACTTGGATGAATGTTTAAAACCATGACTATGCATTTCAAATCCCTAAGTGAGATAGTTAAGTCCAAATTAAAGTTAAATAAGATAGAGTTGGAATCAATTCAAAGCAATTTTCCACTAAGACAAAGACATTGAAGCCAAGAGTTCAAAGCATGGTTAGTCCTTAACTTCGATATCGCTCAAATGCATTAAAAAAAAACTCCTAGACATGGCCATTAAATCAAACTCTTAAGTTGAAACTTATCAAAGAAATTTCATCTTTGTTCCCTATGCATATGCAATGCAATCCTAGATATTTATAGACTCAATCATATCATGCAAATGAAACTACTTGCTTTGAATGAAAAATTTCAAATTTTTGTGGCTTTTTCAATGCAATATGACTATGTTTAGTGCAAGACTCAAAACACAAAAGACAAGAAAAATAAGAGACAAAAAACACAAGATCAAACCACAAGAACCTCTCCCCCGGACTTAATTCACACCATCTTGGTGAGAACATAAGCCAAAGAGAGAGTGAAACACAAATAAACTCAAAGAGGAAACTAAAGGATTCACAAGAGAAAATGGAATGGTACCTTGGAGCTTTCGAATCGAGGAGCTTGGATGTTGAAACGTCTTATTTGATCTCCCTTTATTGAATGCTTGTTTTGTGTCACTAGCTTGACAAGGGATAGGCTTGGGGGAGTCCCCAAGGGCGCGTTTAACGTCACTAGCTTGACGGTTGCATCCTCTCGTTCACTTCTTCCTTGAATATCTCCTTGAAAAAATGCTCTAGTCCCAATTCAAATCCTAACTCTAATGGCAATCGTTTAGTCCTCGGCAACGGCGCCAATTTGATAAATAGGTTTTTAGAACCGGGTCTATCAAATAAAACCTATGTACGTTGTAGTACAAAGGGTATCGATCCACGGAGACTAAGGATCACACACTAAAGATGCGGGATTCTAATTAATCTATAGCAAAAGAAAGATTTGGTTTTTGAAAACAAAATAAATGAAATGCAAGAAGGAAAATAAAGAGAAAGCATTGGACCATGAGTTCAACTATCAAAGGAATGAATTGACAATCAAATAATGATGGAATATGTTGAATTAAATACAATCCTAGAACATGGAACTCACAAATATGATTAATCCACTTCCATGACACTAATCACTTCACTAATCATATAATTATCAATAACTTCCGTTAGCAATTAAATTATCAATAAGCATTGATAACAAGTCCAATTAGTTCTCTACACACCCTAATCAACAACTTCCGTTCGCTAGGTATGTAAAGCTCATAAAAAGTTCATTCAAGCATTTCATCGAACACCTTCCGGGCATGAAACACCTAAGCACTAAATTACCAATTCCTTGGCTAATCTAGCATTATGATCAACCTATTATGAAGGATCTAACACTAATCAACCTAAACAATCAACATCTAACCATCAATTCATCCTAATCTAGCAAACTCATGTTCCAACTAAAAGACTAACAAGCTCAATGAAGAAAAGAGAAAAAGAAAAAGGAAAGATAAAGAGATGGATTTACAAAGATAGGGATGAAGAAATCTTCATTAGAGTTGCATAAAATGAAAGACATCAATCCAAAACATCTAAAGAGAGTTTGGATATTAAAACCAACTCTAAGGGGAAGAAAACTTTAGTTTAGATCTATTTTTACAACTATTTATAGGGAGGGAACAAAAGTTGAGCGGAGACACGCGTGGCGGCCAATTTTGGCGGTCATGGTCGCCAAGATCAACACCTTGAGCTGGCTGGCGGTCATTTTTGGCGGCCTGTTGGTCGCCAGGATCAACAACAGAGGATGTTGAAGCTTTAGTCGAGTCCTGTCAATCCCAGCGTAGCGGTCGTCACGAAATTGATCGTATCTTCTCAACCGCTGAACCAAATCCTCCAAGACCACCTCCATTGGAAAGATAACTCAATTTTCTACAACTTCCGTCAAGGTCTCTGGAGGTAAATCGTTAAGGAAGGTCTTCATCTGAGTCAATCTTTGAAACGATTTTGATTCCGAGCAGTTTTGGTGATCGCTACAAGTTGCTCTTCACTTTGTTTTTCATCTTTTCTTATTCCTCTCTACATTTCTATGGCTCCAAGATCCTCCAACTCCCACAAGAACCTAAAATGACTCAAAGACTATGCAGTATGCAATATAAACAACGTAGAACTCTAAGATGCGAGATAATGCGAAATGAGACTAAAATACATATTTACACTTCTAAATGATGCTAAACGAAACAAATGGTGATAAAATGAATGTTAAAATCATGCAAAAACCATATATATCATTTAGGGCTAGACTCTCGTGGTTGTGGTGTAAGCCGGGTTTGACTTGTGTGGCTTAGCATCTCATACCTCGCTGAGTAACTCCCCTGTTACTCACCCCTTTCTCTTCCTTTCAGGTGAGCGTGTTGAGTAGTCGGATGTGCGGGACAGAGTATGGTGCTATTTTGGGATCGACACTGTTTTTATCGCATTTATTTCCGTAATTATTTTAATTATTTATTCGACTTTAAAAATCGTTTTAGTATTATTTTATTGGTTATTTGTGGAACGGATTTTTGATTAATAGAGTTGATTCCTGGTTTTATCGTTATTTGAGTAAGAAGTTAATGTTGTTGACTCGCCGGTCTCGAGATAGGATGAGACGGGTGTCACATTTTGGTATCAGAGTGGGTTTGCCAAACCGGTTCTGACCCGGGAGGCAGTGTAGGAGTTGAATATTTAAATCGGTTTTCAACGGTTTTCTAAAATTTTCTGGGATTGGGGAAAATATGTTTTGCAAAATAAAAGAGCACCATTCTGTTCATCTTCATTCGGTTGTCATTAATGTTGGTGGTTCGAAGTGGAGTCTAAGCACTGCGTTTTCTTTTTCAGATGGGACCAAAGAAAAATACCAGCGCCCGTAGGACCAAGGTTGTTGTGAGAGCAGCTGCTGGTGAGGTAGAGTCTGAGAGCACTCATGTCGTGGATGGTCAGCATGTTGCTGGACAGGTTGACCTAGAGGCAGTTAGGCAGATTGCACAGGAGGCAGCACGACAAGCTGCACAAGAGGCTGTGCAACATGTTGCGCAGGAAGCTGCTCGGGTTGCAGCGCAGGAAGCTGCTCGGGTTGCAGCGCAGGAAGCTGCTCGGGTTGCAACGCAGGAGATAGCTCGCCAGGCCGCTCTCCAAGCGGAACAAGCCGCCGCCGCCCAGCATGCTCAGCAAGCTGCGGCTCAGGCAGAGGGAGTTGCAGCGCAGAATGTTAGAGTGCAGCAGAATGCAGCACCACCAGCTGTTGAGCCGATACCTTATCCGCCACCGTCACCACCACCTGCCGTGCACCACCAGGGACCTAGCTATTGGGAACTGATGAGACAGATGAGGGAGATGAGGTTAGAGCTGTTTGGGGGATCTGTTGATGCTATTGCTGCGGATAACTGGAAGAGGCAGCTTGAGCGCAACCTGGATCACATGAGGTGTCCCGCCGAGCACCGCCTTGACCTAGCCACTCAGCATCTGAGGGACGATGCCCTTGTTTGGTGGGAGGGAGTCGTTGAGAGGTGCCGTGGTCGTTACGTGTTGACTTACGAGGACTTTCAGATGGAGTTTACGAGGAAGTTCTTTCCCCGTGAGACTATGGATGAAAAGGAGAATGCATTTCAAGACATTCGCCAGGGTACTATGAGCGTTAGGGAGTATGAGCTTGAGTTCAGTCGTCTCCGCAGGTTCGCTGGGAGGGTTATGGACGAGCAAGAGCTGATCCGAACGTTTCTTAAGGGTCTTCATCTGAGTCAATCTTTGAAACGATTTGGATTCCGAGCAGTTTTGGTGATCGCTACAAGTTGCTCTTCACTTTGTTTTTCATCTTTTCTTATTCCTCTATACATTTCTATGGCTCCAAGATCCTCCAACTCCCACAAGAACCTAAAATGACTCAAAGACTATGCAGTATGCAATATAAACAACGTAGAACTCTAAGATGCGAGATAATGCGAAATGAGACTAAAACACATATTTACACTTCTAAATGATGCTAAACGGAACAAATGGTGATAAAATGAATGTTAAAATCATGCAAAAACCATATATATCACTAAACATGTAGCAAACACGGCACCTAAAGCACCCAAGAAGTACAACCAATGGCCCTATGCGAGTTAAGTGATCGCCCACCCTCCGAAGAGGCTTCACAAAACTATGGGATAGTGCCCAATCACACCGCCCAGTGGACGCTTTATCGATTTTGAGGGCTACGGCTCAGCAGATCGACTTGCAGCCCATACCCTCCCGCACACACGACTCCGGGTTATACCACAGTCCTCTCACTGCGTATCCCGCCCAAGTCCTCTAACACAGTTCTATATACATAATTCACCACACTAACACAATAACATGCGAATCAATCAATATGTGAATTCATCTAAATTACCTACGTCCGATTTAACATGAAAGACCGACTCAATCAAGGAGACAATACACATCCAGGAACTAAACTATCAATGGAAGAGTTAAGGCGAAGAAAGAGTTACGCGGTTAGCCCTCACCTTAGCCACCAATGAGGGCTTCTCACTCTCGGATGCTTGAACAGACTCTGAATCTGTAACTGGCACGAAAAATGAGTTAGAAAGGATTGATAACCGAAAAACCGCCTTAGACCGATTAACCGGCCAAACCGGACGAACCGGACCGGACTGACCAACCCAGTCAAAGTCAACGGTCAACAGTCAAACCGGTCAACCCAAGTCAAACCAGTCAGCCAGATCAAACCGGTCAACGGTCAACCGAGTCAAACCGGTCAACTCGGTGAGTCACAGCGAGTCACCGGCAAGATTCAGCGGAGTTAGGTGGCGGCGACTTACCGGAAAATATCACCGGCGGCGGCGGCGGTTCGTGGAGAACGACGGCGGCGCGTGGGATTTACTCACGAAACTTCCGGCGGTGCGTGAGGGCGCGTGCGGAGGCGCGTGGATCTGAGCTTCGGGCTTCGGCTTCGTCTCGACGATACCGTTCTACAGGTGGTCTCGGTTTTGCGAGATTCAAAGCGGTTTGGGAGATACGCTCGATTGAAGGTTCGGATCTAAAAAAAAAGGTGATGGGTGGTGGTTCCGACGGTGGCTCCGGCGAAAAGAGATGGTGACGGTGAGAAAATTAGGGTTTATTTTAGGGGAGAAAAATTCTATAGAGCTTCGACGGCCTTTAGGGTTGTTCACAAAAATAAGAGGTTGAGACTCCTTTAAATAGAGAAAAAAAGACCTAGGGTTTCACTCAAAAGATTGGGCCTTGATGGGCCTCCGAAAATTCTGACGGATCTGGTGTACTTGGGCTCGGGATATTACAATTCTCCCCCACTAACGAGGAATTCGCCCTCGAATTCAAGTCTTGCGCAATCACCCAAGATTAAGACTGGTTTGACTTGGGTTGACCGGTTTGACTGTTGACCGTTGACTTTGACCGTTGACTTTGACTGGTTTGGTCAGTCCGGTCCGGTTCGTCCGGTTTGGCCGGTTAACCGGTCTAAGGCAGTTTTTCGGTTATCAATCCTCTCTAACTCGTTTTTCGTGCCGGTTACAGATTCAGAGTCTGTTCAAGCATCAGAGAGTGAGAAACCCTCATTGGTGGCTAAGGTGAGGGCTAACCGCGTAACTTTTTCTTCGCCATAACTCTTCCATTGATAGTTTAGTTCATGGATGTGTATTGTCTCCTTGATTGAGTCAGTCTTTCATGTTAAATCGGAAGTAGGTAATTTAGATGAATTCACATATTGATTGATTCGCATGTTATTGTGTTAGTGTGGTGAATTATGTATATAGAACTGTGTTAGAGGACTTGGGCGGGATACGCAGTGAGAGGACTGTGGTATAACCCGGAGTCGTGTGTGCGGGAGGGTATGGGCGGCAAGTCGATATGCCGAGCCGTAGCCCTCAAGATCGATAAAGCGTCCACTGGACGGTGTGATTGGGCACTATCCCATAGTTTTGTGAAGCCTCTTCGGAGGGTGGGCGATCACTTAACTCGCATAGGGCCATTGGTTGTACTTCTTGGGTGCTTTAGGTGCCGTGTTTGCTACATGTTTAGGGCTAGACTCTCGTGGTTGTGTTGTAAGCCGGGTTTGACTTGTGTGGCTTAGCATCTCATACTTCGCTGAGTAACTCCCCTGTTACTCACCCCTTTCTCTTCCTTTCAGGTGAACGTATTGAGTAGTCGGATGTGCGGGACAGAGTATGGTGCTATTTTGGGATCGACACTGTTTTTATCGCATTTATTTCCGTTATTATTTTATTTATTTATTCGATTTTAAAAATTGTTTTAGTATTATTTTATTGGTTATTTGTGGAACGGATTTTTGATTAATAAAGTTGATTCCTGGTTTTATCGTTATTTGAGTAAGAAGTTAATGTTGTTGACTCGCCGATCTCGAGAGAGTATGAGACGGGTGTCACAGATTCATTCATAGCTCTTATAAGCCTGCAGCCAACCCACCCTTGTTCATTAACTAAGTTTGAAAGGAAAGAAACCTAAGCTATAAAATTAGCATGTCCATGACAATGCATTTCATTTCCTAAGCCATCATCACTCGTGATCCAGAAACTAGCTATGGAAGAGCAATTGAAGGATTAAGGAAGAGAAATAAAGCTTTATCAACAAATTCGGCTGTACGCAAAGAATATATCAGTTGGACAAGGCTTCATGGACAAGAATGAGATGTGTGAAGTTAGGGTTGGGAGCTTTTGCAAAGCTTGTCACCATGAAGAAATATTCTCAAATGTAAATATACATTCCATAGGTCTATGTTTGTAACAATGATAGAAATTATATCTAGAAATAGGAAGAAGTAAGCAAACTAGTTCTATGTTTTCCATGTAAACCAAGTCATAGTTGTCCATTCATGATTGTCCAAGCAGTGTAGTCCATGTGGTCATCTTTTGACCTATATGTAATATCAAAGAAGTAGACTCATTGCTATTGAACTAAATAAAACTGAAACTTTATACCTCAAGAGCAAGCATTAAGCAAAGACACCTTTTTATAAAAACATTTATCATCAAACATACATATACTTGATTAATCAATCAGTTTTACAAGCATATATATACACATACAGTACTAGTAGAAGCTATAAACGATGAAGATAATCAGAACTATAAATCCTAACCCAAATACAGATTAGCCACAATATTTATTCTCAAAACGCTTAAGATACTATACACAAACTTGGTTCTCATTAGCTATATATATATGCAAAGGAAACAATCTTCCATAAAAAGTAACCAAAAAACATAATTTTTGTTAGTTTTGGGTTGGATTTCATTATCTGATCTCTGATATATGTATTTTCTTCCATCAATTTCCAGGTCATATATCAATCATTCTATTTCAAAATATGTTGATATGTTCACTGATTTGCATTTAAGGCCCATTTTCTCATCAGTCTCCACCAAGCTACAAGAGGTCTTAATTATTTCAATCATTGGGCTTGGTGAAGTTTTGGAGTCCGGCCCATCTGCAGCATCTCACGTCCACACCATCAGCTGTAAATTACATACTCTTATTTCACTAATGCCTTAGAGAGTTTTCTTTGTGCATCCAAGCCTATCTACTAGAATTGTTGATGCTTTCAGCGGTTATGCCTCCGGTAATTACTTGCTTACATTGTCAAATTACTCTTCTAAGAGAAGATTACAAACCTCCTCCCTTTGGGATTGATCGATTTCACCTTCCTCCTTTATAAAGGAGAGAACCTTGTTACCATGGTGTATCTCCATGAGATGCCACCCTCTCTCGGTTGAAATATCGAGGATCCTTCTCATCTTTGCTATTGCCCGTGTATCTTCTGAAGGTACTTCATGACCAATTATTTATTTGATATCTTCGCAAAGTATCAACGGATCATTTTAAGTATTCATAAATATGTTGACCATTGGAGTAACTCATATGAGTCACTTTATCCATATTAAAATACTTTAGAATTATTTTGATACAATTTGATTGATGTAAAAATACTTCATCTCAAAAATGTTATATCTCAAGCCAGAGATTAAATTTTGACTTCTCAAAATCGTTTATATAGAACTCTTTTTCATGAGTTATTGCATTATCAATCTCCTTTTGAGTTCTACTTATATTCAGGTTATCAACATATACAACAACGATCATAAATTTCAGTGGAGATTTCTTGATAAAATGCATAGGCATATTTAATTACTTACATACCATTCATTAGATAAATAATCGCTTAAGCGATTATACGACATGCGTTTAGATTTTTTTAATCCATATAGTTATCGTTGTATTTTGAATGCACATAATATTATTTTTTACTTTGAGTATCAAGCCTCAGAAATTCTATCTATGAACTTAATTTGATAATACCCAAATTGCGAAAACCCTAAATATTCAGAGAATACCTATACGAGATTGGGTCTCCTCAAAAACTATAAGTTTTGAATGTTAAAGCTTCTAGTTAAATAACAAAGAACGAGATACTATGGGCTGGCGTTTCATATGTCTATTGTACTGGTCATGGTCCACCAAAAGTTATCCGACACATTTCAATTGCCTACGTAGTGAACGTATACCGTAAGACCAACAAAATTCAAAAATAAATAGAATAACAATAATTGCAATGTTTGAAAGTTTTTCAATATATCATTATCGTGACTCCACATAACATAGATGCCTCTGAAACTGTTACACGACCACATAACCAAAGATACAACGTCACAAACCTAACAAATTCGTAATGATGATATTATGAATTCATATGGATTCGATCATGAAAATGAGATGGGTAATTATGACTTTGAGATAAAGACATCTTATAGTGAAAGCATTAATGAGTGTTTTACAAGAAAATGAGTAAATAGAATATTGTTTATTCTTGTGTAGGAGCTGACAAGAAAATGACCAGAAAAGGCAGTTTTAGAATGAAAGAGTCAAAAAACAAGGAATGTTAAGACGGAAGCATTTTCGTTTATCATTTCCATTTTCATGAAACTGTACCTTGCGCTTTTGTGGTCCACTCTTGTTTCTCGAATTATTATTTTAATTATAAATAACGTTGAACACTTTTAACCCATAAATTAATTTGTAAGTAACAGTTTATTTCAGAGGCATTTATGAGCAATTCACCGATGGTGACTTTATATATCACCATGGGGTATCATCATGTATATCTATCACCACGAGGTACCATGTTGTTGTTGTATTTATAATCAATTTACAGCAACATGAATTTTTATATCAAATTGTTATGTAAACATAGGTGTTTTTTTCTCTATATATATTGCTATTTTCTCAAAATTCTAATTTACTCAGAAAGTTGGGAAACCATAATCTGTTATACCATAATCTGTTATAGAATTTGCTCAGATGCAAATTTACAAAATTAGTAAAAGAAATTTTGACAAAGGCTTCAAAATACAAATGTTAACCAAGTGGTTGTAGTCTAGTGGTTCCCATTTCAGGAATGAATTGCCATAGGGATCAATTCCCCTCAAGCGCAGAATTATCTAAATCACTCTATTTGGCTAGTCGAAATAGTGTCATACTTTACGCCCATTAGAAAACTTGGTGAATGAGCTACTCGACGGCTACACTCATCCTGGGGAATTAGTCGAATGTTAAAAAGTTCGGAATCTCCTGACTTAAAAAAAAAAAATTACAAATGTCAAAAGAAAAAAAAAAAAAATATATATATATATATATATATATACATATATACAAATGTCTTAACTTTTTGAATTTATAACATCGGTTATCAATTGTATATAAATAATATATGCTGTAATATATAATCAACATAAAATAAGGATTAATTAATTTCTATAGTGATATTTAGTTCACTTTAAAAAAAGAACCCCTATGCAAATTGGTAAAACAAACAAAGTATTTAATAAGCAGATAAAAGTCTAGTTGAGTAGTGTTGGCAAGGTGCCCGTACATTTCTCCAATGCACTAATTTAAACAATTTCTTTTAGAAAATTACAAAAGAAAGAACAAAAATAAAAATGCAAGATGAGGTCGAGCTGTGACAAGACAAACACATGGAATATGGAATAAAGAACAAATGCGAGAGAGATAGAGTGAGATGAGATATATGTTGACCGTATATATAACACACGGCCTTTTCGATACATCCAAGCAGATCAAAAAGGAATTATTCGATTAGTACCAATTTCAATTGTTAATTAGTATTAATATTACCACTTGAATTTATATTTTGCTCATTTGATTTCATAACATAAGAGGTTAAACTATCCCATTTCCCGAAGAATCTAGAGCGCATTAGGCGCTGACCCTTGCTTCTTAATCCAATTTAATAATCTTTTCCTTAATAACAAAAACAGAATTAGACTTTTCCTTTTCTTTCATCAATTTTAATATTAGTCTTAACCCTCGTGAAACCAAGTTTCATTCTACAATTATATTTCTTGAACCAACCAATAATGCACTGTTTTAAAAACAATACCAAACTGTCAAATTAAACCGGTCCAATAGCTAATTAAATTCTTAACCAATTTATAGTGGGATAGTGGCTCGGTTTAGGATGTAAAATCTCAATGTGGGTTTGGAACAAGGATCAATTTCTTTCATGTATTTTAGGAAAAATCTTGCAACTTACTTATTCTTAGAGGTTTTTAGTAACAATCAAACTTAAATTTCTATAGATCTCGAAAATTAGTCTGGATTTCGGTCTGCGATTCTTCGGTTAGTAAAAGAAAAAAATAAAAACAATCCAAAAGCATGATACTAATTGGATTATTAAAACATAGACCATCCAAAATCTTGATTACTAATTAGATTATATAAAAGGTATTTCATTCAGATAGTCCGGTTTAAGTAGTTGGACTAGGTAAATTAAGTCTGGCCAAAATCTAACCGTAACCGTATTTTGGACCGTAACTGTATCATTTTCAATCGTAATCAAATCGTAACTGTATAAAATAGTTAAAAACCGTAACCGTTAACCGTAAAAATATATTAAGTATGGTTAACCGTAAATTATTAACCCTAACCATTAATTAACCGTTACCGCATAAAAACCGTTGGTTACCGTAAAATTATAACCATAACTATTTTAAAAATTGAACAAAATATTTATATATTTTCAATTATAGTAATAAATAATAGTTTATATATCATATCTACTTTTTTCAATAGAAATTAAACTCATTTTTTTCAAAAAGTCAAAAATATTAATTTTTATCATGATTATCAAATATGAATTATATTTAATCGTATATAACCGTAACCATTTTAACCGTAACCGTTTTTAACCGTAACCGTTTTAATCGTAATCGTTTTAACCGTATATTAAATAGTTAAGGTTAAGATTAATGTTAAGCAAAATTATAACGGTAACCGTAATAACATAACCGTGGTTATGTTTAAGGTAAATAGTGATATATTGGTTTAGCCGATTTGATATCGGTAAGGTTCTAAAATATTGGTTGGTTATGGTGCATGCCTAAATTGATCTAATCGATTTCAATGGTATTTTTTAGGACTATATGTTTTGAAGAAGATCCGGCAATTAAAAAATTTAGGACAAGACAGTGCGTGTGGGATAAACTAGAGGCATATGTAGATGTCGGGAAATGTAATTAACTATGAGCAACAAAAATATATAAATAAATGTCACGTGAGAGGGGAGGCCATGTTGGCGCCGAGGAATGTGGGGCTCGACAGCTTCCTCCTCCAAACAAAATATAAAACGTCAAACACATTAATATATAAGCAAAAATTAGAATGGTAAATGTTATACTATATAGGTTCTAGTCTTCTAGATATATAACAATAAATTGTTCCTCATTTACCACTCCGTTAATTTTGGGGCTTTTGTAAAGAAGAACTATGCAAATCTGCATACTTTTAACTAACTACCCCTTTTAACAAATCAATAATACTATATTTTAATATAATATTTGAGGAAATTTATGAAAAAACAACAACAAATAAGGAAGGATAGTTTATAAAAAATAAAATGAGGAGAGAATATTGGGGAGCTCATGCAGCATCTACGTGCCACGACAAAATGCTACCCATTGAATTCCCCTGTCCTCCTCTCTTCAACATTTTGTAATTAATGATTTCACTATTTAAATTTACCACTATTGTTATTGTTGTTTCATTTACTATTATTGCATTCAGAAGACAAAATTTATTTATTTTGGCTTATTATGGATCTCTTATACAAATTTCTTTATTTTTAAGATTAATTTATTTATCTGTGACGTATTGTTCTAGTTATATTATTATTATTTTAAATGTGTAAATTTATTTGTTTTTATTTATTCATATGTTAATATGCTTGGGATAAATTTTTGGATTTCATAAACTATTGATTCGGATTGGGATAGTCTTTTGTAGAACTTTAAAGGATTGTGATTAATTTACGAGTTAGCGAATGGTATAATTTTTTTTTGTTATTGTAGATTATTCTATTATGGGCTTACTCTCTAACAGTGAGAAATACTATAAACCTCATTAAAAAAAAAAAAAGCTTATTTCCCGGCACTTATTTATTGTCACCCGATTTTTCATATAAATCCACATTTTATTTTTATCAAAATTCCCATTATATGTGTATATAATAAGTTAAATAACTGGATTAATGTAATTATTACGTCAAAATAATGTATTTTCTCTCAAATTAAGTGTGTTTTGGGGGAGGAAGTGCAAGTGGGTCTTACAGCCAATCTGACACTTATTCTATCTCTTAAATACTCTCACTACTAATACCAACTCTTCTCTCTTTCCTCTAATTTTGGTTTTGTAATGACAAATGTAAATTTTTTTTGTGTCCATGTTATTACTTTTCGAGTCTCAGTGGTATAATATTTAAATTGGGTCCAAGCACATGTACATGTTGGTCCATATTTGCTTTGTACGTGCGCCCAGCTACAATACAGAAGCTGGATCTTTTATTTTGGTTTTCATTACATGATGAGATTATTTGTATATTTTTTTTTTTCTAGATACAGTTAGTTATTAGTCTATCCCCAGGAAATTTGGTGTACCTTTTGGTTTCCAACATAATTTAATTCTCAGATGTTATGGTAGTTGGCTGGTTCTATATGTATTTTCATAAACAATATGATGAAAGGTAAATAAAAATATTTGTAACCCGTTACACGAAATCAACAACCATGATGTTCAGGTTCTGGACCATGTCGAGTTTTGGTATTAGATAAAAAAGTAAATATTTTTACTTGAAAGAAATATGAATCTCTGTGTACAAATATGGTGTGGAATATATGATTTAAGATTGAAAGACAAATCTTTTCACTAATATGATATGATACACTTGCAAAGAAAATAATATTTATATAATTATTTAAGATATTTTTATATGTTAGTTAGGTTAAGATCCTTAAACTTTTTGGAGAGTTTATTCGTAAAGAAAAAAGTTGAGAATTTTCTACTTTTGTATACACTACTTTGATATATTTCAATAAATCAAAATGTTATACACAAAAAAACTGACTACACAATATTTTTAATTGCTAGTAATTTTTTGTGTTCTCATATTTGAGAAAAAATCATTTAATCTAAAAATAATTGTTTTGTATGGTATTTTCATTCTAGTTTCCATATATCTATACACATTTTCTGAGAATCTTTGACCAATGAAAAAGATTATCTATATATTCAACTAATATATTCATGGAACTAAAATGGAAAAGAATTATATGGCAGGAAAGGGTGATTGGTCATCATCGGTCTTGAGCGATCATGACAGATCGTTAGGTTTCATGTGGCATTTAAGGAGATAAAACTTTGGTTTTTACATTTTTATACTTCAATTTAAATGTGGCAAAAAAAAAACATGTCATATCATTTGTATAAAATGTTAGATACATTTTTGTAGTTGAGAGATTGGAAGCTGAAATCTATATTACTTACTAGAGTCGGTTTAATGTGCATTAATCTCCTCTGATAAAAAAGATCGTGCATCAAACGAGATCCCTAGGCCAGTAGAATGATAGATGCAAAACAAAAATTTGGAGTTAATTCCATGAATGTAAAATGTTTTTCTATCATTGGGGTTTAGCAAAAGCGATGTATGAGCTCGATGACGTACGTGGGAATGATACAAATCTTTCTAAAATATGGAATATTTGCTTTTCCAATACATGGTTTAAGTTTATAATATAATGCGAAAAGAAACAAAATAAAATAGAAAAAGGGACATTTGACTATATATTACACATCACATGGGTACACATTTAATATTAATGCATGGTTGGTTCTCTCCATGGAAAATCTTGAAATGTATGATTAAATTGGATTTAGTGTGTTAATATTTTCATGCTAGGTTGTTGTAATGCTTAAAAAACACTTGAAGTTTGATACACATTAACTAATGCATATCTTATTCATCTAACTTACCAAACATAATACACAAATAAATAAAATAATTGACAGCGCTCATGATGCTTTAAACCTTTTAGACAGATAGAAAATATAAAAATTTATAGAGTTATGAGTACTATTTATTTGTTATATATTGAGTCAAATCATCTTATAACATGTTACAACAAATGTACACATAGTCAACAGTAACCAGTTTCACATGGCTACCAAGCCTAGCATTTGAATGTTAAATTTTATCTTATTGTCATTTTAATTAGCATGTAAAATATATATAGCATAGTCCTCTTCAAATGACGTTGATTAAATTTTTATCATCCTCAACAAAAATCTAATGTGATAAAAACAAATTATTTTCTTGTTTTCAATAGCAAAGTAAAGAGCAGCAAGAGCCTTGAGAAATCCAGAGATTTTACCTAAAAAGGAGCCTTGAGAGTCTCAACAAAAGAGGAGAGAACAAACAAACAAACAAAAGGAAGCAGATAGAAATTAATTAATTAAATAATGTAACAAGAGAAATTTAAAGGTGTCCCCATCAATCAATTACAAAGCAAATTATCTTTCCAAATATTCCATCGTATATTACCACTTTGGCTTTTTCGATGCCGAGCCATTAATCTCGCGCCTTGAGACACGTAAATGTATGTATACTACTACTATAGTAGTACACTTCGGACTCTAATTTTTTTTTTTTTTTTTTTTATCTGCATTTTTCAAATGAGGTGAATATTAATATACAAGTTCAATACCCAAAATGAGATTAAATGGCGTACTTGTTTTCTTCTATTTTTCGGGTGTAAAGATTATATTAATTGTAGACGAACAACTATTCTTATGTTTTTTTGAATTATTACAATTTTTTTTAATATGCATGCATATTCAGATATCCTGTTTGGTTTGGTTCAAAAATTTTAGATTTGAAAAATAAGTCCAAATTAGAACCAAATTTCTTTACGGTTTTGTTCCGTTTGAAGTTTTTGGCTCATTTTCATTTTATGTTATGTTCGGTTTTCTATAAAAATATAACAAAAGTAAAATTAATTTTTCATGTTAATTAATATTATTTCATGCAAATTACGGGTTAGTTCGGTTAATTTAACATTTCTCTAATGCTCAAGTTATACCATAAATTCGGTTCACTTTTAGGTTAACCAATTTTGGTTTAGTTATACACCCATCCCTAATGACGTCGATGGTAGATTTAGGCCATGAATGGTTGGAAGTTTTTGAATGGTTTTTAGTTTTTGGTTTTTGAAGTTTTTGGTTTTTGATTTTAACACAATAAAATCTCTTAAAAACTACTAAAACATGGATTCTAGATTTTCTTCACAAATATGCAAAAACCATCAAAATCTACATTCCCTATTTTTTAGGAAATCTATTTTTTCAAAATCATGAATGGTTATAAAGTAGATTTTTGAAAAATGTAAATCCAAAAACCACTTCAAAAACTATTGTCATTCATGGCCTTAATTAAAGTACAATTTTTGTTTTTTTTCAATCATACAATTACTAGTGAGGAAAAACCGAAGAAAAAAAACACAAAAGAATAAATACCAATGCGAAGTTTTAGGTGTATATAAACGCAATAAAATGAATATGACAAGTTTTTAAAAACACAACAATAAGATGATTGTGTAATTATGGCTCAGAGATATAGCACAAAAGAATAAATAGAAAAATAAATAAATAGAATGCAATTAATACGATTGGAGTAATTAGTTGTCTCTATCTCTCTTCACCTCTCAAAAGATAAATAAATTTTCCTTTTGGAGCGACTTTGTGGTTCAAACAAGAATCCCCATGACAAAACCGCAGTTGCTTTCTCAGTCAACTTTTGAAATCTGAGGCTTTGAAGGTTTGCAGTAAAAATATTAAATACAAACTCTGTTATATTTTCCATCAAACCCTAAGAGGCAGACCTTTTAAAAGCCTATTATTTTTGCATTGGAAATTTAAATTGGTTTTATTTTATTTATTTAAAATAATAAACAAGCAAATCATAGGGTACTCATTATCTAATTATCATCACACACACCCTCTCTCTTCTGCTTGTTTTCACCTTTTTAACCACTAATCAAAAGATATGTTGTCACACATCTTCCAACTCTTTTCCCTTTGTTCTTTATTAAATTATTATTATTATTGATTTGGGGTAAAAAGTAATTGTTAATTGTATTTTTTTTTCCCAAGTGCACTTCATTTTACCTTTTTCGGTTCAACATCACAATACTTCTCACAATTCCAACTAAACATATATAAAGACTCTTGTTTTTTTTTTTTTTTTATTCTTTGTTAGTATTTGATAAGAATTGAACATTCTAATCCCTATTTTATATTTACAAATATATTACAGCCATTGCTAATATTCTACAATCTATAGTTTTTTTTGTACATATAAACACAAACTTTGTAAAACCTGTAAAGTCAGTATACTTGTTAATTAATTGGTTTTCTAATAAGTAATATCTATACGTAAAGTCAAAATATCAATGCTTCCAAAGAAAATGGAAACGAGTATTTTAACAACAAGCTTTGGTATATTACTATATGTATATACTTCCTCACTTAGATTTATTTAATTAACTTGGTTATTAACATGTACTTATGTTGATGTATTTTAGTTAACTAAAAAAATATGGATGTAGGAACTATATATAGTTAAGAACTTAAAATAAAATACAGAAATGTGTTGTAGAAGATATAAAAGAGATATATTATAAATTTATAAATAAAAAATAATAGATTTTGTTTAATGAGATAACGACGAGGATTGAGAAATTCCTACTTTTCCCTTTTCTTTTTTTCTGCCTCAGTAAGTGTTGTTTTTGCAGCTGTCTCTCTCTCTCTCTCTCCCTATCTCTATTTCTCTCATTATCTCTCCCACTGATTCTTGATCTCCACTATTTAAATAGACAAGGACTATAGTGAAAATAGTGAGATGATGATGTTAGAGTCAAGAAGTAGTATGAGAGGTTCAAACTCAGTCGTCCCAGATCTGTCTCTTCAGATCAGCCTTCCTAACTCTAACGCCGGAAAATCTCTTCCCGGCGGTGAACGGAGCTCAACTAGCAGTGACTCCGGTAGCAGCCTCAGTGAGTTAAGTCATGAGAACAACTTCTTCAACAAACCTCTCTTGAGCTTAGGCTTTGATCATCATCATAGGCATTCACATGTGTTCCAACCACAAATCTACGGCCGAGATTTCAAGAGAAGCTCATCATCAATGGTTGGTCTTAAACGGAGCATTCGAGCTCCAAGAATGAGATGGACTTCTACTCTTCATGCCCATTTTGTTCATGCTGTTCAACTCCTTGGCGGCCATGAAAGTATTGTCCTCTTACATATATTTTTTCATTCTTTAAGAAAAAAAAGACATAACCAATCAAGATTTATGTCTTAGTATAACGTTTTGAAACCAAAGTATTAAGATTTGTCTCGTACTTGGTTTGTCTTAGGAGCAACGCCTAAATCAGTGTTGGAGTTGATGAATGTGAAGGATCTAACCCTAGCTCATGTCAAGAGTCACTTGCAGGTTCATTTTATTTATTTTATTACTTGTTATAACTTCTTTTTTTTTTAATATTAATGGAATCTCATACGAATGCAAACACATATGCATATAGTTTTATGTAAATATATATGAAACTGTATCTATTTGGGCCACTACCTTAACACATGATTGCATATTTGAAATAAACTTAGCCATACATTTCTTTTATTTTTTCTTCCTTTTTCTTTTTGATTTTTAAAGGATGTTTGTTTGTTGATGCAGATGTATAGAACAGTGAAATGCACTGATAAATCACCAGGTATGCATTCAAATGGGTTTCACTGATTTTTGTACTCCTAATGAATATAAATGTAAATATGATTTCATTTTAAATTTTTGTATAATATTTGTTTTTAATTTTCTTCGGAATAAATAGGAGAAGGAAAGGTAGAGAAAGAGGCAGAGCAGAAGATAGAGGACAATAATAATAATGAAGAAGCTGATGAAGGAACTGACACAAATTCGCCAAACTCATCATCTGTGCAAAAGACCCAAAGGTTACTTTTTTTATTTATTTCTTTTTGTAATTTTTGTTTGTTTTGCAATTCATCTTTTTGCCTTAGTTCTGCGCCAATTTTGATGAATATGACCCTCTCCTAGGGCTTATGTGAATTTAATTTTCCATCTCTCCATTAAATCCGCTAAAAGTCTTTATTTTTTTTCTAAATAAAAAATATTATAAATTTACATTAATGATGATGGTAAAAATGTAGGTCCAAATAAAACATTTTTGAATATGAATGGACTAACTAGCATCAAGAAGGGCTTATAGATTCCAACGATATGAGTTAAAAATAGATTTCTCAAAATTTGTTTTTATTATTAATTTTTTTACAGAGCTTCTTGGTCATCCACAAAAGAAGTGTCAATGAGCATATCTACACAAACTGATTCTCACTTGGGAACAACTCATCACACTAAGGTACATTCCTTTTTCCCTCATCTCTTATTCATAGTGCGGAGCCACAATGGTAACATTGTTATTCTAAATGTGTATCACTCACATATATACTTATATAACCTTAACTATGTTCCTAAAATGTGATTTTTTTTTTTTTTTTTTTTTTTGAAAAATAGGAAGCCCAGGAGATAGAGGCTACAAACATTCATCTCAACTTGGAATTCACGTTGGGGCGGCCGAGTTGGGGGATGAACTATGCGGAACCATCCAGCGATTTAACCCTTCTCAAGTGCTAATTGTTTAACTTGGAGAACAACGTACAACAAAATAAGCCAGCTTAGATTATCAGGTTTAACATAATTTAACATGTTTGATCATATGGACTTTGGAAAAATCATTATCATGACATATGAACTTCTTTCCAAGAATGTTCTATGAGTTTTTGGGATTATAAACAAGAGACTCAGATTAAGTAGTAGCTATGGTATTATTGTAATGGATGAGAAGGGTACTAAAAGTTCAAGTAGAGATAATTTTTTGTTGTTGCAATCTTCAAAAAAACATCTCAATCTTCCATTATCACACTTTAATATAAATTGGAAAAGATTCTCTGGTAACTAAAAAGTTTCTGCTGCCTCTTTCCTCTTTTGGTATGCTCCACTGCACCCACTCTGGTATATATGAAGAATTTTTTGTAACATGGTCAATTATTTTTACTTGTTCCATAAAAGTAAAATCTTTAGTTTTAAGTAAATTGTTTGGTTATATCGAATAATGCGTCGACAATATATATATTGCAACATGTGTGGTAGAAAATAGTACCATGCTCATGAAATTTATATTTCTTTTTTATTATTAAAAAATAAGATATGATCTTTGATCTTGATCGGTAGCTTTGTTACGTAAGGCCAATAGCGACCTTGACTTCCTGCAGAACTTCGGGCTTTGTTCCTTATGGGCCCTTGTGCTCATCAAATACCTCGGAATAATTATAATGATGTAAAAATGTTGGAATTAAGTATCTAGTCCAGAGCATATAAAGTCGTTTTGTTTTGTAAACATCTCGAAATTTGAGTTTTGAAATTCTCTAGTTTTCCTCATCACACTCTCTTACTTTGGATGATAAACACTAATCAAAAAGAGATACCTATAGGTTTACGAATACAAAAGTAAATAAATCATACAACATTATATAGCAAGGAAAAAATAACCCAAACCATACAAATCAGACACGTGAAATCAAACACACCAAATTACGTCACCTAACTAAAATGATGTAAACAATGAGGTCGATTCAATTACATAAGATTATTTAATCTAGTTGAATATTAGCCATTACAATCTGACAGTTAAAACTCTCAAACTTTTTCCATCATCCAATTTTTGTATAAATAAGTTTAAAACTTAGGGTTTGTTTGTAGAATGAGTATTTTTTTAAAAAATAATTGTGGAATAGGATACAACACTATTTATAATTAGCAAGTAAAATACTCTCTTCTTCTCTCTCATGTCTCAACTCTCTCCAGACTTTGTCTCTCTTTCTTTCTAATTTTTGATTTTTTTTTTCCTTTCTTTTCTTTATTCTTTCTCTCTCCTTTTTTTTTTCTATTTTCTTTTGTATTTATCTCACAAACGAAACACGAAAAAAAATTTTAAAACAAAATTTTAGGCTCTGATTGGTAAACAATGCATAATTGCTTAATTGCATAATTGCAAAATAAAAATTACAGATTGAAAAGGTACATAATGAAAAATTACATAATCAAAAATTTGTGTGATTGGATATCATGCATAATGAAATAAACTACTAAATGCATGCTTATTTGCATAATGTTTTTTTACTTGTATTTTTTAGGCAAAAAATAAATTTTGTATTTTTGCCTAATTATCTATCATTAGGCAATTTATTATGATTGGTAAAAATTTGGCATAATCGCATTAGAAAACGCAATTAGGCGATTATGCATGTTACCAATCAGAGCCTTAATTTTAAAAATCTTTTTGTGAATCTACCAAAATCTATTTTGTATTGATATATGACCAAAAATTCGTTTATATACTATTTGTGTACACTAATCATGTACACTATCTTTGTATACTTTATAATAATTATCTTGTTGTACACCAAACTAAAAAATTTCCTCTCTTAGATTTGTATACCGCTTGTACGCCGACTCGTTTTGTACACTTATTTATTTTGTACATCAACTTGTCTCGTACTCAGATTCACCTTGTACACTGATTCGTCTTGTACACTGACTTGTTTTTGTACACCTTATAATCACCATCTCTGATTACACATAACTTAACACCTACGTGTACATCAATTAATCTTGTGCACCGATCCGTCTCGTACACCAATTCATCTTGTACATTGACTCGTCTCGAACATCGATAGTATATATTTTATATTCTTCATTTTCCCCGATATATGAGACAAGTTGGTGTACCATACAAATAAGTGTACAAATATGGTGGTGTACATAATGGTGTACACAACGTTATTTTTTGTGAATCTAACAAAATGGATTTTCGTAATATAAGAAGGTTTGATAACGAGTGAGGAATATGAACTAAGTTTACAAGATGACAAGATGATGAACTAAGTTCGGACGAGACGAATCAAGAGAGTATGACTATCGAGATTCAGAGTATCAAGGTTTGAAGTGCCGAAGTAGAATGTTCCACCAAGGTTTGAGACCGAGGATGAATCTTCTACTGAGGTTTGAAGTGTACAAGAAATAGTATACATAATGATTTATGGGTGTACAAAGACAGTGTACATAGAAAGTGTACAGAGTCAGTGTACGAAGATGGTATACATAAGAATTTTTGTTGTATATCTATATAAAATGGATTTCATTAGATTCACAAAAAGATTTTAGAAAATAAATTTATGTTTTTAAAATTTTTTAGATGTATTATCTGTGAGATAATTTAAAAACAAAAATTGAAAGAAAATAAAAGAAAAAGAGAGGGAGAGAGGAAAGGAAGAGAATAAAAAAAAAGAAAAAGAAAAAGAAAAAAAAAAGAGGGAGAAAATTTAGTGAGATTAAGAGAGATATAGAGATGTAGAGAAGAAAAAGAGGTGAGAGAAATGAAGAATGTGAGAGAAGAGAGAGATAGACAATTATGAATAGTAAAGTCTCATTTTCTCTAATTATTTTTTAAAAATGTATCCAATTCACAAATTTTCTCTTAGAAAAAAAGAAAACGTGAATCGTATGTTATACGCTCTGTACAACTTTTCGATATTTGTTTTTATTTATCCTAATTTAGCTGTTGGTTTTGGATTTGGTTTTGTTCACATATAGAAAACGTGAATAGGATGCGTGCATTATATAACTCTTCATTAGATTCATTCAGTCGGGATGAGCTTCCATATAAATATAATTTAAAATCAAATAAAAGAGTTAGCCGAGTCAAATTAACTTTAAATGGTAACAACAGAATTTAGTAGACTAATGGATTATGGCAAATGACAATACCTTAGACAGTTAGACATTAACATTTCAATATAAAAAGATTTAATGGACATGCATTCCAATATATACTACGAACTAAAATAGTCAAATTAACTAGAACAGTCCTTGAGTCAATAAAAAAACATAGTATTGTTGTAACAACTATTTTAGACTGAAGAAGCTGGGGAGGCAAAAAAAAGGGGCAATGCTAAAGTTGTGGAAAAATTGTGGAGGAAAAGAAAAGAGAAAATGCTAACTCTTACTTTTTGGCAACCAAAAACATCTTAATCGGCCAAAATCGCACATACCCAAGTTGTGACTTTTTGTATTTATGTTTTTCCTCCGAGAATGTTATGGGTTTATTTACTTAACGATCATGTAAACACTTTCTAATTCAATATTAAATAGACGTTCAACAAAAAAAAAAACATCTTAATCGGCTACAATGGTATGCCGGATTTTTTTAAAAAATTCTCCATTTTTATCGTTTTAAGTAAAGATGGTTACAATATTTTTCTATTATGGTAGGTTTGTAGGTATACGTGTCAGTGTTTCAAAAAAATTTCTTAGAGAAATCTTACTTTGTAAAAAAAAAAATTGTAAGTGACACGTGTCAGCGTTTCATATCTTCTTCTTAGTAAAACCTTACTTTATTATATAAAATTAGATCTCTTCATTGGGGTTTGGGGTTTTTAAAAGGATTTCATGATTGATTGATTGTTAGGTTGTTAGATTGGAATTTATCATATAGTTCTTCATCTAGGTTTGCTATTCATGTTTAATCTAGTTTAATCTATGTTAACTATCTAGATTCTGCCTCAAGTTGATTTCATCATGGCACCAAAAGGGTTGTTGAATTAATCGAACTAGCGTAGCTGAGCAAAGTGTCTTTAACCAACGAGAGTTGAAGTTACTTCACTTTGTGAACATATCAGATTAGGTATTCATTGCATGCATATATTTCTATTGACAAACGATAGTTTAGTTGTGAGGTATTTTATTGCATATATCGTTGTTACATACAAAATCAGGACAACTTTATATTCATAATTTGAGTTTTTGGCGCCGTTGCCGGCGACTAATTTCGAGTGCCATTGAATTTGTGGGTTAGATTTCGTCTAGGAATTTATTTTTATATATTTTTACTAACTTTCTAACTAGTTTATTCATTTTCTTTTGTTCTATTTTAGGCTTATGAAAAGAAGAAGCCAAAGATCTTCTAACTTTCTGAATCTCAACAACCTCGAAATGGCACAACTCGAGCGAGGAAAGCGAAAAGCATATAATACCGAGATGGCAGGATTTGTTGATCAAAACGGATCGAGATCGTTAACCCTCCATAACTGATCGGTGCATAGCCACCACCGATCGGTAACCAGGTGTTGCCACGACCTGAAGCTGCTCAACCTGGCCGACCTGGAACCATTGGTGAGTACATTACACCACACATGTTCTATGATGATAGGTACGTCATACGTCCACCTATTCCTCAAAGGCAAGATTATGAGATCAAGCCTCAAATAATCTACGCTGAACATGCTCAATGGGACGGTTTCAGAGAACCCAATGGATCATGTAGAATCATTTGAGGAGCTGTGCAATACGACTAAAGCGAATGGAGTGCCTCAAGATTACTTGATTTTGACATTGTTCAAATTCTCCTTAGGTGACTGATAACACCATATTTTTACCTATTATAGCTATTGAGAAGAGTTTGGTGTTATATCAATTGGTTTTTAAAAAGGTATCACTTGTTTTTAAAGAGCCAAATATCACTTGTTTCAGGTTTAACAAGGTATTATAGGTTTTTAAGCTAAATGGACCAAATGTCAAGGAAAACTCGTTTCTAGACAGTTTCAGACCGCTAGAAGTATGACATCTTTTGAAGAACTTTCCCATACCCAAATTTGGAGTTCTTGGTGTATATGGATAGCTAGAAGAGTCTAGATTCACCTAGGATAAGAATCAATGCAATCCATTCAGCCGTTTGGAAGATAAACCTCAAAGAGTGAAGCACTGTCACCACCGGCCAAAAGAGCTGTGACCGGTCGGGAGACTAAGGCCACGACTGGCCAGAACGCCCGTGCCCGGTGCCAGCCTTCTTGGCACAACCAGTCACAGGGCCTGTGCCCGGTCTTGAGCTGGCCGACTCCAAGTTTCCTAAAATGACTATTTCGGCCCAATGAACCCCTAAACCGACCCCGAAGCCTATAAATACCTCTTTAACCTAATTTTACAAGCATGACTTCAAGAACCTTCAAGTGACTTCATGGAAAACCCCAAGGGCGAGCAGAGAAGCTCCAGCCGCCGCCCCTCTCTTGTAAAGTTCATGAAGTTCATCAATCTCTTTCTCTTATTCATTCTCTGTTCTTAAAGAGAAGTCTTTGCATCTTGTAATCTCTTTTACAGAAGTAATCTCTAAACCTTATTCTAAGATCTATTTACTTATTTCTTATGAATTGTTTAAACCTTGCTTTGATGATTCCTTTAAGCATGCTTAAGTAGTTTACTTGTTGGGTTTAAAGGGACCCATCAAAGGGGAAGATGGATCTGTAGGTTTAAGTAGCGAGATCTGAACTTTGCATGATCGTTTATACTGTTCTTTCGGTCTAAGTTTGCTTATAATGCATGTAGTTAGCCTCATGAACTAGCTCTGATCACATATAGTTAGGTTTTGCTAATCGCTTGCCTAAGTGCTAGAAACTAGCTTGGATGAATGTTTTGTTATAGGAAGCACATACCCCTTACATATAGGGCTTCATGGACTAGAATCAAACTCATTAATAATACTTTGATCTATGTATCGTTGCCTGCGTGAGTTGAGTAACGGAGTATAAGGATTTTAGACGGTTATCTCTATGACATTAGGTTAATCGTTCATTAGTGTTTTGTACGTCCGAGACTTGGAAATATATATGCATCGCTTTAGGTTTCACTTGACTAGATAGATCTCAGATCCTCATGTGATCCCTTGATATCCCAACGTTTCCCTTTATTGCTTTAAATACGTTTTTATTGCTTTTATTACTTGTTACCGTGACACACAGACTCCAAAATCTTATATTGAGTTCTAGCTATACTTTGGTCTATAAGGTTTGTATTACAACTTCTCTTCTTGTGGGATTTGATCCTTAAGTACTATATACGTTTTACTGTGCATTTGCAGTAGTCGTGTGGTCTTTGACGTAAAAGACTAAAGCGAAATATCATACGCATCATTGAAAAATAAGCAAGATGGATGAAATTGCTAGAGCCATGCCCTATAACCACATGGGCGCAGTGCATATATAATTTTATCAATCACTTCTGCCCAAATTCGAAGTTGATCGCTCTAAGGAACAAGATCTATACGTTCCAACTAGGTGGCACCAAGTCATTCTTTGAAGCTTGGCATCGTTTCAGAGGGTATCTTAAAGACTTCCGGATCATGGATACACGCCTGGAAATTTGATTCACATCTTTTATCAGGGAATAACTGAAAAATATCTGATGGCCTTAGACACATCGAGCCGAGGTATTTTTGCTACTTACAGTGTGAGTTCTTTGAAGCTTGGCATCGTTTCAGAGGGTATCTCAAAGACTTCCGGATCATGGATACACGCCTAGAAATTTGATTCACATCTTTTATCAGGGAATAGCTGAAAAATATCAGATGGCCTTAGACACATCGAGCCGAGGTATTTTCGCTGCTTACAGTGTGAGAGAAACAAACATTGTTATTGAGAATTTGGCACCGAGTAATATCAACCACTGTCCGGATAACGATAGATCTCGGAAGGTTATTATACAGAGTGTTGAGACTGGCAAGATGAAAGAGCTTAAGGGAAAATTTGAGTATCTCGTGAAGATATCGAAGAAAGAGGTTGCTGCAGTTGGGGATGCTGCTGAGGATATGGACGATGGGGTTTGGTATGAAGCTACAGAGGAGATAAGCTATATAACTTGTCAATGGAACTACCAGGATCATGGTTTCAACCAAAACTACATAAACCATCCTAATTTCTCCTACATAAGCACTAATGTAGAGAACCCTGTGTATCCAAAGAAGCCTTATGGCAACTTTTCTAATGGTTTCCAAGGAATGGGAGAAGGCTACAACGGTTACAAATTCCAACAAAACCTCAGTTTGATAATGTGCAAGGAAACTTTTAAGCTCATGTGAATCGACATGCACCTAAGGAAAACAAGCTTAAGATGATGATGCAGCAGCTCATGGAGAGCCAAAAACCACCTTGAGAAAGCCTCGCTAAACCCTAGTTGCTGTCCCCGAGCAAGCTGGTGGCAGAGCGAGATCTCCGAGAAGGTAGAATCGCCGAGTTCTGCCGAAGAGGAAGCCTAATCCAGGAAAAGAGCACAAGAGGGGCTTCTCACGACCATGAGCACGGTGGCCGGAGAGGCGAATAGTGGAGTGGCTCTAGGTTGTTGCCGATTAGAGTAAGATATGCTGGTAGAGAGATTATTGATGGTACCAGGTTTAGCACCCGACCAATAACCCGACCCGAATCTCACCCGACTAAGTTCTCAAAGCTCAGTCGACCTGGCCCATTAGCATCTGACCGACTAGGTTAGCTAATTGGAGTTAAACTCAGAAAAGGAAGTCGCCAAAGCTGACCTGCAGAAAAGGAAAGAATAAAGGGCCCATGAAGCCGGCCCAATCTCAATCAAACCGACTTCAAATCTATTGAGGGGTTTCGCTTCAATCAGAAGGCTTCCAGCAATCGAGAGAGAAGACCTAATTCTAAGCATCTAAGCTATTTTGTATTCTCTTGAGATCAAAATCCTAATTCATTTGTATTCCATTGATCAAAGAAAGATTATTAATAAAGAAACCGCTTAAAACACTAGTGAACTTTAGAGGTTCAACAGTTGGCGCCGTCTGTGGGGAAATCGATAATATCATCTGTTTTTTTTGGTTTCCTAATCTTCTTGATCAATGGCCAGACTACCTCCTCTCGACGGACAAATCCCTCCTCTTCCCGAAGGACGAAACCCTCCTCCTCCACCCCCCGATGGAAAAAACCCTCCTCCTGCTCCAGAGGGTATAATTCCCCCACCTGCGATCGCAGCAGGGTCTTCTGGAATTCCTCAGGATCAAGAGAGAGACAACAACCCTTAAGGAGTCAACCTGCACACATCTCAGACCGACACAGGACAACTCCGCGACGTACCAATCACCAGCACCACTAACTTACCAGAACAGATTGGTCAGCTCCTATAGTCATCCGACCTCGACCTCCTCATATGCTACTTACGCGAGAAACACGCCATGTTGCCCTTACCGGATACAACAGCCCGACTAATCAATTCCGGCGTCAAAACACCGAAGAAAACAACCGTCCTATCATCACCACCCAGCCTTTGCCGACTCAGCGCAATCTCCTTAACGAGTTCAATCGACCCCGTAAGATCTCTACCGATAACTCGCCTCCGCTCATCACCGAGAAGCCGAATTGGCCAATGCGATTTAAAAACATCAAATCGCAAGTCCACCAAGCCACGAGTTCTGCCCGGATCTCTGAAGTCGACATGCGGCATATCGGAAAACTCAAACTCACTACTTACGATGATACTACGCCGGGAACTACAGATCCATCCAGCCACATGACCGCCTTCACCATAGCCACATGACGACTCATAATCTCCAAGGAAGACAGAGACGCAATATTATGCCAGTTATTTATTGAAAACCTTAGTGGAGCGGCTTTAAAGTGGTTCACCAAGCTCAAAGCACTCTCCATTGATTTGTTCAACGAACTCTCCGAGGCATTTATGAAGAAATACCAGTGCCTTATCCTCCATCAAGAATCAACAGCCGACCTCTGGAACATGGATCAGGAAAAAGGGGAAAGTTTGCGGCATTACATCGATCGTTTCAAGGACGTCGCCTCCCGGGTTACCATGGAAGACTCCGCCTCTATCAAAGCACTCCGGAAAGGGTTATGGTATGAATGCCGGTTCCGTGAAACTCTTTCATCACAGAAACCTCAAACTTTAGAAGACGCCCTATACCGTGCCACCATCTACATCAAGATGGAAGAGGAGCACGAATCGTTGAAAAAGAAACATGCTCTGAAAACCTCTGCAATTTCCAAAGAAAAGCCAAAAGAAACTTACCGCGAGCCAAGACAACACTATAACAACCACCGAGATGAGAAAGGCCGAAGACCGGGTATTGCCTACCAAATAACTGACGAACCAGGACCATCCTTGCCATGGAACAAATACATTCGACCAAAGTCGCCTCAGAGAGATACTAACCGGTACGAGGGATCACGTCAACAAGATTCGTACTCCCGGCCTGAGCCATCTACTACCTATTACGAGCATTAAGAACGATCGGGACATTCAACCGCCGAATGTCGGACACTCTAGGACTTCCTGCTCAGCAAGTACCATAAAGGAGAGGTCCCAGATGCCGTGCACCGGCGTTATCGATAGGATAACAGAGATAACCGGTCATCCCGACCATACAACGGTCCACGATCCAAAAATCAGCGGAGGCTGGTTTATAACAATCGACATGATAATGACAGGCCCGCTTACTGGGAAGAACCACAAGTCCAACACGAACATGATGACAATCAGCGCGACGAAGCGCCAAAACGAGATAGAGACGACCTCCAACACGACGAGTGGGGGCAAACTAAAAGACGCACAGTTACAGTCATCAGAGGTGGACTCATAGACTGCAAGGACTCTATACGATCTCTCAAGGAGCATAAGCGGAAAGCTGAAAACTCAGTCAAATACCAACAAGTCGCCGTGGATAACAGGATAGGAATCGACCTACCCATCATATTCTCGTCAACTGATCTAATCGGACTGGACATGCCACAAAACGACCCTCTTGTCATCTCCTTAGAAATCGACGCCTGCAACATCACAAAAATCCTCGTCGACACCCGTAGCTCGGTCGATCTCATTTATAAGCAGACATTGGACAAAATGGATATCTACGATTACCAGATCAAAAAGTTAACTCGGACGCTCACCGCATTTGATAACCGACAGATAACTTCTCTTGGCACCATCAAGCTCCTAGTCTACGCCGGCAACTCAGCAAAATTCATAAAATTTGTGGTCGTCGACGAACCCGCCGTTTACAACGCCATCATCGGCACTCCATGGTTACATGCGATGGAGCAGTCGCATCAAGCTACCACCAATGCCTACGCTTCCCATATGGAGGAGCCATATTCACTATAAAAGGAAGCCAACTGACCGCCATATCGTGTTTTATCTCCGAGAAAAAGATGCGCCTAAAATCGACCACTATAAACTCTATCATCGACGAAAAGAGCCGCCCCGACGCAAACAAGCCTCGCCCTCAGAAGTCAAGCTAAGAATTGGTCGATATGGTGAAAATCAAGCCCGCGCATCCAGACCAGCAGGTCGGCATCTGCCGTCAACTCCAGCGCGACCTTAGACAACGTTTGGAATCATTTCTCTAGAAGCACGTGTCTATTTCGCCTGGACAATCGATGATATGGTAGGAGTTGACCCTAAAGTTACGTCACACAAGCTTAATGTCGATCCGACATATAAACCAATTCGATAGAAGCGCCGCAAACTTGGCGTGGAACGCGCCAACGCAGTAAACGATGAGGTCGACAAATTACTAGAAGCAGGGTCGATCTGCTAAGTCAAGTATCCAGAGTGGCTAGCAAAACCTGTAGTGGTAAAGAAAAAGAAAGGCAAGTGGAGAGTCTGCGTCGACTTCACAGATATTAACAAAGCATGCCCGAAAGACTGCTTCCCACTCCCTCACATAGACTGATTAGTTAAGGCAACAGCGGGAAACGAACTTCTATCCTTCATGGACGCCTTCTCCGGGATAACCAAATCCGAATGCACCCCGACGATCACGAAAAGACCGCATTCATCACCGATCGAGGCACATACTGCTACAAAGTCATGCCTTTCGGCCTCAAGAACGCAGGTGCTACTTCTCAGCGCCTCGTCAACAAGATGTTCGCAGATCAGCTCGACAAGACTATGGAAGTATACATAGGCGATATGTTGGTAAAATCGGCCAGGGTAGAAGATCACGTCAACCATTTAAAAACCTGCTTTGAGATTTTATACAAGTATGAAGTGAAGCTCAACCCGGCCAAATGCACCTTCGTAGTAACTTCAGGTGAGTTCTTAGGATATATCGTCACCAAACGGGGAATCGAGGCCAACCCCAAACAGATCACTGCAGTACTTGAACTGCGATCACCACGGAACAAACGAGAGGTACAACGCCTCTCTAGAAGGATCGCAGCATTAAATCGGTTCATCGCCAGATCGACTGATCGTTGCCTACAGAGCTGAAAGAATATCTATCAACACCTCCAATTTTAGCTAAACTAGATCAAGGGGAGACTCTTTATCTTTACATCACCAGTTCGGACTCAGCAGTTAGCGGCGTACTCGTCAAAGACAAAAGAGGGGAACATAGACCAATTTTTTATGTCAGTAAGGCGCTAGAAGCAGCAGAGACACGATATTCGGCCTCAGAAAAAATAGGATTCGCGATCATCATATCAGCACGAAAGCTTCGACCATACTTCCGGAGTGACCCTATCATCGTCTTATCCGACATCAACATCCACACTGTCTTGTACTCACCGACTCAGTCTGGACGACTAACAAAGTGGGCAATCGAACTTAGCGAATACGATATCAAATATCAACCACGCAAGGCTCATAAATCACAAGTGTTGGCAGACTTCATAGTCGAGCTCCCACATGACGTCA
This sequence comes from Barbarea vulgaris, assembly GCA_963667165.1. NCBI lineage: Eukaryota > Viridiplantae > Streptophyta > Magnoliopsida > Brassicales > Brassicaceae > Barbarea > Barbarea vulgaris. The sequence goes on from OY763891.1 coordinate 5,606,735, forward strand.
TCGAAAACAACGAGCTCGAGCAAACATGGAAACTGCACACGGACGGTTTAGCCACACAGAACGGATCTGGGGTTAGTATTCTGCTCAAGTCGCCCACCGGCGAAGTACTTGAACAAGCACTACGTCTAAACTTTCGGTCAACCAACAACGAAGCCGAATATGAAGCACTCGTAGCCGGCCTACATTTGGCAAAAGCAGTCGGGGCCCAACATATCGAGGCGCACTGCGACTCTCAACTCGTCACAAGCTAATATAGCGACGATTATGAAACGAAAGACGATTGAATGGACAAGTATTACCACCTTCGAGCTCGCTAAAATAGCCCGATAAGAGAACAAATCAGTCGACGCATTAGCCGCCCTCACCACCAATCCAAATTCTTACAGAAGAACCATCACAATAGACTCTCTCGACGAGCCAAGTATCGAGCTACCTCGCGGCGTCTGCGCCATCCACGAAGAAACCGATCTACTTGAAGACGAAACACCGGAAGTCAATCCTACCGATACACCAATATTATCCGACTGGAGGCTTCCTATCAAGATGTACATTCAGGATGGAATAGAACCAAAAGACAAATGGGAAGCTCGACGACTCAGAGCTAGAGCAGCACGTTATACGATCATTGACAGCGATCTTTATCGATGTAATGCTTCTGGGCTATTACTCATCTGTATCCACGGTAAAGAAACAGAACGAATCATGACGGAAACACACGAACGCGCCGGAGGAAACCATTCCGGAGGACGAACTCTAGCACTTAAAATTAGAAAGCACTGACACTACTGGCCGACCATGGTACCCGATTGCGAAAGATACGCGACAACCTGCGAAAAGTGTCAAAGGCATGCTCACCTGATCAATTCACCAACCGAGCTACTGACTTCTGGCGCCACACCTTATCCGTTTATGCGATTGGCAATGGATATTGTTGGCCCTTTGCCAAAGTCTCGAGGAAAATAGTTCATACTCGTTCTAACAGACTACTTCACTAAATGGGTTGAAGAGGCAGCATACTCGATGATCGAAGGAGAAGACGTCGTCCACTTCCTGTGGAAGTACATCATATGCCGACATGGATTACCATACGAGATTGTCACCGATAATGGAACAAACTTAATATCATCAAAAGTAGAAGGGTTTCGCGAAAAGTGGAGAATTCGGCTCAACAAGTCAATGCCAAGATATCCACAAGGGAATGGTCAAGTAGAAGCAACTAACAAGACGATTCTGGACGGTCTTAAGAAACGGTTAGGAGTCAAAAAAGGCAAAGGGGCGGATGAGTTAGACGGAGTCCTATGGTCTCATCGAACCACACCTAGGCGACCTACGAATCGATCCCGTTCTCTCTCGCTCACGGCGTCGAAGCACTTGCTCCGGCGGCATCAAATATCTAAACCTTACGACGATCTAAGCTACTAGAAAACACCGACCTCAACACTGAGATGATGCTCGACAATCTCGATGACATAGAAGAAATGCACGACGATGCTTTGCTCAACATTCAAAATTATCAACAAGCAGTAGCTCGGTATTACAACAAGAAGGTCAAAAATCGTTTCTTCGATCAGGGCGACCTCGTCGTAAGGAAAGTTTACGCAAACACGAAAGAATGCAAAAACAAAATGGGAGCCAAGTGGGAAGGTCCATATCAAATCTCCAAGGTCATAAAACCCAGCGTCTACAAATTCACGACGATGTCCGACGAGCCCATCATTCATCCCTGGAATTCGATTAACTTGAAGCGTTACTACTACTAAGGCATTACTCCGGCCTCCCCATCTGAAGCATCAAGACGATCAGTGAACTACGTTTCGACTTGATCCCGCCTCAACGGGTATGTAGGCAGCCCGATCTCGGGTCCAGTCCCAAAAAAAAAAAAAAAAAAAAAAAAAAGATTTACACATTGTAAAGAACTACGTTTGGCTTGATCCCTTTTACGGGTACGTAGGAAGTCTCTTACGAGGCACATCTATAATACTTAATGAAATTCTTTCACAATAGAGATCGAGCTACGCCTCTCTATTATTTCGACACAATCGCATCTTACTTTAATCGGTAAAGAGCCGATTTCCACCATACGGATACAAGTCTAAAAGTCGGATTATATTTTTCGAGCCTACTCCTAAGTCCTTGGTGTTGACTTAATATCCTAAAACCGATAGTTGTTCATGATGTTCGATGCCCTGGCCAGGTATTCGATCCTCTGAGAACATTATCCAGACAAAGCCAGGTCCAGTGCCAAAAACAATCAAGTCGCCCAAGACAAATAATTCGACAACCTCACAATTGAGGCCAGACTTTAGACATCTAAAAAGGGGAAGTATAAGTCGAGGTCACAACTCGCTTCTGTAACCTAAAAGCCGGGCCCAGTTCCCGCATTACCGCTCCAAGTCGCCTGAGACAAGTTAAGTCGAGCACATCTCGCGAAATCAGGGTCTGACTTGGACATTTTCTAGATAAGAGTATAAGTCGACCTCTTAGAAAGAAAGTCGACTTCTTCTAAATTTGCATCCAAAAAACCTAAACCCGGGGCCAGCCCCACACCTTTCTTACCAAAACACTTGGAACGCAGTAAGCCAAACCAACTTGCCACCAGCCAAGTTTTGAGTTTGCCACCAGGTAAATCTAGTCCGGGTAAGGCAGAAGACGTTCTGCGCTGGACCGGATTTACCAAATGAAGAATATGATCGCTAAATAAGCCGACCTAGATTCGCACAGTAAGCCGATCTGCTGTTACACCTTTTCGAGTCTGACCTCTCTAAGTCGATTTACTCCGACAGTTATTTAAGTCATTCTGACTCAAACATCTGGGTATTTACTCACACGCCCAAACCAGTTATCAGTTCGAATTTTTTTACTCCTAATAAGCACAATCACGGAAGAAAAACACAAGAGATCGACATAAATACTTAGTATTAATACGGGAGTAAAAACCCCTCCGGGCAATGTCAATACAACCTCCAAAATAAGACCACATCCGGTCAGAAACAAAAACAACATAAGGATAAAAGAAAAAACAATAACTAGGTCGTCTTCGGAGCAGAGGAGTGTTCAGGCATTTGTGACGGAGGAATGCTCAATGTAACTTCGTCATTGGTCAAACCATCGTTTGAACCATAGGGAAACACGTCGGCTTGATCAGCAAGCGGCAATCCGCCAATAACCATCTGCACATCCAACTCACTCTCTTGTAGCTCGACAATGTTCATCTGTAGAGCCTCTTCTCTATATTGCTTCTCGTACTCGGCAAATTCAGCAATCTTTTCATCAGGAATCGCCTCGCCATCTTCTTTTAGCATTTCCAAAGCCTCACGAGTACCTTTGGCTTGCCTATACAAAGACGTTACGTCAGCGGCTTTCTTCATGTCGACAAGGAACGCCTTCACATTGTCGAAAATATTCTGGCAGCCCTTAACAATTTCGTCCTTAATGCGACGCTCTTTGGAAACACAAGCCGCCCTGGACGTCCTAAGTCGTTTGCACTCCTCCTTCGTTCTTCTCGTGGCTTCAACCTTCTCCTTCTTAAGAACTTCGAGCTCGCCCTTAAGTGACTCATTCTCCGACTCTGCCTTGACACATCTTGTCATGTAGTCATTGTGCTCGACCTTTACTTGTTCCAGTTCGGCTTCAAGCTCCTTAACACGATCACGCTCCAGGTTGTACGCAAGTTGAGCATTCGCAAGGGACTTGTCTATCTTCGATGCCTCTCAGAGTGCCTCCTCAGCTCGAGTAGCCTTAAAGTTTAACTTCTCATAGAAGTTATTTATTACTCGGCCCGCCTATAAACAACAACAAAGTTCGGATCAGGACGCCATTACAAGAAATGGGACACAGGAAGAAAGGAAAAAAAAAAAAAAAAAAGTCGAAGGCATTACCTTCACCATTAGCTGACACCACTCTTGGTACTGTTCTTCATTCTCCATATTCTCTGGAGGCGGCACGGGATGAGAAGACCCTCCCATAGCCCGAAACAGGTCGGCACGCGCTTTGGGATTCGAATGAATCTCACCGAGACCGCCAAACACGGTTGTGCTCCTAGACTTCTTCGCCGGAGGAGCATCCTTAGAGGCCTCAAGAGTCGGCCTCTTCTTTGGATTCAAAGGATCCTCAACTTTGTCCTAAATCAGATCGATTATGCTTGCCCCTGCAGGGCCGACAACTGGAACAGAAGAGACAGATGAATTGGCTGCTTTGGCAGCAATCACCGTTTGTTTTTGTCCAGCTTTGTCTTTGCTGGTCGGTTTCGCCACTGCAGAAGCGACGTTCTTGCCTTTTGATGCAACCTGCTCTTTCTTATCAGCAACCTTCGCCTGAACAGAAGCTCGGACCATCGTCTAAATTGAGCGGAGCCATAGTCTCTTCCTCTTCAGTAATAGGATCAACGCGATCCGGAGACAATTTCCACTTACCTGTGAACAAGGAAAGCAAATTAAGGATCAGTTCGACAAAAAGACTTAGCACATTAGATATTGTAGAAACAAAAGGTGATCACATACCGGATAAAAGCTTTGTTCGGACAGATGTAATCCTTGACTAACGAATCTCCGTCCACTTCTTAAGACCCAACTTCCTGATTGCGTCCTTCTCGGCAAAATCTTTTGGTTGAGCCCAGAATGTCTCGTGAATAACTGCACATAAGAAGCATGGTTAGAAACATATAAACATCACAACAACTAAGCCGAACTGAAAACTACCATATCCGGCAACCCATCTCCTATAGAAAAATTAGCAGGAAGGGATGAGGTCAGATCGTCTATTTTCATAAAGAAGTAGTGTCTCTTCCATCCTTTTAGGTTGTCGCCCCTTTCGTGGGTGATCAAGTTAAATTTTGGCTTCATCGAGACGTAAAAGAGGGCTCCTTTAACCCTCTTTACTTGGCATACTTCCTCCAGAAACTGACTGCTTATTCCGATATTAGCTTCGGCTGCTAGTACCAATAGGCCGACTAAGTGGCATATCGATTTGGCAGTCAGCTGCGACAGAGCCAGCCCCCTTTTACGGCAATAAATAACCAGCAGCTCGGGTAAGGGAAGCCATAGACACCCTTCAAGGAAGAATGACTCTAAAGGCACACATATCCTCGGGGACAATGCCAGGGACGCTCGTCTAGCTCCGGAATAATTATTTCGACCTTGTCAGGGATATGACACCAGGATCTCATCACCTGAATCGACTTGGCGTCACTCCAGCTCGGCAAAATATCGCTTTGATTGCCACAAGTAAAAAATTTGGGGCCCCTTTTGGCTTTCGGCCTCCGAGTCGGCCTCCGAGGTCCTCTCTGACGTCTTCCTCTATGTTTATTACCCTTTGCTCGCCTAACTGAACATGGAGTATGGAGCTCGTCATCATCTACTTCTTCCGTTTCATCATCTTCGTCCTCAGCGTCTTCATCTTCCTCTTCTTCCTCCACAGTCTCGGCTTTATCAGCCCGCCTACCAGAAAAATTGGGAGAATTCTCCTCAGACCATTCGTCATTTTCCACAGTTACAATGGGTACAGCCGGATCCTTTTCACTATCGATCCGGGAAGACTGAGCTTCCTCTAGTCGGCTACAGAGCTTAAGCCTCCGGTTTATCAAAGGCTGGTTATCGTCTGGATCAGAATCACTCTCGTCTCGAAGATGGGGGATTGAAATACTTTTCTTCGAAGCCATTTACGAAGTCTCGAAGTCGACCTCTAATCACTGAGAAACTTGCTGAAATCGAAGATCACGCCGGAATATGACACGGTATTCGGTGGAGCTTGCAGGAAAATAAATGAAAGAAACGCGAAAAGAAGTCTACCTTTTTGTTTGAGTGAAGAATGGCGAACCCGCGGCAAGGACTCGGTATTTATAAAGGAAATGCGACGCTTCGGTTTCTGACCTACGCGAGTCTTCGGCTTCGCGCCTCTAGACCTAGGCGCCGTTTCGCCTTTTCTCTCGATAAACGGAAAGGGATAAAAAAAAATGGGCATTAAATATCTCGCGAATATTCTAGAAGATCTTTCGATGACATCAGCTTGTCGGGGAAGCTATTACTGATTTGGCCTACTCTTTTCATGAATCTTCCTCCTTAAAACAAGTCGAGCTCCAATATTCATTAACGAGTCGGTCTTCGTACAAAACAAGCGTAGCTATCTTTCGGCACATAGCCGGTCTCGATTCAAATCAGGTCACTTTTTATACTTCGTTTATCTACTTCTTACCCAAACGAACTGGGGGGGACCTACTGTTGGTACCGGGTTTAGCACCCGACCAATAACCCGACTAGGTCGACCTGGCCCATTAGCATCTGACCGACTAGGTCGGCTAATTGGATTTAAACTCGGAAAAGGAAGTCACCAAAGCCGACCTGCAGAAAAGGAAAGAATGAAGGGCCCATGAAACCGGCCCAATCTCAATCAAACCGACTTGAAATCTATATAAATAAGGGGTTTCGCTTCAATCAGAAGGCATCCATCAATCGAGAGAGAAGACCTAATTCTAAGCATCTAAGCTATTTTGTATTCTCTTGAGATCAAAACCCTAATTCATTTGTATTCCATTGATCAAAGAAATATTATTAATAAAGAAAAGGCTTAAAACCTTAATGAACTTTTGAAGTTCAACAATTATTATTATTATTTTCATTTCTATTTTTCTTGATCATCGGTCTTCTTCAGCATTTGTCTTTCGCGGTCTTTTTGATTCTATGCCTCTTTCGGAATAGAGGCTAATTCAGTTCCTTTTTTTTGTTAAAATAGATCCAAATTTGTACAAACGTTTATTTTAAAAAATAATATTATTGTTTTCTGAAAATGTTAGTCTTTATAGTTTATAGTTTTAGAAACTGATCTACTTAAAAATTCATTTTTACGGTGTAATCATTTTCGAACCATGTGGCTATGGGCCGGATTACGACCATTGATGAAAAGTCTTTGTACCAAAGAAATACTCAAAACTTCACCAAATGATTATTGAAATAATATATTAATTTACATAAATTTGGCTCTAAAACAAGTGAATCCCAAAAAACCATCTCCAGAAGTCATGTTTCACATCCTTAATTAAGTGTTTTTTAAAAAAAAACTTTTTAGCAAAAACATCTTTAACTTAGGATTAGATTTTTAAAAAAATTATGGAATCAGCTAAAACTAGCACCTGCTAGGCTCTCTCTCTCTCTATATATATATACACTCACATCTCATTTTTTTTGTACGATAAGCAAAGGCAACAAGAGAACAGAAAAACAATATTGAGATCACCAACAAGGAAAGTAACATGAAGACATTTATAATAATCTTGTTGGTGTTTTGTAGTATCTTGTTTGCAGGAAGAGTTGAGGCTCAACCCACAAAATATCTAAATCCAGGTATTATCAATAAATGCTTGGGTCCTAATCCTCCACCAGGATTATGTCATCCTTCAAATGCAGTTCGTCGTCCGGTTAACAAATATAAACGTGGTTGCAGCATAACTAACCGATGCCGCCGACAGGGATGACGTCCGTCTTAAGCATGAAATATAACGACATATTTTATGTACATATGCAACCGCATATGTCATATTTTTTATGATGTTCTGTGTTTCAAAAAATGTCAGCCATGATCATGGTGGTTTGGATTTAAATTTCATATGTAACAGTAACCAACTTTTTTTATGAAATTAAATAATATTTTGTGTATTAGTATAATGGGATGTATCTTTGTGATGGGGTCTATTATAACAATGGATAAGTTTTTTAATGGAAACAAAAAATTACACTACTTATCTAAGAGCATCTCCAATGGTTAACCATGTTTATAATTGAAATATTGCAATTTGATTAGTGTACAAACTCATGAGGGTTTCTAATTAAACTAAAACAAGCTTCAATGGTAGAACCAATGTAGAGGTTTTTAAAATTAAAACTTTTTGAAATATTGTGAATAAAGTGTTTTTCAAAACTTGACATACACTCTGAATTCATTTCTAGCCCTATGTGGATTCGCCGAACCAAATTCAAGTTCCAAAGGTTTAAAAAAATTACAACCTCAAGTCATATACAGAGAAATTTTTACCTTGCTTCTTTGTCATTGGTGAAACGCCAACTCTAGATACTCCATTTGCAGTGGCTCCAATTGACCTAAACAAAAAGAGAGAGAGAGCACACTTCAAGTCGATTTTTCTCACGATCAGCAGGACGGATTTCTCTACTAGTCATTGGTTCTTTTATGGAGGCATGTCATATCGTTAGAGGAAAGGTTGATGAATTAAGCATTCCAAGATTTAAGTTTTCTTTAGGGTTTAAAGCTTATAATGCATTGAAGAGCTTAGGCTTGGAGATAGCATTCATGGGTTTTTTGGGATATCATGTGCTAATGAAGAAGGAACTAAAGAGAATTTTGCTTTCTTTACCATGATCCGTTTGTCTTAATGATCAAACAAAAGTAAAGTTGCAAGTGATCTTGTTCATTGGCTAATTGGCTTAGACCTTGATCCTTCCAAACATAGTTTGGTGTTATATAGTACGATGATGTGCTAAAGAGAGTCTTGCATCACTATGGTTTTCTCCATTTCTAAAACACTTCCTTTTAATATGTTAATGTTAATCTTTTTCCTATATATATATATATATATATAGGGAATATAAAATAGAACAGCCAAATAAATAAGCAAAATGTAATTAGATTCAAAAGCCAAACATAAAACATAGAAATAAAAGAACGAATTAGCGACACTAATATAGAGCTAAGAAAACAATTAAGAGATTTCACCTTCTTTTTCTCATGGCAGGCCTTCGGCCAATAAATCCCATTTTTTTTTCTACAATATATATATTCGAATACATAATTCAATTATCACTCAGAAAAAAACAAACAAAGACATTCTAATTTCACCAATCAGGTGGGCTAAGGCAAGACCCCTAACTTACGTAACACAGCTCTTCCCCTTTATATAAACCCTAGAAAAAATACAGCTTGAGAAATAATAATAACTCTGCCTCACACTATCTACCTTGTACACACAAATCTTTCTTTCTTCCCCCCATGAATTGTTTCCTAGTTAACTTGCTACAAATCTACTCAACAAACGACTAAACCAAGGCGATTTTATCTCGCCTGAACCCGTACATTCAGCATCACCTTCTTCCGCGGTACTGAAAAGGGTTTGATCCGAACAGTCTAAGGAAGCCCCACAAGCCATATTGTAGGATTGACATGCTGAATGGCATACTCGTAATCTATCGTCTCCATCGATATCACACTTCTGGATCGATATCTGGGTAAGCAAGATCATGAAGAACAGATGTTATAATCATGTTGAAGGAAACTTAAGACACTTATATAAATCGCAAGAGATTGATGTTTACCCAACAGGCTAGTCTTTTTGCTGCTTCATCGCAGTAGCTGTTACCGAAAATGTTAAATAACTTCCGAGCCCCACCTGGAAACAGTCTATTGTAGTTAGGCATGACCACAACTTCTTCAAGCTGTTGTAATATGCTAGGCTCTCTTGGCGCACAATGTTGCCCTGATATGTCTCTCTCCAACACATCTTTGCATACCAATAAACTTGTAACTAGTTTAGAGCTGTTTTGACATGTGTAGCCAGCGTAATCAGAGCAGCGGAACTCGCAAACTCCATTATCACATACTCCTCCATGTAGGCTGCATTGTTCATCGCACACGGCTGTATAGTTGAAAAAAATCTTGTTGTCATATATAATATTGATCAAATGTATACTTGACACAAACTATATAAATATGTATATTTACCCGTGGAACAATCAATTCCAGTAAATCCATTTTCACATATGCATACACCTTGCGTTGTGCATTTTCCATGTCCATTGCAATTATTAGGACAAGAACCTGCACGTCGCAAAGGATAACTTATAAGTTCAGATCTTAGCGAAAGATAAAGAGTCATGTGACGGGTACAGAACTCTTACGGTTTCTACAGTCATGACCGTGATAACCAAGGAGACAACGGCACTTCCCATCAACACAATCTCCATTAAAGTTACAAGAATTAGGACACTGACCAAGCACAGAAACTACAGATGTACTGCAGAGTTCATGGTAAGCCGGGCAAATTAATTCACCTACAAACCAAAACATTAATGGTTTCAAAAATTTAGTAAAAATATGCTATTCTATTCTTCTTTCAGGGAGATAAAGAGCATATTTTACCATTAAAACCGGGAAATCGAATTGGTCCACCAGCTTGAGGGCAGAATTTCCAAACTCCCTCCACAGCAACCTATAAAAATGGCATTGTCGATGACATTACTTAAGAAGGCATGAACAAGCATGAAAGCAGAATGTCCTCATCTCTATGGATCAAGGTAGAAACATGTTATGGCTTGTGTTATTTCTGAACTGCCATACAACTATAACAGCTTATGCCGAAAGCAAAAACAAAATGAAATGTTAGGACAAGGAAGAAGGTGTAGAAGGCATACCTCCAACAAATTATTTCTACATCTATGCTGATAACAACCATTCCCCTGTGTCATGGAACCCCGAACAAACCCAGTTCGTACTAAAGACGAGGCCATACACCTATATATCAAAGCCAAACTATTTCATGAGCAAATACGCCATGTAGATTTTTACAAACATTCAATAAGAAATTTAATTAGCAATAACCTGGATTCGCTTCCTCTCACTTCACCCAACATTCTGTCAGGTGCACGTGCACTATTGACATCTGTACAAGACCCATCTGAATATGCAACAAAATATGTACAATAATCTGCTAAGGAAGACTGACCACCTGCAATATGTTTTGTATGAAATTCATTATAATTTCTTTACTGAGAGAAACGAATACATGATAGGGTTACTGAACAGCATACTTTGGTATATACATTTTGCAAATCAAATTAACATGTAGAAGCAGGAAACAATGTAAGACTATAGTAAACATAAAATCCAAAGATCTAGGTTCTAGTATCAGCATGTTCCACTTAATGACCAGGACATACCTTTGTTAGGCTGTGGAAAGTAACGGGCCCATTGAGGCAAGTCTCCATTATAGCTTAGAATTGGACAGTAACCTTCAGCCTCTCTGTTGTATGTACAGCCAGATATTTGGGTTGTGTTACAATGGTAAGCGCCTTTCCACATGTTACATGGAGATGTGACAAACTGAGTCCCCTGATTCCTGCCCCAATCAAGACGGTCGGCCATGCTATAATTAGCCTTATACCACCCACTGTCTTCTAATAGAGCCAGAGTCATTTTTGAAACAACTGATCTTGTGTCTACTGATCCAGTCATTATCTCATTCATGAGAAGTCTCTTTTCCCAGTGGGACCCTGATGTGCCACGGCCTCCTCCATCCTCAAGTTCTAAGCCCGAGAAATTCTGAGAAAATGCCTGTTCAGATGAACATTTGACATTCTTATTACTTCAGGACACAAAACTAGGGTCACAAAAATTAACATGCAAAAAAATGCACTGATTCCTGAGGAGGAAGTAATTGAAAAACATTGAAACTCACCCCGTAATGATGCCGCGAATGCATGACAACCCGTGGAAGCACTACGCGTGTCACTATCCGACCAAGCTTTTCATCCATCTGCTGCTCAGTGACCTAATAACATGAAAAATGGATTATCCTAAGGTGCTCTCATCCATATGAAAAAAGGAAAGAAACAAGCAAAAAACAACAGCCCGAGGCATGCTAATCAAAGCTAAAAAATTTCTCTGGATTAGGAAGACATTTGATTCTCGTTATATACCTCAGTCCGTCTTCTTTTCCTTTCATCTCTAAAATGAGCAAAGGCATGCGGATCAAAGCCAAGGACGTGCATAACCTCATGAATGAGAGTTGCAGAAAGCAGAGTCCCAGCTTCTGAAGTCAAATGGCGAGGAGCAACATTGACATGCCCTGATATACATCATAACTCTTGGCTTTAGGTTAAAACGCATAGCAATGCAGGGAATTCAAAAGACTATAATCAACTAGAGAAGATGGCTAATTACCAGCAATTGCACGTCCCCATTGATCACGTTCACAAGCTACAGCCCATGCAAGGGTATTACCAGTAGTAGGTCTTGTAGTCACCAATAGAACTAAATCAGTATCAGCAATACCCTCTGTAATTTAACATACACTTATCAGACCAAAAATAAACCTACCAAGACAAGATCAATAAACACGAAACGGCCAAATCACAGTAATGAAATTACCCTCCACATATTCACGAGGAAGCTGCACACCACCATCTTGCCCACAGGCAGAGTATCCACTTAAACGTAAATTCCCTTTCACAGGTTCAACAGCTAACGCTCTTCTGAACCAATCTGCAGTCTGCTCTAAAGCCTTCATGTACAAAATTTACAAATCAGTAAAGTCTACTTGACCAGTAACACTCACACATCAAAAGACACAAAAGATCAAGTGAAAATGAACCTTGCGTAGGCGATGCTTTTTGTCCTCTCCAGATATGTCATCTAAAGTACAATTATACCAACAATCACCAGAAACTGGTGGTTTCACATTAGGATTACAAGCAGGAACAGCAGGGAACGCGCTTGAAGGAGGCTCACCCAACTAAGTTCAATAAAACAAATTAGTTCCATCACTTAAAAAAAAAAGAACACTTACATTTCACTCTACTGAGTTAACACTCACCTTAACAATATCGCCAACTCTTTGGCAATCTCGATCAAGCGAATGACCAACAGCATCATAATTTAAGTAAATCCTAATAGGTTGTTTCACATCCTTCTCTTCCTCTTCCTCAGAAACACTAAGCAAAACCCTTCCTTTATGAGGTTTTGTAACACTTCTTGGCTCATGATATACCTGAGGAGTAACCGAAAACACTTTTCGACCCGGTCTCTTCCTCTGTTCTATAATCTGATCATGTATACAAGAATGAGAAGATACAACATCAACTCCAATTTCCACATCTTGCAACTGTACTCGATGATGATGATGCTTAGCTTTCGCTTCAACAGCTCCAGACCACAATAGAATCAACAAAACCTAAAAAAACCAAAAAGATTAACAATAAAAATTTAATCTTTTTAGAAATGTAACAGATCCGCAATTGAAAAAAAAAACTCAAAACAATAGACCTGTAGAGAGATTCATAAATGGAATAAACCTAAAATAAGCAATTTTTTTTTGCAGAAAATGGAATATTAACAATAGAAGAAAAGGCAAACAAAGATCTGATTTTTATCTTAATTTATATTAAGAACTTCAACTCTAATTTAATCAAATGTAAGTAAGAAAAAAAAACGAGCTCAAATTCTCAGGAACAAAGCAACATTTTCAAAATTACACAGAAAACCCAAAACCCTAATTTCAAATAATCAAAATTTACGAAAGAAACTTACACAGTGAATAGCAAAATTGGTTGCAAATCGAAGCTGACATGAACGGAACTGGACTAAAACCTCCATGAAATTCCCAGAAAAAAACTCAGCTTCACTTCCATCAAATCTCCAGCAACTTCATGATCCAATCAAACACACAAGGATCTATCTCTGTAGTACATTTCATCGATAATCCAAATTTCAGCTTTGATAAAAAAACTTCAAAAATGTTTTTTTATCAAAAAAAAAAAAAAACCAAATCTAAGCTCGAGCTCTTTGTGTTCAGACTAAAGTAGAAGAGAAAGAAAAATAAATGGGAAATTATAAAATTAGAAAAATGGATCAGAGCTACTTCAAGTTCAAGCTTTGAAAATTTCAATGATAAGAGTTAGGGTTTTTGGGTAAGACTGATTCAAAACAGGTGATCTAGATTTCAGCAACCCAAAAGAAATAAAATAAGATTTTTGAGGGTTTTTTTTTTTTTTTTTAATTCCTGAAAATTTCACAAGTGAACACTAAAGGGTGAAAGAGAAAGAAAGCAAAAGAGAGTCAAATGGATTGGGTAGGAGTGAGTGGGTGTAGGGTAGGATATAATGTAATTATTATTATTATTTATTATTACTGCAAAACACACATTAAAGTGAATCAAATTATTTGGTGCAAAATGAGTATAATTTTTATTGAATTATATATTAATATATTTTGGTATTAAATGCACATTTACGTTTGTTGTAATGCTAAATGATTTATTTTAAGAGAAACTGTTGGGACATTCGCTGTCGTCAATCCAACTCATCATCCTTATCTGAATTTTGTTTCAAGTTTTCTATATAAGCAATTCGTGCAATAAATATAATGGTCGTGAGGTATTGATTTTGTGAATTATTTGGATAAAAGTACATTTTCCAAAGTTTTCCACTACATAAATTAAATCCTATTAAGCATAAAAATCCAAGAAATTTAAAAAAATTGTTGACTTGAATTGTACATGAGTTGGCATGAGATGTTTTGTGGATTATTTGGATAAAATTACTGTTTCCAAAATTACAATCTATAGGTATACATGAACTACAAAAATTAAATCCTAATAAGCACAAAAATCCAAAAAATTAAATATTAAAAATTTGTTGACTTGAATTATTCATTAGTTGGTATGAGATGGTTTTGTGGATTATTTTGTAGAAAAATTACTGTTTCCAAAATTATACTCTAAAGACATACATAAACTACATAGATAAAATCCTATGAGCATAAAAATCCAATATATATATATATATATATATATTGAATAGTACATGAGTTGGTTGGAGATGGTTGAATCCAGAAGAATGATTGATCTCATAAAACAATATTAGTTTAAAATAGTTTTAATAGCAGTTGTAACAATGACCATATGTCGTTTAAGGTTAATAATAAATAAATCTAAAGTAATAGATTGAGTAAATTTAATAAAATAAACAATTTTTTTATAAAAGTATTTCAAATTAAATATATTATAAGAGTTATTATAAATTCTTAAACTTTTCACTATTGAACGCTTTTAAGATAGTAAAAACTCATATATATTTGGTTAGATAATAAAAGTTAGATAATATATTTGGCAAAAACTTAGAAAAACATTGAAAGGTTTATAAATAATAAAATTGGTTAGATATATAATGAATTTTGTGCTAACTTTAGAATATCATATCAAATTTTGATATTTAAAAATAACCCTTTAATTAAATATTATAACTTTGTATTATTTGAGATGATTCTAAAATTTGCTATTTTTGAGATATTCCTTTAATGTTGATTAAAATTTTAATATTTTATACTAATACTAGGTTATATCATGTGCTTAGCGCGGGTTCATGATTTTGAAAAAAAATCTCTATGATTTAAATAAATATTTTGAATGTAAAATTTTTATATCATAAGAATCATATTGTTACATGATATCAAATGATTAATGTATGTTGCATTGTATGTGTTGGACAAAAAGAAATATCAAAATATATACCATATTTGATTTAGTAAAGTTTTGAGTTTTTATTTATTATTATTGAAACTTTAGAAGAGATTAAAAAAATATTAAAAAAATATTTTTAAATATATAAAATAAAATAAGAACATAGTAAAAGATATTGTATTATGTATATTAATTAATTAAATCTTTTACCCATAGTGAATTGATTAAATTTTTATTTCTAGTGACAATTTTTGTAATAATCAACATTTTTAATGTTATTTTTGTAAATGCATTTCCCTAATATTAGTGTAGAGATTTGGCTTTATCTTTATCCAAAGCATCTCTTACTAATAAAAGTCGTCATGGGCGTTCGGATCAAACCGAACAAACTGAGCCAAAGAATCCGACAATTTACGTTATCGGAAACCGACGACACATAGTGGATCAAACCGATCGGCGAAAAAAAAATTTAAAATCGGAAGTCGGTTCGGGTTGGTTCTGTAGTCGGTTTTCGATTTAAACCGAAAATTGGGAGCCATATATAAACCTAATCTCTCATTAACCTAACCTAGTTTAGATTCTAAGCTATGCCTCTGGCGAACCCGAGAGCAACCCTCATCTTCTCCGACCAAATCTCTCCATCTCCGACCAAACTTCATCCTTCTTGTCCGACGAAATTCATCATCTTCACCAGTTTTGCATCTTCTATAATCTCTTTCGATCTCTCAAACCTCAATCACATCTTCTTTCTTAGAGATTCAAAGTTCAAACCGTAGCCTCAAATCTCTTAGGGTAAGCTCTTATTCTATCTCTTAGTCGTTACTTGCTTTGGTCTGTAGTCTAAACTTAGTAAACTATGTCTTCTTGAGTCGATAATCTCTGATTTCGAAGTTGAAACCCTAACCCATAAAATTCTCCACATCGAATAGAGTTTAAACTTCAATTGTTTATCGATTATTTTGGGTCTGTTTGTTGTGTATTTCAGTATTTGTATCGATTTGGAGCCTTTTAGAGTTAGAGTTTAATTTTAACTCCATATTAGAGATTATCGATTGTTCTTCTAGGATTTGTATTTTGTTTATTGATTAGTTAGGGGCTGGATGTTGACTGTGGTGTTGTATCTGAGTATGTGTATCGATTTGGAGCATGTTTTTTTTTTTTTTTAAGTTTCGAATCATAGATTAGGGATTGTTCTTCTGGATTTCGTAATTTGTTTTGTATAATGTTCTTATGACTTTTTGTGCAAAATACCTAGTTGTTGCTTCCATGATTGGTCACAGATCGTGAAATCGTTTTCGAGCGATCAAAGTATTAGAAAAAAAGAAGCATTGTTCAAATCGTTTTTAGAGCATGATGAAAGAGACAATGATTTTAATTTCTAGAAATACGACCCTTGTTTATAAGGGGAGGAGGCTTACACACCAAAAAAAAAAAAGTTATGTTGTTTCCTTTTATTTTTTTGAATTACGTTGTTTCCTTTTTTTTTTGAATTATGTATTTTTTTTTCTCTAGCGATGTTGTTTCCTTTTTTTGTTTTTTCCACAAGAGATTTTATTTCCTTTTTTTCAATCTATGTTGTTTCCTATTTTTCTTCGGATTATGTATTTTCCTCTCTTTTTTTTCTCAAGTGATGTTGTTTCTTTTTTTTGTGCAAAAGACTTTGTATAATGTTTACGATACTTGAGATGTGTATGTGTTTTTGTATACATAATAATCTTGTGCTATTTCGAAATTGTGAGATTTTGTATGTGTATGTGTATTGAACTGTGTCTTTGTATGTGTATGTGTTTTGCAGATGAGTGAAGAGAACGACGAGAGGGAGCCACCTCCTCTTCAACCAGATGAGTGAAGAGAACGACGAGAGGGAGCCACCTCCTCTTCAACCTGATGTTGAAGACGTTAACACTGGGAAGAAGCGTAAAAGACATGACTCTACTTCTGCTAAGCCACCAAAACCACGGAAGAAGTATGCTAAAATAGCAGATGTATGGGACCATTTTGTGGAAAAGGCTGATGATCTTAGCCTAAGCATCTGTAAGTATTGTGCTACAGAGATGGCTTGTGATTCTAACTGTAGGCACTAGCTCGATGAGAGGCCACCTAGGTAGATGCAAGGCGTATAAGGATTTTGGTGTTCAGGAGAAACAGAAGGTTCTAAGGGCTTGATTGGTTCTCCCGCAACCACCCGCAAACGCAGCGTTTACGGGCGGTTGCGGTTGTTAGCGTTAAAAAAAGTTCATACAAATCGCTTTCTACCTCTTTGAACCGCTCAAAATCCCTCGATTTCAAAAGCACCTATCCGCAAGCGTTTGCGGTTGCGGCTAGTTGAAATTTTTTTTTTTTTTTTTTTAATCAGTTCTATATAAATTTATGACGTTACCCTAATCATTATCTAACCTAATTTCATTTTTTCCATCTACATCATGGCTTCCAACCAAAGTGAAGAGAGTCCTGAAACCAGTGTAAGAATCCTATAATTTATAATTTCTTCCATTAAAATTAGATAATTTAAATATAATTTTATATTTCAGAGATTTACATGGTCAACTGAGATGACTTGTGCATTACTTCAATGGGTAATTGTGAAAAAACAAAAAGAGGACAAAGGAAAAAGATTTCTAAGTAGTCCTCATAGAGAAAGTGTTGTTAAGAATATTAACAACCAGTTTGATATTGATTTGAGGTAGCCTCAAGTAAAAAACCGCTTGGATTCATTGAAGAGAGTTTATCATATTTATAGAGTCAATCCAGAAGATCTAGGCGTTCAAGCAATCATGTTGCAGTTTGTCACACTACTTGATACAATTTTTGTGATGAACTTAATGCATGAAGTAATCAACATTTTAGTTTGAAATTTATTTGTTTTTTAATAATTATTTAGTGCTTTATTATTTTTTTCTTTATTATTCATGATGAACAATTTATATTTTATAATAATAGTATGTTTTGGTGTTTTTTTATAGTTTTTATTAATATATATTGTATTTAATTTGACAATTTTTTGTTTAACCGTTATTTTTCCCGCTGAGCAACCAGTCACAAATTTTCCGCAAACGCTCCCATTTGTAACCGCTAAACCAGTCGTTCAAATCATTTAATAACGCTTAAAACTGCAATCGCCCGCTTCCGCAAACTTTCGCACCCGCAACCGCAACTGCAACCGCTGCGTTTAAACCAGTCGAGCCCTAAGTGGTGATAGTAATGGGAATTTGAAAGTTATCAAGGTTGATCAGCAATTGTTTAGGAGATCAGTTAATGAGATGGTAGTAGTCAATGAGTTGCCATTCTCATTTGTAGAATCTGAGGGTTGGAAGCGATTATGTTTCAATGTCTTGTCTATGTACAAGACCTTTTCTAGGAGGACATGTGGCAGAGACATTGTTGGGATCTATGTCGAAGAGAAAGAATCTTTTGTTTAGTGTTCAGAAACAAAGGATTTCTTTGACTATAGATATATGGACGTCTCCTACAACATCTGTCAACTACATGGTGATCACAGGTCACTGGATCAATGCTGACTGGGAAATGTAGAAGAGAATCATTAGCTTTAAGGTAATCACTGATCATAGGGGAGACACCATTGCAACTCAGATGTTGGATTGTTTAGAAGAAGGAAAGTTAGCCAATTCATGCCTAAAGTTAGACGATGTGTTAAATTTATACCCAAACTATACCTCCGTGCAAATATATAAATAAACTAACAAAAAATTTGAATTTGCTACCTTAACTAATAAGATTGTGCAAACATATACATTTTGCGTAACACCGTTAATTTATCGTTAACTCTCGATTACATGTCATCCACGTAAATAACCATGAAAAAAAATTTCGGATTGTAACAAGAATCGAACTGATGACCTTTTAACATTTAAAATCCGCTTATAACCAATTGAGCTATCACATTTACTGTAATTATCTTAAACACACAAATATATATCCTTCCACACCACCAGTTTCATGTTCTTTCCAAATCAAATCCGGTCAAACTGAAGATGATCCTAAGATCCAAAGAAATCAGTCAACAACTAAGAACTAAGTTAAAGGCAACTCTGTTTTCCTGGTTTCAGTCAATAGCTAAGAACTAAGTTAAAGAACAAACATGCCAAGATTCTTCATCTTTGAAAGAGTAAGACACATTCATTCTCTTCACATTAAAAATAAACTGTAGGCTTACTCGAGAACCAATCATGAGTTGTAAGTATCTGAATTGAATCTAATGTAACTTCTTGTGTTAATATTGTTCCTGTAAGGATCAAAAACAATTATCACCTATTACAATAAGATCAACGAAGGTTTTTCCCAATTTTGAGTACCAAAATATTCAAAATTAAAACTAAGATCACTCATCCTTAAGAAACACATTGAAATTTAGAAACTTAAAAGACGAAATCAGATTGAATTTTACCCGGGAACAAGCTGAAGAAGATGAAACAGAGTACGAAACCGCAAAAATCCCAAGAAGCTACCAGAATTCGGATTGACATCGCGATTCCCTATCTTATCGCTTGATCAAATCCGATCAATGTGTAAAAGGTGGGTTGGTGGAAAGCTTAGTCGAAAAGGATGCACAGAAAAGCACTGTTGGATCGATCTCGTCGAGCTTTTGGGTATGGTGTTCGAGAAAAGCTAAGCTTGCGTTGACCTCTTTGATTTATATAAATGTGGATTATCGTGTATATATATTTGTCTGTTTAAGATAATAATAATAAGCTTGATAGCTCAATTGGTTACAAGTTGATTTTAAATGGTAAAGGGTCACGGATTCGAGTCTTGTTGTAACCCAATTTTTTTTTATTGTTATTTAGGTGGATTCCACGTGGATGACACATCATCAAAGTTAACAACAATTTAACGGTGTTATGTAAAGTGTATATGTTTGCACAACCTTATTAGTTAAGGTATCAAATTCAATTTTTTGTTAGTTTATGTATATATTTGCACGAAGGTATAGTTTGGGTATAAATTTAACACATCGTCTAACTTTAGGCATGAATTGGCCAACTTTCCTTTAGAAGAATGGGGAATCGAGAGAGTTTTCACAGTGACAGCTGATAATGCAAAGAACAATGACAAGGCTTTGAGTGTTCTTAAAGATGAGTTAAGGCTGAGAGGAGTAGAAGCATTAGTAAGAGATGGTGAATTCTTATATATGCGTTGATGTGCACACATCCTCAATCTGATTGTTGGGGATGGTTTGAAGAAGGTAGACCCCAGTATTGTTGCCATTAGTAATGATGTCAAGTATGTGAGGTCATCATTTGCTAGATCATCATTAGGTCATCATTTGCTAGAGTTAAGTCTTTTGCAATGAGGTGTGAGACATGAAAGGTAAGTAGAGGCATCTTGCCTTTAGATGTTGTCACACGCTGGAAGTCGACTTATCTGATGTTGAATTCTGCTTTGAAGCTTATAGTGGCATTTGATAAGATGATGACTGAGGACAAGCTGTATTGTGACTACTTCATAGAAATAGAAGATGAGAAGATAAAGACCAAAAGAGTTGGACCACCAACTGCATCTGATTGGGAGGAAGTTTCAAGGTTAGTTAACTCAAGATCTTTTACAAGTCTACTTTGATATTCTCAGCCTCTAACTCAGTAACGTCCACTGTGTGTTACAATGAAATCGTGAACATTGAGAGGAGTCTCATCACGAGGTGTGGCAGTCCGGAAGAGGTGATAAGAAAGCACGCTCATGTTATGAGAAATAAGTTTGACAAGTACTGTGATGGATTGAATAACATGAACTCTCTAGTTATTATTGTTGGAAGTGATCAAGTCTTCATTTAGTTTATTATTTTAGAAGAGTCATATAGTATATAGTTACGTAACTGATTTATGTGTAAACTATTCGTATCACACACCGAAGAGATACGAATAGAATTGTTAACTGCAAATCAGTTACACGTGTGTGTGTGTTTGTGTTGTCTTCTAGAGACGTGTCCTTTAGTCAAAGTGTGTCATGTAAACCTATAAATACAGTTTATATATCTAATAAAAGAGTGTGGTTTTCGTTTATAAGAATCAAGCAATACGTTGAGTGTCGAACAAGAAACAGAGAGAGAGAAACAAAACAGAGTAAAATCTGTGTTGTCCGATCCTTACATGGTATCAGAGCTATGGAGACAACAATGCAACAAGTTATTCCAATCTTCAATGGTGAATCGTATGGCTTTTGGAAAATCAAGATGATAACCATCTTAAAAACACGAAAGTTGTGGGATGTGATTGAAAATGGAGTTACGGTTAGTTCGTCTTCTGAAAACCCACCAGAGTTAACCAGAGAGAGAGATGATCGAGTGATGAAGGATATGATGGCTCTACAGATCCTTCAAAGTGCAGTTTCGGATTCAATATTTCCGAGAATCGCTCCCGCATCAAGTGCAAGAGAAGCTTGGAACGCTTTGGAAATGGAGTTCCAAGGAAGTCCACAAGTAAGGATTATTAATCTTCAGACCTTGAGAAGAGAATATGAAGATGGAGGAAAGTGAAACCATAAATGATTTCACAACCAAGTTGATTAACATGAGTAATCAACTAAGAGTTCATGGTGAAGATAAGACCGATTACCAATTGGTTCAAAAGGTTCTTATCTCCTTGCCGCAAAAGTTTGATAGCATCGTTGCTGTCCTTGAACAAACAAAGGATCTATCAACTCTCTCTATGACAGAGATGATAGGTACTTTGAAAGCGCATGATAAGCGCTTAAGTCTCCGAGAAGAACGAATCAATGAGGGTGCGTTTTATGGAGAAACGCTTGGTTCAAAAAATGGAAACGAGCAAGAAAAGAAACGCCATGAGAATACTACTAAGTGGTGTGGCGTGTGCAAAAGAAACAATCACAATGAGGTAGATTGTTGGAGAAAGCAGAACAGAGGTGTTCCGCAAAAGAGTGCAAAAATCGAAAGAAAATGCTATGTGTGTGATAGACCGGGGCACATAGCTAGAGATTGTAAACTTAGACGAAGTGAAAGAGCACATCTAAGTTTTGATGAGTCAGAAGATGACAATGAAGATGAATGTCATATGCTCTTTAGTGCCGTTGAAGAAGAAGAAGCTTCAACAATTTGTGAAGAGACATGGTTGGTGGATAGTGGATGCATCAATCATATGTCTTTCAACCAACTACAAATCTCAAATAGAGGAGTTCAAAACACCGTTGAAGAAGGAGAAACATCCGTTGGTCCAAGAGGATTCAAATCGATCAACGATTTGATGCAACAAACAAATAAAGTTGAAGGGATGACTCCTATAAACGAGATGTGTCTTATGATGGCTGAAGAACCTCATGCTTTGAAGGAAGCAATGAATGACGTGAAGTGGATAGAAGCCATGAGAGAAGAATTGAGGATGATAGAAAAGAACAAGACATGGCAAGTTGTGGAGAGACCAAAAGATAAAAATGTGATTAGTGTCAACTGGATCTTTCGTTTGAAGACTAATGCAAGAGGAGAAGCAATCAAACATAAAGTGAGATTAGTGGCTAGAGGATTTACACAAGAATATGGTGTGGATTATCTTGAAACCTTTGTACCGGTTTCAAGATATGATACAATAAGATCGTCAATGTTGATTGCAGCTCAACACAAATGAAAACTCTTCCAAATGGACGTGAAGTCAGCATTCTTAAATGGAGACTTGGAAGAGAAGATTTATGTAGGACAACCACCAGGATTTGTAGAAGAAGGAGAAGAAGGGAAAGTTCTTAAATACAACAAGGTTCGAGGTTCTACGAGAAGAGCTAGACGTAATGATGAAGCCATGATCAAGGAGGAGTGTTGGAAGTGATCAAGTCTTCATTTAGTTTATTATTTTAGAAGAGTCATCTAGTATATAGTTAAGTAACTGATTTATGTGTAAACTATTCGTATCACACACGAAAGAGATACGAATAGAATTGTTAACTGCAAAACAGTTACACGTGTGTGTGTGTTTGTGTTGTCTTATAGAGACGTGTCCTATAGTCAAAGTGTGTCATGTAAACCTATAAATACAGTTTATATATCTAATAAAAGAGTGTGGTTTTCGTTTATAAGAATCAAGCAATACGTTGAGTGTCGAACAAGAAACAGAGAGAGAGAAACAAAACAGAGTAAAATCTGTGTTGTCCGATCCTTAACAACTTTGAGAGTTCAAAGTTCTACATGGTATCAGAGCTATGGAGACAACAATGCAACAAGTTATTCCAATCTTCAATGGTGAATCGTATGGCTTTTGGAAAATCAAGATGATAACCATCTTAAAAACACGAAAGTTGTGGGATGTGATTGAAAATGGAGTTACGGTTAGTTCGTCTTCTGAAAACCCACCAGAGTTAACCAGAGAGAGAGATGATCGAGTGATGAAGGATATGATGGCTCTACAGATCCTTCAAAGTGCAGTTTCGGATTCAATATTTCCGAGAATCGCTCCCGCATCAAGTGCAAGAGAAGCTTGGAACGCTTTGGAAATGGAGTTCCAAGGAAGTCCACAAGTAAGGATTATTAATCTTCAGACCTTGAGAAGAGAATATGAGAATCTGAAGATGGAGGAAAGTGAAACCATAAATGATTTCACAACCAAGTTGATTAACATGAGTAATCAACTAAGAGTTCATGGTGAAGATAAGACCGATTACCAATTGGTTCAAAAGGTTCTTATCTCCTTGCCGCAAAAGTTTGATAGCATCGTTGCTGTCCTTGAACAAACAAAGGATCTATCAACTCTCTCTATGACAGAGATGATAGGTACTTTGAAAGCGCATGATAAGCGCTTAAGTCTCCGAGAAGAACGAATCAATGAGGGTGCGTTTTATGGAGAAACGCTTGGTTCAAAAAATGGAAACGAGCAAGAAAAGAAACGCCATGAGAATACTACTAAGTGGTGTGGCGTGTGCAAAAGAAACAATCACAATGAGGTAGATTGTTGGAGAAAGCAGAACAGAGGTGTTCCGCAAAAGAGTGCAAAAATCGAAAGAAAATGCTATGTGTGTGATAGACCGGGGCACATAGCTAGAGATTGTAAACTTAGACGAAGTGAAAGAGCACATCTAAGTTTTGATGAGTCAGAAGATGACAATGAAGATGAATGTCATATGCTCTTTAGTGCCGTTGAAGAAGAAGAAGCTTCAACAATTTGTGAAGAGACATGGTTGGTGGATAGTGGATGCATCAATCATATGTCTTTCAACCAACTACAAATCTCAAATAGAGGAGTTCAAAACACCGTTGAAGAAGGAGAAACATCCGTTGGTCCAAGAGGATTCAAATCGATCAACGATTTGATGCAACAAACAAATAAAGTTGAAGGGATGACTCCTATAAACGAGATGTGTCTTATGATGGCTGAAGAACCTCATGCTTTGAAGGAAGCAATGAATGACGTGAAGTGGATAGAAGCCATGAGAGAAGAATTGAGGATGATAGAAAAGAACAAGACATGGCAAGTTGTGGAGAGACCAAAAGATAAAAATGTGATTAGTGTCAACTGGATCTTTCGTTTGAAGACTAATGCAAGAGGAGAAGCAATCAAACATAAAGTGAGATTAGTGGCTAGAGGATTTACACAAGAATATGGTGTGGATTATCTTGAAACCTTTGTACCGGTTTCAAGATATGATACAATAAGATCGTCAATGTTGATTGCAGCTCAACACAAATGAAAACTCTTCCAAATGGACGTGAAGTCAGCATTCTTAAATGGAGACTTGGAAGAGAAGATTTATGTAGGACAACCACCAGGATTTGTAGAAGAAGGAGAAGAAGAGAAAGTTCTTAAATACAACAAGGTTCGAGGTTCTACGAGAAGAGCTAGGCGTAATGATGAAGCCATGATCAAGGAGGAGTGTTGGAAGTGATCAAGTCTTCATTTAGTTTATTATTTTAGAAGAGTCATCTAGTATATAGTTAAGTAACTGATTTATGTGTAAACTATTCGTATCACACACCAAAGAGATACGAATAGAATTGTTAACTACAAAACAGTTACACGTGTGTGTGTGTTTGTGTTGTCTTCTAGAGACGTGTCCTTTAGTCAAAGTGTGTCATGTAAACCTATAAATACAGTTTATATATCTAATAAAAGAGTGTGGTTTTCGTTTATAAGAATCAAGCAATACGTTGAGTGTCGAACAAGAAACAGAGAGAGAGAAACAAAACAGAGTAAAATCTGTGTTGTCCGATCCTTAACAACTTTGAGAGTTCAAAGTTCTACATGGTATCAGAGCTATGGAGACAACAATGCAACAAGTTATTCCAATCTTCAATGGTGAATCGTATGGCTTTTGGAAAATCAAGATGATAACCATCTTAAAAACACGAAAGTTGTGGGATGTGATTGAAAATGGAGTTACGGTTAGTTCGTCTTCTGAAAACCCACCAGAGTTAACCAGAGAGAGAGATGATCGAGTGATGAAGGATATGATGGCTCTACAGATCCTTCAAAGTGCAGTTTCGGATTCAATATTTCCGAGAATCGCTCCCGCATCAAGTGCAAGAGAAGCTTGGAACGCTTTGGAAATGGAGTTCCCAGAAAGTCCACAAGTAAGGATTATTAATCTTCAGACCTTGAGAAGAGAATATGAGAATCTGAAGATGGAGGAAAGTGAAACCATAAATGATTTCACAACCAAGTTGATTAACATGAGTAATCAACTAAGAGTTCATGGTGAAGATAAGACCGATTACCAATTGGTTCAAAAGGTTCTTATCTCCTTGCCGCAAAAGTTTGATAGCATCATTGCTGTCCTTGAACAAACAAAGGATCTATCAACTCTCTCTATGACAGAGATGATAGGTACTTTGAAAGCGCATGATAAGCGCTTAAGTCTCCGAGAAGAACGAATCAATGAGGGTGCGTTTTATGGAGAAACGCTTGGTTCAAAAAATGGAAACGAGCAAGAAAAGAAACGCCATGAGAATACTACTAAGTGGTGTGGCGTGTGCAAAAGAAACAATCACAATGAGGTAGATTGTTGGAGAAAGCAGAACAGAGGTGTTCCGCAAAAGAGTGCAAAAATCGAAAGAAAATGCTATGTGTGTGATAGACCGGGGCACATAGCTAGAGATTGTAAACTTAGACGAAGTGAAAGAGCACATCTAAGTTTTGATGAGTCAGAAGATGACAATGAAGATGAATGTCATATGCTCTTTAGTGCCGTTGAAGAAGAAGAAGCTTCAACAATTTGTGAAGAGACATGGTTGGTGGATAGTGGATGCATCAATCATATGTCTTTCAACCAACTACAAATCTCAAATAGAGGAGTTCAAAACACCGTTGAAGAAGGAGAAACATCCGTTGGTCCAAGAGGATTCAAATCGATCAACGATTTGATGCAACAAACAAATAAAGTTGAAGAGATGACTCCTATAAACGAGATGTGTCTTATGATGGCTGAAGAACCTCATGCTTTGAAGGAAGCAATGAATGACGTGAAGTGGATAGAAGCCATGAGAGAAGAATTGAGGATGATAGAAAAGAACAAGACATGGCAAGTTGTGGAGAGACCAAAAGATAAAAATGTGATTAGTGTCAAATGGATCTTTCGTTTGAAGACTAATGCAAGAGGAGAAGCAATCAAACATAAAGTGAGATTAGTGGCTAGAGGATTTACACAAGAATATGGTGTGGATTATCTTGAAACCTTTGTACCGGTTTCAAGATATGATACAATAAGATCGTCAATGTTGATTGCAGCTCAACACAAATGAAAACTCTTCCAAATGGACGTGAAGTCAGCATTCTTAAATGGAGACTTGGAAGAGAAGATTTATGTAGGACAACCACCAGGATTTGTAGAAGAAGGAGAAGAAGGGAAAGTTCTTAAATACAACAAGGTTCGAGGTTCTACGAGAAGAGCTAGGCGTAATGATGAAGCCATGATCAAGGAGGAGTGTTGGAAGTGATCAAGTCTTCATTTAGTTTATTATTTTAGAAGAGTCATCTAGTATATAGTTAAGTAACTGATTTATGTGTAAACTATTCGTATCACACACCAAAGAGATACGAATAGAATTGTTAACTGCAAAACAGTTACACGTGTGTGTGTGTTTGTGTTGTCTTCTAGAGACGTGTCCTTTAGTCAAAGTGTGTCATGTAAACCTATAAATACAGTTTATATATCTAATAAAAGAGTGTGGTTTTCGTTTATAAGAATCAAGCAATACGTTGAGTGTCTAACAAGAAACAGAGAGAGAGAAACAAAACAGAGTAAAATCTGTGTTGTCCGATCCTTAACAACTTTGAGAGTTCAAAGTTCTACAATTATGGCCAGTATCTTTGATCCTCGGAACAAGATGAAGTTTGCCACCCTCTGCTTTGACCAGCTCTATGGTAAGGATACTATAGAGAGTCGACATCTCTCTGCTTCAGTTTCAAGTAAATGAATCGGTTGTAAAGTAATATGAGGAAACGTTTGGCGTCTAGGGTTATCTCGAGGTCTTCATGGTTCTAAACAAATGAGATGCAAGGTGATATGCGAATTCTAATGACTTTAGTCTAGGTTCTCAACTACAAACACGAATGAACAAACAACCTATGGATAATAGAATGAATGTCTAAGATCTTTGTACCGCGTTACTCAACTCACGCAGGCAATGACGCATGGTTTAAAGCAGTAATAACGAGTTTGATAAGTTCACAAAGCTCAATGACTCAACTTCCGCAGGCCATGACGCAAAGCTTCAGTAACACTATGTCTGAGAGCTAGGTTTACGCGATTAGCGCTCCTAGGTTCAATGCTTGGTGATCAGTTCAAGCAACATGCCTTAAGATAGAGATGTCCCAAGAGATACCTTGTATGAGACTAAGGTTCGGACCTAACAACCTAAATGAATATAACCATGAATTCCCCTTGAATCACCCCATGAAACCCAACAAAGAGATCTACTCGCTCATGATGCAAAGAAACACAATAGATATCATAATAAACAACATCTTAAACGATTCAAATATATCAAAAGGGTTCAAAGGAAACTTCTCTATAGATGTCACAGAAGATAACTTGTCTCCCAACAAAGTAAACAGCAGATGTAGAAAGAGATAAAGAAGAAGAGAGGTGATGAAACTTCAATAGAGGAGGCTCGGCTTCAAGGTCTTGGAGGCGACGAGAGGGCGCTCTTGGAGGAGGCGGCTCTTGTCTCTGGAAGCTTAAAGTCAGTTCTCTAGGTTATGTTTAGGGTTCCACACTCGAATGTTAGGTTTAGGAGGAGTATTTATAGGGTCTTGGGCGTAGGAAACCAGATTAGAGCTTTTGGGACAAAACTACGTAGTTTCACTAAGTAACAAAGTCGAGACGTCCAATACTGGTCACATGGGCTTTTGGCCGGTCGTGCCAAGAAGGGTGGCATCGGTCACGACCTGGTGTGGCCGGTCGCGTCGAGAAGGTCCCGACCAGTCATGGCACCTTGTGACCGGTCTACACAGGGCTTCACTCAACAAGGCGTATCTTCCAAACGGCTGAAAGGATTGCTCTGATTATTGTTTGAGGTGAAACTTGACTCGTCTGGATTTCCATAGACACCAATAAATCCCAAATTGAGTATCGGGAAGTCGCTCAAAAGATGTCGTACTTCTGGCGGTCTGAAACTGTCCGAAAATGGGGTTTGCTTCGCCTTCTTGTCGACTTGACTCAAAAACTCATAAATAACTCCTGGAGGCTCAAATGGTGGTAAATGCCTTCAAAGTATCTATAATCACTTGCTTTCTCCTTTAGAAACTTAATAAAAACATAGGACAAATGGGCCAAAATACGATGTTATCACCTGTCTAATTAAGATTGTGTTTGGACTTGTTGGGTCATCAAGACTAACAAAGTTACTCTTGTGCAGATGAGTTGTTGAGAGATGTGTGTGGGAGGCTGATGTCAACTTGATCAAAACCATGGGCGAGTGGCGGATGATGAGCAATGGCACGCTAAGTTGCATCTATTGCTAGCAGATAATTTGTTGGGCACATTAGCATCGATGACAGCGGTTACAAATGAGGCTAAGTGCAAGGGCAAAGTCAACAACAGTGATAAGATAAGTTACACAACAATTTCAAATGAAAAGATGGAGGATGATGGAGTAATACTATAGAGGTAAACTTTGATTTAGAGTGAGTTATGAAGAGAAAGCTTGATTCGTTAAATTGGGCATGCCTCAAGATGTAAATCCAAGCATATAGTATACCCAAGTATAACCTTGAGGCATGTCTAATTTAACGAAACACGCTTCCCCTTCATAACTCACTCCAAATCCACATATATATTGGACATGAAAGGTCATACTTTTTTCATTTAGGAAAAATATATATTGATTAATATGATCACATATTCCTATTCAAAATAAGAGTTTCTATTATTTAAATGCAACTAAACAAACTATTAAAATATAGATCAACGTTATTTTTCCTAGAAAATTTAAAATTAGTAAGAGAAAATAAATTTATAAGATCATATACATTTTAAATTCTTAAAACGAATATATATATATATATATATATATATATAATAATAATAATAATGAATTGAAAATTATAGAAACATTGGAATCGAGTGGCAAAATGAGTGTCAAAACACCAAGATTTAAAGGGAAGATGAAAATATCTAGGAACATGTCCAAAGATAAGATTTGATCTTTAGGAAGTAAATTTGGTTTGCACTATATCACTAACCAAGTACCTCCCCTAAAATTGTTTGGCGCTCAAATCGGTCATGCAACTGGTAAAAGGAAACAGAGTAGGAAAATGAAAATAAGTATATAATTCTGATCTGTGTTGAGAATCAATCCACTATCATATTTGTTACATATGAATGAAGAGAACATTAAGGGATGGAAGAGAACAGCTGCATCTTGGAATTGAAAGAAATGGTAGTGAAAAGTTGTAGGAAGAAATCCCAAAAAATTATGGAAGCTTGGCAAGATGCATGCACATATGACTACAATGAATCTTTTAGATCTTATTCACTGTGTGGAATGAAAGAGTATTTAGAAAAATATATTGTTTGAACTAGTGGACCGGATTATCGGATTTAAAGCCAAACTAAATTGTTTGTCGATGTAAGCATGACAAGTGAAATGAGATAGCCGGGTAGAAACATTGATGACTTGGTCAAAAATTATTGTATCGCACGATGCACTTACCTCGATGGGTAAACTGTTTCCGCCGAATTTTGCTCTAGAGGAATGAATTATATCAATAGAACCAATGATGTTAGTTTTATTAGGTATTCAAAGATGTAAACCATTTTAAAAATTGTAAGTTTTGTAACGCCCGTGTTCCGAAAAAATGGAAACTTCGGAAATAATAATCGGGATTCATGCGTAGATTTTTCCGGGAAAATATTTCCGAGAATTTCTGGAGTAATTAGAAAATTACACGCATTTTTCCCGTAAGGGGTGTTCGGAGTCGATTTAGGAGTTTGGGGTCAATTTGTGAATTTTCGGGAATTCAGAGACCCAAATCCTAAATTAGTGCCGTGTTCTGGAAATTGGGAGTTTTGCGGAATTATATCCGGGATTTATGGGAAGAATCTCTGGGGAAATATTTCCGGAAATTTTTGGATTATTTGGAAGTGGCGCCGCATTTTTCCCATAGGGGTGTGCGGGATCGATTGAGAAGTTGGGGTCCCTTTTTGTGAACTTGTGGAAGTTCAAGGGCTAGTTCCTAATTAAGTTTTATCTGATTTAAATCAGATTTTCACCAACCCCTAAAAGTCAAGCAGCCACCCTAGCTTTCTAGTGTACCCACCTAGGCACCTATTTTCCACACCTACTCCCTACAAAGCTAGCCTAGTGTCCCCACCCTCTCCATTATTTCTGAAGTCAGCTTCCTTTTCTTCTTCATTTGGCCGACACTTCTCTCCATCTGCAGCAAGAGAAAAGTTAAGCAAAGAGAGAAAAAGAAAGGAAAGAAAGGAGAAGGAGAGAAGGAGGAAAAGAGGTGTGGAGAGCAAGGGAGGTGATCTTGTTGTGTGTGGGTGTGGAGAACGTTTGAGGCTGAGACTTGGGAGTCTTGTGGCTGTGTGTGAGGGCGTGGAGAGCTAGAGCCAAAGAAGGCGAGTTTGTTGGCTGAGTGTGTGGTGTGGTGAGCAAGAGAGGAGTAAGTTGAAGAGCTGTTTCGTGGGTGAGAAGGAAAAAGGAGTTTGACCTAGCAAATCGTTTGCAAAGGTAGCGAATTTTTGTGGAGTTGTAGTTAAGTCTTATATCTAGATGTACCAATTTGCGGAATTGAATTTGAGTTAATACTCTGAAAGTTATTCACGTTTCCGTGAGGCGCTCTGTTTCAGACGCGAACCGGACCAACGTGGATTCAAAAGGCAATCGCGAGTTCGTCTACCGTTGGATCATCTTGAAACTTTGTAGTTAGCTTCAGGACATTTGGGGGTTGAGTTTCAACGGTGGGATTGAGCTTTCAACGGTTAGTCGTTGATTTATGCATGTTTTGTTTCGAGGCGCGTAAGTGGTGAAGGTAATCGTGTTGGTCGATCAGGTGTAGATCGATCGATCTGGTATTTTTCGTGTTCGTTTCTTGGGTTTTAAGTTTCGTTTTGGTTTGTTGTTAGGCACGCGGTTGAGGAAGTGAAGTCTATTCATTCCGGGAAGTTTTTAGGAATTTTCGTGCGTGGCTTAAGGTGAGTGCATGACCGTAAGCTTCTGAACGGTTTGAATTATTTGATGTGTTTGCATGATTGTAGGCCGTATGATCTCATGGGGGATCTAGATCGAGTGTTTCTTGAGATGGTTGATTTATTGCGGTAGTTCATGTTTAATACGTTGAATAATTTTAATCGTTTGTGTGTATAGCTTGTAGACGGGAGGATTGCCTCACTAAGTATTTGTCGAAATACTTATGCATCTCTTTTGTTTGATGCAGAGAAAGAAAGGTTGTGACTGTGGAATCGAGGCAAGGAAGAGGGGTTGATCTAAGGACTCGTTGTTTGTTTTACGTGTGTTATATTTAAGTTGAATAATTACTTACAATTAACTATGGTGTTTTCTGTAATCGTATTTCTTATTGTTTAAGGATTTATGCAAAAATTTTTTATTTATGAATTAAATAATTTATTTTTGTGTTATATTTTACTTATGGAATTATTTATTTATTATGCATGAGAAGTTGCATTGTTAAATTGTTTTGGAAAAATTAATTATTATTTATGGGAATAATAATTAATTAATTAATTTTGGTTTAAAAAAAAACGAGGGCGGTCGTTTCAATTTGGTATCAGAGCAATTACGGCTCTAGGACGGGTTAGGAAAAATTAAATTGGATTTAATTTAATTTTTGGTACGGTGATGCATGGGCAAAACCGTTAGGGAATTGATTATGTGAGTTAGTCAATTGTTTGAGTATGGAGTCCTAGATCATCCTCTTCGAGCCTTTAAAGAGATTCCACGGTAAGTTGTTTTGTGTTGCTTAAATTGCTTGTTGTGTTTAGTTAAAAGACTCTTGGAATAGTCTTTTAGGGCCGAGGTTTTAATCACATAATATGTTATGTGATTTAACATGTGGTGTCCGGTTTGGGTCGGGTTAATCCGTGAAGCGGATTAAAGTAATTCAGTTGAGGAATTACTTATTTTTTTTAAGTTAACTCAAGACCATGGAATTGGTTGAGTTAGGAGGTTAGCCATTATTTAATTTTGAGAATTAAATATGGATTAATCTTGTTCGGTTAAATTCTTAACCGTAGAAGTTCGAGTTGTTGTTGAACCGGCTTCTGAGGTTGTTAAGGTTTGATCAAAGTGGTCGTGGACGTGGCCGTGGCCGTGGTAGAGGCCGAGGTCATGTTCCAGTGGTGGGTTTGGGAGAGGCACAGAGTGCCATGGTTGAGCAAGGCGGAGATTTGCATACGGGTCCGTGGGGTCTGAGGGTGCGGCCGGTGAGAGTGCCGGTGAGGCTGGAGTTCCAGCGGGTGCTGCGGGTGTGGCAGCAGGTGATGCTCAGGCCCAGGATGCCCGTATGGCGGATCTGTTGACCTTGCTGTTGGAGCGGTTACCAGAGAGGATAGCGGTACAACTCCAGTTGTGCCACCAGTAGTTGAGGCACAACCGACAGTTGTGGTTGAGGAGGAGCTCCCATCCTACCATAGGATGATGGAGCAGATGCAGAGGATGGGCACTACGTTCTTCCTGGGTGGTGTCGGTCCTGAGGAGGCTAATATGTGGAGGTCCCGGTTGGAGCGGAACTTTCAGTCATGTAGGTGTCCAGAGGGATACCGAGTTGACTTGGCAGTTCATTACTTGGATGGTGATGCACATCTGTGGTGGACGAGTGTAGTCGCCAGGAGAGGTCAGGTGGAGTTGACTTGGGGAGATTTTGTGGAGGAGTTTAACTCCAAATACTTTCCACAGGAGGCAGTAGACCGGTTGGAGGCGAGGTTTTTGAATCTGACTCAGGGGGACCGGACTGTCCGGGAGTTTGAGACAGAGTTCAACCGGCTTTCCATTTATACTGGTCGAGTCATGGAGGGTGAGCAGGCCCGAGTGCGACGGTTTATGTTAGGCTTGCGGCCTGAGTTGAGGACCCGTTGCCTTGGTAAGTTGTTTGGCACATTGGGAGAGTTGGTTGAGTTGGCCGCATCTATAGAAGATGGTCTGAGGGAGGAGGTAGCATCGTCTACTTTGAGTTTCCATGCCAAGAAGCTGCAGCAGCAATCAGGGTCGAGTAAGGGGAGTAGGCAGGTGGCAGGGCAGAAGAGGAAGTGGGGAGGCACTTCTGGAGGTACTCAGAGTGGTCCAGGATGCTTCGGGTGTGGGAGCAAGGATCACAAGATTGCGAGTTGTCCCTCAAGGAGTGCAGGACGTGGAGGCCCTGTGAGGAGTAGTCAGAGTGGCCAGAGATGTTTTGGGTGCGGAAGTATGGATCACAGGGTGACCAACTGTCCGCATAAGGGAGAGGTCCTTCCAGATATTTGGGTGTGCTTCCATTGCAAGGAAGTGGGGCATATCATGCCCAAATGCCCTAAGTTGCAGCAGGGAGGGGTAGCAGTGGCACCGTCAGATAGGCGAGCTGCAGTGACACCGAGGGTTTATACCATGGTGGAGTCGGGAGAGCCGAGCTCCAAACCGATCACTGAATTGGCGGAGAGGTGCAGCATATGGAGCAATCCGGGTGAGCACGTGGGGTTTGTTAAGGTCGCTGGAGGGAAGTTTTTGAGTAGTCTTGGACGGGTTAAGAACGTGGATGTTCAGGTGGCCGAGGAGTCTATGCCAGCAGATTTGATCATATGCTCTGTGGAGTTGTATGACGCCATTTTGGGCATGGATTGGCTCAGTAAGTACATCGCGCATCTAGACTGTCGACGCGGGCGTGTATTATTCGAGAGGGAGAGGCAGAGGTTGGTTTATCAGGGAGTAAGACCAACTTCCGGGAGTCTCGTAATATCGGTCATTCAGGCAGAGAGAATGATCGAGAGGGGTTACGAGGCTTATCTAGTGACCATCGTTACCCCAGAGACTGTTGGAGAAGTAGCGGTTCAGGATATTCGGGTTGTGCGGGAGTTCGAGGACGTTTTTCAATCGTTGCAAGGGTTACCACCGTCTCGGTCTGACCCTTTCACGATTGAGTTGGAACCAGGCACAAAGCCGATATCCAAGGCTCCGTACAGAATGGCTCCAGCAGAGATGGCAGAGCTGAAGAAGCAGCTGGAGGAGTTGTTAAGTAAGGGTTTTATCAGGCCGAGTACTTCACCGTGGGGAGCACCGGTGTTGTTTGTGAAGAAGAAGGATGGTAGATTCCGGTTGTGTATCGATTACCGGGGACTTAACCGAGTCACTGTTAAGAACAAGTGTCCTCTTCCACGGATTGATGAGTTGTTGGATCAGTTGAAAGGGGCTACTTGGTTCTCCAAGATAGACTTGGCTTCGGGATACCATCAGATTCGGATTGATGAGGAGGATGTCCGGAAGACGGCTTTCGGGACGAGGAATGGGCATTACGAGTTTGTGGTGATGCCATTTGGGTTGACGAATGCACTAGCAGCGTTCATGAGATTGATGAATGGGGTGTTCCAAGAGTATCTGGATGAATACGTAATCATTTTCATAGATGATATATTGGTGTATTCGAAAAGTCCAGAGGAGCATGAGGTCCATTTGAGAAATGTCCTGGAGAAGCTGCTGGAACAGAAGCTGTTCGCTAAGTTGAGTAAGTGTAGCTTTTGGCAGAGGGAGATTGGATTCTTGGGTCATATTGTCTCTGAGGAGGGAGTTTCAGTAGACCCAGAGAAGATTCAGGCCATCAGAGATTGGCCGAGGCCAAGGAATGCCACCGAGATCAGGAGTTTCCTTGGTTTGGCAGGTTATTATCGGAGGTTCGTCAAGGGTTTTGCGAGTATGGCTAAGTCTTTGACAAAGCTGACAGGAAAGGATGTTCCTTTCGTTTGGTCTCCAGAGTGTGAGGAGAGTTTCGCGAACCTGAAGACGATGCTGACAAGTACACCAGTGTTGGCATTGCCCGAGCCGGGAGAGCTTTATGTGGTGTATACAGATGCCTTGAGAGTTGGCCTTGGTTATGTGTTGATGCAGCGGGAAAAGGTGATTGCCTATGCTTCGAGGCAGCTGAGGAAGCATGAGGGCAACTACCCTACCCATGATCTTGAGATGGCTGCGGTAGTGTTTGCCTTAAAGATTTGGAAGTCTTATCTTTATGGCGGGAAGGTTCAAGTATTCATAGATCATAAGAGCCTGAAGTATTTGTTCACTCAGCCCGAGTTGAATTTGAGGCAGAGACGTTGGATGGAGTTAGTGGCAGATTATGATCTGGAGATAGCTTACCATCCTGGTAAAGCAAACTTGGTTGCAGATGCCTTGAGTCGCAAGCGAGTATCTTCGGCTAGTGAGCGGGACATGGAGTCCTTGGTGTGCGAGATTAGCACGTTGAGGTTGTGTGCCATATCTCAGGAACAGTTGGGCTTGGAGGCGACTAATCAGGCTGATCTTTTGAGCATGGTTCGGTTGGCTCAAGAAAAAGATGAAGAATTGATTAAGGCCTCCAGAGCTGAGGGTTCAGAGTATCATGTCTCAGCTAATGGGACTATTCTTGTGCATGGGCGGGTATGTGTACCCAAGGATGAGGAGTTGAAGCGAGAGATTCTGAGTAAGGCTCATGCGAGCAAGTTTTCGATTCACCCAGGAGCGACTAAGATGTACCGTGATCTGAAACGGTATTATCATTGGGTCAGGATGAAAAAGTATGTTGCTAACTGGGTCGCAGAGTGCGATGTGTGCCAGTTAGTGAAGGCAGAGCATCAGGTTCCGAGTGGGCTGTTGCGGAGTTTACCCATTCCCGAGTGGAAGTGGGATATGATTACGATGGATTTCGTAGTTAGGTTATCTGTTTCTCGGACCAAGGATGCTATTTAGGTCATTGTTGATCGATTGACCAAGTCGGCGCATTTTCTAGCCATTAAGAAAACCGATGGAGCTACGGTTCTGGCTAGGAAGTATGTGCAGGAGATAGGGTATATCTCAAGATGGCATTATTGTGGGGTCCGAACAGATCCATTACTGAGACTAAGTTGAGTCCGAGGTATTTGGGTCCGTTCAAGATTGTTGAGAGAGTTGGCCGGTTGCATATCGGTTGGAGTTACCAGAGGTTATGCGAGCACTTCACAAGGTCTTCCATGTGTCGATGCTGAAGAGATGCTTACGTATGGATGATGAAGTATTGGAAGAGATTCCGATAGATCTTCAGCCTAATATGACCGTTGAGGCGAGACCTTTGAGGATTCTCGAGAGGAGGGTCAAAGAGCTTCGTCGGAAGAAGATTCCAATGATGAGGGTGTTATGGGATTGTGACGGTGTGCAGGAGGAGACTTGGGAACCAGAGGCAAGGATGGAAACAAGATTTAAAAAGTGGTTCGAGAAGCAAGCTGAGGCTTGAGTTTCCATCGATGGTTTCTAATTTCACATTTTGAGTTGTATGTCGTGTTGGATACGATGAATATTATGTGAAGTTGAATAAGAGGAGTAATCTTATGAGTTTATGACTTGTGAGGTCATGTGAGTAAAGAAAAGTTTATTAGAGTTTAAACTGGAAGTATTTTTCGAACAAGGATAAATGAAATACCCTGAGTGAGTGGATATACCTTAAGATAACATGTGTAGTGGTTATAGGGTAGGTTGATATTCCGGGAGGGGAATATGATTGGTGAGTGTCACCATGTGATGTGGTGTGTGGATTCGGTGAGATAGATTCGGTCGGACGTGCTTATAGGCGTTAGACTTGCTTGCTCCAAGGACTGGTGGGTCCTGTACGACTCATGGGAGATGGATTTCTCCAGAGGCGGGGATGAGGATTTCCCCGGATACCAGAGCTCGAAGGGCTTGTGAGTCCTGAGAGTGGGAGTGGTATGAGTGTGATAACCATAGCTTGAAGGTCTTTGTGACCTGAGAGTGCGAGTGGTATGGTTGCTATACCCAGAGCTCGAAGGGCTGGCAAGTCCTGAGAGTGGGAGTGGTATAGGTTGGATGCCGATAGCTTGCAGGACTTTGTGGCCTGTAAGTGAGAGTGGCATGAGGTACCCAGAGCCAGAGTGCCTTGCACAGAGGGTGGGAGTGGTACGAGTATGAGTTGGGAGCAGTGTATGTCTATAACGTGAGTATAAGCATAACGGCTGAATAGAGATCTCGAGAGTGGTTGGGTTGTGACCTGAGAATAGAGTCGTGTTTCTAGTTAAACTTGTTAAGGGAAAATGAGATAAGTGGTTTGATCGGATGGCTCATGAGCAGTTCTATGCGGTAGATCCGATTCTCGAACGTATGGTACTTGTTTGTTTTATTACGTTCGTCATGAGGAATCGCTAAAAAGAATGGCTAAGTTAAAAGCTATCTTATCTAACTCTTGTCAAAAGTTCTCTGAAGCAAGTTGACACTAGAGGGTTCACGGGGTTGTGGGATAGGTGGAGTTGTATGGTCGGGTTGACCATGAGAGGGTAGGGATCGTTGCGACGAAGGTGTGTTGAGTTCATAGCGGATTGAACTATGTTTAAGGATTCGAGGACGAATCCAGTTTGGTGGGGGAGAATTGTAACGCCCGTGTTCCGAAAAAATGGAAACTTCGGAAATAATAATCGGGATTCATGCGTAGATTTTTCCGGGAAAATATTTCCGAGAATTTCTGGAGTAATTAGAAAATTACACGCATTTTTCCCGTAAGGGGTGTTCGGAGTCGATTTAGGAGTTTGGGGTCAATTTGTGAATTTTCGGGAATTCAGGGACCCAAATCCTAAATTAGTGCCGTGTTCTGGAAATTGGGAGTTTTACGGAATTATATCCGGGATTTATGGGAAGAATCTCTGGAGAAATATTTCCGGAAATTTTTGGATTATTTGGAAGTGGCGCCGCATTTTTCCCGTAGGAGTGTGCGGGATCGATTGAGAAGTTGGGGTCCCTTTTTGTGAACTTGTGGAAGTTCAAGGGCTAGTTCCTAATTAAGTTTTATCTGATTTAAATCAGATTTTCACCAACCCCTAAAAGTCAAGCAGCCACCCTAGCTTTCTAGTGTACCCACCTAGGCACC